>CM028133.1:69992500-71192500 GCA_016271365.2 Neoceratodus forsteri
AAGGGAAATTGGTACAGAAATATTGTCGTGCTCACAATATCCAATGGATATTTCACATTCCATACTATCCCCAAGCAGCTGTATTAATTAAAAAAATAAATGGCTTGCTAAAAAAACAGTTGAGGAAAATGGGAGGAGGGGATCTAAAAAAGTAAAAAAAAAATTTGCATGAAGCATTACAAGTTATAAATAACAGACCAATAGGGGAATCTGAGACACCTCTAATAAAAATAATAACCCCAAATTTGCAAATTCAAGCATATGCAACTGCAGATACTATCTTGTACTGGAAAGTCATGAAGGGGGCTTTGGCTCCTTATAGGGCAACCCCTGAGGCTGCCGGTTTGGACTTACATGCTCTTCAAAAGTGTAAATTAAATCTCAAAAATATACAATTGCTTAAAACAGGCATTAAAATCCAAATACCATCGGGATATTTTAGTTTAATTGCACCCCGATCTAAATTGGCATTAAAAGGAATACAAATTTTGGGGAAAATAATTGACAGTGACTATCAAGGTAAAATTAAAGTAATATTAATAAATGGTAAAAATCAAAATGTATTTATCCAACCACATGACAGAGTTGCACAGCTGTTAATCATCCCCTATCACAAAATGACACCGGTAAGAGGGGAGGCCCCCACACTTTTAACAGTCAGAGGAGATAAAGGATTTGGATCTACTAATAACTTTAACAGTGGAGCCAAAGTGTGGGTCACTAGCCCAACTGGTCCACCTGAACCGGCTGAGGTGATAGCTATAAAAAAAAATAACACTGTGCTGGTCATCAAATCAGAAAAAAAATAAATAAAAGTATGTGCCTGCACACAAATGTTATCTTCAAAAATAATAAAATTTGTGTCTTTCTAGGTCCAGCAATACATTTTTAAAAAAATGCTGGTGTGTCTTATGGTCCATCTGGCAGAGCTAGTTACCCCTGGAGGAAGGATTCAAAGGGTTAACTGTAATGACACTGGTTGTAAAGGAACCTGGGGTTGGAAAAATAATACCAAAAATAAAACCCAGGGGAACTTTAGCTGCCCATCCGGACAGAAGTGTGTGGTACTAAACATGACATTTTCACCGGGGGTCAATCTCTGGACGACAACTGGTGGCCCAGGACAATTGTATGTACAATGTACCCATAATGCTAATAAAGTCTCTTTGCAAAATAAGACTGCTATTAAATGCTGCAACTTATCAGACACGTGCATAATAACTCCTCACCGAGGACGAGACTGTTGCATAAATCAATCAGACATTTTTAACAAAACCATTAAACTAATTAATGTAAATACTTTATTTTGCATAAATGCAACTGTAATAAAAAATAAAACTGCTTGGGTAGACTATATTACTGTACTAAAAAATCATCCTATTATTAGTAATAATAGCTTGGTTAAGGTGCCCTCTACTTGTATATCAGTAGCGCAACAGTATCAAAAAAATGTTATTAATTTTAATATAACCTTTGCTTCTAGTCATAAGTGTAAAAATAGACGAGCCTGGTATGATACATTATTAGGTGGCACTGGTGCTGGTGTGAAAATATTAAATAGCATAAATATAAAATCATTAGTGAACAAGTTAAAAGTGGCAGGAACAAATGTATCACAGTTAGTTAATTTACAAGCGCAATGGATGCCTACTGTTTTTAATCCGCAGAAGTTAACGTTAGATTACGATGCAAAATTCTTGCAATTGTTTAATATGTCACAAGCTTTACAGTTAAGCACATTCCAGAACATATCGCAGTTTATTAATTGGACAGGATGCACTATGCAGAAACTATATGCGTTAACACAGAAAAATGAAGCACAGAGCGATTTAATAAGTAACAATAAATTTACATGAAGGACTGTGTTTAAACAATAAATACCTGTTACTAATTGGATAGCTGTGTCTTCTAGTAAGGTCAAGTGTATTGACACATATTGTTCCGGACAAATTGTCCATTATAATGTTAGCAACCCACAGTTAATGTGTAAATATATAGTGTTACCTTTAATATTTAGACCCCCATGGTTCAAACCCAAATATTGGTTACATTTTAATAAAAATTATATAAATAATAATAATAAAACCCATGATTTAAGTTTGTGCTCATGGACTATAAATGGTATGGTCTGTGGACAACAATCTCAATTGTACAAACCATGTCTTTTGGAGCATTCAGTAAATCTCTGTCAATGAACAATTTTACCATTAACCTTTACTATGCTTGTTGAAATAGGGCCTCAACATGTTTGCATAGTAACTAGACAAGAAAATACTACTCAGATGTATAATTTAACTCGTCCCTTTTCCAAATGTCTAAAAAATGTAACCCACTTATGGTGGGAGGGTATAACTTATACTTTTATCCCAAACAGTAAACAACAACTTATTTTAAATTGGCATCCTGATATAATCAAAAATCCTAATATTAGTATATCTTTAAAAAAAATTAAAAAAATCATTCAAAACACTAATTTAATAAAAGCTCATTTGGCTATTAGAAACAAAACATTAATACAGAGACAAATCCAAACCTTAATAATTGCCGACCAAATGGTCAAATTAAAATCTAAAATACAAACCGAAACTGCTCATCACTGGTGGAATATATTTACTAAATGGTCTCCATCGGCTACTAAAGTATTAAATGTATTAATACACCCGCTTATAATAATAGCTATAGTATTATTTTTGCTAACTACATAAAATTGTTATTTAGCTTATAGGATAAAAACTTTATACATAAATAAACCCATTATGACACCGTTATCATACAAATCGTTCTAACAATAATCAAAAGACCAAATAATATGTATATATGTATATATTGTATTGATTGTTGCTATCCCATTTTGTATGATACAATAATCAAAAAATATAATGTGACTTGTTCTTGTGCAGAATTTAATACAATAATCAAAGGCTAAATGTTAATCAAAGGCTAAATAATAATCAAAGGCTGGATGTTAATCAAAGGCTGGATGTTAATCAAAGGCTAAATGTTAATCAAAGGCTAAATGTTAATAATGTAACATTGTTCTTGTGCAGGATTGTATTTGCTAAGTTTGCAATGTTCTGGGCGCTCGGCCAAGTGTCCAGGATGTTGCCTCTTAGCAAATATGTAAAAAATATCTAAATAGCAGATGTTTGTACTAAAGTTGCACAATTCTGGGCACCCGGCCAGTGTGCAGACGTGACAACCTAAGTACTTGCAAATGTTGTTAAATGTTTCTAAAAAAATATTAAAAGGTATAAATACTGAAAAAATCCTGTCGCCAGGTTAAAAACCTCTCCTGCAGGGTGGACGCATTGCTGTGGGGCCAATTCCCAGTTCGTAAGACTCCTAGCCAGGCTGACAAGGGGGCTTCCCAGCCATTGGAACAGGCTTGGATGTGGCTTTTAAAATCGGTAATGTATAACCTTTTGTATTATATTTTGTTATAATAAAGCTTTGGCTTGCTATATTTATTGTGTTGTTATTGTGTGTATGTAAGTGTAAATGGCAAATAGCTGCTTGGTTTAAGTTGGCAAAACACAAGTATAGCCCAAGTACATCCACCCTTTCTTCCTATGGCCCGCCCCCCCATCATGCCCTGTATCATCCTTGTTCCTCCTGTCTTGAACCGTCTCCATCAGTGCTATGTCCAACTTTGAGATGAGGTCTCCAGAACTGTACACAGTACACGAGATGCTATCTAACCAGGGCATTATACATTGGGAGGATCACCTCCCTCCTCCTGGATGTAATCCCCCTGTCTATGTAGCCCAGTATCTGGTTTGCTTTTTCCGCAGTTCTTCTGCAATTTTATGTATTATTCATTTTGACATCTACTACCACTCCTAGGTACCTCTTGCTTCATGTGGCTTTCAGTGATACCACCACCCCCCGTGGTGGATACATGTCCTTGGTTGCTGGCACCCCATTACATCACCCTACACTTCCCTGCATTAAAAAGTCAATCGCCACCTCTTTGACCACCACTCCAGGGTATCCTGGTATCTCTGGATGGTCTGTCTTGCTTCTTCTATGTCCGCTAGCACTCCCAGTTCTGAGACATCCACCACTACATGCAGTTTGCATCTCCATGTATCCTCAACTCTGTCAGTGAAAAACAAACCTCCTGTCATTCCCCCTGAATTGTTCTTCCTTCTAATGTCATGCTGTGTCCTCTTGTCCTGCTATTTTGCGTATATTGAAACATGTTACAGTCTTTGACCTACTAATGGCCTTGTCTATTGTTTTCATCATATCACCGCTCTCCCAGCTGTGCTCTATGTTATACATATTGAGGAGGGAAGTGATACTCCCTCTGTATAACTGCTTGGTGAGGACATACCTCAGGTACTGCGTGCAGTTTTGGAGGCCACACTTAAAGAGGGACATTAAATTCCTGGAGAGGGTCCAGAGGAGGGCAACCAAAATAATTTGGGGCTTGGGGGACAGGACCTATGAGGAGAGGCTCGAAGAGCTAAATATGTACACATTGGAAGAAAGGAGGGACCAGGGGGACAACGAGGTACTTTCCCAGATGTGTTGGTAATTGCAAGCAATTCAAAAAAGACAATAACCAAATGAAGACAGCATGAACTCTCTTTCTCTAAACTGTCTCCAGCCATCAAGTCATGACAACAGCCAGTCTGGCTTGATATGTATGCCGCTGTCCTCTTAGGTCAGTGAATGAAAAAATGTTGTAACTGTGTTACTATGTGTGGATGGCAGCACTGATGCATAGATGAGTGAATTTTTGATTTGTAATATGCTCTCTGCACCGATCTGAAACTGCTTTTGAAAAAGTAATTGACCTACAATAATTGCTGCATGTACTATAACAACATGACTCTTAAAGAAAAGAACATTCGCCTGGGTGTTGGCCATATCTGGCTACAACATATTCAGAAGAGACAGGGTGGTTGGGTAGGAAGGGATGAGGAGTGGTACTGTATGTATAAAATGACATACAGCCACATACTTGTATACCTCTATCATGTCCCCTCTCTCCCTCCTCTCCTCCAGGCAGTACATATTCAATTCCTTCAACCTGTCCTCATCGGAGTTGAGATGCAATCCATGTACCATCTTTGTTGCCCTCCTCTGAACCTTCTCTATCCTGTCTATGTCCTTACGTAGGTAAGGTCTCCAGAACTGTACACTGTACTCCTGGTGGGGCCTCACTAAATATCTTGTATAGTGTAAATATGACCTACCTTTTCCTGCTGGTGATGCCCCTGCCTATGCATCACAGCATCAGATTTTCTTTACCTGCTCCCTAATCACACAGCTTCCATATCTTCAGGCCATCAGAGATAATAACACCAAGATCCCATTCCTGCTTGGTGCATGCTATACCCTAACCCCCCCAACTGATATTGTGCCAGTGTTTTTGTTCCCCAAATACATTATCTTGCACTTCTTTGCATTGAATTTCAACTTCTAAACCCCTCATCATTCTTCAATTTTCAGCAGGTCCCTTCTCATTCTGTCTACACCCTTTGGTGTGTCTACTCTGTTACAGACCTTTGTGTTATCAGCGAACAGAGAAATTATGTCTTCTAGGTCCTGTGCTATTTCACAGATGAAGATGTTGAATAGGACCGGTCCCAGCACCGATCACTGTGGTACCCAACTAGTCACTGTTCCCTCTGTGGAGTGACAGCCATTTACCACCACCCTCTGTGTCCTGCCTCACAGCCAGTTACCTACCCACGACACTACTGTCCTGCCCACACCCATATTCCCTAGTTTGTGCAATAGTCTTCTATGTGGCACAGTGTCAAAGGCCTTGCTGAAGTCCAGATATGTCATGTCCACTGCCCTCCCCTGATCCACCTCCCTAGTCTGCGAGTCAAAAAATTCAAATAGGTTGGTCTGACCTGACCTCCCCCTGGTGAAACCATGCTGCCTTGGGTGCTGCAGTCCATTGACAACCAGGTGTTACAGTGCTTCCATGCCCTTCACCATTACAGAGGTGAGGCTGACTGGTATGTAGTTCCCCACTTCCTCTTTGTTCCAAGTTTTGTATAAGGGGACTACATGTGGTGTCCTCCAGCCTTTGGATACCTCCTCTGTTTCCTGTGATAGGCTAAACAGGATTGCCAGAGGTTCCACCACCACCTCTCTTAGTTCTTTAAGGACCCTGGGCTACACACCATCTAGCGACATAGCTTTATCCACTATTGTTACTTCCAGTTCTTTCAGGACCCGTTCTCGTGTCAAGGAACTTGTCTCCATTTATGCACCATTCTTGTCCCTTGTACCCATTACCCTCCTCTTCCTAAGTAAAAAATGAGCAGAAATACCTGTTCAGCATGTCTGCTTTACTGTTGTCATCCTCCACGTGGGATCCATCCTCCTCCTTCTGTCTCACTAGCCCTCCCTTTGCCCTTCTTTTTTCACTGATGTACCTATAAAAGGTTTGGTCCCCTCTACCCATTGATTTTGCAATCTGCTCTTCTGCCTGAACTCTGGCTTCCCTTACTGACCTCCCTGCCTGCCTTTGCTTCTCCTGGTACTTCTCCCTAACCCCTTCTGTGTCTTTTTGTATTGCCTGAATGCAGTCTTTTTGGCTTCCACTTTCTTTGCTACCTCTTTGGAAAACCATAATGGCCTCCTCTTCCTTTTCCTCTTGCTAACCTGCTTAATGCATAATTCTGTTGCTCTTGTAATCCACATTTTAAATACTGCCCACTGTTCCTCAACCCCTGATTCCTGCCCCATTCCCCTTAATGCCTCTTTCAAGTATCTTCCCATTTTCCAAAAGTCTGCCCCCCTAAAATCCAGGACACGTGTTTCTGTGTGGTTTGGTTCTGCTTCTTCTGTGATTTAAAACCACAGTGACTGGTGGTCACTGTTACCAAGGTGCTCCTCCACTGTTATCCCCATTGTACTGTCCCCATTTGTGAGTACAAGGTCCAGCATTGCCTTCTCCCAATTTTGTTCTATGACCAGTTGCTTGCAGAAGGCACAATGAAGGGAGTACAGGATAAATCTGCTCCTAGTTGATGCTGCTGCTTGGATGCTCCAGTCCACATCTGGAATGTTGCCGTCTCCAACCAGTACTTCCTTGCCCTTGTCTGCCATCCTTTGGATGGCTAGCATCAGTTCCCTATATGATTCTTCATCCTGTGCTGGTGGTCTATAGACCACAACGGTGCTGATGGCTGGCATCATTTTTCTTTCCAGCTTAACCCACAGCATCTCTCCCCCATTTTGTTCCTCCTTGATCTCTGTGGCCTTATGTCATTTTCACATACAGTGTCAGTCCTCCTACCTTCCTATCTGGCCGGTTCTTCTGAATATGTTGTAGCCAGGAATTGCCATCTCCCAGTCATGGTTATCATTACACCAGGTTTCTGTGATGGCCACAATGTCCATGTGTGACTGCCCCATGACAGCTTCCAGATGTTCCATCTTGTTGCTAAGGCTCCTGGCATTGGCACACATGGCTTTCCATGATTTTACCTCCCTAGACTGTTTAGCTGTTCTACTCCAGCCACTTCCAAGCCTGTCCTTTATCACTGGTTGCTGCAGATAAGCTGCAGCTACTAATTAACCAGCAGTCAACTGTATCCTACTCACCAAGATAATTGCTCCATCTCTGTAAGTAACTAATATTGGTTTTATTTTCGGGGTGGACTCTTCTTAGTTTTAACTTTAATTTGACAGGGATGAAGTGTAACTGGGAGATATTTGCAGTCAGTTGCCACTAGACCTAATACTTAGCCTTTGTGAAATAGGCTTTTCGGCATGAATGTTATGTTGACTAGTCCTACACTGCAACATACCATTATGAAGTCATCGTTATGAATGGCTGTGGATGTGTTGAGCGCTCAATGCATGAAGTGTCATGCTACATTAAGCCGAATTATCACCAACACAACAAACTGTAGTGTCAAAGGGCCTTTACAAGAACTTGACTAATCTTCCATAGAAGATGTAATCTTAGCGGTTTTAAAAAAAACTCATACAGTACACATTAGTACTAGACCAAGCATATGCAGCGATGTTGGCCTTCCATGAGCTTATTACGGAGGTATGGCATGCAAAAAACTCAAGCAAACCACGAAAAAAAATACAAACAGCACAAGCGTGTGATGGAAGATGAACAATTGGATATTGTGGCAGTCATGGAAACATGGTACACAGAGAACCATGACTGGGATGTCAACATAGCAGGGTACACAATCCCCAGAGGGATTACTGGTGATGGCTGATCTATCTAGTGTGGATGCTGCTTGTGTGGCTGAAGCGAGTGAGATGCTAGCAGCCTATAATAATGCTGTCTCCAAAGTGCTTGACATCATTGAAATATTGAAAATCTGGCGTGCAAGTATTAAAAATTTGCAAACTTGCGAGTGTGCGTAGTAACTGCATAACGGGTGTTCCTAAAACAGTCATTTGTGGGAATTGTTTCACCAAATTTTCAACCTAGCCATTTTAAGACCTCTGCTCATGAACAGTGTCATTGTGATTTGCTTAATCTGTCTCAAACATTGACTGCGCACACCGACTGTGCCATTGTACGCTACATGCACAGAAACACATTTTGGGCAACCTGTGAAAAATGACAGTTGTACTGCTCATAAGGAGGTGTGGTAAGATGGCAATGCTGAAAATCTGGAGTGCAAATATTAAAAATTCGTGAACTTACGAGACTGTGAAGGAACTACGCAAGGCACGCTGGTAAAACAGTAGATTTTAGGAATCTTTTCACCAAATTTGTAACAAAGTCTTTTTGAGAGCACACCTCATACCCACAGTGTATGTGTATGTGTGGGGGTGGTAATAACATTCTCAGTAGCAGTGCATGAAGCAGACATTTCCTTGGGTTTTTATTAACTAGGAAGCATGGCAATGAATAATAGTAATGCAATGCATCTGAAAAAACAACCTTTCTTCATGTCAGAGCACTAGCGCTGTTGAGATATATGAAAGATATGTATATTCCCTCTTTATCAGGCAATGATCCATTTTTTTTTATTGGTTATGTGCCTGAAGAGAGATGAAACCACCTGCCTGCTTTGGTATTATATTTTTAATAGTTGTCCATCCTTCTATAGCCAGGGATAATGACTGTCCCCACCGCTGGGTAGCTGACTTGGTCAGCAGTGCTGCAATAACACGGTAGGCATAATTATTGTTTTTAGACTAAATGCATATTGCATTGCTACAAAGTGAGTTGACATTTTAGAAGCTTTTGCACTGAGGTGTATTCTGTTGTTAACAGTAGTTAGCATAGGTACCATGTTCAGATTGATTTTTTTAATTTTATTTCAAATGTATGCTCTGCCACGTGCACTGTCAGTATCTGTTTCATGAATAACAGCAGTGTAGTTATTGGGCATATGGGACAATTTCTGGCTACCACAGTGACCCATTACTGTTGTGGTATTGGACATTTCTAAAGTATATTCACCTGTGTCATCAAGAAACACACAGCTTCTCTGACAAAATGAAAGCAAAGTAGAAGTACCAAATTCCAGAAAAACAGAAATGTTAAACATTTGCAGAGTACATCTGTTATGGGCATACCCAGAATAAGAGCTAGTGGAGTGTGCCACCAAGACATGGCAAGATATTCGTAGCAGAATTCTGGTGGCCGCAAATTCTAATTACACAGTACACTGTGTTTTAAGCTACATTATAAAATGGGGTTAAAAGTAGTTATGTGGGCATTGATTAATGCCTAGTTAATGTATGGACCCACTGCAACCTAGATATTCTTTACATGCAGTTGAATACAGTAAAAGTTGAAATCATTCACTCTTACATTCAGGCTTTTAAAACGGTGCCATGTTGAAAATTCAGCTTAGCGAGGGAGAGTGAACTTTTACGTTTACTTCTTGTTTCCCTACCCATTTTATAAATCTGAGTTTAACCTCCTCCCCTTTATTATTATCCCGTTAGCAGCAGATGAGAGAAAGAGAGATAGAGCATCAGTGGGTAGACAGCGAGCACCAGCCGGGAAAAAGTCACTAGACAGCGGGGAAATACCTGAAGACTGGAAAAGGGCAACAGTTGTCACTTTATTTGTTACTACTGTTGCACGTCTTGTTGTACCCCCAACCCCAGATCATACCTGGAAACGAGCTCTGGTTCATTGTGCCTGTCCCGGTCACCACATTTTAAATAAATAAAAATTTAGCACAGTGGTGCTCAGTGACAAGTTCTATCATGCTGCAGCATGTCAATCAGTAACTCTTAGTAACTGTAGTTACCAGTGTTTAATCCTATCAAATGACACATTTTAACATACAATAATTCCTAGTGACATAACTAGTTACATATATGGGCATCAGGGCAATAGTATCAGGATGTACTTATTTATAATGGAACCAGACACTGAGCTCCACTATAAATACAGCATACAATACATAATATATAACATATACTGTATCTTTGAATATTCCCTGGGACAGCAGGAAATTCATTCCCTTCAAGGGTCAATCAAGACTCAATGAAAACTTTGGCCACAAGGGCTGCGCTAACCGAGCAATGCCCTCACCATGGTTTTACAGACCCAGCACCCATGAATGTTTGTGTTATAGTTTCCAAAAAATTGCAATACTACCATTTTCTGAAAACTGTGTTGTATTTTTCAAGACTGCACCACCATCATGTGCCCTAATGCCATTTCCTCAAAACTACACTGCCAACGCTTTCCAAAACTGCATCAACACTTCCCCAAAAATGCAATGACTGTTTTCTGAAAATTGCACCAATTGTGTTTTCCTGAAAACTGTACCGATGTCATTTTCTGAAACAGTGCATATTGTGTTGTGTGAAAATTGTACCATTTTTGACAACTGTGCCCATACTGGGTCCTCATTGCATCTCTACTATCCATTTCATTTGTCAGCATAAATGTTACAGTTCGCAGAGAATCCAGCTCACAGTCCAAAAACAAAACTGAAAGAAAATAAACAAATTTAAATTATGAATGAAGTATAAATATAAATAAAATGAAATATAACAAACAGTGGAACCATATCGGTGATGCATAGGAAATGTGTGGGCTGCTACCTTATAATAAAATACATAAAAGTACACTAGTTTCCCAGATGACAAAGTCATGACATGAAGTTAGCTGGGAGCACAGAATAGTGCAGCAATTGTGTAGCCAATGGTATGCTGCAACTAGTATGTCACATGAACTGGACACTTCTGCAAGTGAAAATAATGAAGAATCATTGTATCAGTTCCGTTCACGTTGCTGCGCATACAGTATACAAGTAATCAAGAGTAGATGCTACTGTTCGGGGAAATAGAACTGTAACATCAGAAATGAAAAAATAGAACTTCCATGTGTGCTTTTTAAATGTGCAGCACGACGAACAGAACTGCTTCACAGATTATGCAATGGGCAAGTTCACAGTGATATTTTTTAATTGTGAGAGTATTCCGCATTCACTGTGTTACATTCACAGTCGTGCACTAAATAAGTTACTTGCAGACTAGTGCAAGGTCAGTTGAACTGAACATGGTGTGATTCTGACTAGCTGAAAGACTGCGGATACATGAGTGTGACACAAATGTGTGCTTTTTATTGAATTTATAAGCGGGGAATCAAAGGGAGTATGTTTGTAGTTAGTTATGGAAATATGCCTAGAGAACTGCTTTCATTTTTCACTTGCAGATGTGTCACATTTGGTGTAGCAGACTAGTTGCAGCATTCCATTTGCGACACAATTCCTGCACTATTGCTGGGTCACAACTAACTTTATTTATGGGAAAGCCGAAAGTTGGATTGTGGACAGCATGTAGCAATCACAGCTATGATTTGTAGTGTCACATCCAGCACATCAAACACTGACATGCAGTTTGGGTGGTCTGTACAGCTGCAGGCTGCAAATGACTCACATCAGGAGATGTTGCCATGCATGCTGCAGATTTTCCTCCCTGATGACACATAAACCTCCCTGCTGAGCCTGCTACATGCACATACACAGCCACGGTGCTGTGAACAAATTTCAGTATGTGGAGACACGGGTGGGGGAGGAAGTATCACACATTCAGTACAGAGAGGTAGAGACAGAGAGTACACCCCCTGTATGGCTCCAGGCTACAAATGTCTGACATCGGGAGACGTTGCCATGTGTGCCATAGTTTTTCCACCCTGATGACACAGAAAGATCCATGCTGAGCCTGCTTTCTACACCTACACAGTCACTTTCCTGTGAACAAAGTTTGGGAGGCGATGACACGGGTGGGGGTGGAAGTGGCACACATTTGGTACAGAAAGGGATACACAAACAGTACACCTCCCTGGAACATCTCCTCAGCTCCTGCCCCTGCAATGCTGTTGGCTGGCAGCTATGCATGGTGATTGGCAGAAAGAGACATGGAAACCCCTTGCTTGAGAACAATGACTGACAGATACTTGTCCTGTAGTACTGTGCTTGTCACTGCATGGCTGTAGCAATCACTACTAATCAGCGCACCGAGCATCGACATGCACTGTCCCATTCTACTGTGCCGCATCATGTAATCAACACATGCATGGTTCATTCAGGTTCATTCTTAAAAAAAATAAAAGTTACGAGTCATGAAAAAAAAAATACCCATAAAACTGTTTATGCATTTGAAGCTGTGCCACTGTACTCGTCCAGCCCATCCACACACATACATACATGACCTGAATGGAACTTCTGCAAAATGATTTTGTTTATTTTCTCTTTTGAATGCCTTCACTTACACAGGCTGTTCCCAAATCCATCTATTTCGTGAGATCAATCCCAGGGTACCCGTCTCCCTTCCGTTGCCGAATCGTCAGTCTTTTCTAATTCCCTGAGTGGTTCACGATCCTACTCACTAACTGCTAATGCAAGCTGTTACTTTGCAGTAACTTTCAAAAAATGATAACACAAACCAAGAACCCCAAGCGGTAGGCAGGCACAAATCACTTCCGATCCAGGAAGCTGAGGGGAGACTGAGCGAGTGTCAGATCTGGGACTGCTTCTACTTCTTTGCATTTACTTATTACTGAAATTTTGGGTGTCTCACAAGATGTTTGTATGTTTTCCTGACATCCTACTTTGTCTGCAGCAATTTACCTTTTAGGGGGAAGGATGCAGACAACTTACTTCTTGTATATCTAAATAGGTAGACTTATGGACTGAAAAAACAACAACCATGAACTCAAAATTTTCAGCTTTCAGGAAGCGTCTCGGTATGTCATTTCCCTTGACACACACACACACACTGTCACACACACACATATTAGCTTTCTAGTATAGGCTCAGCAAAGGAACAATGATCAATTTTGGGGGACTGAGACCCCTCCTTGTGCAACATGAGTGAATGATGTGCTCTTGTCCTATCTTCAGTTATAGGTTAGCAAGTATTGGGTCTGGCAATAGCTCAAATAATTGATTTCATGATTATGTTTTTATGTGGGGACATGGGTGAGGGTGGAAGTGGCACACATTCAGTACAGAGAGGGAGTCACAGAGCGCACACTCCCTGTACAGCTGCGGGCTGCAAATTTCTGACATCGGGAAACATTGCAACACATGCCACAGTTTTTCCTCCTTGAAGATACAGAAGCATCTATGCTGAGACTCCTCCATGCACATACACAGCCACTGTCCTGTGAACAAAGTTTTGGATGTGGGGACACGGGTGGGGGTGGAAGTGGTATGCATTCATACAGACAGGGAGAGACAGAGAGTACATCAGCTCACCATGCATCGGCATGCACTGTACCGTTTTCTTCTGCTGCACCATATAATCAGCGCACCCTGCATTGAAATGCACTGAACCTTCTCTCAGTTCTTTCCCCCCATACTACAGTAGCAGCAGAGAACCAGCTCTGCCACCACCACCACCACCACTGCTGCCACCTCTCCTCCTGCTGCTGCTGCTCTGTGATTGCTGCTTTGCACTGCTCTTTTTCTCTGTGCCGATCGCTGCTTTAGCCCTATGAGTAACACTTAGGGCATAAGAGAACCTGTCCACCCTTATAGTTAGTGAATAAAGCCAGAAGAAAAAGAAAACCATTATGGTTTTCAAAATAAG
The DNA here is from genome assembly GCA_016271365.2 of Neoceratodus forsteri. Classification (NCBI taxonomy): domain Eukaryota; kingdom Metazoa; phylum Chordata; order Ceratodontiformes; family Ceratodontidae; genus Neoceratodus; species Neoceratodus forsteri. The sequence continues at coordinate 70,006,514 of CM028133.1, forward strand.
TGGCAGGGAAGGTTAGAGAGAAGAAACTGGCATTCAAGAAATACAAGGAAATGCAAAGGAAGGAACACAAGGAACTGTATTAGGTAAAGCAGTCAGAAGTGCAAGGGCAAAAACAGAGGAAAGGATAGCCCAGACCATGAAGAAGGGGGGCAAAACCTTCTTCAGGTACATAGGGAAAGAAGAAAGGCCAAGGGAGGGAGGGATAGTGAAGCTTAGTAAAGGAGGGAGGGGGAGTGGGGCCTGGAGAAGAGTGACAGAGTGACAAGACTCTGTCTTTAGACTTGTTCCCAGGTCGATCTTGTAAATGAGCTTGTCTCAATGGTGTTTCACCTGGCAAAATAAAGATGTTGATTGATTGATTGAGAAGACTGAGATACTGAACGAATACTTTTGCTCAGTATTCACAAAAGAAGGGGAAGGGTATTGACCCGATATTAGTAAGTAGACACACAGGAAAGAGGGGTGGACACCAGTCCATTCACAGAGGAGAGAGTCCTAAAGGAACTCTTGAAACTGAAGGTGGATAAGGCAATGGAGCCGGATGGGATACATCCCAGAATACCAAAGACTTCAGAAAGGTGATACTGTCACCACTGCCAACCCTACTCAAGAAATCATTGGAGGAGGAGGGAGTAGTACCAGAGGACTGGAGGAGGGTGAACGTGATACCCCTTCACAAGAGTGAGAGCAAGGTGGAAGCAGGTAACTATAGACTGATCAAGTTTGACCTCAGTGGTGGGGAAGATGATGGAGTCACTTTTAAAGGAAAGGACTGTAGAATATCTAGAAGGCAGAGGGGCACAGGACCCAAGGCAACATGGATTCACAACTGGAAGGTCATGTTAGATGAATCTGATAGATTTCGCTGACAGAGAGACAAGGATAGTAGATAAGGGAGGGGCGGTGGGCATGGCCTATCTAGACTTTAGCAATGCATTTGGCACATTCCCGCACAAGAGGTTAGTTAATAAGTTGTGCAATCTGGGAGTTGATCTCAAGGTGGTAAACTGGGTCAGAAATTGGCTTAACAACAGGACTCACAGGGTGGTGGTAAACGGAGTTCAGTCTGAAGAAAGGGGGGGGTAACCAACAGGGTGCCACAGGGTTCAGCGCTGGGGCCGGTCCTCTTTAATGTGTTTATAAGCAGCATTACAGATGGACTTGAAGGAAAAGTATGCCTCTTTGCAGATGAAACCAAGATCTGCAATAAGTTGACACTCCCGGGGGGGGGAGCAAGTGAGGAGAGACTTAGGCTAGTTGGAGGAGTGGTCAAGAGTGTGTCAGCTCTGATTCAGTGCCAAGAAGTGCAAAATCATGCACCTGGGGAGCAAAAACTCAGGGAAGGAATACACAGTGTTTGGGGGGAGGAGGTACCAACAACAACCAAAATGGAAAGGGACCTGGGGGTAGTCATAACAGATGATCTAAAAGTAGCCAAACAATGTGAGAAGCCAGTGAGGAAAGGTGGTGGAATGCTGGGGTGCATAGGGAGAGGTATCACCAGTAGAAAACAGGAGGTGGTGATGCCGCTTTACAGGCGGTTGGTGAGGCCTCATCTAGAGTACTGCATGCAGTTCTGGAGACATCATCTCTGAAAGGACATCAACAGGGTGGAGGCAGTCCAGAGAAGGGCAATGAAAATGGTGCAGGGGCTACAACAGAAACCATACGAGGAGAGATTGAGAGAACTCAGTATGTATACTCTGGAGGACTGGAAGGAGAGGGGGAATATGATAGAGACATTCAGATACCTCAAGGGGGTCAGCAGAGTTCAAGATGGCAGTATCTTTCAGAAAAGAAGATGTGCAAGAACAAGGGGTCACAGTAGGAGGCTGGAGCGGGGAAGACTCGGGGGCAACGTAAGTAAGTATTTTTTCACAGAAAGTGGTGGGTGCATGGAACAGCCTCCCAGAAGAGGCTGTGGGGGCAAAAACAGTTGCTGAATTCAAGAATGCATGGGACAGGCAGAAGGCAAAACTAGTGGTAGAAAGGAGAAGGTAAGCAGCAGATCAAATAGGATCTGGAGCTTATACAGTAGGTAGGGAAATGGGCAGACCAGGTAGGTCTTATCTGCCATCAAGGTCTATATTTCTGTGTTTCTGTAAAAAGGGACCCCAATGAAAACAAGTGTCTCACAGCCAATACCCATTCGAGGAGAGGGGAAGACAACATACTTGGAACTGGAATGAGTCACGGGCATGGAGGTATTTGAGTAGTACTCTGTGGCACAGATAGCTTTTTATTTATTTATTTTTTTAATTTATGTTTATTCACTTTTGAATGAAACGAGGTCAGACATTACAGTCAATGACACCAGGAGATAAAACCGCTCTGCATTACACTGCATACACACATTTGTTAGCAACAGGATAGAAAAGTGACAGTCCATTGATTTATTGATACCACATATGGGATACTATACAAAACAACCTATGGAAGTGCTGTGATAAAACAGCATATCCAGGTCGGATACTCAGGAAAGCCAGCCATGTTCAAACCAGTGGGAAACAGTAAAGTTAGGTAGTTAATAAAGTGAAAAGGTAATAAATGGCCAATTTCGGTCAATGTGCCCACTATTCACAATACTAGTTATAGGCATAACAGGGTTTTGGACAGATACAGCAAACTCTGCAACATTAACAAACATAAAACACTACCATATAAACAACAATTCTAGACAGGTATAATGTGTGTGAACAATACCAGTGTGCCCCACTTCTGCTACAGCACGACAGTAATATTCACTGTTAAGTTTCTTGATGATTGAGGGCATCGCTTAAAGTGCCTATAACAGGAGTGGCATAAAGAGCCCCAAAAAAGTAACATGGAGCACCACCTCAAATCAAATTATTATATATAGAGCAAAATTTTCTGAGCCTAACCTACAAAGCCTGTGCAAATTTTATTAAAAAAAAACTGTAACAGTTTACCATGACAGGGGCGTCATTAATATCAGTAGAGAACGTAAATGCATTTGGTGAGTTTAGGATTACAGACAAAAAGTCGATACACAGCATAAACAGTGTTCCCAACCTGATACTATTGGCAATTTACACTGGTATCAAGTCCAACATGACAAGAAGCCACAATAAAATCAGTTCTCTTCCTCCGAGTCAAGTGGCCTATCTTGTTCTCTAGGGGATCGATTTGAAAATTCTGCCACTGCGGCATCCACTTTTTTCCATGGTTCTGTTGGATCATTGAACTGGTATGTTCTCCCACCATATGTTATTCAGAGGCATGCAGGAGGAAGTAGAGAGTGGGCCACCCCTAGACCCCGAAGTTGACGGTGTAGTGGATCAAAGAGTTTGCATCTGCTACGTGTAGCATAGGACCAGGCCAGGTAAATTCTGATCTCTTGTTCTTCATGTAGAGAGTGCAAAAGGTTCTCGCCCATTGCAGTACCAAATCCTGAAAGTCAGGCCCCACCATAACCACAAGGATTGTCCTAGAAGTCTCTTTACTGTCCTGGGCTCTTCTGAAGTTTACCTGGTATGCACGTTTGAAGGCTTCAGGGTCAGGCTGCACCTCCAAGGGCATATTGGTGTGGATCCATTGCTGTAGGTAGGTATGTAAGCAGGTCATCCCCTCCAGCGGCCTCCGGGACTCCAACCAGACGTAAGTTCATTGCTCTGTTTGCATTTTCTAGTGTCTCAAGCGGGGCACACCGATGGGTATTTTCAGCAGTCATTTTTGTGAAGGCCGCCTAGGTCTTTTGGGAATGGGTATCAGTGTCCATGGTGGATTGAACTGCCATTTTGATTTTGGCATCTTGAGCCCCCTACCTGCCAAGTACTTGCCCTATTTTATAGTCCATATCACGAACTGCCTGTAAGACAGAGTTCCACGGTGGGGAGGTCCCCTGCTGCACCCTGGCCTGGGTTTTTGTCTAGAGTCTCCAGCCACACCCTTTAGTTGTCCCATGACTTGTCTGGTATTTTTTCAATTCTGGGAGAGATACTGACTCTGACTATCCAACTTGAAACTGAACAGTTGTCCTTTTTTAAAAGTCTTTCTTATAATTTGCAGAGTTCTGTGCAGAGCTGTTCCAAAGCACGTCCAGTCACCAGCGTGGCTCTCTAGCACCCCTCCAAACTTTTTATTTTTATTTATTTATTTATCAAGTCTTGGATTACAACCTTTGAGCTCAGAGCTCATTTACAGAGGTTCCACGCCAAATAAGGACAAATACAAAATACATAAAGCAAATACACAACATAAATATACAGAAAACATATAGAGGATTATCTGGGTATACATTGCTCAGGTTAATGCATGATTCCAGCAAATACTTGATGCAGGCAGAAACTTTAGTAGACAATACAGTCTTATAAAATAGGAAGATATAAAAGGACTGATAGAACACAGGATGTGGGAGAGTAACGGGGTTCTGAGCTGTGAGTAAGGGTGAAAGAAGCCAGGAACAGGTAAGGTCAGTTCCTATTGTCATAGGTAATGGGAATTAGGGAAAGTAACATATAGGGAAAGGATTACCTTGGTATGTGGAGTGCGGGGGTTAGGAGAGATAAAAGCACGGGGGTATAAGGGTACTCTTGGGGGTTAGGGGAGAAAAAAGCATGGGGGTATAAGGGTACAGGTGAGCGAGTAAGGTAAGAGGCTTAAGTGATGAGAACATTTGGAGGAATTGCCATTGTCAGAGGGTTTCTACTGGGGGCAAAAGCACCCTGCAAGACTAGAAGGGTGGGAGCAAAGCTTGTTTTTAAAGGGTCCTATTCTTGTTATAGCAAGTAGGTCTCTAGATAGGGAGTTGAGCAGATTATGGGCAAGTAAGCTAAAAGACTGCTGACAATGTGTGGGGTAATGGAATGGCACCTTAAAGGAATGGTTAATTGTTTCCCAGGCCAGCCTTGTTGGTGCTGAGGGTATAAGAATGGACTAGACCCCGACGGAGGTCATGCCAAGGGTGGCTTTTCTGGACAGAAGGAAAATCTGGTAATTAATCCTGTTATTGAGGTCAAACCAACCCTTATGGGTGTATAGCTCACAGGTGTGAGTGAGGCAAGGAACTCCCAGGAGAAGCCTGCAGGCTTCACTGAGGTTCATTGCAATTCTTTTTAAGGTTGTGTTGAATGCCACACTATAGACAACAAACCCATAGTCAATGACAGAGAATATCGAGCTTGTAGTGGCAAGTTTGAGTGTATCATCAGTAAGGCAGTGCCAATGCCTATACAGTTGGCCTAACTTCCTGTTTGCAACCTTAGATACAAGGTCAATATGTTGGGAGTATGAGAGGGAGCTATTTAATGTAATCCCTAGGTATTTGAAGCTGTTGACCATGTCTAGCGGTTTTGTTTTGCTTGTTACGGATAGTAAATTTTGCTGATTTGAACCTGCTATGAGTTGAGGAAAACAACATAACTTTGGTTTTCTTGTAGTTGAGTAGCAGGCGCGAGTTGATAAACCATCTTCAACAAGTGAGAAGTTGGCTTGCAAGCTTGGCTTCACAGTAACGATATCCAGTTGACTGGTGAATAATACAGCATCACCTGCATAAAGGAGAATGCGGTCTTGGCATATTAGCGGGAGGCAGTTAAAGGGAAACAATGGAAAAGACACAGCTTTCCTCAAACACTACAGAAACTCTTGATTAGTGCTTTCAGATAGTAACAACTTTTTTTAATGAATTTAGAACAGCTACCCACAACTTCCACTTCCTGCTGCTGGCAGCAGCCATTTCATGAGCAGCAGTGAGCTTCCTGAGCTCACTGTATGCTAATATGCCTATCTGACCTCAGCTATTGGTTGGCAGGACATATTAGCAAAAAGTGAGCTCAGGAAGCTCTCTGCTACTCATGAAATGGTGGCTTCCAGCAATAGAAAGTGAAAGCTGAAGGCCACTGTTTAAACCACTAAAAAAACGATTAGAGTAATTAAAAAAAAAAATTATACTGTCTGAAAGCACTAATCAAGAATTTTTGTAGTGCTTGGGTAAAGCTGTGCCTTTTCCAATGTTTCCTTTTAAGAAAGTGAATGAATAGCCTGCCCAGTGGTGCTGAGGGTTAAGGCACTGGATGCCACACCGGCGACCTGGGTTCAGGAATGGCCCCAGGTGGCTGGAGGTCGGTGGGGGCAGGAAGAGACTGAGCATCTGGAGGACAGCTCTCTCTCTTCCCGGGGTGGGTTAGGGCTTCAGGTCACTCAATGAGCTCCCTCTGGCGGAGGCTGGGGGGTGAGCCGAATGTAGCGTCACAGGGTATATGCCAGGGGTGGAGCTATGTCTCCAAGAAACGTAGGAAAAAATAGAAAACAAAACCTCGCCACTGATAGGTGAAGGCACCTTCCCTCCGCATTCCACACTCCCGTAGTCGGGCCTGAAGTCCTCTCTGCTTTCCTCCCCTCTCTGGCCCGGTGTCTCAACCCTAATAGAAAGACCACCCTAGGCGGGGGTGGCTCTTCCCAGGAGGGTTGACCCATGGTGGGGGATGCCCGGTGCCAGGGAGTAGCGGAGGAGGACACAGTAGAGCCACACAAGGAGGTAGAGTGTGTGGCAAGGTAGGGTCACTAGAGAGAGTTCAGTGGTGTGGGAGAAAAACAGATTTTGGAAAAAAAGAAGAGAGACTGAATAAGAGGGGGGCCCAGGATGGACCCCAGTGCTAATACCTTGTCTGTCGGAAAGGGTGCTCCCGATTTGTACTTATTGGTCATGACCATAGAGGTAGCTCCAGAACCAACACAGTGATGTTGAGGAGACAGAAGCTGTGCCTAGTTGGGCAAGTAGGAGCTTATGAGTCACTGTATCAAAGACCTTAGTGAGATCAATAAAGGTGGTCCCCACTAAGTGCCTGCGATCAAGTGAGTCATGTATGAACCCTGTAAACTCAACTAGGGCAGTGGTGGTACTGTGCAGCTTTCTGAAACCATGTTGCTCCTTGCACTGCAGATTGTATTTGTCGAGGTGATGAATTAACTGATCATAGACAATTCTTTCAGGTGTCTTGGAAATTGAGGGTAGAATGGAAATCAGTCTAAAATTTGAGTGGATTGTCATATCCCTATTTTTAAAAATGGGAGTAACAATCACTGACTTCCAGATTTGAGGGAATTGACCAATGAAAAGTAAGTAAAAATGTATTTATTTCAAGCACCCTTCCCAAGCTCAGGGTTCTTTTACAATAATTCAAAACAACTTTAAAACACATTACACAAAACAGTAAATACAGCAGTCATAGATAACACCCACTTACTATGTCCCAGGAAATGCTTGGGTAAAAAGAAAAGTCTTTAGCTGTTTTTTAAAACTTTCCACAGTCAGGCAATCTCATATCTGATGAGATAGAGAATTCCACAGGGTCGGTGCCATAAAGGCAAAAGATCTACCTCCACACGTCTTTAAACACACCCTGGGTATTTCTAGCAATCCCTCATCAGAGGAGCAAAGAGAGTGGGTAGGACAGTAAGCCACCAAGCGGTCTTTCAGGTAGTGAGGTCCCAAATCATGTAGGGCCTTAAAGATCAGCAATGTGACCTTGAAGGTGATCCGCCACTGCATTGGCAGCCAGTGCAGATCACGCAGCACAGGTGTCATATGGCTAGATCTTGAAACTCCCATCAACAACCTGGCCGTCGCGTTCTGTACAAGCTGCAAGTGGCGGATATCCACCCCCGGCAGCCCTAGATAGAGGGCATTGCAGTAATCAGAACGGCTGGTGACAAAGGCGTGAACCATGGTGGGAAGATCTTCAGGTGGGACCAAGTGTTTCACCCGGGCAATATTCCTCAGATGGAAAAAGGCAGATTTGACTACGGCTGACACCTGCGCCTTCATAGTCAGGCCTTCGTCAAATATCACGCCTAGGTTACACACCTGGTCAGAGGCCAGAAGTGGGTCTCCCCCAAGATATAAACCTGAGGGTTTCCCAGACCAAGCCCCTATTGTCCTCCCTCCAGGGTCCACAACCAATACCTCAGTTTTCTCTTAGTTCAACCTAAGCCAACTCACACTCATCCAATCCTGAATCTCCAGGAGGCAGTTATTAAACACTGTGATGGAATCAGACTCCCGTTCAGGTATAAAAGACAGGTAGAGTTGAGAATCGTCGGCATAACAATGAAAACTCAGCCCATACCATCTTATTATGTCCCCCAATGGAAGCATATACACCGCGAATAACATAGGGGACAGCATTGACCCCTGCAGTACCCCACAGGGCAGCCAATGAGGGGCCAAGGTGTAAATTCCGGACACCACTCTCTGAGATCTGCCCTCCAGAAAAGATTGAAACCAACTGTTGACTGGTCCCCTCAGACCACAGAAAAACCACAGGCAGTCGAGCAGTACACCATAATCCATGGTGTCAAATGCTGCTGAGAGATCCAGGAGAACCAAGATGGAACAGGTCCTCCGATCTCTTGCCATCAGGAGATCATTCAATACCCGAACCAGAGCCATCTCTGTACTATGCCTTTCCTGAAGCCAGATTGGAGAGGGTCATAGATATTGTGACTGGACAAATGAACCTCCAGTTGCAGAGTGACCATCTTCTCAATAACCTTCCCTACAAAGGGGAGGTTAGAGACCGGTCTGTAATTTGCTGGGCAGTCGGGGTCAGGAGAGGGTTTTTTCAGAAGGGGGCATACTACCGCCTCCTTTAAGGGATCTAGAAAGATCTCTCTCTCTCTCTAATGACACCACCACTATCCCAGCCAGGACTGGGCCAAAAACATCTACACACCCCCATCACCAGGTGATAAGGGAGAGGTTGAGTGTACTTATAAGAGGAGACGGAATAGCATTGATGGTTAGGGTAATTAGCTTTAGGTCTAGGCCATCACTGCTGTGCCTGGAATTACCTAGAGCTTTCATCAGGTATTTTTTTGCCTCTGATTTTGAAATTATGCAAAGGTAAAAAGGTGGGGATTGTTTGAAGGGGAAAGGGTAGATGTGCTACTTTGGTCAGGGCTGAGGGGGTCAAGACAGTTGGCAGGGAGAACCCTGCTGAGGTCCGTAAAGACCGTATTAAATGTATTTTATTTTTTCAAAATGTTTTTTCACTGCCCTACCCGGACTCGCTCCGGAGGGTTGCTTGGCTCAGTGCCATTATCCCGACTGCCTGAAGTCCTCTGCCCCTCTTCTCTCAGGTGTGGCTCCCTACCACTACCCGGCCACTCACCCCCCCCAGCTCTAAGTCCCCCAAGGTGGGACTGCCATACTCCTTTCTGGCGCTCTATCTATAATCCAGAAGAGCAGCCAGGCAGGGAGGAGAGCCAGAGGAATGAGCGGAGAGACCTGGCACTGGGTGTGGTTGGCTGTCCCTGTCCCTCCTTCGCCTACCAGGAGGCAGGGTTTTTCCATTTGTTCCATCCCTGTTGCGGTGTGCAGTGGCATCAGCGTGGGACCTCCACAGATGACCTTCAGTCACCATCCCTCTGTTTATCCCTGCTACTTGCGATGCCCCCAGCTTCCGCCAGGGCTGCCACTGAGTATGAGTCCTGGGACCCACCCCAGGAGAAGAGCAGTCCTTCAGATGCTCGATCTTCTCCTCCCCATGCCGACCCCTGATGGTTCAGGCTCGTTCCCGAACCTGGGTCACCGGCGTGGCACGAGGTGTAGCGTCCAGCACCTCAACCCTCAGTGCCACCGGGCCGGCATCTTATTAAATGTATTTTATATGAGCTTTGGGTCCTGGGTTATTTCACCATTGAGATTAAGCATGGTGGGTGGTGATTTATCTGAGTCACCTGTGAGGGCCTTGATATTAGCCCAAAATTTGTGGCTGTTGCTCCAGGAATTTTCTAGTTCGGATATGAAGAATATCTATCCATTTACTGCATCTTGTTGAAGAGAAATGAGTATTGAAATAATTACATTTGCTAAGCATTTTTTGAGACCTTATATAGTCAATGCCCTATCACTTAAAATGTATTCTGAAATGGAGAGGAAGAATGCTGGCTCCTGACTGGCCAAGAGGTACTTCCAGCCAGGCTGTTCTTCCAGCCCAACATCCCAGCTAAAAGTAGCTCAACAGAAATATGTTTAAAAAATGCATCCAGTGTGCTACAAAGGACCTATTTCATAATCACAGTACAGCACTCCAGGTGGTGCATTATGGTGGGCTGACGACCCTTCTCGGGTGGTGAAAGCACTCCACTTCACCTCATTCTTCAACCCACCCAAGGCAGATCATTATCCCACCATAATGCAGCCCCATCATGCCTTATTGCTTAAATATTATTATACAGACTGAACGTACCGACCTCAGCTGTTCCTAGTCTTTGAGTTACACAATTGAGAAACCCATAGTACACATTTTTCTTGAGTCCCCCTCAAGCCTTTTAACTCTATTATGTAAAATAAAGCAAGAAATCTGTGCAAATAGCTTGGATCCTGATGCTTTCAATGCAGGAACAAATAATGACATTACACAACTTCATCCAACCTTTTGTGTCTACCTGAGTCAGCTGTAGGATATACCTGCCCAGAAGTCCCAATGATACTGAGATGCACTTCTAACTGCAGCTATGGTTGGGGCTGAGTGGGTATCCCTCCAGTCCCCCTTCATGGTGTTAACAGAACTGGAACAGCAGTGCAGGGAATGCATGTAAAACAAAAATCACTGTATATACCATTGTGCTCAGATTAAGCTTGGTTGGAAGCCCTACACATAAGCACCTATAAAAATGTGGCACATAAATATTGCTTGACAGATGCCACAAGAATGATTTCCAGCATTTAGCACTTACCCTCATGCTCATTTCACTTTTCAAATAACAATTATATAGAAAATAGCCCTTGGTTTTAAAAAACAATGACGTTGTAGAAGCCAGGACATTCAGCACTATCAAGCCATCAGTTTTATTTATACACCTCCAAAATCGCCAGACTCGTTCACGCACAAGTTTGGCATCATTCAGTCCTATGTCAATAATGGGGATACACAGTAAGGAGCGGACCGCAGAATTTCAGTCAGGACGACCGAACATCTATTTTATCAGAAAGATACATTGAAAAGGGCGCTGTATGCATTTTAAGTAGAATCAGAGCAAATACTCTGTAAACTCTGTTAATAGGCACAAACACACACGGGCAATAGAAACAGCTTGAAAAGCTGACAGTGTCCCATATGTTAGCAGCCCGCTCCTGTCAAATAGGCTCCCTGTTGTGTGCAACAAAGCACTAAACAAAACAAATGAACATTAAACAAACGAAACGAAATGTATTATTAGCAGCAGCTCACTTCTAACCAGCAGCAGCAAGTGAAACCAAATATTAGCAACAACTCACTTCTAAATTAAACAAAACAAATATGCTCCCTGTGTGTACAAGGCACCAAGAGCCTGCATGTAATGCCTGGACTGTGCAAATAAAAAAAAAAAACCTGCAGCAGTAAATTAAGCAAAAAAAAAATACAGTATAGCCGTTTTGGCAATAAACCTCCCGGATTCCTTCCATCCAATTGAAATTGCACCGGCATACTTGTTACTGTACTGGTGGCTCTGGAGGAGTCATGGTTCCTGTGGACTGTGCAAATAAAATAAAAAAATGCTCCTGTCAAATACGCTCTCTGTAAATATACAGTAGGAAAAGCAAATCCTCTCAAATAAAACTTTTTCCGTTGTGCAGACTTAGCCCTTTTTTTGTTTTGTTTTCTGTGGCTGTATATGATGTGTTCTGAAATGAGATATTGACATTCAACCTGTGAAAACTGGAATTCTGTGAGGCTGAAATTCACTGTGTTTAGTGTTGTACATGTCACAGTTTAGTTTTATATTGAGAATGTTAACTTATTTCTTTGTATCTTAAAAATCCATGTAAATATGGTATAAAGTTTATTTAAGACGGTAAAATGATGACTTGAAAAATACCTTATGATTTTAAGGCCGTTTATTTTGGAACGAACCTGACAGACTATCTCAGCAGGAACCTAGGTAGTCAGAGATGGATTGAGCACCGGAACAGTAACTGAGCTGGTATGCGTGGGCACAGGTGAGAAAAGCATTCCTCAACGTTCTGATATAGGCAAAAGCTTTTGAGTGTGACGTCACTGCGTGATGGGTGGAACCAGAGAACGGGAGACTTATCAGCGGGCCGAAAGATATCACATAAAGGGGCCAAAATGACAAAAATAGAACAGAATTCAAAGAAAGGACAACTGATACAGGTACTATGTAAGCAGCAAGTTCTGCTATTTAAACTTTATTCTAACAAAACGACTGTGTGAAAAACGATGGGTAAACACTGACAGTGCAGCTTTAACTGATCCCTCAGCCAAGTTCCCTTTAAAGCTCTTCTCCTCCTGCAAGCCTGCTTTAGCCCCTCTTCCAAATATACACCTGCTTCAAAGAATTTAACTCTTCTGCCCAGCAACAAGATGCTGCCAAATGGTCTGCTAACTAATGTTTGGATGCATAAATATGCAGATGATAGCAAGCTAGGCTGCATTGTTAACAATTCAGATTCAGTTAGATCTTTACAATCCAATCTTGACAACTTATTTAGCTGGTCTGAACGAAACAAAATTACCTTTAATCCAGTTAAGTGTAAGGGGATGCACTTGAGAAAACATAACAGGCAAGCATCTTATTATTTAAATAACCATAAACTACAATCTATTACAAATGAAAAGGACTTAGGAATAATAATTTCAAATTATCTAAAGTTCAATTCACATAACAATAATATTATCAAAAAATGTCATGGAATAATTTATTGTATCCTTAAACACATTATGAGCAGAGAACCAGAAGTACTGATCCCACTGTGTACAAGCCTAGTTAGATCACAAATTGATTACTGTGTTTCCTTCTGCAATCAAACTTCAATGGGAGGATTAACCTCGATTGAAAAGGTCCAAAGACGACTTACAAAAAAAAGTCAAGGGTCTATCTAACTTAGATTATAACACCAGACTCAAAACTCTAGGACTGTTTTCCCTAGAATATAGGGCTTATAGGGGTGATCTTTGTATATCATATAGATCAGTTCATGATCCTGCCTTACGTGAGGCCCTTTGTCTCCAAAAAACTGAAATAGGATATAATATAAGAACACATAATCTAAAATTTATAACAGATTTAAATAATACTTCAGAAAGGAATACATTTTTCACAAAGAGATTACCTCCTATATGGAACTCATTGCCTTTAGAAGCTGTCAGTAGTAGTAATTTGACTCAGCTTAAAGTTAATCTGGATAAACATATGGGAGAGAAGAAATTTGAATTTCGTCACTAGGCGACGAGTTCATAATGGGCTTGCCCCCTGAACTCGTAACATACCTATGAACCTATGAACTTCAGCAGTCCCCTTTCCTGACTACTAAGCATTACAGAACAGTAAACAAAAACAGAACACAAAAAAATCCAAAACCCTTCTGCTTATTCACCTACACAAACCCTGCAAGTTTGAAATCAAATAAAATAAATCACCTAAGCTGTGTAGTTCTTGTCAGCTCTTCTTAACTGAACTCTCAGAGAAGGTCCCTTTTTAGTTCTTCTCAACCTGTAAGCCTGCTTCAACCCCTCCTTCAAACATTCACCTGCTTCACAGGTTACAACTGTCCTGCCCAAGCAGCAAGATACTGTAAAATGATCTGCAAGCTACAGCAGTCCCCTTTCCTGGCTATTATGAATTACAGAACAGTAAACTAAAATAGAACACAAAATTCCCTAATAAAAAGCCCTTCATCTTATTCATGCACGCAAGACCTGCATGCTTGAAATAATATAAAATAAATCACCTCTACTGTGCAGGTCCTGTCAGCTCTTTTTAACTGAACCCACAGCTAAGTTCCCTTTTATACTCTTCTCCTCCTGCAAGCCTGCTTCAGCCCATCCTCCAAACACATACCTGCTTCACCGCTTGTAACTGTTCTGCCCCAGCAATAAAATACTGCGAAATGGTCTGCTAACTACAGCAGTCCCCATTCAAGGATACTAAGAATTACAGAAACAGTAAACAAAGCAGAGCACAAAAATTCTTTATTCAAAGCCCTTCTGCTTATTCACATAAACAACCCCTGCAAGTTTGAAATTAAATAAAATAATTCACTTCTACTGTTTAGTTTTTGTCAGCTCTTCTTAACTGATTCCTCAGCCAAGTTACCCTTAAAGCTCTTTTCCTCATGCAGTCCTGCTTCAGACCCTTCTCCAAACACACACCTGTTTCACAAGTTGTAACTGTCCTGCCCCAGCAACAAGATACTGCCAAATGGTCTACTAACTGCAGCAGTCCCCTTTCCTGGCTAATATAAATTACGGAACAGCTTACCGGCCCAGTCTTGCTGATGTTTGAGGAGCTGGATGCCACACCTTACACCATGCTGGTGTCCCTGGTTCGGGAGTGAACCCAGCCTGCTGGGGGTTGGCAGTGGAGGGAGAGGCTCGAATGTCTGATGACAGCTCTGGTCTCCCATGGATAGCTGGGTACATCCTCATGCTCCTAGTCTGCATCTTGGTGGAATATAGGTGTCAGCATCAGATCCCGAGAGACATTGAAGCATGGTTTTGTGATGTGAACCTCCATGCATGCACATTCATGGACACGAGGGGAGAGATAAGACAAATGTGAAATATGGCTGCAGGCTCTATGAAGCCCCTCCAGGTCGCCAGTGCCACTCAGGCACAAGCTGAACATAGCCCGCTCCAGATGTTTTAAAAGTAGTGGAGGAGGAGGATGCCCCCACTCCCTCCCCGCCACTCAGGGTAATCTATGGGGGGATTACAGGGCTTGGGGTGCCTAACAAGGAGTGGAGATCAGGTGACTGGAGGAGGTGGATGCTTACCTGCAGGCCAAGGAGGATAAATGGTATATATATATAAAAAAAAAAAAAGAATAGTAAACAAAAAGAGAACCCAAAAATCCTTAATCCAAAGCCCTTATGCTTATTCACATACACAAACCCTGCAAGTGTGAAATGAAATAAAATAATTCACCTGTAACCCCCCTACAAATGGGGGGTCCTGAGGGCCCTTCAGGAGCTCGTCTGAATGCTCCGTGCCTGACTGGTGTTCAGCGTAAGGCCACTAAATGTGGGATTTGGGAGTGCTTTTCAAGCCTCTTACTGCCTCTTCCAGAGCTGCCTGCTCACAGGTTTTGGTGGTATAAATGGGGGGACTGGTGTTTCCTTGCTCAAGTCCCGACCTGGACTGCCGTCTGATCGCTCCATTTCTGTGGTCGCTAGAAGCGCTAGGGAGTCCATCTGAGAGATATAGTGGTTCCCTTAAGAATATGTATAGTATTGGTAAAACTGCAGTTTGTCTAACTCCTTTTTTATTGCAGCTGGGACTTTGTGTTGTGCCCCTCCATATTGGACCCAGACTGTGCTGAAGGGGTCCAATAGGAGTAGGGAGTACTTCAGAGGGAGTAACTGGTGACCAACTGAAAGCAGGACTCTTCAGGGAGTTGACTGACCAATGGGGACACGGCTTGTAATGCTGGGAAGTGGCATTATGTGCTATGGCGCTTTTTTGCACCACTGAGAGCAAAAGTAAGTGACTGGCATCTGAGGCCAGCCAATGGGATTGGGTGATGCCTGAGCTAGAGAGCTACACCACACTGCAGTGGGGAAGAGGCTTTGTGAATGTGAAGGAGAAGGGAGCTCTGAACTCCTGCGGCGTTAAGTGTTCATGCGGGAAGCGTGTGAAAGGCCTGAGGCGGCCGTTTTAATCGCCGGTATTCCACGGACTAAATCCGCAGGCTTGCGGTCAGAGGAGGCTGTGTACAAGCACAGCTACCTACCAGGCTCCACCTGAAGAGGACTGGAGAATCTGCTGAATCGCGCTCAGTCTGTTAGGAAAGTGGAAGCTGCAGTGAGACTCCCGATGGCTGTGAGTTCGGTTGGGTTATGGGAGTAGCTGTCTGGTATGGTACCCCTCTGTGGTTTTCCATATAAATGTGTGAGGAGGCCTTTGAAGCTCAGGCTCAGCTGTACGAGTGGTGAAGGAGTGGTTCTCTGCTGGAGTTGTGAGTACTGAATCAGGGTAGCTCCCTGTGA
This sequence comes from Neoceratodus forsteri, assembly GCA_016271365.2. NCBI lineage: Eukaryota > Metazoa > Chordata > Ceratodontiformes > Ceratodontidae > Neoceratodus > Neoceratodus forsteri. The sequence continues at coordinate 70,022,469 of CM028133.1, forward strand.
AAGGTTACAATTAAAGGCAAAATCGTTTGGTTGTATTGCTGACCGTCTCAGTTGAGCTTTCTGGCTCCATCTGCTCTGCTCAGGAATTAAATGCTCGTGTGTGTCAGGGCCCCAACCAGCTGCATCAAGCAATTAGCCATTAGGGCTTGGGTACCCATAGACAGTAATTAATAGGTTAGGCCAATGCACAGAGCCCTAGGTAGTCAAACATATATTATAGTGGTAAGCCAATCACCCTGATTTCCCTCGGTCCCTGTTTTCTCCCCCTCAAATAAATCAGATTGCTTGTTTTGCAAAAGTACACTGGCTAGTCAGTGTATTAAGGGTGAATGTGGTGTAACTGTACCTTACTTTCCAGGGGGTCCCCAGAGTGAGCTGACTGGTCCGAGCCGGGGGGTAAGTGTATATGGTAAGGACACTGAAATTGAACTACGTGGGCCACTAGTGGGAAGAAAGGGGGGTTGCAGTGACCCAGAGGGCTGTGACCAAGTCAACCTCGACTGTTCTAACCCCAACCTCTGGGTGGAGGCACCCGCCAACAGATCTAGGCCCCTCACCCTGCTACAGTTAGGGCAGGCGGGGGTAGTAGCCTTTAAGATAGTGCCCCCTGGGGGTTACACACCTCTGCTGTGTAGTCATTTTCAGCTCTTCTTAACTGAACCCTCAGCCAAGTTCCCTTTTAAGCTCTTTTTCCTCCTGTAAGCCTGCTTCAGCCCTTCCACCAAACACACACCTGCTTCATAAGTTGTAACTCTCCTGCCCCATTTACAAGCTACTGGAAAATGGTTTGCTAAATAGTGCAGTACTCTTTCCTGGCTATTAAGAATTACAGCACCGTGAACAAAAACAGAACATAAAAAAAACTAATATGAAGCCCTTCTTCTTATTCACTTACACAAACCCTGCACGTTTGAAATGAAATAAATCACCTCTGCTGTGTATGTCGTGTCAGCTGTACTTATCTGAAACCACAGCCAAATTCCCTTTTAAGCTCTTCTTCTCCTGCAAGCTTTCTCAAGCCCCTCTTCCAAACATACACCTTCTTCTCAGGTTTGTAACTGTCCTGCTCCAGCAACAAGATGCTGCCAAATGGTCTGCTTATTGAAGTTGTTCCCTTTCTTGGCTACTAAGAATTACAGAAGAGTAAATAAAACAAAACACAAAAAAATCCTAATCCAAAGCTCTTCTGCTTATTCACTCACACAAACCCTGCAAGTTTGAAAGGAAATAATATAGATTACCTCTGCTATGTAGTTATTGTCAGCTATCCTGTACACCTGATAGCACACAAGGTGCACAGAGGGGGGGCCTGAACCATGGCCATGGGTGTTCTGAATAAGGATTGATGTCACCACCTGGAGAGAAACACACTGCATCAAGTGGTTCTGAATCCCATGGGTAACTATCACCCAGGTGTGTGACATGGTCTGTGATGACATTGACCCCCGGACCCGGTGGTCCCAGGTAATGTCGGTCAAGACAAAGGTGCTCTGTGCCCTTGAATACTATGTGTCCGGCTCATTCCAGCATGTGAGAGGCAACACGGTGGGCATCTGCCAATACTCTGTGTCCTGGGTGTTGGCACAGGTAACCGATGCTCTGCTAGCACATATTCATAAGCACATAATGTTCCCTATGGAGCTGGATGGCATATGTGCCACTAAACAGGCATTCTATGACATACATGGCATGCCAATTGTGTATGGCATGATAAGTGGCACACTCATCGCCATACTCACACCATCAGTAGATGAGGTGGCATAATGTACCTGAAAGGCATACTACAGTGTCAACTGCCAGGTTGTGTGTGACACAGATGGCATCTTTACTACTGTGTGTGCCAAGTATCCTGGCTCATCCCATGATGCCTACATATTGAACTCCTCAGAGCTTGGTGCCATGCTGCAAGTCAGATGACTAGATGGCTGACTTTTAGGTAAGCATGGTAATGCTACTTGCAAATCCAAAATTGACCCACGCACAAACTGATGCAGGTGCTCACAGAGGGCAGCAAGCCCAGACACAAACAGTGAGCACTCCCACAAGAGATAGAATATATTGACAAAATAGTCACAAATATTATGAAATAATTTATTTAGCCAGAGCCAAGCAAGTTACCCCAGAGCTTTGGTATTCAAACCTTTATCGGAGGTGTGCTACTTCCACCATCCCTGTATTATTGTACACTTAGTACATGCCACTGACCCATGATTCTCCCCACCTGAAGGTGACAGTGGATACCCACTATGCCCATGTTTGATGATGCCAATCCTGGCACCATCCACACCTGTGGAGGAGGCTTGCAACCATACCCATGCAAAGATAAGAAGCATTGTGGAGAGGACCATTGGGCTACTGAAGGTGTGCTTCTGATGCCTGGACCATACTGGGCAGACAATAATGCTTGCTCCAGGCAGAGCATGCAGGGTGTTCACCACTTGCACCATGCTGCATAATGTTGCCAAACTTGGCAATGTGCCCCTACCACAGCATCTACCTGCAGACCCATGGGATGCTGAGATCCCTCACTATGAGCTCTGGATAGTGAGTGGCCTTGCAGCATGGGATGCACTGGTCAAGGGTATGTTCCAGTGTTAATGTAGCTCCCTAGCACATCCATTCTGTGTGAATGGGAATGTGCAACAACATGTGCCACCGGCTATGATGAGGCCACCAGCCACATCCAGCTGTGTGCAGTTTATAGAGACATGTTGCAGGCAGTGTGTGTCATGACCGCCATGTGTTGTGAGTACACGATGATTCCACCACTCACTGAGTACACCCATGAATGGGGTGGTGAGTGGGGTCAAGTCTAGTCTGTCTTGCACGAGGTGCCATGAGGCTTATGTGTGTAAAGGTGCCTGGATGGGTGGCAGGGCCATGTCATTACTGCATGGACATATGTTGCGTGTGTGTGTGTGTGTGTGTGTCTGTGTTGGGGGTTGGAGGGTAAGGACTGTTGTGTGTGTGGTGCCCTGTGCATTAGTGGGGGAGTGTTGTGTGTTATACCCCAATGTGGAGCGCACTGTACATATGTGTGTGGGGGTGGTACTGTATGGTTGTGCTGTGTCTGTGTGCCATGCACCTTAGGGTATGGAGTACAATTCATTGCCCTGTTATGCTGCAGGCCTGTGAAGTGTGCACAGCTATTCAGCACAACTGTACTAAACTGTTGGTGATCCAACCGGCATCACCTGTTGATGTGCAGATGCCCTTGTCCCCAGTCTCCTTGGGGGTGCACAGGGTTGTGGCACACTGCATGACCATCTACCACACTGTGAGAGGTTGGCAGTCACCTAGTCTGAGATATCTCCATTGACTGTATCCCAGCTGCTACTGACACCAGTTCTGTTCCCCTGAGTGCTCCCTGTGTCGGTGTCTGCCACCTGGGTGCTGGGTGCCTCCAGGTTCATGTTGGTGGTGGGAACTGCATGCTGTGACTCAACAGCCTGTGTTGTGGCCAATGTGCACTGTTGTGTGGTAAGGTCCTGCTCAGGGACATGGAGGCAGGGGGTCACTGTGTTTCTGCATCTGCTGTGGGCCACAGTGTGTTTAGCATGCTGCTGGTTGGTGCTGGATGACTCAGTAGGAGCTGAGTAGCAGCTCCAGCATGTCAGCATGCCCCCCAATGCTGTGACACATCCCACAGGCCTCCTCTGTCAGTGCAATGAGTGCCAGGGTATTCTGCTGCTACGTCTCCAGCCTGAACATCTCCAGCTTGTGCAGCACACAGTATTCGGCCTCCATGTATGCCTGTGCAAGAGGTGCACATTTGCAACTGGGTGGCCATGTCAATGGCCTTTCATTGCCACTGCCTTCCTGGCAGAACTGTGCAATATCGCTCCTGGGCCTCCTACCCATGGATGGCCTGTCCGTGCTGGTGGTGGCACTGGAAGCACATGGCACAGCAACTGGTGTTTGGTGGGGGGTGCTCTGGATGGGCACTACACTTTCATCATTCTCCCAGTGTTCTCATCCTGTGGTGCCACTGTGCACTTTTCTTCTGTCTCTGTGTTCAGCTGGATCACGGTCTCCAACTCTGTACATGTGGGTAAATTGCGCACATTACTATGCATTTTGCTGTACTACTTCTACATGCATGCAGTGGTGTCTGTGGCATGCGTGCCTACCTGAGTCTTCCTGCTGCTTCCTGCTGCAGTCCTGTGCCTGGTGCACAGTTGCTGTTCCCAGTGCCAGCATGTTGCTGTCTGCAGCCAGTCATGGTACCAATGTCATCTCTCTAGGTGCACAAAACATCAGTCACTGCTTGCATGGGATGCATTCCCCATGTGTCCACAACCCTGTCAATGGGACATACCTTCCTTGGTGTCCACATTTTCTACCTCACCATGGACACTTACAATGGTGAGTATCTCAGCCATCATCCTCTTTAGCAGTGTGAGCTAGCTGTCTATACTGGGTGGCCCACCCCCTGTGCCCTGGCATGCCCATGTGGATGTGGCCACCTTCTTCTTTATAGTGGTGCATATATCATACCATTTATGTTTGATGATAGTCAGGGTGCAGGCCTCTGCTTCAGTGGCATTAACCCTTGACTGGATGTCCTGCCACAAGTAAACCCTCACTTCAGAGGTGGTAGCCAGTGTCTGGGCCCCATACAGCTGGTTGTACTGCTGTCATATGTTGCTCACCATTTCTATGTCCTCCCTACCTGTGAAGTTTGGTGCACATGGCCGTGCTTCGACGCATGTGCTAATACACCCATGGCATGGGGTGCCACCTTTGGCTGCTTACTTCACCTGTCCCTGTGGTGTGTGTGGGGCTGCCCTCTGCATCTCTTCCACAGTCCACCATATTGTATATTTGTGTGCAGCATGTGGCATTCACCTCCATGCTGTTGTGCTTGGTATGCGCATGCCCATATATGGTGGGGTCATGGGGCAGAGCCATGTATCCTGGTCATGCCTCTGCAGGATGCCCATCCCACTAAACATGCCTTGCCATCCCACCCCTCCGGGTGCATGCATCCCACAGTGCAATTCGTGCATGCTGCATTGTGGTTGTGCCTTTCACACCATGTAGCTGCACACTGCAGATACTACTGTTTTCCGAGTAGCTTCTGCACTTTTATACATTGGCACCAATGTCAGGGTTGCAAGGGAAGGGTTTTTAAATGTAAGATCCACTCAAAGTCCATATTATATATCTTGACACATTCCAGACCATTATTCCCAAAGTTATTTTAAGTGTACATTTCAAGAATATAGCAATGTCTTTTTTGACTTTCCTTACAGGCCCACCAGATGTTAACCTCCATTCAATGACATAGAGGGTTCTGGTCTCCCAAGGAGCTTCTTTTTCAAGATGCAAGGAATGACTTGTTGCATCGAGAGTTGGAGGGCCCCCTGCAATGGATGTCTCAAGCCTGAACTTACAGGGCAGCCGCTCCTGTACTGGCCTCCACACCAGAAAAAAAGCAGCATCCAAGGAGACTGTACATACTATGCAGCCAATCCACAGACTGCAACATGAGGGCACCAACTTTTAAATTTCTGGTTGCCTTTAAAACCCCCTGGCAGCTCACTCTGCCTCCTTGCAGCCACCGAGAATCACTTGTCCCATCAGGGGTCGGGGGCAGCAGTGTTTGACATTTACTGCAGCCTTCCTCCCCAACGGACCACTTAAGCCCGAACAAACAGGAGAGCCATTCCTGTACCGGCCTCTGCACCAGAACCTGCCACAACCAAGCAGACAGACATGCTCCACAGTGAATCCACAGGCTGCAACCTGAAGGTGTCAACTTTTGAATTTCTGTCTGCCTTTAAAAAACCCTGGCTGCTTACTTTGCCTCTTTGCAGCCATTGGGAATGATTTGTCACATCAGGGGTCAGAGGGCTGCAGCACTTGCTGTTTACTGCAGTTCCTCCCCCACAATGGACCTCTTAAGCCCACACTTACAGGAGAACCTCTCATGTACCTGCCTCCACACCAGAACCAGCTGCATTCATACACCAAAAGGACACAGGAGATTTCTTGCCCCCTCCCCAATCCCCACCTGCCCAATTTTTTAAATATGCTACTCTGGTGACTGACACTCAAGGCTAGCTAATCCATTTGCCAGCCTTTAGCTTGTGAACTTTAAAACATACACTATCTTAAGTTGTTTGCCGTGCTGAACATTTCACATGGTTAAACTTATTGGATAACTGCTGGGATCTAAACTGTTCTGGTATAGCTCCAGGTAGGTTAGGGAGGGGCCTCAGATGGGTAGCAAGCACAGTAACCTTCTCAGAGGTGCTACCAGTCCATGGCAGGAGTGAGGCTAGGGTACTGCACACCATGCAGTTTAGTAAATGGTTGCAAAACTGGTGCAGAGCACAGGGCTTTGGCTTCATTGGGGACTGGGGGTCCACCTGGAGAGATAAAGGTCTATACTGGTATGACGGTCTTCATTTGTCCACAAGGGGACCAAGCTCAGGGTGACAGGTTTAAATGCTTCCTTGCAAGCTTTTAAACTAGATAAGGGGAGGTACTGATAAAAGGCAGGAAAAGTCAAGCCTCCCCACAAAACATGGTAGGTAGTAGGTAAACACTGAGGTACAGAGCTCAACACAGGGCAGGATGGGTAAATGGTAAAATAGATAAGAGCAATAAGAGCAGGAATGGGGAAAAAAGGATCAAGCCAACATTAAATGGAGGGCAATGACTACTAATGCCCGTAGTCTGGGAAACAAGCTTTCTGAGCTAGTAGCTTTGATGGAAGATGAACAATTGGATATTGTGGCAGTCACAGAAACATGTTACACCGAGAACCATGAATGGGATGTCAATATACCAGGGTACACAATCTACAGAAGGGACAGGGAAGGTAAAAGAGAAGGTGGAGTAGCTTTATACATAAGGGAAGGGATCAAAGCTACAGAACTAAAAAGTAAAGGGGGAGGACAAGAGGCACTCTGGGTTACCTTGGAGATGGGGAATGGCATCGCAATCCGCACAGGGGTTGTATACAGACCCCCATCTCAAGGGGAAGAAATGGACAAGAAAATGATACAGGACGTTCTCAAAATGGCTGAAAAAGGGGAGATACTGTTGATGAGGGACCTGAATATGCCAGATGTTAACTGGAGGACATGTACTGCAGCCACATCCAAGAGCAGGATCATTCTTGATGCCCTGCAGGGGACAGACCTTAGACAGCTAGTGCTGGAACCCACTCGGGAGGGAGCAATACTAGACCTGGTACTCTCAAATGGAGAGAGGATCACAAATTTAGAAGTCAGTAGACATCTGGGAACAAGTGACCACTGCATAGTGTGCTTCACAATGAGCACAACCATGGAGATAAGCCATACAAAACAAGGATACTGGACTTTAGAAGGGCTGACTTTGGCAAAATGGGTGAATACCTGAAGAATGCACTAGCAAATGGCCAAATAGGAGGGTGGAAGAACAATGGAGAAAATCAAAACTGCCATCATAGAGGCAACAAGTCTTTGTGTAAAACAAATAAAAAACAAAGCGGAGTAAAAAACACTATGGTTCTCAAAAGAGGTGGCAGGGAAGGTTAAGGAGAAAAAGGCTGCATTCAAAAGTACAAGGAATCACAGAGGAGCACGACAGGGGACTGTATCAATTAAAGCAGAAAGAAGTAGGAAGGCAGTCAGAATAGCAAAGGCACAAACCGAGGAAAAAATAGCCAACTCGGTCAAAAAGGGGGATAAAACCTTTTATAGGTACATTAGGGAGCATAGAAAGGTTAAGGGAGGGATAGTGAAGATTAATAAAGGAGAGGGGAGGTGGGCAGAAGGAGACAGTGAAAAGGCAGAGATACTGAATGAATACTTTTGCTCAGTATTCACAAAAGAAGAAAAGGAGCAGTTACCTAAACCAGACAATAGAAGCACTCTGGGTAAGGCGGTTGATACCAGTCCATTCACAGAAGAAAGAGTCCTGAAAGAACTCCTAAAACTCAAGGTGGACAAAGCAATGGGGCCTGATGGGATTCACCCCAGAATCCTAAAAGAACTAAGGGGACCTAGTGACACCACTGACCACACTTCTTAACAAATCATGGCAGGATGGGGTGGTACCTGAGGACTGGAGGAGGGCAGATGTGATTCCCCTTTACAAAAGTGGGAGCAAGGCAGAAGCAGGAAACTACAGACCTGTAAGTTTGACCTCAGTGGTAGGGAAAATGATGGAATCACTTCTGAAAGAAAGAATTGTTGAGTATCTAGAGGCCAGCGGGGCACAGGACCCAAAGCAACATGGATTTACAGCAGGAAGGTCATGTCAGACTAATCTAATTGATTTCTTTGACTGGGTGACCAAAGTAATAGACCAGGGAGGGGCTATGGATATGGCCTACCTAGACTTTAGCAAGGCATTTGACACAGTCCCGCACAAAAGATTAATAATCAAGTTAGCCAGCCTGGGAGTGGGTCCCAGGGTGGTAGCCTGGGTAATGAACTGGCTGCACAACAGGACACAGAAGGTAATAGTGAATGGAACACATTCTGAAGAAAGGGGGGTTACTAGTGGAGTACCTCAGGGCTCAGTACTGGGTCCAATCCTCTTTAACATCTTTATAAGTGACATTGCAGAGGGTCTGGAGGGAAAGGTATGCCTCTTTGCAGATGACACAAAGATCTGTAACAGAGTTGATACACAAGAGGGGTAGAAAAGATGAGAAGGGACTTGGCAAGGTTGGAGGAATGGTCAGACATATGGCAACTTAGATTCAATGCATAGAAGTGCAAAGTAATGCACCTGGCAAACAAAAACCCAGGAGAAGAGTACACAATAGCAGGGGAGGTACTAACAACAACAAAAATGGAAAGGGACTTGGGAGTAGTCATATCAGATGACCTAAAGGTGGGTAAGCAATGTGAGAAGGCAGTAAGGAGAGCCAGGGGGATACTGGGATGCATAGGGAGGGGCATCACAAGTAGAAAAAGGGAAGTGGTTATCCCTCTATACAGACAGTTGGTGAGACCCCATCTGGAGTACTGCGTGCAGTTTTGGAGACCTCATCTACACAAGGACATAGACAGGATGGAAGCAGTCCAGAGGAGGGCAACTAAAATGGTGCAGGGTCTACATCAGAAACCATATGAAGAGAGACTGAGAGAGCTTAATATGTATACCCTTGATGAAAGGAGGGACAGGGGGACATGATATAAACGTTCAAGTACCTCAAGGGAATCAACAAAGTCCAGGAGGGTAGCATCTTTCAGAAAAAGAGATGTGTAAGAACAAGGGGGCACAGTTTAAAGATAGAGGGGGGACAGCTCAGGGGTAATGTGAGGAAATTCTTTTTCACGGAGAGAGTGGTGGATACATGGAACAGCCTTTCTGAGGAGGTCATTGGGTCTAAAACAGTGGTGGAATTCAAACATGCATGGGACAGACACAAAGCAATTATAGTGGGGGGTTGCAGGAAGCAGGCTGTTGGTTAACTAGAATCTGCAGCTTATCCAGTAGGTAGGGAAATGGGCAGACTGGGTGGGCCAAGTGGTCCTTTTCTGCCGTCAAAGTCCATGTTTCTATGTTTCTATGTTTCTAGATTGTTTACTGAGTCTAAATTACTCTGTAGTAAAGTATAATGCCATTGGCTGGTGTCTCAGGCAGTAGACTTAGGTGATGATCTAAAGGGAAATATGATTGCAGTTAAAAGTTTTAAAGTTTGTGTCATTGGGGTCTGTGATCACCTCTAAAGTGTGTATTAAACCCTTGCTCAACCCAAGTAACTGTATTGTAAACCTATATAGGCTCATTGTTAACACATTTAAAAGTTTAAAAGTATGTATTGTTGGGGTCTGTGATCAGCACTGTCTACTGTATACAGGTTATTGTCTTTTACTTCTTTTGAGTTACATTATAAGTGGGATTAGCCTTAAGGGTTATACCTTAAAACCTGCACAGTCAAGGTATATGCCCTACTGTGATTCCCCTAGTGTTTTGCGCAGCTCAGCTCAAAAATGAGCCTGGTAGAATAAGATAATTTAAACTGCTAGGTCACCTTGCTGATGTGGCTGGCCAAGTCTGGGATAAGAACTCTAGGTAATTAGTGTTAAGTTAATGTGATAAATTGTTCTCTGGCCAGTCCTATTTAATATGTACATTTCTTCATTGAAAGTTGATTTACCAAACGTGTGGTTGTCCAAATTTGCAGATGATTGTCGACTGGGAACAGTGGCCAATACCCTTGAAAGTAGTACAACCTTACAGGAAACCCTGTACCATGTCTATGCCTGGATGACACATAGTAGATTGGAACTTAACATTAATAAATGTAAAGTTATGCATTTGGGACCCAAAAATAGACATGCAACTACACCCTTAACAACAAAATACTAACTGCAACCACAAGCGAAAGGGATTTGGGGGTGACTATAAGTAATGATCTCAAATTTAATATCAGATGCTAAATTCTATTACTAAACACATTTCTAGTAGGACTAAGGAGGTATTACATACACTCTATATAGCACTGGTTAGGCCACAGTTTGAATACTGTGTGCAAATATGGTCTCCTTTTAAAAAGAAAGACATAAACAAGGTTGAAGTAGTCCAACACCACTTTACTAGACTTGTAACCGGCTTAAAACAGATACCATATGCTCAAAGATTGAAAATACTCAATTTGTACTCACTGCAATACAGGAGAATAAGCGGGGACATGTATATGTTGTGCAGGGTAATAGGACAAGATAACTACATGTCAGAACTTGGTATAAAGTTTAACCAAGATAGAGCTAGTGGTAGAAGACATTCCTTGCAGTTGCACTACAACAAATAGAATACACTATCTAGGAAGCATTGGTACAGCCAAAGGGTTAATACTTTATGGAACTACCTCCCTGAGGATGTACTAGCCAGTAAAAATATTGATGTCTTTAAAACTAGACTGGACAATGCAATGAGTGATGAAATCAAATTTGGGTAATATAAATAAATCTATCTGGCAAGCATTAAGGACATAAGTCTACAAAGCTTGATTTTACCTATGATACCTATGAATTGGTAATATAAAGGGACACATGCTTGAGAGCCAACCGTAGAGCTGGACACACATCCCCAGAGTATCACAGCATCAGTAACCTGTTCCCTCATTTATTGCTATGTCAACCACTAGAGGAGGCGTAAACTCCATGCCTAACTAAACTGAGACACTTGGTTAGCTGCTAACTTGTACATTTGCTGTGCCCTAGTGAACTAGTTTGTCTAGTTTCACTACCTTACCTAATCTGTCCATAGTACTACTGTTAATCACCCTTCCTTATCCCCTGGGTGTGTTATTATTATGTCATTCCTAGACAGTTGCCTTACTGTTGCAGGTCTCAAGGCTGCAGTCTGGCCTCATTTATCCTGCACTGCCATCTCTTAGCTGGCACTGCTACTTTTAGTAGCCTTTCTTTCTCTATCCATGGCCCCGCTGGAACCTAAACTCTACCCATCAGAAGATGACTATGCCTTTTCTAATCAGACAGCTGCCAACCAATTGAGTCTTGCCTACTTGGTGTCTGAAATAAGACTGTCTCCTACACTACCAACCTGATCAAATGTACCATTTCTAAACCTTAGTCCAGCAAGAAATGAAATGCGCTGCCTTGCCTTGTTTTAATTCTGCTTTTGCTTATCATCCTTGCCAGGGATATTGAACTTAACACTGGGCCTGCGACTTCCTCGAATACCTTACAGCCCATTTCCTACCTCACATGGTTTAATTTAAGAGGCATAAAACTTACCCACTTGAATGTCCTTAGCCTTTTGCCTAACCTTGCTGAACTTTCTGCTTGGGTCACTCACTATAATCCAGATATATTGGGGGTCACATAAACATGGCTAAAGCCTGTCACCCCAGATTCTATGTGTGCCCTTTCAGGGTACAATGTGTTGAGGCAGGATTGTTATGTGAGAAAAGAGGGGTGGGGTGATGGCCTGCTGCTTTACTATAAGAGTCACCTTAACCCCACTTTCCCCTACCTGCAAATTTCTCCATGTCCTTTTCCTATTAGGTAACACAAAAAAGTTGCACCTAGTCTGTGAATATAACCCTCCCAAAGGGGGTGTGCAAGGGCTCTCCTACCTTCTTGACAGTGTAAGTCCTAAAGTGTGTTTCAATGAATTACTAATTTTCAGTGACTAATCTAAACTGGACAGGTCATAATGTCAAACAATATGAACCCCTCCTCACAGGCCTTGCTCTCTCTCAGCTCATTACTGAACCAACCAGGCTTTCATCTACTGGGGGAAGCCAACCTCCTTGATTGGATTCTAACCAATAAGCTTGAGTAGATTGTCTTATCCAGGACCCTCCACCAACTCAATCTCTGATCACAGCCCTTCCTTTTGCACCTGGACAGTCTCCCCACCTTATATCACCTCCAAGGTCATCCAAATGAGGGACTTCTCCAAGTTTAATTTACAATCATACCATGCTGATCTGAAACACACAGATTGGTCCCCTGTCTTAGCAACAAATGACACCTCAGTTTCCCTTGACAACTTTCTTGCTATATTTTCATCCCTAAAAGATAAGCATGCCCCTTACAAAATGGAGAGTGAGGGGTACAGTCCCCAAATGGCTCCAAGGTGACTTACTTTCCCTCATGAAGTCAAGGGACAAATGCTGGGCTAAATTTAAGGTCCCCATGATATATCTTCCTTCCAAGAATATAGACAACTCAGAGACATTTGCACAAAAATCTATGCATTTTGCCAAGTGTGAATTTTGTAAATTGGTCCTGCTATCCTCAGCCAGAGATCTGAGGAGTTTTTGGTGAAACATTAGGAGTATTTTTAGTGACTTCTCCAAAGTCTATGTTACTGATATGCTTGTTGGTGGTGTAGACTGCAACAATCCCTTGACATTTGCAAATGCTTTTAATGCTCAGTTCTCTGACCTGTCTTCCTAGGCCTACAGCTCCCAGTTCTATGACCAAAATATATCAGATCCCCCCTGTGGTCCCCAGCCTGGTTCAGCCTCCCACCCTCCATTTTAATTCAAGGCCATTGTAGCCGGCGATATTCAAAGACTCCTTGCTGGCCTTTCACCTCACACCAGTGCTGGTTATTACAATGTAGAGCCTAAACTTATCAGCCTTGGAGCCCCTTTCCTTGCCAAACTTTTTACCCATATCTTCAACACATCTCTTATCAGTGGTTCCATCCCTGACATATGGAAGATGGCTAGGATTGTTCCAACATTCAAAAGGTGATCCAAAATGCCTTTAAAAATTACTACCCAATAGCTATCCTCTCAGCTATCAGCAAACTGCTTGAAAAAGTGGTGGCTACTCAGCTCACAGACTATATCCAGTGCTATGACCTGCTTAACCCAGTGCAACATGACTTTCATAAGAGTCATAGCACCTCCATTGCCCTGGCCAAGGTTAACTCTGAAATCAGGGGTTTCAATGATTGAGGCAATTTGGCATTGTTCATTGATCTCTCCAAAGCCTTTGATCTGGTTGACCACACCCTCCTGTGCTCTGCACAACAGTCCCTCAGCCTGTCCCCCCATCTTAACTTGGATTACCAACTACCTGAAAGGGAGGCAAGAACTCATAAAATTCAACAAGGTTTACTTGGAGCGCACTTCTGTTAAAACTGGGGTTCCTCAGGCATATTGTCCTAGGGACCATTCTTTTCTCCCTTTTTGTGAATGATCTGCCTTGGTCCTAGTCCATGGAAGTGCTACTCTGTATGCAGATGACCTTGTGATTCTTTTGCTGTGCCTAACTGTTGTTTTTTCTCAGAATGTCTGTAATATCTGCTTCTGCTTGTAATCTTCCTTGTAACCTCCTGGGTTGTACCTGAAAATAGGCATATGCTTGTCTAATGTAAAGGGAACTTACAAGCTCTAATGGGCAGACTAAGTGGGCCAACAGTATCTATGTATCTATGCTTACCTGGTTAACAAAAGTTAAATAAATAAATAAATATAATTATAAGTGGAGAGTCTACTAATATTTGTCCTGGGCTTTTGAGATCAGTATCTACATTAGTTGAAAACTTGATCTTATCCTGTACACTTTCGGAACTCTTTAGGGGGTGAGTAATAATATTATTTGTCTGGAGTAGAGGGATCAAAGTCCAGATCTGTGTCGACAACTCATAGGAGGATAAATGCGAAAGAACACAACCTGAAAAGTTAGGATTCAGTGGTCTTATAGCACACACCTCCTTTTGATTAGGAGGGATGTGAAGCAAATGACATACCATTGTTGTAACTTTTACAGGGTTTCTTGTAAAAGTCTCCCAATTCCATAAAATTCAAGTAATAGTTCAGTATAATCATTCAAAGGTTTAGAATTTTGAGACTGAAATGGAAGGTTTGTTAGTTGCTCACCAGCGTTGTAGTTAGAAGGACTGTTAGAATTTCTCAATTCAGTTTGAAGACTGTTCTGCTGATGGTTTGTAATAGTTTCACTTTTATTTGCATCCTTCTCTAAAGGGTCTGTAACATGCTTGCACACTAAGACTCTTTGTGTTTCAACTTGTTTTTTTGGTTTTATTGGTCTCTCCCCAACCCAACCCAACCCAGATAGACCAACTTAGGGTAGCTGGTTCATTCCACTGGGGTGTCATACAGATAAGGCACACTGATGAGTCCTGGTGAAACAAAACACGTGGTTGTGTCTTCTGTTGGCACCCTTTGCAAACTGTGTGAGAGACCATTTGGCACCATGCGTTTCTGCTTAAAGTTGAACCAGTACTATATTTTGTGGTGATTTGCATTATGGGGGGATGTGTGATTTTGTATTTCTTTGTAACGTGAGTATGATTGTTACCAGAAGGGGTTTATTTGTCCAATATATTTAGTGAAGATGTTCTATTCTTAGATTTGGGTGTCGAGTGTTCTACCATATTAGTTATCCTAGGTCCTTTCAGTGAGGCAATCTTGCCAACATTCTTAAGTTTTTTTCTTTTCCTTGAGATTAATTGCCCCCCATGTGGTATAGCTTGTACAAGTTTGTTCTTCTCTTTGGAATGTAGGGAAAAAGTTAACCTGAATTCCCCTGCTTTCCTTTAAACATGTTTCATTTTCCTCCTCCAGAGATGATCCTACAGACCCCTTCTGTATCCTAAATATATCCGTAAGGTCTATAATTTGGGTATGATTTGGAAGAATATCAAACCATAGATTCTCTATTTCCTGTTTGATAGCCCATGCATAAATATTACAACATTCACACAGTAAGGATTGTTAATAATATCTAACATTTGGTCAGATAAAGAAGATGTAGATACAAACTTCTTTACATAGGCAGGAGTATCATCTCTCACATCAGGGGCATATTAATCCTTGGGGGATCATTACTGTTCAAGGACTGAGGTGACACATTAACAGTTTACCTATTGACTTATTAAGATGTTCTATATCTTTGGGAAGAAAATTTGTAGCAGCAAATTTTTAAGACCCGTTACCATTTTACTAAGGTCTTGTATAACTGCAGTAGTGTTACTGGTTCTGTGATTAGAAAGCTGTTTCTTGGTGTCTAAAGCTACTGTTGTGCAAGGATGCATTGTCTTAAAATCATGAAAGGAATTAGACAATGAAATACCCTCAGCTGAAAATACAGGGAAATAATTAAGACAGGTCACTAAAGTGAGAACATGAATCAACCATTATACAATCAGAATAAAAATCTGTACCAGGGTTAGAAGTCTTGCAATCAAAGGTATAAATATCAGAGGCCTCCACAGAAAAAGAATCAATTAAGCCACTGAGACTTGGGGCTCAAAATTAGACAGGGATGCAATGGTGCAACAGACTTGTGACAGAGTGTTTACATGTCAGCAAGTGCGATTTTAAAAGAATGTTGCCACAAATACAAGTCCAGAAGGTAGGACACCAGAAGTTAGATCAAGTACTCCCGGGTCTAACTTTGTATCCTTGATTGTGGCACTGCTGAAAGTTTGGTGCAAGGTGCAATAAACTGGAGAAAGTGTCACAACTGTACCAGCCTTATTAAAACTGGACTGATTTGCATCCGTGGGGCTTTTGCACAGCTGCATCAAACTTTGCTGTGGACACATGGCTTCATGCAAGCCCTGCGTCCACTTTGTAAAACTGAGCCCACGGTGTTAAAGATACCGTCTCATTGTTGCTATGAGAAGAAATCTTGTTCTGCTTTGTATCACTATTTAAATTACTCATAAATTCCACAGAGTTGGCAGAAATAGTGGGAACTGAGGTAGTCCATTTAAAAAATGGTAATTTTGGTTTGTGCCTGACCAAGTATTGTGGTTTACATGGGCAAAGGGCCCTTGTTAGAAGGTAATAATATTTACCCCTGAGTTCCCTTGCCTTGGATTTATGTTTATCTTTGCTTTTAGTATTTAATGCAAGAGGTGGGGTAGAAAGTGAAGTATTTTTACTGCTTCTTGTAGTAATTATCTTAAATATTAGGTGGTGATAAGAGGGAGAATACCAGAAATTATATAAAGCAGACTTCAAATACTATGTAACAATCACTTGCCAATATATAGTAATTAGTGACCAGACAAATACAATTTACTTGAAGGAACCTCGCTAATTAATTAAAGCTAATGAAGTGTCTGTAAAGATCCACCTTTCTATGAGATGGCAGCAATAATATGACAACAATAATATATCAGCAAACACATGTTTGAAAAAACACCTCAAAACAGCATAAATATAGTTATTAAAAGTCAGAGGTTATACTTATCTGAAGAAAGCTTTAAAATGCCAAAGAACCAGTACAATAAACCAAGTCTGTAAAACTGTGGGTGATACTGGAGATACCCATCTGAGAGTCTTCAGCTCTATAATATGAAACCGTTAAATGCTAAGATTTAAACTGTGCCAGAGTCAATTTGTGGAGATGTGAGTAGTCAAAAATCAGTCTTACCTGCAAAATGCAGTTTCCTTCTTCCTCCCTTTGGTTTGTCCATTTTGTTGAAGTCTTTATTAAATTCTTGATAAAAAGTTTAAGGTTCCACTTATCAATTCCATAATTATCTGTGGTCATAATGGTCTCATAAATGTCAGGGTCCACAAATGTTTATTTAAAGTAGCAAGCTTGGATCTCTTCTGGTGCTGAACAACCTCCAGGAGCTTGCTGGTTGAGTAGAAATCATGTACTTTAAAGAAATATAATAAAGTAAATAGAGTTCAGTGCTTGGGTAATGCTAGATTTTCATCATGCTTAAAAGTTTTAAATATTTATGTGATTAGAAGTCCTATGAACTTAGATTAGCCAACTAATCAAGGAATTCTTAATTCAAGTGTAGATAGAATTTAATGAAATGCTCATTTGCTCAGATGACACTAAGATCTGCAACAGAGTAGATGATCCAGATGGGGTGGACAGAATGAGAAGAGATCTGGATAAACTAGCAAAATGGTCAGAAGAGTGGCAACTGAGGTTTAATGCAAAGAAAAGCAAGATTATGCACATAGGGAAAAGAAACCCTGAAGCCGCCTATAGACTGGGAGGGGAGTTGCTGGCAGTCACAACAGAAGAAATAGACTTGGGCATTATCATCACTGATGACCTGAAATCATCCAAGCAGACCTCTAAAGCAGTAGGTAAGGCTAGAGGGATGTTGGGGTGTATTAGTAGGGGTATCACAAGTTGGAAGAGGGAGGTATAATCTCTCTTTACATGACACTGGTTAGGCCCCATCTGGAGTATTGCGTGCAGTACTGGAGGCCACACCTTCACAAGAACATTAACCAAACTGAGGCAGTCCAGAGAAGGGCAACCAAAATGGTGCAGGGACTGCATCAGAAAACATATGAGGACAAATTAACTGAGCTCAATATGTATATCCTAGAGCAAAGGAGGGAGAGAAGTGATATGATCGAAACATTCAAACACCTTAAGGGCATTAACAAGGTGAAAGAGTCTAACATGTTTTAATATAAGAAAAATAGCAGGACAAGATGACACAGCATGAGAGTAAAGGGAGGCCAATTAATGGGTTAATGTGAGGAAGTTCTTTTTCACAGAAAGGATGGTGGATGCATGGAACGGTCTACCTCAGGAAGTGGTGGATATGAATACAGTGCAGGGCTTCAAATAGGCATGGGATAGGCATAAGGGAGCAGTACAGATGAGTATGAATAGATAGACCATTGACAGAGCAAAGGCCTATGGCACATTCATAAGGTAGAAAAAGAAATGGGCAGACTGGATGGGCCTTTCAGTCCTTATCTGCCATCAACTTCTATGTTTCTATTACTTTGGATGCTAATTATCAATTACATTTTAAATGATTACATCTCTAGTGTCATCTCTGCTCTAGTCTTGAATGCTGCCACCGTAACTTAACAGGTGCAGAGAGCAAATGCAAGAACCATAGTATAAAAGTTGCTGAAGAAAATAAATACCAAACACCACTAAGCACAGGGAATTCAATTCCTGAATCTTGTAACATATATCATATAACATAAGTAGTGAAAAGTAGTTATACTAGTTATATCAATAAGAAAATTAAAAGATAAAGGTAAAGTAGCTAAAACGAGATGCTACCTACTTTTATTTGCTGTATAGGGTAGTTTGTTTGAGATTTGTGGTTTGTGGTCTGGTGAGATAAAACACCAGTAAAACAGGAGCGGCTGCATATAGAAATCATCAGATACTACTCTCTCTGCTCAACTCTACATCCACACCTAAAAAGAAATGCAGATAGCACCACCCTGCAAATCTAGTGGCTCCAACAGTCTTCACCAGGAAAATTCAAATAAAAGGGAATGATTCAGGGAAAGATGCCCACAGCACCAATGTTGAGATTCTAGCATGGCTCCAGAGCAAGGTGAGTCTTGTCCTGGAATGCCACACATGCATTTATACAGCTGTGAGTCCAGGTGACTTTACCTGAGCAGGTGATGGTGCGAAAATAAAACATGTTAATAGTGACAAAACCCATCACAACATACATTAATTATTCATTAAAACCAGAGTAGTTAATACAGGACGCTATTAAGAAAATCCATCTTTGATATCAACAAGCAGAAGATCTTATTCAACAAAGAAAAAGTTTAAAATTAAATTAAAGGTATGCTGGGGCGTAGGGGAGAGGAAAAGGAATGGAAAAAATAAAAAAGGTATTCTCCATATAAATATTGATTCTGAGGGGGAAGGAGGAGTTGAAGTGGAAAATCCAGTTATTTTTTTCACCCTCCTTCCAGGGCTAAATTAGCACTGCCTGGTGTGCTAAAATAGCCTAGAACAAATAGTCCACCATATTCAAAAGGATTAGCCCTGATGCTAAACCTGCTGAATATAGCATGCTAAGGAAGCTGGGCAAACTGGGCTGTGAGTGCAATGTTAAGATAGCCCAAGAATAAGACAGCTCTGAATATAGCAACAGGGAAGAGCAAACTGCAACAGTAGCTCAGTAGACACTGTAGCAAGCAAGTGTTGCAGGTGCATGATTTCAAAGAGATGTCTCACATCTACTGCAAACAACATTGCAAGCCACACACTGCAGAACTGTGCTATGCTGATGAGAGGTTTGCCCAGGCTAACCTGATTGCACAGTGCTAACACGATAGCTTGGGGCAAAAGTTTGCTATATTCAAAGTTCCCATGCAAATGAGCCTACTTGGTAATCCATGGGCAAACAGGCATATTTGCATCTCATTATGTGCTGCGTAGCATACCATTATCATGCAGTTTTCCCAGTGCTACTGAATGGAGCACACAGCTCCACCTCTTGATCAGAATGGAAGCATAGCCAGGAAGCTGCAGGTCATGTCTACTGGCAGGCACAAGCAGTGCATACAACATACCTATGCAGCACTGCAAGCAGTACATAATTATATATATATATATTCATGGCAAAAAACTCTGTTAATGCATCAGTTAGGGTTGTTCCACAGTGACAAAAGCAGGGAAATTCGGTGTTAGGGTTCAAAACCCTAACTGCACATTCCCCTTCCACCCCCACCACCACCACACACACACATACATGCAAGTAGGGGAAGGATCAAGGCAACACAACCAATCACACACAACCAGCAGGAGGTGTATACCTGTATCATACAGTATTTTCTAACTTGTTCCAAGCTGCCAGTAGCAAAAACTGTGTACCTCGCTTTCTTGTTGACATATGGGTGATGAAAGGCGTGATAAGCACTGCAATGTTAGCCTATGGAAAATTGTTCAATTTCGGAACACTGTAACTGTCATCCTTAACTATTTTAGCACCAAAGCAGCAAAAGGCACATCTGTGGGACTAGGGCTTGACGCCCCGCAAATTTCAGGTCAAAGGACCCAACCATTTGCTTGCAGGAGGATGGCAAAGATGTGCAGGTATCAGGAGCATACTTTCACAAAATAGTGTCACATACACAAAAGTGCTGCAGACAGAAGACACAAAACTTATGCATTTGCAAAAGCATGTAAAATACTTTTGCAAAATAGTGTCGCAAACATGAAAGTGTCATAAAGGCATAGCATGACACTTTTGCATTTGGAATGTGATTTGTGAAAGTATTTTCAGGGATTGTCCAAACTCCTGTTTTGCGGTTTGTTACTCCCAAAACAGCATATGTGTATCTTGTGTTATATGTTGGTGGCAGCATGGGGCCCAAGATGCTCAGCTGTCTGTAGTGATATGTGTTTTGTGGAGTGTGGAATGTCCAGGATCAAAGTTAGTAGTGATGGCCCCATGCCACACCCCAACATCTGTTGGTGTGTGGAAGATGGGAGCAGGGGGTTTTGTTTCATGGTTTAGATAGTTGTATGTTATTTCTGTTACCTGCTGCTGGTTGTGTGTGATTGGTTGTGTTGCCTTGGTCCATCCCCTACTTGCATGTCTAAGTGTATGTGTGGTGGTGGTGGTGGTGGGGCAATACACAGTTAGGGTTTTGAACCCTAACACTGAATTTCCCTGCTTTTGTCACTGTGGAACAACCCCAACTGATGCATTAACTGAGTTTTTTGCCATGAATTCCCTCCTTTTTGAGAATGTGCAATATAAATAGTGAATGGCATGTGGTGGTGGGAGTGAGGGGCCCAAAGGACCCTGCGCTCCCACCATGCTGGCCCTTTGTGCATAATAACCCTAACAGTAACAATAACGCTAACAGCAATGGTGACGCAAATGCAAACGATAATGGTAACAGTAACGTCAATGCAAATGTGAACACAGATGCAAATGTTAATGGTTACAGTAAGGCAAACACAAAAGGTAGCAGAAACAAAGCACAAACAGAAACAGAAATGGTGACAGTAATAGTGACGCAAACGGCAATGCAAATGCAAGTGCAAACTCAAATGGTAACATAAGAAATGCTAATGGTAATGGTAATGGCGATGGAAACATAAGTGCAAACGTTAACACAAATGCTAATGGTAACTGTGATGGAAATACAAACGGTGACGGTAAGGGTAATGCCAATGGAAACGTGAATGGAAACACAAACGCTAATAGTTATGGTAACCCAAATGAAAATGCCAATAGTAATGCTAACGGTGATACAAACGTTAACATAAATACAAACAGTAACATGAACACAAGCGCAAATACAAATGGTAACACAGGTACAAACAGTAATGGTCATGTAAACGCAAATGGTAACATAAAATAAATGCAAACGCTAATGGTAACACTAATGGTGAATGAAACGCAAATGTAAACACAAATGCAAATGGTAACGCAAATGCAAGTGTAAACGCAAATGGTAACGGTAATGCTAACAGTAAGGGTAACACAAACGCAATTGGTAATGCACACGCAAATGGTAACAGTAATGGTAAACCAAACATAAATGGAAATGCAAATGGTAATGCAAACCGTAACACTAGCAGTGATGCAAACGGAAACGCTAATGCAAACGGTAATGGAAACGCAAGGGCAAACGCAAATGCAAACAATAACAGAAACGGAAGTGCAAATGTGAACACAAATGTTAATGGTAAAGCTAATGCACATGCTTTGTGTCTGAAAGAGATGCATCCAGAAGCACAGTGAATACAAAGAATGTAGTATGCTAGCTACTGATTGGGGTACTATGATGTCCACTGTAACCAGGGAGCAGAAGATGCTAGATGACTTACTGGACATGTTCCTCAATCAGCAGGTGATGGACCCAACGAGGGAGGGTCATATCCTGGATGTGGTTTTAGCAGATGGGGATCTTGTACAAGATCTGGTTGTGGAAGAACCCCTGGCTGGGAGCGACCACAACACAGTCTGGTTTCGGCTTAAACTGGGGGAGGGATCTTTCTAGGACAATGACAGTTGATTTTAAGGGGGCAGACTTTCAGAACATGGGGGAAATTCTCAAGGGGGCATTTGCAGGAGATAAAACCAGGTTTGGATGTGGAAGATAGGTGGAAGATCATAAAGAGGGGACTACTGGAGGCCACCAGGACCTGTGCAAGAGTGAAGCGCATGGGTGGTAGGTCTTGTAAACTATGCTGGTGGACCAAGGAGGTCCAGGAGGCAGTAAGGGAGAAGAAGGCTGCCTATAGTAGGTGCAAAAAATGAGAGGAAAGAGGGATAGAGAGAACTATCACCTTGCAACCAGGAAGTCACCAGAGTGGTGAGGGGGGCAAAAGCCTGGAAAGAACAGAGGCTGGTGCAGGGGATATGGGTAGGGGAAGAGGGGTTGTTTAGGTATATTGGTGAGTGGAGGAAGGTCATGGGCCAGCTCAGTAGGTTGAGGACAGCTGGGGGTGGGTGGAAGGGGCTGGAGAGCAGGCGGAGGTACTGAATGACTACTTTGCCTCAGTGTTCACTAGGGAGGAGGCTGGGAAAATTCAAAAAAAGGGGTTGAAGGACACAAACGGTGCACCAGTAGAGATGCAGCAAATTTAAAATCCTCTGGTGAAGTGCACGTGAAGTGGGCACTTCACGTTGACACTCCAATACATGGAGTAGGCAATGCAAAGTGCTCAATCCACCTTGTTATTACCACTTCACATTGGGCTGAATGACAACATGAAGTAAGGCAAAGTCATTGATTTCAATGGACTTCACGTTCCTCATTATGATTCTAAGTGATCCACTTGGTGTTTCAGACTTGGCAGCCCCCCACACATCACATAGCTTACAGCACTGTAAGTCACATGTTCTCTAGCCAGGCAGGAAGGAAGTGAGTTACCCAGACAGTTTCACTTTCTCCTGTGCAGACTGAGAGAGAGGAGTGTGTACTAGAGATAGGAGTGTTTTGATTGCAGAGGAGGACAGTTAAAATTTGATAGTTAACCCAACAGCTTTTTTAAAAGCTACATTTTTTGTCTTTTCTGTACTGTTTCTTAATTAATTTGTTCTTTCTGTAAATTTTATTTTTCTTACCTCTATGCTTATTTAGTTGTTTGTCTGTGTGTGTGTGACTCTGTGAGTGTTGTGCTTGTGTTGTGTGACAGAGTAGTGATTGCTTGGACTGAGGGAGCACAGTAGGAGAGATGGAGCAGGGTGAGGGAATGTCTGGGGTGGGGGCAGCTCTGGGAGAGCATGATAGTACATGTCATACAGTGCACATGCCTGGAGGGCATGGGTGCCCATTTGTGTTGGACCGCTCTAAACTTGTGAGTGTCCAACCCCCGGAAGCAGGACCAGCACTGCCTCCTGACTCTGAGGCAGTTCAACCACCACCACCACCAAGTCCAGCACAAGGTCCTTTGGAGCAGGATGTGCCTGCTTCCCCAGGCCCAGGTGTGGATCCCATCAGTGTT
The DNA here is from genome assembly GCA_016271365.2 of Neoceratodus forsteri. NCBI lineage: Eukaryota > Metazoa > Chordata > Ceratodontiformes > Ceratodontidae > Neoceratodus > Neoceratodus forsteri. The sequence continues at coordinate 70,046,099 of CM028133.1, forward strand.
GAGCAGTGTGACCAGCCTACTGCCAGTTCATCTGGCCCTTCCCTGCCTGTGCCTGGTCCTCCCTGCACCTCCATTGTTTGGCAGTTTTTTGACTGTGTCGGGGGGAGACAGCATTGTGATGAAGTGTCTCCTATGTGCAGTGGAGGTGCACCGTGGCCCCCGCGGGAGTCACCTGGGGACTTGGGGCCAGCGCACCCATATGCTTAATCACCACCAGTTGGAGTGGCAGGCTGCCACAGAACGGACCATGTCTGCACCTGCTGGCCATTCCATGGCAGAGAGTGCCACTGTACATAGTGGCATCCCTAAGAAGAGGAGGGCCACAGCAGCACCTGTTGCTCCACCAGCACCCACCACCACCACCACCACCAGCAGGTCAGCCTGTTGAATGAATGGACACCAGAGAAGTGAGTGTAATACTGTCTGACTTGACAGTTCTCTGGAGTGCTGTTGAGGAGAACAACGAGAGGATGAGTGCTGTGGAGCAGCGGCTGGATGACATAGAGGGACATCATCAGCTTCAAATTATGTCCATGCTGGAACTGCTGCTGGATCACCATAGGTTCCCACGTTAGTTTTGTTTCCTCACACCATGTTCCCCCCACACCTTCCTTGCTGTGCCATAAAATGTATTCCTCCACCATCCCTGACTCTTGTATGTAATTGTGCCCTTTTTTGTTGTCTTCAGTATGCATTACACTTTGTATTCTGGGGCCCCTTCCTTTTGTTAAGTGTCTGTGTGTTTTGGTGCCTCATTTTTCTGCATCCACAAAAGGTATCTGTCTTGTGTCTAGAAAATTGACAAGTGGTAACACAGTGAAATGAGTGTGTTTCAGCACATACAAAGTCCTCCAGAATTAATGGCACACTCAGTCATGTGCACAAAAGTGGCAGAGTCCCAGATTTTTGCCCACAATGCATCCTCCTTGTGTGCAGAAAATTGACAAGTGGTAACAGAGTGAAATGAGACTGTTTCAACACATACAAAGTCCCCTAGAACTAATGGTGCACTCAGTCATGCACGCAGTAGTGGCACAGAGTCCCCAGATTTTTTATGCAGACCTACAATGCATCCTCCTTGTGTGCAGAAAATTGACAAGTGGTAACAGAGTGAAATGAGATTGTTTCAGCACATACAAAGTCCCCCAGAATTAATGGCGCACTCAGTCATGCACACAAAAGTGACACAGAGTCCCCAGATTATTTCTGCAGGCTCACAATGCGTCCTCCTTGTGTGCAGGAAAGTGAAAAGTGATCATCTCACCTGAATTGAAAGGTGCCCTTTGGACGTACAGTAGTAGTAGCCTTGGTGATATATAGATATACGGTTGTGTATTTTGTAGGTGATGATGAGGGGGGTTGAACTTGACATGGACATGTACTCATGCTATTGTTCTGCATCACACAGGTGACTCCAAACTGTTGCTGTGCACATTCCAGTGCTCAATGAGAATTTTTTGCACTCAACTGGAAATGGATAACTCTCAAGCACATGAAGGTAAGTATTTATTTTTTTTGGGGGGGTGGGGGGAATCATATTTTCAGTTTTGTCTGTAATGGTTTATTTTTTTACTTCTTCACAGATTTCATGAGCATCCTTCTGGAGCCCGGTTGTTAATGATGGTCATGGCCATCGAATGAAACGACTTCTGCGTGTTGCATGTGTGCCCAAGCTCATGTCAGGGGAGGGGTGTGCCTGATCATGTTGACAAACTTTTTTGGATAAGGCCACTTTGACAGAACAGCAAAGTATCGCAAATTTTCCTAAAAAAAGGAATGAATGACTTCTTAAAAGTTACAACTTCATTGTTATGTTATGTGTCCCTCCCTGGTTCTCAAATCTCAATCCCTATTGTCAAGTTACATTTCAGAGACACAGCTTGTCAACTACTAAGAAAATCTGTTGTGTGCAATATTTGTAGCAGTCTTTACAAAGCAATGAAACAGATGAAATAAAATCTTCACACTTACCAGAATGGATTTTACATGGACATTACATTGCTTCATCTCTGTACGGTATAGCTACAGCATCTTTCCCAATGAGTAATAGCGATGGAGCCTGTCTTTGTTCTCCTGTAAAAGAAACAAAAGAAGTGTACTGTATGTGTTTTGCCACTGCGGCTCTGAAAAGCCACAGAAAACAAAACAGACAACTTAAGGAAGTGAGGCAGCATAACAAACATGAGTGCACATAATCACTTTATGGTTTAAATATTAAGAAGCTGGTTGTGGTGGTGCACTGGTGGATTGGTGGTCTGGGGTGGGCAGACAGACTCATGGTGGCAGCAGAGTTGGATAACATCAGTCCCGGTGGTAGTGGTGGTTCATGGGGGGCAGACAGACTGATGGTGGCAGCAGACTTGGATAACATCAGTCCTGGTGGTGGTGGTGGTCTGGGGTGAGGGGGGCACACCGCTTTTTAAATACTGCAGTTAAAACCTGCCAACATTAACCACATCATCATCCTCATAAAGAAAACTGCCCTCACAGTCATCGATGTCTGAAGTCTGACCACTGGAAAATTATTTCTCTATTGTGTCATCATCTACATCAGTGGTGGGCCATTTCCGGCAGCCACTGCCAGTGCCACCTGGATGCTCCATTTCCACATCAACAAGACCACCATGACTAGGCCGGGGTATGAATACCAAGGTTGCAGTCTGTGCTGGTATGTGCCTCTCATTCATTTTAATGAATATTAGCAAACTAACATTTGCAGGAGACAGGTTTGTCCGACGATCCCTGACTGTTGCACCTGCTGAGCTGAATACCCTCTCAACACTTACACTGGAGAGTGGGCATGTGAGGTACTTCAGTGCCACTGCAGTCAGCTCTGGCCATTCACTGACCTTTCCACTCATAGTACAAAAGAGGATCTTCACTTATTGTCAAATGCCTGTTTTCAGACAAATATGACTCAACCATTCTCTGTGCCGCACTAAGTCCGATTGTTAATTCATCAGCCTGTTCCCCGGTATCACTGATTTCACAAATACCCACTTGGGACAAAGCCTCCTAAAGTGGGTTGATGCCAACCACTCTGGATGACAGACCACCAGGAACTACAGTCCCCTTACCCTTGCATGATATGCTTGCTGGTCCTCCGGCTGCACCTTCAGCTGGATTATGCTGCTGAGGTTTGCAAACATTGGCACGTGACTTCTGTGCCCCGTGAACCAAGCGAACCAGTTGACCACTGATATTTTTTACCTGTTCAGGCCCTCCCTCCAGTACTGATGCAATTCCATGTTTGTATCGTGGGTCCAGCATTGTTGCCATGGCAAAGTTGTCACTACGCTGAAAGCTCACAATGTGACGACTGTGGTTGAACACTGTTAGCATGTGTTGCAGCAACATACTGCTACCACTGTCTCCGGCAACATCAAGGCTATGCTGTACATTCACCAATGTCTGCCTCAGCACCCGCAGCAGTGAAACTGATTGGCTAATGGAGGCAGACTCGCCACTCACTGCCTATGTGGCATGTTCAAAAGGCCACAAAATTGTTATTACAGAGTCCATGAGGCATCACTGTTCAGTCGTCATAGACATGGATGCCCCAGAAATGTCATGGCTAGTATGCATAACAAGATATTCTGTGATGGCTCTGTATTGTCCATACAACCTCTCTGCCATGTATAACGTGAAGTTCCATTGGGTGACAACTTCTAGCTTCAAGTGGTGCTGAGGCAAGCTGTTTTGCATCTGCAACTGCCGCAGTTGGTCATGGGTCTTTCCAGATCTTGAAAAGTGACAGCAGATACGTCGTGCAATGGTCAATATTTCCTTTATGTCAGAGTGCTGCAAAAACTCCTGAACCACAAGATTTAAACAGTGGGCCATGCATGGAACATGAAAAAAAACACCATTCGTGATGCATTTCACCACATTTGACCCATTGTCACCTGCTATGAACCCAGCTCTCAGGGACAGAGGGTTTAGCCATCTGTCAATTTCAGTCAGTACCATGTCCAACATGTTCTCACCAGTATGTGAACAGGTCACACTGCGTATAGCAATTGTTGCATGCTGGCGAATTCCTGGAAGATTGCTACCACGATAGAGACATACAAGTATCTTACAGGGAGGAACAGGGTGCAGGAATACACTATTTTTAAGCAAAAAAGATGTTCCAGGACTAGAGGGCATGGGATGAAGTTGGAGGGAGGACAATTCAGAGGAAACCTGAGGAAGAATTTCTTCACAGAACGGGTGGTGAACAAGTGGAACACCCTGCCAGAGAAAGTGGTGGGGGCTGAAACAATCACGGGATTTAAGAATGCATGGGATAGACATAAAGGAATTCTGGAGGTCAGGGGTTAGGGGCAACAGACTTCTAGGAAAACATAAACTGAACTTAAAAGCTCAAATGGGCAGACTGGGCGGGCCATAGGCCCTTATCTGCCAACACTGTCTATGTATCTATGTAATCCACCTTCCTGCATTGATTATTCACACTACCAGCACCACAAACAACCCCCGGCACCTGTGCCCAGTGTGCAGTTATACACAGATATGAAGTCCCCGCTGTTTTGCCACTTGTCCATGTATCCATACTTACATGGATGAATGGAGAGGAGGAATGTTGAAGGGCACGTCTTACTGAGTCGGACACAGTGTAGAACAACTCGGGAACAGCATGGGTAGAAAAGTATGTCCTGGATGGGACTTTCCATTTTGGACAGGCACAGGAAACAAACCGCCAGAACCCAGAATTCTCCACAAAGGAGAAGGGCAAAAGATCGATTGCCAGCATTTCCGCTACAGCAGCATTAAGTTCGCGTGACACTGTATGATTGGGGAGGTACTTCAGCTTATGCACAAAAACACTCTGTAACATGGGCTGACTTAAATGTTTTACACGGGGTGTGTTGTTGGTCAAAAATGGTTGTGCTCTGTGATGAATGGCATTGGCAGGGGGTGGAGTGTGGGCATTTGATGAAGATGGTTGCACAGGTGATGATGACAAACTCAGAAATTATGTTATTTTTCCAGATCTGCCAACTGGGGTTGATGCACTAGACATACTGCATTCACCACCACCACCACAAAAACTGTTACTCTTACCAGCACTGGACAACATTTCAAAGTCATTATGGTCCTCCACCTCATCATGCCTGTAGTAATCCTCTGCTCTTATTACCACACTACTGCACATTTTTAGTTTCCTACTGGGCTTAACAGTCATGGAAGGGGATAACATGCTGGCTATGGTTGCCGCCGGTGATATGTGTGAACGCCCAAGTCTGGTATTAGCTGCCAGCTTGTGCTGGGTCCACAGAGCCAAGTGCCTATTCTTAAGATGCATATGCTGTCCTCCTGTCCCAAGATGATTCCCCTTTTTACCTTGACTCACACGCACATGGCAAACCTGGCAGATTGCAACTGAATCATCATTTCTAATGGATAAGGCACTGGCCTCCTAAGCCAGGGATTGTGGGTTCGGGTCCCATCTGGGGTGCGATGTTTTACCAGGACTAGAGGGCATGGGATGAAGTTGGAGGGAGGACGATTCAGAGGAAACATGAGGAAGAATTTCTTCAAAGAACAGGTGGTGGACAAGTGGAACACCCTGCCAGAGGACGTGGTGGGGGCTGAAACAATCACGGGATTTAAGAATGCATGGGATAGACATAAAGGAATTCTGGAGGTCAGGGGTAAGGGGCAACAGACTTCTAGGAAAACATAAACTGAACTTACAAGCTCAAATGGGCAGACTGGGTGGGCCATAGGCCCTTATCTGCCGACACTGTCTATGTATCTATGTATTTACATCTTGAACAAAAACATCTCAAACAAGAGACTATGATGCTCTGCTTTTAACATGTCCATGATAATGTGGTTTATTTAAGTCTGTTATTTTAAGCACTGAAGTGGGGGGGCACATGATGTTTCTGGCACTGCACACCTGGACTGCAACTGACCACCACGACTACCTATCATATTGAGTACTGGGTCATCATCATCATCATCCACTAAAACCGGTACATCACACATTTTTACGGGGGGGGGGGATTCCTGCAAACAGATTCAGACACAGCCACTTTTAATTTATTTTTCTCCGTTTCCCAACTGGGGTCAATTAAATCATCATCATATTCATCAACGTCACTGTCACACACATCCACATCTTCTGCTTGGATGCTAACATGTGGACTGCATGTTGCAACAACAGCAACATCATCATCATCAGCATCATCACATTCATCATCAGCAACTACACCACCATCACCTGATATTTTTTCACCACACTGTGACTCACTGTTGCATGGAAAATGAGTGACATTAAGTGCCATGGTGGATGGACTATCACATTGTATGCTATCGTTGACATGATCATCAGAATCAGGTTCAGTTAATGGGATGTTACTGGGAAGTATGACATCATCTATGCTGTCACTCACTTGCACTGCTTCACACTCAATATGTTTGGATAAGGTACACTGGTCAGAATTAGAACTTGATGCAACAATGCCAATACTACCTCCACCACCACTAACACCAGTAACACTAACACCACTGGCTGGGAAAACATCATCTCTTCCAACTATCAGTGAAGCTACTGATTGGGCTGTAAAAAACATTGCAGGAGAAATACCTTTCCTCACATCAGCAATGCACTTCTTCATCCGCATGCTACTACCACGCCCACAGACCCTCTTACTGCCAACATTGCCATGGCCAGAAACAGCTTTACATGCACGTCTCTTTGCAGGCATTTTGGGGGATCAACCACAAATATTATTACCAAATTCAGATTTTGATACATTCACTTTCTGACTGGAAGGTTGCTACTCACTAGCTGGATGTGAAGCAAAATAAACCACTGTGACTTCAGCAACAGATAAGAGACTACTGTGTTCTGACACTGTCATGGAATTAAAACAACTTCAGTAACCAGTGGTGCTGATGGGGTCACAAAAACAATCCAGTCTGGTAAAAAATACCTTTTCAACGTGGGGGTTGGGGAAGGCACTGAATACAGACAGTGCTGATTTTTACGGCACCACTACTTCCTACTCATACTACCTCAAACTGAGGCTGTGCAGATCAATATAGAGCCCATGTGACCTGAACTCCCACGAATTACTGCAAAATCTGCCTTTGGAGCTCAAAAACAAGGCAAAGTGAGGTGAAATGAACTGCCACCAATGTACTTCACCTTAAAAATTGAAAGAGAAGTAACCAGTGGAGGCAGAGTAACGTGAAGTAGCTGTTTTCAATGCACTTTGCGTTCCTCATTGTAACGCAAAGTACTCTGCTTCATATTGTGGAGCACTCCACGATCGCCTTTGCTCATGAATCACTTCACGGAGCTGATTGAGCCCACTTCGCTCACCACTGCAGCAGACCTGACTATTGGGGTACCTGCTGAAGAACAAGCCACTGGGGGAGGTAGGCCAGGGGTGAGATATTAGGCTGGTTCTGCTGAATGGGGATGGGGGAACAGTTACTGATATTCCTATCGGTGGGATGTGGGAAGCCCTCCCCTAAACAAGGATAAATCTCAGGTGCCTGATGCTATTCATCCCAGAGTACTGAGGGAGTTGGTGGATGTTTTGGTTGTGCCATTGGTGAATCTCTTTAACTTGCCACTCCAGACAGGGTGGGTGCCAGGGGATTGGAGGCAGGCACCTTTTGTACCCATCCATAACTGAGGATCAAGAGAAGAGCCAGAAAACTATAGACCTGTAAGTTTGACATCGGTGGCGGGGAAAGTAATGGAGATCATACTTAAGGAAAGGCTGGGAGGTTTCTTGGAGGAAATGGGTTACCTGGATGACCGGCAGCATGGGTTTATGCCAAGTGGATCATGTCAAATAAACCTTGTAGAGTTCTATGAGCGGGTGACATCAGCACTCGACAAAGGGAGACCAGTGGATGTACTGTTCCTGGACTTCAGCAAGGCATTTGATGCAGTCCCTCACACTAACCTAAGGGAGCAGCTGGGGGGATGGGGATAGGCCCATTGATGGTTAGGTGGATTGAAAATTGGCTTTCAAGTCACACTCAGCAGATAGTTGTCAGAGGGGAGATCTCGTCTCCAAGGGAGATCATAAGTGGGGTCCCACAGGGATCAGTCCTGGGGCAACTCCTGTTTAACTCCTACATCTCTGATATCAAGGAAGGTATAGGGTGTGAAATGAGTCTCTTTTCAGACAACTCTAAGCTGGGGCATTGGTGGAGGGGGAGGAGGGGAGATTGGTCCTGCAAGAGGACTTGGATACTCTGAATAGGTGGTCCTGCACCTGGAAATTGAAATTTTACTCCTCCAAGTGCAAGCTGCTACACCTAGGATGGGAAAATCCCAACTATGTATATACCTTGGGGGGGAAGAGCTGCAGGCCACGGCAGGGGAAAGAGACCTAGGAGTATTGGTGGATGTTAACATGAATTATTCAGAGCAGTGCAGGAGGGCTGAGGTCAGGGCAAATAGGATGCTGGGATGCATTGCTAGGGGGATTACCTCAAGGAACAGGGAGGTGATTTTGCCACTGTACAACAGCCTGGTTAGACCACATCTTGAGTACTGTGAGCAGTTCTGGAGATCACACCTAAGGAGGGAAAATTATCTGAGGATCAGTAGCAGGATTTTTAGGACAGTAAATTAATAAAAAGGGAACTAGGAGAGCTTCGGTAGCAGACAAGTAGTGGAATAACAGTATAATTGCAGTATAATGTGGGGAGTAGTGCAATGCAGTGGCTGTGGGGCAGCCATATTCAGGCATGCCAGATGGGGTGCACCCCAGGGTCCTTAAAGAACTATGAGAGGTGGTGGCTGAACCTCTGGCTATCCTGTTTAGCCAATCACTGGAAACAGGGGAGGTACCCAAAGACTGGAGGACAGCAGATGTAGTCCCCTTATACAAAAGTGGGAACAAAGAGGAAGCAGGGAACTACAGACCAGTCAGCCTCACCTCGGTAGTGGGAAAGATCATGGAAGCACTACTGAAGGAGAGATTGGTGGAACATCTGGTTGTCAATGGACTACAGGACCCAAGGCAGCATGGTTTCACCAGGGGGAGGTCATGTCAGACCAACCTCGTTGAATTTTTTGACTGGGTGACTAGGGAGGTGGATCAGGGAGGGCAGTGGACATGGCCTATCTGGACTTCAGCAAGGCCTTTGACACTGTGCCACATAGAAGACTATTACACAAACTGGGGAATATGGGTGTGGGTAGGACAGTAGTGTGATGGGTAGGTAACTGGCTGGGTGGCAGGACCCAGAGGGTGGTGGTAAATGGCTGTCACTCCACAGAGGGAAGAGTGACCAGTGGGTACCACAGGGATCAGTGCTGGGACCGGGTCCTATTCAACATCTTCATCAGTGACATTGCACAGGATCTAGAAGGCAGAATTTCACTGTTCGCTGATGACACAAAGCTCTGTAACAGAGTAGACACACCAGAGGGTGTAGACAGAATGAGAAGGGACCTGCAGAAACTTGAAGAATGGTCAAGGGTTTGGCAGTTGAAATTCAATGCAAAGAAGTGCAAGATAATGCATATGGGGCACAAAAACCCTGGCACAATATATCAGTTGGGGGTGAGGATATAGCATGCACCAAGCAGGAAAGGGATCTTGAGTTGTCATCTCTGATGACCTCAAGGTAGGGAAACAGTGTGACAAGGCATCAGGTAAAGCAAATAGGATGCTGGGATGTATAGGCAGGGGCATCACCAGCAGGAAAAGGGAGGTTATAATTCGCGCATACAAGACACTAGTGAGGCCCCACCTGGAGTACAGTGTGCAGTTCTGAGACCATACCTATGTAAGGACATAGGGTAGAGAAGGTTCAGAGGAGGGCAACAAAGATGGTGCATGGATTGCATCACAAGTCCTATGAAGACAGGTTGAAGGAACTGAACATGTACTCCCTGGAGGAGAGGAGAGAGGGATGTGATAGAGACATAAGTATCTTACAGGGAGAAACAGGGTGCAGGAAAACACTATTTTTAAGCGAAAAGATGTTCCAGGACTAGAGGGCATGGGATGAAGTTGGAGGGAGGACGATTCAGAGGAAACATGAGGAAGAATTTCTTCACAGAACTGGTGGTGGACAAGTGGAACACCCTGCCAGAGGAAGTGGTGGGGCTGAAACAATCACTGGATTTAAGAATGCATGGGATAGACATAAAGGAATTCTAGAGGTCAGGGGTAAGGAAACGGACTTCTAGGAAAACAAACTGAACTTACAAGCTCAAATGGGCAGACTGGGTGGGCCATAGGCCCTTATCTGCCGACACTGTCTATGTATCTATGTATGACCTTCTGGACACTGAGGTGCTGCCCTATCTGCATGCATCTCTCTGGACTGTGGGATGAGGTAGCCAGACTCAGAGCGGAAGTAAACTGGGTCAGGAGTACCATCACCCCTATCCAGAGACCACCCAGTCCAATGCAACTGCCTCAAAGGATGCCGAGAACGAGGAGCACTTGGATGACAGTGGACTCAGGGAGGGTTAGAGCGGTCAGGCAGAGGCACATCCCAGATACTATTCCACTCAAGAACTCATATGCCACACGGGCAAATGAGGACAACCAAATAGAGGTACCCAGAGAAGTGGAAAGAAAGGATGTGGAGGTTAGCCAAGGAGGTGACCTCAGCGGGGAAAGCAGTGGACCCCAGAGGAGGAGGAAGCAAATCCTGGTGGGGGACTCCATCATAAGAGGGATCCAGCTAGGAACACAGGAGGGGGAGGACAGGGAGGTGAGGTGCCTACCAGGTGCCACGGCATGGAGGGATGGAAGGAAGATCCTGGGGATCACTGGGAAGGCAAGACGGGAGGGTGAGCTGGATGTCATTATCCACCTAGGTACTAATGACTTGGAAAATGGAGAGCCAAAGGAAGCTCAGGAAGAGTTTAGGAAATTTGGGAGGGGTCTCAAGCAAGTAGCTAATTCTGTCACTTTCTCAGAGGTACTACCTGCGAGAGGCAAGGGAGAGCATAGGAGCACATGCACCAGGAACTTTAATTCCTGGTTGAAGAACTGGTGCTGTGAGGAAGGGTTTGGATTCATTGGTGACTGGGGACCCACCTGGAGGGATGGAGGTTTGTTCAAGCCTGACAGCCTGCATCCATCCTGGAGGGGAATCCAAGCACTCAATGATAAGTTTAATTGCTACATTGACAAGCATTTAAACTAGCAAAGGGGGGTGGCAGGCCAGCAAGGAGGGTACCTACTTGCTCACCCCCCCACAGCTAGCAGTGGAACCAGTGAACCAGAGGAGTGACTATCTCTTCAAAGCAGTGTGCAAAAGATGGAGATTAGTGCCCAAGAGGTGGATAGGCAGAAAAGGGGCAAAATTCAGCAGAAGGGCAGACAGCAAGGAGAACCAGGGATAAAGGACAACCAAGAAGGGCTGAGTAGAACAGCGAAACAGTATAGGAGGTGAAATCATGGAAAGCCATGTGCAAATGCCAGGAGCCTTAGCAACAAGATGGAAGATCTGGAGGCTGTCATGCTGCAGTCAGACCTGGACATTGTGGCCATCACTGAAACCTGGTGTAATGATAACCACGACTGGGAGATGGCCATGCCTGGCTACAACATATTCAGAAGAGACAGAGCAGGCAGGAAGGAGGAGGAGTGGCACTGTATGTGAAAATGACATAAGGGCCACAGAGATCCAGGAGGAACAAAATGGGGAGAGATACTGTGGGTTAGCTGGAAGGAAATGGGGACAGCCATCCGCACAGGTGTGGTTTATAGACCACCAGCCCAGGAGGAAGAAACAAATAGGAGTTGATGCTAGCCATCCAAAGGATGGCAGACAAGGGTGAGGTAGTACTGGTTGGAGACTTCAGTATTCCAGACGTGGACTGGAGCATCCCAGCAGCAGCATCAACTAGAGCAGATTTATCCTGGACTCCTTCAGGGTGCCTTCCTCAAGCAACTGGTCATGGAACCAACTCGGCAGAAGACAATACTGGACCTTGTGCTCACAAACAGGGACAGTGTGATGGGGGTAACAGTGGGGAGCACCTGGGGAACAGTGACCACCAGTCATTGTGGTTTGAAATCACAGAAAGAGCAGAACCAAACCACACAAAAACACGTATCCTGGATTTTAGGGTGGAAGACTTTGGGAAAATGGGGAGATACTTGAAAGAGGCATTAAGGGGAATGGGACAGGAATCAGGGGTTGAGGAACAGTGGGCAGTATTTCAAATGGGGATTACAAGAACAACAGAGTTATGCATTAAGCAGGTTAGCAAGAGGAAAAGGAAGAGACCATTATGGTTTTCCAAAGAGGTAGAAAGAAAGTGAAAGCCAAAAAGATTGCATTCAGGCAATACAAAAGACACAAGCAGAAGGGGATAGGGAGAAGTACCAGGAGAAGCAAAAGGAGGCAGGAGGTCAGTAAGGAAGCCAAAGCTCAGACAGAAGAACACATTGCAAAATCAGTGGGTAGAGGGACAAAACCTTTTACAGGTACAAAAGTGAAAAAGAAAGACAAAGGGAGGATAGTGAGACTGAAGGGGGAGGATGGGGGCTGCATGGAGGATGACAACAGTAAAGCTGACATATTGAACAGGTATTTCTGCTCAGTCTTTACTGAGGAAGAGGAGGAGGGTAATGGGTCTGAAGGGAGTACAAGGGGTGAGAATGGTGCAGAAATGGACACAAGTCCCTTTACACGAGAAAGGGTCCTGAAGGAACTGTAAGTAATAAGAGTTGATAAAGCAATGAAGCCAGATAGAGTGCACACCAGGGTCCTTAAAAAACTAAGAGAGGTGGTGGCTGAACCTCTGGTTATCCTGTATAGCTGATCACTGGAAACAGGGGAGGTACCCAAAGACTGGAGGACAGCAGATGTAGTCCCCTTATACAAAAGCAGGAACAAAGAGGAAGCAGAGAACTACAGACCAGTCAGCCTCACCTCGGTAGTGGGGAAGATCACGGAAGCACTACTGAAGGAGAGATTGGTGGGACATCTGGTTGTCAATGGACTACAGGACTCAAGGCAGCATAGTTTCACCAGGGGGAGGTCATGTCAGAACAACCTCCTTGAATTTTTTGACTGGGTGACTAGGGAGATGGATCAGGGGAGGGCAGACGACATGGCCTATCTGGACTTCAGCAAGGCCTTTGACACTGTGCCACATAGAAGACTGCTACACAAACTGGGGAATATGGGTGTGGGCAGGACAGTAGTGTGATGGGTAGGTAACTGGCTGGGTGGCAGGACACAGAGGGTGGTGGTAAATGGCTGTCACTCCACAGAGGGAAAAGTGACCAGTGGGGTACCACAGGGATCAGTGCTGGGACCGGTCCTATTCAACATTTTCATCAGTGATATTGCGAGGACCTAGAAGGTAGAATTTCACTGTTCGCTGATGACACAAAGCTCTGTAACAGAGTAGACACACCAGAGGGTGTAGACAGAATGAGAAGGGACCTGCAGAAACTTGAAGAATGGTCAGGGGTTTGCAGTTGAAATTCAATCAAAGAAGTGCAAGATAATGCATATGGGGCTAAAACCCTGGCACAATATATCAGTTGGGGGGTGAGGATATAGCATGCACCAAACAGGAAAGGGATCTTGGGGTTATCATCTCTGATGACCTCAAGGTAGGGAAACAGTGCGACAAGGCAGCAGGTAAAGCAAATAGGATGCTGGGATGTATAGGCAGGGGTATCACCAGCAGGAAAAGGGAGGTCATAATTCTGCTATACAAGACACTAGTGAGGCCCCACCTGGAGTACAGTGTACAGTTCTGGAGACCATACCTACGTAAGGACATAGACAGGATAGAGAAGGTTCAGAGGAGGACAACAAAGATGGTGCATGGATTGCATCACAAGTCCTATGAGGACAGGTTGAAGGAACTGAACATGTACTCCCTGGAGGAGAGGAGGGAAAGAGGGATATGATAGAGACATACAAGTATCTCACAGGGAGGAACAGGGTGCAGGAATACACTATTTTAAGCAAAAAGATGTACCAGGACTAGAGGGCATGGGATGAAGTTGGAGGAGGATGATTCAGAGGAAACGTGAGGAAGAATTTCTTCACAGAATGGGTGGTGGACAAGTGGAACACCCTGCCAGAGGAAGTGGTGGGGCTGAAACAATCACGGGATTTAAGAATGCATGGGATAGACATAAAGAAATTCTGGAGGTCAGGGGTAAGGGGCAACAGACTTCTAGGAATCCATAAACTGAATTTACAAGCTCAAATGGGCAGACTGGGTGGGCCATAGGCCCTTATCTGCCGACACTGTCTATGTATCTATGTATCCATCTCCTGGAGGGAGTTCAGAGGAGAGTAACCAGAATGACACGGGGCCTGGTAGATATGACATATGAGAAATGACTAGGGGAGCTCAACCTGTTCTCACTGGATGAGAGAAGGGACTGGGGGGACATGACTGAGGTCTTCAAGTACCTCGGGGAGTAAGTAAGGTAAGCTGAGATAGGATCTTTCAACTGAAAGAGGGTGGAATCTCCAGAGGGCACAGTTGGAAGATTGTGGGTGGTAAGATTGGGGGGGGAAGGAGGAGGAGGTACTTCACTGAGAGAGTGGTGGAATTGTGGAATGTGCTGCCCGGGGAACTGGTAGAGCCAGGTAAGGTGGAGGGATTCAAGAGAGGGTGGGACAGGTATAGGCAAGGGGTGAAGCAGAGGCTGGTTTGGCCAGGGGGGGCAGGACTGGGGATGGAGTAACAGTGGAAGGAGACAGATAGAGGGCTATAGTACCCAGTTAGGGTCCTGAAGCATGAGCAGACATGATAGACCAATAGGCCTACTCCGCTGGTGTCTAGTATGTATATTAGTCATAATAGTAGCCCTCAGACAGGAAAATGAGCACTTGGAATACTAAATTGCTTATATCTCAATAACCGTACGACACAGAAATAAAAATAAAAATTTCGTATTATTTATGACTTTCCAGATTAGTTTTGTAACGGAGGGACAAAGAATTTTTGAGATGAAAAGTCCATATCTCGAACTGTTTTTGAGATACAGGACCCGAAAGGCATGGCGGAAGCCGTAATGTTATCTTATAGCAAAAATTGTCAAATTCAGAGTGCTGTAACTTTGCAGTCCTATAATATTTCGGCACCAAACCACCAAAAGGCACATCTGTGTGATGTTGGCTTTCTTCCCTGCAATTTTCAGCCCAGAAGACCAAACTATTGTTTTGCAGCAGGGTGGCAAAGATTTCCTGTAGTTTTGATCATACTTTCACAAATTACTTTCCCAAATCATGACACTTTTGCAAAAAAAATCACAAAAGTGTCACATTTGTGAAAATATTTTGTGAAAGTACTTTTTACAACAATTTGGAAAACAGATTTCCGGGGTGTTTTACCCTCCCAAAAAAAGACATGGCTAGCATCCTCAGGACTCAACTAGATGAACACAATAAGAATTGTTTTCCTAAAGAGTCCCCATTTTAAATGCCAGGCATTTTTCTGAGCTGTAACTGAAAAATAAATGGCTGACTCATGAAATTAAAAGGCTCAATTGCAACAGTAAAAACTGCATTTGTGAAAGTACATAATTATGCATTTTTTGGCTCTCTGTAGCTCTGCAACAGTACATCCGACTGTAACACAACTTGCCATATCCAGAGATCTATGGTACAAGTCCGTGCATTCCAAATTTCAGGCAAATCCATCATATGGTTGCAACGTTACTACTGTGCCGCTATAATGTATGTTTATCTGTCTAGCTATATATATATATTAGAGGCAAAAAACTCCATTTAATGCATTAGTTAGGGTTGTTCCACAGTGACAAAAGTGAGGAAATTCGGTGTTAGGGTTGAAAGCCACCCATTACCACCCCCAACCGACATCAGGTATGCATTGGGGTTGTTGACCATAACTCTCACCCATCATCATGTAAAGCAGCAAAGGTCTAGGAGAATGGGGTGAGAGTTAGACTGATGACCCCAATGTGCACCGCAATGCCGGTTGGGGTGGTTGGGGTCCAAGGGGGGCTTTCAACCCTAACACCGAATTTACTCGCTTTTGTCGATGTGGAACAACTCTAACTGATGCATTAAATGGAGTTTTTTTGCCTCTAATGTCCCTTCTTTTTGAGAATGATAATAAGAAATAGTAAATGTAATGCAGCGGTGAGAGTGCAGGACTGTTTGGGCCCCACGCTCCCTCCACATGATGTCTTGTCACATAGTAACATGGTGCCCACAAACGCAAATGGTAATGCGCATGGTGACACAAAGCGAAACACAAAGATAAACAGTACTGTAGACACAAATGGTTAAAATAACACAAATTCAAGTGCAAATGAAAATGCAAAGGGTAACACACATGGTGCCGTAGTTGGGAACAGTAAGTGAAACGGGTACGGAACTGCAAACAGAAGTGGTAAATGTAATACTAATGTAAGCGCACAGGCTGGTTTTGCCCAAAAGCTGCTTAGAGAAAGACAGTGAGTACAAATAATATATGCATAATAATGGGTCTCGGAGCAGAAAATGAGGAGTTGGAATACTAAATTGCTTATATCTCAGGAACCGTACGATGTAGAATATATGATTTATGACTTTCCTGGCTAGTTTTGTACTTAGCTCCCATTAGGGGGCCGTAATGTTATCCTATGGGAAAAAGCATCAACTTTGGAGTGCCATAACTTTGCCACCCTATAATATTTTTTCACTAAAATACTGAAAGGCACATCTGTGAGATGTTGGCTGCATTTCCTCCAAATTTCAACCCAAAAGACCAAACCATTCTTTTGCAGCAGGGTGGTAAAGAATTGCTGTTATTTTCCCACAGCCTGGAAAAGTACTGTCGAACTTTGTGAAAACTTTCGCAAATTCATGCGACACTGTTGCAAATGTGAAAGTATTTTGCAAAAGCACTTTTTTCAGAAATTTGAAAAACATATTTCTGGGGTGTTTTACCCCAAATAAAGACATGCCTAGCATCCTCAGGGTCCGACTAGGTAAATACAAAAAGAATTAGGTTGCTAGAGGGTCCCACATTTAAATGTCAAGTATTTTTCTGATGACCAACTGAAAACAAAACAGTGGATTTGTGACAGTAAAAGGGCCATTTACAAAAGTAAAAACTGCATTTGCGACACTGTCAAACTTTTTGTTAACTTTTCCCATTGACTTATGATGGGGAACTGTCTTTTGAATAACTTTTGAACCGTTTAATATTTTTTCATGAACTCTTCAAAAGGCACATCAGGGACCCCAGCCACACTTTCCCTGAAGATTTCGGATCAGTCACATAAACCACGCAACCTGTAGAGATGAGCAAAGAATTCCAAAAAAGCGTAAATGCGTGCACAGATCATGCTTAATAACTCCACAGCTGTATATCCAAACAGTACGAAAGTTGGCATATCCCAAGATGTATCATTCTTGATCGTGTGTTCCAAATTTCAGGCAAATCCATTGAACAGTTGCAAAGTTATTAAGGTGCAACATTTTAGGTTTAATATGTAAATGGCTCCTCAACCCTAACTATGGTAGCACTACTGTGCTACCATAATGTATGTATGTATTTATGTATATCTGTATCTCTCTATCTATAAATATAAATAGATAGATACAGATATACATACATATAAATAGATATCTATACACACATGCACTACCTGTGGGTACATGTGCCCTGGACGATGCTCCCCTCCCACACCCTCAAAGGTGGCCAACAGCAGGTGTGGGTGAAACACAATGGGGGGACACAAATATGCATGCAGCAGGCATGAGGCAAACCTGGTGTGGGCGGGGGGATGTTGGCTGTAGGTTAACTGGGCTGTGCATCACATACAATATACAGGAACCTGGGCAGACTGGCTAGGCCAGGCAGCCCTTCTCAGCCATCATGGTCCCTGTTCCCATGTGTGTCTGTTGCACTCCCTGGTAGTCTAGTGCCCCCCACATGTTACCCAACTCCCCTTCAGTGCCATACAGCTGTTAGGTCATGTTGTCCCCCACCCCTCAGCATGAGCCTTGAGCCCATGGCACATCATTCCCTGGTAGTCTAGTGGTCCCCAGCCCCCCCCCGCTCCATCCATAGGATACACATCATCACTCAACACATCCTGGTAGCCTAGTGTCCCACCAGCCCCAATAGTACATGGCAAATCTATCCGCAACACATCTCTGGTAGTCCAGTGGTACTCCCCTTTCCCTGAACCCCATCTGATTAATGAAACATTGACAAAATTCCCTTATAGCCCAATGAGACAGCCCTCCCTTCCCTGAACCCCATTCAAAAAAATATTCTACACAGAACTTCCCTGGTAGTCCATTGGCCCCCCCACCCCAGTGATGCCCGTGCTCCCCCCGCCATCCCAGATTTGAGCCGGTGACTTGCTCAACCCTCCTCTCACTTCCACGGCCAGTTATCGATTGACCTGATTGATCGTGTACTGTAATGAATGAGCACTCATTCATTACAGTACACGATCAGTCAGAACTCAGTCGGCAGCTGGCCGTGGAGATGAGAGGAGGGTTGAGCCAGTCACTGGCTTGCACAGGAGCCATGACAGAGGATGGGGGGGGGCACTGGACTACCAGAGAAGTTCTGTGTAGAATAATTTTTCAAATGGGTTCAGGGAAGGGAGTGGCGTACCACTGGACTACCAATGAATTTTGGAGATGTCTCATTAATCGAACGGGGTTCTGGAATGGGAGTGGGTGTACCACTGGACTACCAGGGATGTGTTTGGGATAGATTTGCCATGTACTATCAGGGCTGGGGGGGGACACTAGGCTACCAGGTTGTGTCAGGTGACAACATGTATACTATGGATAGAGGGACACCAGGCTACCAGAGCTTGTACTGTGTTACTGGGACTGGGGAGTGTGGATGGGAGGGTGCATGGTGTGCTGTGTGCATGTAGTGGAGGCCAGGAGATCCTGCTCCCACTGCTTGCCCTGCAGTATCTCCTGCTTTTTTGCAGGCGGTAATGTGCTCTGCGCTACAGGTCGCACTAACACCTGTAGTGGTGTGTCGACATTCACGGCCCCTCTCCTCAGCCCCTCCCCTACATACATTAGAAATTAGTGTCAGCACTAACACCTAGCATCTGTGCTAACTGTCCCTTTGAATATTGCAGTTGGGCTCAATCTCAGCGCAAGTCCAGTGCAACGGCTTTGCCCCCGGTGCAAAGCTTTGAATATCTGGCCCTTAGTCTTACAGTAAAAGCAATAGATTGCTACCAATTGTATAAATTCTATTTGTGAAATAAATGGACAAGTGTTAACTCAGCCAATACAAATTAATAATAGGTTGCATCAATTCTTTTCAGAACTATATATATCTGAACATTCTATACATCCAACAGCGGTCTAAGACTTTTTTTTAAATAATAATAACTTACCACGACTTACTACACAATCTATTACAGAGCTCAAAAAAGTTATTAACTTGGAAGAGATAAAATCAGCCATTCAGAATATTTCCTGAAGGTAAAGCTCTGGGGCTGGATGGCCTATCGATAGACTTCTATAAGAAATAGGAAGATCTCCTATAACAGCAATTGCTAACCACATTACATGAGGCCTTTTTTTCACAACCATTACCCCAAACTTTCTATGAGGCTAATATTCATTTATTTCTTTAAAAAGGCAAAAACCTAAGTTTTTGTACATCATTTAGACCAATTTCACTCCTCAACAGAGATGACAAAATTCTTGCAAATATATATTAGCTAATTGGCAAGAGACTATATTACCTTCTATTATACATCATGACCAGACTGGTTTTATAAAAGGTAGATTATTGGCTAGCAGTATCAGATGGGCAATTAATTATATAGATTCTAATCAACATTATAACTCCATTGTCCTTACCTTAGATGCCGAAAAGGTGTTCTTCCATGTCTAATGTGGTTACATACATGCACTTCTTAAACTAACTACATTTTGGGAATAATTTTAGACAATGGATCAAAATATTATATCATGCCCTAATTGCATATGTCAAGATTAATATAGATATTTCTTCAAGGTTCAAATTATAAAGGGGGGACCAGACAAGGATGTTCTCTATCCCTTTTTATCTTTGCCTTAGCTATCGTGCCACTGGTTGAAGCTGTAAGATCAATACCAAGCATCCACATTAGTCTATTTGCTGATGATATCTTATTGTTAATTTTGGACCCTGAACAATCATTACCTTTGATCCATGAACTTATTAGCAAATTTGGTGCAGTGTCTGGCTGTAAAATTAATTGGTAGAAAACAGAATACATTTAATTAGGGATTAATACAAAAATTGATTCAGCTTTATTTAATACCATGTTACCAGCCAACAAAATAAAATACCTACAGTAGGAGTTATTATACCAAAAGATACTCAAAGGGCCCAGTTCACAAAGCCTCCATCCTGGTGCAAGGTGCTTGCACCACGAAGAATGGTGCAAGGTGCAGCTGGCACCAACAGATAATACCAGAAGTGATTCTCAAAAGGCAGCCTGCATCAACCACAGGCTGCCTGCTCTAATTGGGGCTTGTATCACCCCTGCTCCCAGACATGGGCTGCGTCATGGTGCTTGTGGCTTGAGCCAGGCAGGGTGTCACTGTGCCACAAGTGGGATTGACAAAGCACACCCAGAGGGCAGATTATTAAATTCCCTTAGACCAGCCAGGACTGGCATAAGAGTACATTGATGACTGCCCTCTGGGTGTGCTTGGCAATCCATACATGTGCTGTGGATGAGCCCTGTCCTACCGCTCTGCTGTGTACCAATGCCCCCTGCCCCCCATTTTGCCAATTCCCAGTGGTCTAGTGGTCCCCCCTTCCCAAACCCCCAAAAGTGCCTGGTAATGTACTGTATTAACCCCAATCTGGTGGCCTAGTGGCCCCCACCCCACCAACCTAGCAGGTAGTACCCGCCATACCACTCCCAACCCGTACTCTGAGCCAGCAACCGCATACCTCTCCTCTCACCACCGCTGCCGGCGCCAACTGAAATTAGAGCACAGGTATGTCCACCAAACCTCTCCCATGCACCGGGCATTTGTCACATGGGTGAAGCTGCCGAAAGTGTAGGCACTTAGGAGCCGGGACCCATCCTGTACCAGAATCTGGTGCAGGGTCCCTCATGCAGGGGATTTCAGCGCAAGCTGCTGTTTTCCACAGCTTATACCAGATGCAGGCCCCTTTGAGATTCAAGCTGAAAGACTTTACCAACTTGATTAAACAAGATATTTTAAAATGGACCCCATTGCCCCTGACATTAATAGGGAGAATTAATTTGATCAAAATGGTAATTTTACCCAGGCTATTTTTTTTCCAGACCATACCAATCAAATTACTTGATGATTTCTTTGACATAATAAATAAAGCCATTAATAAATTTATATGGAAGGAAAAAAAAAACAGAATCTCAATTGCCAAACTGAAATTACCAAAATATAAAGGTGGTCTAGGTCTTCCAGATTTTAAATTGCATTATTCTGGGCAATTGAGCCAGCTGCAGTGCTGAATTAGAAACACCACACTAGCCTGCTGCCAAATAGAATTGGATAAAGTCAGTTATGCTGAACTCTCCCATACTCTTTTCACTGTCCTGCCAGCACAGCAGTATTCAAAATTATTACCATCAACAAGTGTCTGTATATGCATATGGAAAGAGGTGCATAAATTAATAAAGTGGGAAAATAAACTATCATTATATTCATCCCTGGCAGGCAATTATAACCTAGCTCCTATAATGAATACCCCACAACTTGCAATATGGCAAACTCTAGGTCTGACACATTTGGAAAAATGCTTCGATAAAAGAAATGTTATGTCCTTTGTGAACATTCGGGAAAAAAAAAATAAAATTCCCAGGCAACATTTCATCGTGTATCTGCAGTTGATAAATCTAATTGTAAAAATCAATAAAAATCTGACAGTACCAGATAATTCACCCATTTAAAACCATCCAATTCCTGGTGCTCCCACTAAGAGTATTGAGGCTTTATTCAACTTTATTTCTTCATATGGAAAAGCCACTTACAACATTAAAATCCAAGTGGTCCAGGAGTTAAATGATGGGTTTTATGTGATAAGAGTGCCCCCTTAATGGCACGGCCCAAAAACTTTGAATGGGGGAACAGCGACCACCGCATGGGCTACTGGAATGGAATGCCGAATGGCAGAGTGAGTGACTGCAGTAGGAGGTGGCTGGAAGGGCATCATGCACACGCCGTGCACCGCAGGGCACAGGAGGCAATGGACGATGCAGCAAGTGCAGCAAGGGAAGGGTGACATGAACCAAGCAACAGCAAATGGCCGCATCCCACACCGTGAGTGGACAGGGGAAGTGGGCATGCAGCACCGCCCTGGAGGGCAATGGGCAGGGGCATGGGAATGAGACCGGCACAGCAGAGGTGGTATATGGCAGCAGTACCACGGGGACCAGGAGAGGTGCAGCAGAGTGGCCAGCATGTTCTGCAGGGGTGGAAGGGAGGCAAATGTGAGGGCACAGCCTGGGGGCACAGCCTGTGGGACCAACAAGAGCAAGACATGCAGCAGCCGACAGCCCGAAGGGGGGGCATACAAAGCAGACATCCCACTGATGGCTGTGCAGTGGCCATGCCATGCAAGCCTGGGTCAAGAGGGGGACTACAAAGGTGCGGTGGATGTGCGGACACCCATGGCGGGGCAACCCCACAATAGATAGGGAAGGATGGTTGCCCTCTGTGTACCATGTGATGCTGCACATGGCCATGTAGCCCAGCGATGGAAATGGGCTCACAGGGGGCAGTGCAAGCCAAGCACCCGATGCTGTGGCCTTCTGTTCTGGCCGACCTATGCTCACTCTTCTGTGTGGCCTGTGTTTTGGACTCACCTCCCCTGTGTGCAGGCCTGCCCTTATGGAGCGGAATAGCTTTTCACTCTTCCACTGTCTGTCTGCCATTTTGTGCGCTCGCTCTTTCAGCAGCAGCGCTTTCAGAATCACCCCCTCAGACCGCACCATTGTAGGAGTGCTTTTCCTGGCTGCTACCTAAATAATGAAATTTCAGATGAATATTGGCAGGAGATACTTGAATCTTCATTCAAAAACCTTCTCTCTACTAAGCTCCAACAAATGCAATATAATATACTTCACCGGACATATCATACACCAGCTAAATTAAATAAAATGAACCCTTAATAATGTGGACATTTGCCCCAGATATAAGCAAATACATGCAAATCTTCTTCATATGTTTGAAAAATGTTCTAGTTTAACAAAGTTTTGGCAAGATGTCTTTAATGTAATTTTTCAAATAACCGATATCTGACCTTCTAGTGATGATGAATGCATTCTGTTTGGAAAATATATAAAAAGTGATATTCCTTCATGTCAACAAAAATGTGTTCATCTTGCCCTTTTTACCACAAACAAACTTATATTAATAAACTGGAAGATCTCTAGTGTCCCTGAATTTTATCAGTGGATTAATGTTATGGTAGCTCTCTCCAAAATTGAAAAAAAAAAATTCCAGTATTGGAAACAAACAACAACTATGGGGGGGATCTGATTACACTTTGAAAAACTATGGGCTGGATTCATAACAAGTAGCTACAAAAGTAACATACTCCTTGCGGAAATGCATGTGTGCAATATTCACAAACAGAAATACTGCACAGGGATGGAAAAATGTAAAACTGCACAGTTACACAAATCCGCACATGCGGAATGTGCGTAAATGAAGGAAATGCCGCACATGTGCACCCACACATGCAGAAAATATAAGAGTGACAATTAGACAGGTGGAAGCTGTTTTGACACACCCTGTAGCAGAAGCCAGAACAAAACAGGACAAAATGTGGCACAGACAACAAAGTGATGGAGGCCAGCATCATGACCCATGCCAGGCAGCACTACTGCTACCTGTCCACCAGTAGCAGGCCACACAGCAACCACATGGCCAGGCAAACTCTGTACAACCAGTGGCAGTTTAACAGCAAGCAATGGTGAGCAACTACAGACAGGGATACGTACCAGACATGTGGCAACAGCAGCACACACAATACAACCAGGGTCAGCAATATCAGCAGCCAACGTACCATACCCAAAGTGTGAGTGCAGGAACAATGCCAGTGAATAGAATGTCCCATCAAACAGCACACATACAAACACAGAGCACAAGTCACATATGTTCACAAATGTATTCTCAACAGATGCCACAACAACTGGACATGCAGACTCCCCAGGTCATGCGCTATTCATCCCCTGCTCTTCACACCCTCCGCCCCTTTTTTCCCCCACCCTTGCTTTTTTCTATCTATCAACGCTGTCAGGCTTTGGGTATTGCCTGAAGAAGTGTGGGGTGGGTCAGTGGGTGTGAACAGCAGAGGGTGGAAGAGAGGGGTGTTCGCATCGGGGTGGTTAAGCCCAGAAGATACCCTGGGGCGAAATGGAGTCTAGAACATGGGCCTCCTTGTCTGGTCTACATACCCAAGGGCACCACCATAAATGGTAGGCAGGTGGCTGGGGCAACCCTGGAGTTCTGTCCAACTCGGGCGGTGTTATGCAATGCCAGATCTGTTGTGAACAAGATTGCTATTGTTGCAGACTTGGTGGGTACAGCAGATCTGGCTTGCATCACTGAAACCTGGCTGGATGGTAATGCTGGCCCCGTTCTTGAGGCGGCAGTTCCAGCCGGCTATTCAGTGATACACCGACCGAGATTGGACCGCAGGGGAGGGGGGGTTGCGGTCTCTTTCAAGACAAAATTGGATCTCACTAGTGTCCCAGTTGAGGAGACCAGATCATTTGAATGTGTTGTGGCAGGTGGGGGCTATAGGCTGGCTCTCATCTATCGTCCACCCGGAGATGAGAAGCTATTCTTTAAGGAAGTGGCAGACTTTGTGGTCAACCTGGTGTTTGAGTCACCCAGGCTGATGGTCCTGGGTGACTTCAATGCCTGGATCGATGATGAACTCTTGCAATTTGGACAGCACTTCCTCCAATTGATAAACTCTTTGGGCCTCTCACTGGTGGTTACCTCTGCCACTCATAAATATGGCCATTCCCTTGACCTGGTCTTCCTCCTGGGGATGGAGGCATCCGACTTGGGGGTGTAACCCGTCGTATGGTCAGACCATTACACCGTGCGATTCAGTTTTTGCACCCCTCTTCATAGGCCAGCCCCTGTGGAGATGGTCAAGTACCGCCCTTTACGGGATGTGACTCCCGATGGTCTAACTGCGGTGCTTGATCTATCAGAATTTCCAGTGGCGAGCTTGGATCCAGAGGTTTTGGTTCTGGCTTATAATAAGGCCATTACCTCTGCTCTGGATTCCATTGCTCCAGTCCATGTGCGTCCTCTCTCCCTTCGCCCTCGGTCACCATGATTCAACGGGGACTTGAGGGAGATGCGGCAATTAGGATGCAAGTTAGAGTGGTGCTGGTGGAAATCTGGCTTAGAAGCCGACCATCTTAGACTGCTAGAGCATTATCAACTCTATCAGTCAGCAATTTCCTGTAAGAAGGCAGTATTCCTGCCCGGGGAAATTGCTGCCACTCAGAACCAACCAGCCCAGCTTGTTCGAACCGTAGACAGGCTGTGCAATCCAGCCTGTCCACAGGTTCATACAGCTTTTTCACAATCGTAGTGTGATGAGCTTGCTCGGTTCTTTGCAGATAAGGTGGATGACATCAGGGCAGAGACCCGTGCAGTGCTCTCTATGGGAGTTGCCGTGGACCAGCCCCAGGTCACTATCCTTCTTTTTTCCTGGAGTTCCTTTGAAAGGCCGGAAATCGTGGATGTTATGAGGATTGTCCAGGGTATGCGCACTACATGCTGTAGTTTAGACCCGGGTCCTACATCCTCGATAATGGGCTGTGGGGATGTTATCATCCCGGTTCTGGCGCAGATAGTCTGGTGCTCTCTTGACTCTGATGAGTACCTCTGCTCCCTGAAGGAGGCAGTGGTGACACCATTGTTGAAGAAGGCTTCTTTGGACCAAGAATCTCTCGCTAACTATAGGCCAAACTCTAACCTTCCCTTTGTGGGGAAGGTAATTGAATAAGTAGTGGCTGCTCAGTTGGACAACCATCTGACCATCCATAGCATCTACGAACCACTCCAATCTGGTTTTCGAAAGAGGCACAGCACCGAGACTAGGCTGGTTTGCGTGCTCAATGATCTCCTTATGGCGAGAGACCAGAAAAAATGGTTCATTTTGGTTCTGCTTGATCTGTCATCAGCATTTGACACCGTTGACCATGGGGTTCTGCTTGAGCACCTGAGATGCATCTGTGGGCTTTCTGGTTTGGTCCACAGATGGTTTACTTCTTTCCTTACTGGTAGAACTCAGAGAGTGGTGTCGGGGGTGTTTTCCTCTGACCGTATCTCTCTGTCTTGTGGGGTGCCTCAGGGCTCAGTGCTGTCTGCCTTGTCGTTTGCAGTGTACATGCTTCCCCCTTAGAGACATTGTAAGATGGTATGGGCTGGAGTTTCATTGTTATGCCGATGATACCCAGCTCTACCTGTCTTTTGCACCAGACCAGGATGGAGCACTCTCAGTGTTTAATAACTGCCTTAGCGAGATCCAAGGTTGGATGAGGTCCAGCTGGCTGAAGTTGAATCCTGGGAAGACGGAGGTGATGGTTGTGGATCCTGGTCACAGGATAGGGGGGTTGGGAACAAATCAACCCATAGGTTTATTCCTTGGGGACGTTGAGCTCCCTATCTCTGAACAGGTGCGTGACCTAGGGGTGATTCTTGATGAAAGGCTGACATTACATTTACAGGTGTTGGCTGTCGTTAAGTTATCCTTTTACCATCTGAGGAACATCGCTAGGATCAAGCACCTTGTTTCGTCCAGGGACCTGCCTACATTGATCCACGCCTTTGTGACCTCGCGTTTGGATTACTGCAACTCCCTTTACTTTGGGCTTCCAGAGGTTGATATCTGCCACTTGCAGCTGGTGCAGAACTCTGCAACCCTGTTGCTGATGGGGACTCCTCATTCTTCCCACATTACACCGGTACTGCGGGAACTGCACTGGCTGCCTGTTCAG
The DNA here is from genome assembly GCA_016271365.2 of Neoceratodus forsteri. Lineage (NCBI taxonomy): Eukaryota > Metazoa > Chordata > Ceratodontiformes > Ceratodontidae > Neoceratodus > Neoceratodus forsteri. The sequence continues at coordinate 70,073,053 of CM028133.1, forward strand.
TGGCGGATCACCTTTAAAGTCAGATTACTGACTTATAAAGCCCTACATGGACTGGTCCCTGACTACCTGAAATAGCTCCTGCTCCGCTCAGCCAATGAGGGGTTGCTAGAGATTCTGAGGGTGTTTTTAAAATTTTCTGGGGCCCGAGCTTTCATGTTCATGGCACCGACCCTCTGGAATTCTCTACCCCGTTGGATTAGGGAGTGCATGACTGTGGGGGGTTTTAAACAAGTGTTGAAAATATTTATGGAATAAGGCATATAGGGATGGTGTTGAAGTGGATTGACTGTAATAGTCTGGCTGTTTTATAATGATGTTTTATTGTGAAATTATTTTAACTATGTACTGTGCCTTGATTTTGAAAGGCGTATTATAAATCAAGTTTATTATTATTATTATTATAACCACCAGCACCTGTAGTACCAGCAGGGCCAGCATATGCAACAACAGCCACACACACAGCAGCAACACCACCGCCACCAGCAACAGCAGCAGCAACACACAGAAACATAGAAACATAGAATTTGACGGCAGATAAGGACCGCTTGGCCCACCTAGTCTGCCCATTTTCCTACCTAACAGATAAGCTGCAGATCCTAGTTAACCAACAGCTTACTTCCTCCTACCCCCCACTAGGACTGCCTTATGCGTGTCCCATGCATTCTTGAAGTCCCCCACAGTTCTTGACCCCATGACCTCCTCAGGGAGGCTGTTCCATGCATCCACAACCCTCTCAGTGAAAAAATACTTCCTCACATTACCTCTGAGCCGTCCCCCTTCTATCTTCAAATTGTGCCCCCTTGTTCTTGCACATCTCTTTTTCTGGAAGATGCTACCCTCTTGGACTTTGTTAATTCCCTTGAGGTACTTGAAAGTTTCTATCATGTCCCCTCTCTCCCTTCTTTCCTCAAGGGTATACATATTAAGCTCCTTTAGTCTTTCTTCGTATGTCTTCTGGTGCAGACCCTGCACCATTTTGGTTGCCCTCCTCTGGACAGCCTCCACTCTGTCTATGTCTTTGCGGAGATGGGGTCTCCAGAACTGCACAGTACTCCAGATGGGGTCTCACCAACTGTCTGTACAGAGGGATAACAACTTCCTGTTTTCTACTATTGATGCCTCTTCCTATGCATCCCAGTATCCCCAGCCTTCCTTACTGCATTCTCACATTGCTTGCCCACCTTAGGTCATCTGATATAATTACTCCCAGGTCCCTTTCTATTTTACTGTTGTCAGTATCTCACCCCCCATTGTGCACGCTTCCCCTTGGTTTTTGTTCCCCATGTGCATTACCTTGCACTCCTTTGCATTGAATCTGAGCTGCCATACATTTGACCATTCCTCCAACGTTGCCAGGTCCCTTCTCATCCTTTCCACTCCATCTTGTGTATCAACCCTATTGCAGATCTTTGTGTCATCTGCAAAGAGACATACTTTTCCTTCCAGTTCCTCTGCAATGTCACTTATAAAGACATTAAAAAGGACCAGTCCCAGTACTGAACCCTGAGGTACCCTGCTAGTAACCCTCCTTTCGTCACTGTGTACTCCATTTACTACTACCCTTTGAGTCCTGTTGTCTCGCCAATTTTTTATCCAGGCTACCACCTTGGGACCCACTCCAAGGCTGGCTATCTTGTGTATTAATCTTTTGTGTGGGACTGTATCAAATGCCTTGCTAAAATCTAGGTAGGCCATGTCCACAGCCCCTCCCTGGTCTACTACTTTGGTAACCCAGTCAAAGAAATCTATTAGATTCATCTGACATGACCTTCCCATTGTAAATCCATGCTGCCTTGGGTCCTGTGCCCCTCTGGCCTCTAGGTACTCAACAATTCTTTCCTTCAGAAGTGATTCCATCATTTTCCATACCACTGAGGTCAGTTTGACCTGGTCTGTAGTTTCCTGCCTCTGTCCTGCTCCCACTTTTGTGAAGAGGAATCACATCTGCCCTCCTCCAGTCCTTGGGTACCACCCCATCCTCCCATGATTTGTTAAACAGAGTAGTCAGCGGTGTCACTAGTTCTACCCTTAGTTCTTTTAGAATTCTTGAGTGAACCCCATCAGGCCCCATTGCTTTGTCCACCTTCAATTTTATTAGTTCTTTCAGAACCCTTTCTTCTGTAAATGGACTGTTATCGACCCCGTCTTCATAGTGTTTCTCTTGTTTGGTTTAGGTAACTCCCCCTCCTCTTCCTTTGTGAATACTGAGCAGAAATATTCATTCAGTATCCCTGCTTTTTCACTGTCACCCTCTACCCACATTCCATCCCCTTTATTAAGCTTCAGTATCCCTCCTTTGGTCTTTCTTCGCTCCCTAATGTACCTATAAAAGGTCTTATCCCCCTTCTTAACAGAATTGGCTATCCTTTCCTCAGTTTGGGCCTTTGCTATACTGACTGCCTTCCCAGCCTCTTTCTGCTTTAACTGATAAAGTTCTCTGTCCTGCTCCTTCTGTGTGTCCTTATATTTCCTGAATGCTGTCCTTTTCTCCTTAACCTTCCCTGCCACCTCTTTTGAGAACCATAACCTTTTTTTCCTTCGTTTTGTTTTATTGATTTGTTTTACACAAAGGCTTGTTGCCTCTGTGATGGCTGTTTTGATCACTCCCCGTTGTTCCTCCACCCCTCCTTCTTGCCTGTTTGCTAGTGTTTTTCTGAGGCACTCTCTCATTTTCCCAAAGTCAGCCCTGCTGAAGTCCAGTACTCTTGCTTTTGTATGGCTTGATTGTATGGCTGTGTTTATCGTTAACCACACTGTTTGGTGGTCGCTTGTTCCCCAGATGGCTACCACTTCTAAATCTGAGATTCTTTCTCCATCCCCATTTGGAGTACCAGGTCTAAGATTGCTCCCTCCCGAGTGGGTTCCAATACTAGCTGTCTGAGGCATGCTCCCTGTAGGGCATCAAGAATGACCCTGCTCTTGGATGTGCCTGCAGCAAAGGTGCTCCAGTTAACATCTGGCACATTCAGGTCCCCCATCAACAATATGTCCCCTTTTTCTGCCATTCTAAGAAAGCCTTCTATCATTTCCTTGTCCATTCCCTCCCCCTGAGATGGGGGTCTGTATACAACCCCCATGCGGATTGTGGTGCCATTTCCTGTCTCCAGGGTGACCCAAAGTGCCTCATCTGCTCCCTGTTTACTCTTTAGTTCTGTTGCTTTGATCCCTTCCTTTACATAGAGAGCTACTCCTTGCTTTGATCCCTTCCTTTACATAGAGAGCTACTCCTCCTCCTCTTTTACCCTCCCTGTCCCTCCTGTAGATTGTGTATCCTGGTATGTTGACATCCCAGTCATGGTTCTTTGTGTACCATGTTTCTGTGACTGCTACAATATCCACGCAACCCTCTTCCATCAAGGCCACTAGTTCAGGGAGCTTGTTACACAGACTATGGGCATTGGTACTCATCACCCTCCACTTTTTGATAGCCTTACCCCTTTCAGCCCCATTTCTGTCCTTAATGCCTTTGACTTTTTTTACATTTAAATCTGTTCTACCCTAATAACTACACAACCTTACCTTGGTGTTTACCTCACTAATCACCATGTTTTGTGGAGGGAGGCTCGGATTTCCCTGCTCCTTTTCAGTGCTTCCCCCCTTGGCTAGTTTAAATGCTTGCCAATGAAGCATTTAAACCTCTCACCTAGGATCCTGGTTCCCCCCTGGACAGATGCAGACCATCACACCAGTATAGGTCTGCATCCTCAGTGACTCCCCAGTCCCCAATGAAGCCAAAACCCTGAACTCCACACCAGTTTTTCAACCACTCATTGAATTCCCTGGTGAGAAGTGCCCTAGCATCTCCCTTGCCTTAGACAGGCAGAGGAACAACAAACAACATCCCAACAGAAGGGTTCAAGCACCAGTCGGGGCAATGCCAGATGGACATGGGAGAAGGGCAGCAGAGGCCCCCAAGCTACCAACTGGACTGAGCTGGAGATGGATGTACTGATTGAACTGATTGAAGCAAACCATCCACAACTGTATGGTAAAGGAACTAGAAGGCAGCAAAGAATGAGATACAGGAGAAAATAGCATGAAAGGTGAATGCTGTGGACACATCCAAATGGACAGTGGATGCCACCAAGAAAAAACATGATGCCATCAAGAGGGGATCCAATGACAAGTTTGCAAACATGCATAGGTCAAGACAACAAACAGGTATGTACAACTCACAGAATGTTTATGTGGTTACATACTGCATGCAACATATTACCACTACACACCCCTGGACTGAAAAACAATGATAAAAGAACAATGCCACACTTTGATTGTCAGAGGCAAATGCAATAAACGTAATCAGTACCATAAGGGATGGGAAGCAGTGCAAACTGACCAGGCTCAGTATATGGATCCCAAATTGTGTGATACAACAAATGTACTGTATGTACACCTGCTGCATCACTACTGAGGGGTAGGATTTTTTTCCATAAACCCAGAGTGGAAAAAAAGGAGATGTAGGAGTGTATGTATCCTCAAACCTAAAATCAAAAATACAGGTTCTTGAAAATTCTGTATGGAGCCATGTGGAACAACTATGGCTAACTATCTGGACAGGCAAAATAAATATTAGGGTGGGGGTATGTTACAGGTCACCAAATCTGACAAAAAAAGAAAATTAGGCATTTCTAGATTCTCTGGATAGTGGGATAATAACAAATAACACCATTATTATGGGAGATTGTAATTTCCCCAGATACTTTGAGGGACAATGGAAACTGAAGGAATATATGAAGGACACCTTGTAGAGATATGCCATCTAAACTGCCTTAAACAAATGGTGAATGAAAATACAAGAGGATCAAATCTGTTAGACTTGATCTTGACAAATATGGAGGGAGAATTTATAAATGCAGAAGTAATAGAACCTTTGGGCAATAGTGACCATAATATGGTCAGAGCAGAGGTAAAGGAGATGTCACAAAGTATCCTGGGGAAAACAGTTATAAGAAACTATAAAAAAGCCGATTATGCTAAGATTAGGCAAATCTTGGGAACATATGACTGGAATGTTTTAGAAGTAAAATCAACGGAACAAACGTGGCAGGTCTATAACCAAGTCCTTCAGAGATGTATACAGATGTGGGTCCCTGAAATTAGAAAATATAATAAAAGAGGTAGAATACCAAAATGGATGACACAAGCGATTCAAACACAAATTAAAAAAAATAATAAGGCCTATAAGAAGTACAGGTCAAAACCATCATTAATTAGACTAGATAAATATAGGTCATTAGTTAAAAGATGTAAGACTAGTATTAGAAGAGGAAAAAAACAGGCTGAACTAGATTTGGCATTAAAAAAGGAGAATGGGAAAAAGGAATTTTATAGTTATGTGGGAAGTCTAAGAGATAATAATAGTAACCAAATCAAAAGTACAAAGGATCATGACACATTAGTAAATGATGAGGAAGGGATGGCTAACTTGTTAAATGCTTACTTCCAAACTATTCATACTAGGGTTACTGACGTATATGTAGTGGAAATAGATGATAGGGACAGGGAAAGAGAATTACAATTCCCAGTAATATCACAAGAACAGGTAAAAGAGAGATTATTAAAGTTGAATACATTTAAATCTGCAGGCCCGGATGAATACCATCCAGCTTTTTTGAAAGAACTGGCAAATGAAAGTACAGTTACGTAAGAACTTACCATAACAGTAGATCTTCGAGAGAGGCTCTTGCAGTAGGTAATTACATATAGGACTGATGCCGGCAGGCGGCAGGACCCCATGGAAAAATTTCTAGCTAGCAGTCCCTGGCGAGGGACTGCCCCATATCAGGTGACCGCATCAGGAGACGCCGGGTATAAAGGCAGGTCCCGCGCCCGCCCAATTCTTTCCTCGCACAGGCCAAAAGAGGCCAGATGAAAGGAGCAGATATTTCCCTAAATGGAAAAAGCTGAAAAAGCCTAGGGGGATGGAGGGCGAGAATGTATTACCTACTGCAAGAGCCTCTCTTGAAGATCTACTGTTACCGTAAGTTCTTACATAACTGTACTATCTTACTTCAAGAGGGCTCTTGCAGTAGGTAATTACATATAGGACTGAATCCCAAGCAGTCTGGAACAAAGAAAGGCACCGGGAGGAGGAAAACTACTCCAAAAAGTAGCTCTAGCCTTGCAAGTCTCAAGACAGGAGGCCTTGCAAAACAGCTAACCCGAAGCCTACTCTACGGCGAGAGGCAATATCCAAACTGCAGTGTTTCATAAAGGTATGGACAGAAGTCTAGGTGGCGGCAGCACATGTCTGCCACAGACACATTCTTGAAACAAGCTGCAGAGGCAGCTACTCCTCTTGTGGAGTGGCCTCTGACTTGACCCGGGAGGGTCTTGTGGTATTTGTCATAACAGAAAGTGATGCAATGAGCCAACCACTTAGACAGGCATTGCTTGGAAACTGCATTGCCTTCCCTTTTGTGAGCAAAAGAGACGAACAACTGATCAGACTTTCTGAGATCCTTCGTCCTGTTGGTGTAGTATCTCAGAATCCGGTGAACATCCATAGTATGGAGTAAATACTCCCCTTGGTTAGAGTACTGTGTAAAAAAGGCAGGTAGCTCTATGGACTTATTTAAGGTAGACTCTGCTACTACTATAGGTAGAAACTTAGGATTTATGTAAAGAGCAACACGTTCCTTGTGAAAAATCAAGTAGGGGATTTTACACATGAGGGCCTGGAGCTCGGAGATTCTTCGAGCCGAGGTAATGGCCACCAAGAAGGGCGTCTTCCACTAAAGAAACTTCAAATCTGCAGAAGCTGCAGGTTCGAAAGGAGAAAGGGTAGGTTTCTCGAGAACAAAATTCAAGTCCCAACGGGGGGGCAGGAGTACGGATGGGGGGCCTCAGATGGAGGACCCCTCTGAGAAAGGTCTTAGAGACCTCCAGTTGAGCGAAAGCTTTGTCTGTGAAGGGAACATGATAGTCCGAGATGGCTGCCATGTGTACCTTCAAATAGGAATGGCTGAGACCCAGGTCAAACAGATGATGTAAATACTCCAGCAGAAGCCCTGCTGAACAGGAGAAAGGCTCCACGTTTTTGGAGGTGGCCCAAATAGTGAATCTTTTCCACTTCATGGCATAAGTGGATCTGGTGGAGGGTTTTCTGGCCTCCACTAAAATCTCCTCCACTTTGGGAGACTCACCAAAATGAGATTGGGCTAGGTCTGCAGGAGCCATGCATGTAGTTGAAGGGATTTGAGGCCTGGATGGACCAGGGTCCCCTGATCCTGGGTCAACAAACCTCGAGATAGAGGAACAGGAAGAGAAGGATCCTCTGAATAGTGTTGTAGAAGAGAGAACCAGATTTGCCTGGGCCAGAAAGGAGTGATCAGAATCATTCTCGCTCCTTCTGAAGCTAGTTTCTGCAAGACTTGTGGGATAAGAGGAATTGGGGGAAAGGCATCGACGAATCTGTCCTTCCAGTCTAGAGACAGAGCGTCATTCCAGAAAGTGCCTCTCTATCGGGAACGAGTGAGCAGAAGGTGAGAAGTTTTGTGTTTTGGGGAGATGCAAACAGATCGACCTGAGGTGTCCCCCAAAGTTGGAAGATATTTTCTAGGACCCCTTGGTCCAGTTCCCACTCGTGAGTCAGAGCAGAAGAGCGACTTAGTGTGAGGTGAAGGTCGTGTTGTGTTGCCCAGTCCGAAACCCTCATTGCCTCCCTGCATAGAGGGTAGGATCAAGTTCCTCCCTGCTTGCTGATGTACCACACTATGTACATGTTGTCCGTCTGAACGCCTAGGTGGCCGGGAAGGATGTATTGGTGAAGGGCTTGGAGAGCATACAACACTGCCCAAAGCTTGAGCACATTGATGTGGAGAGCTTCTTCTAGCCTAGACCAAGAGCCCTGGGTCCAATGAGGGCCTAGATGGGCTCCCCACCTTCACCTGCGGTGTCTGTGGTTAGAGCCTGGGGGGGAAGATGAAAGAAAGGAACCCCCCGGAACAGGTTCTCTCGAACCATCCACCATTGCAAGTCTCGCATCATCGGAGATGAGATCAGAACTGAGTGATCCAGGTTGTCCATTAGTTGATCCCACTGAGAACGTAGAGTCCACTGAGAGATTCTCATGTGGAGTCGAGTGTGAGGGACTGTCGGGATAGCAGCCGCCATGAGCCCGAGAAGGCGAAGGACCGACCTCACCGAGACCATCCTGTGGTTGGATAACAGACTTACAGTATCTGGGTCTGAAGGGAGGCCGCCCAGTCTGGAGGCAGGAAGGCCTTGCTCATGGTTGTATCGAGGATCACCCCAATGAACTGTAGCCTCTGGAAAGGGTCCAGACGAGACTTGGAATGGTTGATGGTAATACCCAGGCAGGCAAAAACCTGCTGGGTCAGGGAGAGGAATGCAAGAGTTCCTCCCTGGATGAGGCCGCCAGGAGCCAGCCGTTCAGGTAAGGGAAAACCTGTACTCCCTTGGTACGCAGGTGGGCCACCACTACTGCCAGGCATTTGGTAAATACTTGGGGGGCCGAGGATAGACCAAACGGGAGTGCCTTGAACTGGTAATGGTCCCCCCGGAATGCAAAACGAAGGTATTTGCGATGAGATGGGTGAATGGGAATGTGCAGATAATCATCCTGCATATCCCAGGCACAAAGCCATTGACCCAGCCGGAGAGGGTCAGAAGGCTCTGCAAAGAGAGCATCCTGAACCTTTTGTACTCTACGTAAAGATTCAGGGAACTGAGATCCAAAATTGGTCTGATATTTCCTGTCTTCTTTGGGACCAGAAAGAAATGGGAATAGTAACCTGTCCCTCACACATGAAGGGGGACAGGCTCTATCGCTTGCTTCTGCAGAAGAGCTGAGATTTCCTCCTGGACCAAGAGAAGATGTTCCCATGAATACAACGACTTCAGAGGGGGGTGACGGGGTGGTTTCTGAAGAAACTCTATGGAGTGTCCTTCTGCTATGAGCTGGAGCACCCAAGAATCCGTGGTTATCCTCTCCCAACCCAGAAGGAGGAGGGAAAACCTCCCTCCTACCGGTTCCTCTGGGGAGTCCAGAGGCAGTGGGAGAGGAAAGGAGTCAGGTGGTGTGGGGCAGCGCCGCAGCTGAAGCACCCGCTGCTTTTTTGGGTGGGGGGGCTTAGCAGCCGTGGGCGCCCAATGTTTTGTGGCCTGCTTTCCCTGGGGTTTCGCCTTTGGCCGATTCCATCTGCGTAAAGGGCGGCACTGCTGCTGATGGGGACGGTACATGGAATGAACTGATTTCAGAGCCGTCCCCTTCTCCTGCAAATCAGTAATGATGTCCTTGACATCACCCCCAAAAAGCACCGACCCCCGGAAAGGTGCTTCCTGGATAGCAGATTGCACCTCCGGGACCAGACCTGACACGCGGAGCCAAGTATGATGCCGTATGCCTACGGTGAAAGCTGAGCTCCACCCAGCAGTGTCCACTGCGTCATACGTCGCATGTAGCATGTGGTGACTGGCCAAATGAGCAGAGAGGATGAGATCATCCAACTCCTGTTGGACTTGGGAGTCAGGCAAGGAGTCCAGCTTGGCTTCCACCTGAGTAAGGATGGCCTTCTGGTAGTCCCCCATGTAACTGACATAGTTCAGGGCCCTAACACCCAGTGTGGAGGAAGCGTAAATCTTTCTCCCGTACTGGTCCAGAAGGCGAGATTCCTTATCAGGAGGTGACGAGCTAAGATGTTTTGGGTTCGTCGACCAGCCGTGAGCGGAGCTAATCACGACCGAGTCAGCACGAGGGTGAGAATCCAGGAAATCAACACCCTCTGGAGCCTGATATAGCCTATTTGACTTCCTAGGAAGTGAGGCTAAGGTTGACGGCTGTTTCCAAATAGTGGTGACAAAGTCAGCGGGAGGCTCTATCCAGGGTGGCACTAGTGTCGGGGCTGTCACGGGCAGATCCAGATGTTCAGCGAGTTTCAAACGCTGAGGATCTGGTTCCAAAGGGTGCCACTGATGAACCTCCTGGATTCTTCTAAGCAACTCTGTGAAAGGGGGCTCCTAATAATAAACCCCTTCATCATTCTGTGTTTTATATTTGTTGTCTTGTGGAATGAATGCTGTCTTCGTCTTTTGTTTTGTTAATCATGGTGCGTTTTAATGGGGTAACTAGGTGAATAGCTTGTAATAGCCTGGCCATCTATTGCAGTCTATTCCTTTATAAAACTTCACTTCTATTCGAATTATTGGAAGTCCATTGAGGTAACACTTTTTGTTGGGTTAAATATTTGGTTTTAGGAATTTTAAGTCCCCCTCCTTTTAATTCTGGGTCATTGATTCTTCGTCTATCTCATATCCCAGAGTTGTATGCCCTTTTCGTTGTGTCAAAATATTCATTTGTGTTTTGAGTAGGTTAAAAATGTAGTAGAATCGGTCTATTTATCTAGCAAACACACTTCTTGGAAGCCGGAGACCTCTGTTGCTCGTGTTAGTGTATACGATTTAATTTCAAGTCTCCTGCTCAGTGTAGCGTCCTGTGAGTCCATAGGCGTTTAGCAAGTTTTAGGTACTAGGTAGTTTAGTTCTCTGCACATTTTCTAAATAAATGAGTAAACCAGAAGTTTCAAGGAATTGCTTCCCAAGTGCCTGCCCGGCTTAAATACCTCTAAGGTGCGCACAGTCGTGCTGCTGCACTTTTCCGTTCCTGACTTTTATATACACCAAGTAAGGTTTTCAAAGAATGGGATGAATTAATCAGACTTCAGTTGTTATATCCAGGACATTAATTGATTCTGTTACCTGAAAGACTTTTGTTTTCTAAAATTCATTGCTTGTTTTCTTAATTTAGACTGAATCTGTATGCTGGACCGCGATTTTGATACGCCAGAGACCCACCTACCTCTCCTTCCTTCTAGGAGCTGGCCGGCCCTTGTCTGTCTGCTTTTATTGACAGAGATCTGGGGCAGGATCTCCAAGCATTTCCAAAATATTGTATCAGCATAAAACACTTGTAAAACAAGAATTGTATTCGAATTTAATAATTATGAATTGATTTGAAAATAGAGGATGCTATAATATATTTGAAATAACAAGTTTAATTTCGAAATTTATGTCAATGTTTGATTGATGGTTACAGGATCCAATCCTGTTGTATTTCACCCTTTATATGCCAGACTTATTTTTTGATAGAGCAGATGGTGTTTGGGTGCTGTGTTGTAAGCATCTTGGAGAAGGTAGCAAGGGAATGTACTACCTCTGGTTATGCCTGTATAATGGAATTTCAGACTGTTCTGCTGTAAAAGGCCTTAAAAGACCTGTATCTATTTTATTTTCTTTCTCGTGCAGTTCGTTTTTATTTTTTCTTTGTTAATTTTGGATTTGCTAGTTCCAGCGAATAAAAAGATCTGTGAAAGAAGAACTCCTCTCCTTGCAAGTATCCTTTGTTACCCTAGCATCTCACATTGGTATCAGAGTGGGATATTGGCTGGTTGAGGTAACCTTCGGAAGGACCTGTTCCAAGGCCCGGTGGATACCTGATGTTACAGGTTCGAGAGGACATTCAACAGACAGATCAACCAGAACAACAGGGAGTGCATACCAGATCGGTGACAGCTAAATATCAACTACCCTTGCTCCCAGGTCTGGAACCAGTGACCCGGAGAAAGGTACCGGTTAAACGCCAAATGGAGGTACCCAAGGATGAGGGACTGGCAGAAGCGAGTGGAGAGGGTGAGGAAGAACACCTCCCTGAGGAACCACAAGACTTGTTAAGATGGCTTTGTACCAGGCAGCTGGAAATTGAGAGACAGAGGGACAGAGACCAGAGAGAATACAAGGCCAGATGGAATGATACCTTAAGGGCTTTCCAAGCATTGGGTACTGGATGAGCCCCTGCTATCCCTGGAGGTAGCCAGAAGGATATTAAAATGGCCAAATTAACAGGAACCGATGACATAGAAGCGTATTTGTTGACCTTTGAGAGGGTGGCAATAGCCTGTAATTGGCCCAGAGACCAATGGGTAATTCAGCTGGCACCTTATTTAACTTGGAAGGCTCAACTGGCTTATAGTCGAGTGGACATGATAGATGTGAATAACTATGACCGGGTAAAACAAACTATTTTAAAGCGATATGATATAAGTACTGAGACCTACCGACAGAGATTTCGTTCATTCAAATACACCACAGTTGATAATCCTCAAGACACCTACACACAGTTGAAAGATTTATGTGTTAAATGGCTACAACCCAATACCCGGACTACAGAACAAATGATTGAGACTATAGTTCTAGAACAGTTTCTACGAGTTCTTCCATCCGATGTTCAACTTTGGATTAAAGAGCACCGCCCAGAGACCTCAGAAATCGCTATTCACCTGGCTGAGGACTATATTACTGCATGACCCCAAAGACAGAGGACTTTTCATCAGATCCACCCACACCAGCCGGTAAGAACTCCTACTACTACGGTGGGGAATATTCATAGTTCTACTGCACAAGGCACCAGTAAAGCAGGAAGAGGGTATAACCCGGACATTGTGTGTCACAAGTGTAAATCTAAGGGACACATTGCAAGATATTGTCCTAAGAAAAAGGTGGAACAAACACATTTAGCTCTAGCTAACTGGGGGCAGTTTGTGGTAGCTGGTACAAGTGGGGCAGTGTAAAGTCATAGGTTTGTTAGACTCGGAAGTAAACAGACCCTTATACAATCACAGTTATTGAATGCAATCCTTCTCCAGACAATCCAACTACAAAAGTGACATGTATTCATGGTGACACTCACTCTTATCCACTAGAAGAAACAGAATTGACTATACAAGGGCAGGTGCAAACTTTAAAAGTAGGTGTGGTACCCAACCTCCCTGTACCAGTCATAATTGGACATGACTGCCCCTCTTTTCGGACTTTAGTGTCTTCAAACATATGTGCTATGGTAACCAGGTCACAGAGTTACCCTCATCAACCAGTTGACACTTTAGAGCATCATTTCCCTTTTGAGAAGGACATTTATGGAGAACCAGGGAAGGACAAGAAAACCAGAAGACAGAGAAGAAGTGAGAAGCAAAAATGGACTAATAGTCAATCTTATGATTCTGGAGAGAAAGTGATATGGAGTGTAAAAGAGTGTGAAAGAGATAATTTTGTAAGGTTGCAACAGGAGGATGAGGCTCTAAAAACATTGTTCTCCTCCCAGGACAAGATTCCGGAAATTATAAACAAATTTCAATTGAAAAATGGTTTGATGTATAGGGTCTGTGTCAATCCTAGAACAAATGAAAAGGCTGAACAACTGTTAGTCCCTGAAAAGTATCGTCCCCTTTTATTGAAACTGGCTCATGATATTCCAATGGCCGGTCATTTAGGGAGAGACCGTACCCTGAGTAGGTTATTGCACAGGTTTTTCTGGCCTGGAATTCATGAGCAAGTTGCTAAATACTGTAACAGTTGTCCAGAGTGCCAGAAAGTGGTAAAGGTTTCAAAAAAAGAGAAAGTACCATTACAAACCATGCCCTTGTTCACCACTCCCTTCCAGAGAATTGCAATGGATATTGTAGGACCAGTGCAGAAAAGTTCTAAAAGAAACCAGTACATTCTAGTGGTATGTGATTATGCTACTAAACATCCGGAGGCGGTACCCCTCCGCACTATCACCGCCACTAGAATTGCTGAGGAACTGGGAAAGATTTTCAGTAGGGTAGGTATTCCTCAAGAGATACTCACAGACAGAGGTACTAACTTCTGTTCTAAGGTATTGATGTGACTGTACCAGACTTTGGGTATTGAGGCTATTCGAACAACTCCGTATCACCCCCAAACCGATGGTCTGGTAGAACGCTTCAACCAAACTATGAAAAAAATTATTCAAAAGTTTATCCAGGACGAAGGTAGGCAATGGGATACTTATCTCCCATATTTAATGTTTGCTTACTGTGAGGTGCTCCAAGCTTCAACTGGGTTTTCCCCTTTTGAGTTGTTATATGGGAAAAACCCAAGAGGGCCCCTGGACATAATAAAAGAATGGTGGGAAGACAATAAGGAAACTCAAAATAAGTGCCCCCCTGAATACCTACATCAATTGAGGGAACGAATAAAAACATACAGTCAATTAGCTCATGCTACTAATCAGAGGCAGCAGATAATTCAAAAGCAACAATATAACAAAGGCACTGGGACTAAATTATTTTCAGAGGGGGACCAGGTTTTATTATTACTTCCTTCATCCGAAAATAAGTTATTAATGAAATGGCAAGGTCCCTATAAAGTAATTCTTAAGGTTGGACCTGTTATCTATGAAATTAATGTACATGATAAACTTAATAAGAGACGTATTTATCATGTGAATCTATTAAAATCTTGGAATGAAAGAAGACCTGAAGTAAGTGGGTATGTCTATCCAGAAATGAATAATAGTGAACTCGATATAGCATATCGTAGGCTGGAAGTAAAAGGGGATCTTAAAGAAATCTGTATAAATCCAGATTTAACTCCTCAACAAACAATGGATTTATTGTCTATAATACAATCACATAAGATCACTTTTAACAGGACACCAGGGAAAATAAGAGGGGAAACACATAACATTATAGTTTCTCAAAATACTCCTATTCGACAAAAATCCTATCGTCTTCCTGAGAAGGTTAGGGAATCCGTAAACCATGAATTAAAGAAAATGAAGGAAATGAGGATTATAGAACCATCCCATAGTGACTGGAGGTTTCCTTTGGTGGTTGTAAACAAGTAAGAAGGAGGAGTACGTTTATGCCTAGATTTCCGTCGCCTGAATGCCATTTCCAAATTCGATAGCTACCCAATGCCTCGAATCGATGATATTTTGGATCATTTTGGTAATGCCCAATATTTTTATACTCTCGATTTAACAAAAGGGTATTGGCAAATACCCTTAGACCCAGAAGCACGAGATAAGACAGCATTTAGTACACCATTAGGATTATTCCAGTTCACTGTAATGCCTTTCGGGCTACATGGAGCCCCCGCTACATTTCAAAGGATTATGGATAAAATTCTAGCACCTCATACTGCTTATAGTGCAGCATATCTGGATGATGTGGTGGTATTCAGCCCAACGTGGAAGGAGCACTTAAACCACTTATCAGAGGTTTTGGCAGCTATTTCCAATGCTGGACTTACCATAAATCCAGAAAAGTGTACTATGGGTATGCAAGAAACTAAGTATCTTGGATTCCTAATTGGAAAAGGCTGTGTAAGGCCTGAGATAACTAAAGTTGATGCGGTGGCAACATGTCCCAGGCCCAAAACAAAAAAAGATGTGCATACCTTTTTAGGATTAGCAGGATATTATAGATGGTTTATTCCAGCCTTTTCAACTATAACCGGACCTTTGTCCGATTTAACACAAAAACGTGGTCCAGATAAAATAGTGTGGAGTCCTGAGTGTGAAGAAGTTTTTGTACTATAAAATCTCTTTTATGCTCTTCACCAGTTCTCCATACCCCGATTTCTCAGCCCCCTTTATTTTACAAACCGAGCTTCAAACTGGGGTATTGGAGCAGTGTTAACTAAAATATTAAAGGAGAAGAACATCCCATTATGTATGTTGGCGGAAATTACATGAGCGAGAGACCAAGTATTCAACTATTGAGGAAAGTGCTTAGCCATTAAATGGGCTGTTGAAGCTCTACGGTTTTATTTATGGGGTACAGAATTTGTAATCTGGATGGATCATAATCCGTTATGCTGGTTGCATAATATGAAAGATAAGAATCCACGAGTTATGCGGTGGTACCTTTCACTGCAACCCTTTCGTTTTGTTATAAAACACCAAAAGGGAATTTCAAACGGTAATGCGGATTTCTTATAAAGATATAGGATGAGAGAGAGATATTCACTTAACCCCGGGGTAATGAAGAATAATGACTTTGAGGATGCTTGTCTTCCTCTTACTTGTTAGTATTAGTAACTTTAAGAGACCCCGGGGTGGAGCCATGGAGAGGGTGGGCTGTGGCTCCATCAAAAGGGGGGAGGAAAATGTGAAAGGGGGCTCCTAATAATAAACCCCTTCGTCATTCTGTGTTTTATATTTGTTGTCTTGTGGAATGAATGCTGTCTTCGTCTTTTGTTTTGTTAATCATGGTGCGTTTTAATGGGGTAACTAGGTGAATAGCTTGTAATAGCCTGGCCATCTATTGCAGTCTATTCCTTTATAAAACTTCACTTCTATTCCAATTATTGGAAGTCCATTGAGGTAACACTTTTTGTTGGGTTAAATATTTGGTTTTAGGAATTTCAGGTCCCCCCCTTTTAATTCTGGGTCATTGATTCTTCGTCTATCTCATATCTCAGAGTTGTATGCTCTTTTCGTTGTCAAAATATTCATTTGTGTTTTGAGTAGGCTAAAAATGTAGTAGAATCAGTCTATTTATCTAGCAAACACACTTCTTGGAAGCCGGAGACCTCTGTAGCTCGTGTTAGCGTATACGTATTTAATTTCAAGTCTCCGTGTTGCTGTAGCGTCCTGTGAGTCCGTAGGCGTTTAGCAAGTTTTAGGTACTAGGTAGTTTAGTTCTCTGTACATTTTTCTAAATAAATGAGTAAACCAGAAGTTTCAATGGAATTGCTTCCCGAAGTGCCTGGTTCGGTTTAAATTACCTCTCAAAGGTGCGCACAGTCGTGCTGCTGCACTTTTCCGTTCCTGACTTTTATATACAACAAGTAAGGTTTTCAAAGAATGGGATGAATTAATCAGACTTCAGTTGTTATATCCAGGACATTAATTGATTCTGTTACCTGAAAGACTTTTGTTTTCTACAATTCCTTGCTTGTTTTCTTAATTTAGACTGAATCTGTATGCTGGACAGCGATTTTGATACGCCAGAGACCCACCCACCTCTCCTTCCTTCTAGGAGCGGGCTGGCCCTTGTCTGTCTGCTTTTATTGACAGAGATCTGGGGCGGGATCTCCAAGCATTTCCAAAATGTTGTATCAGCATAAAACACTTGTAAAACAAGAATTGTATTCGAATTTAATAATTATGAATTGATTTGAAAATAGAGGATGCTATAAAATATTTGAAATAACAAGTTTAATTTCGAAATTTATGTCAATGTTTGATTGATGGTTACAGGATCCAATCCTCTAGTATTTCACCCTTTATATGCCAGACTTTTTTTTTGATAGAGCAGATGGTGTTTGGGTGCTGTGTTGTAAGCATCTTGGAGAAGGTAGCAAGGGAATGTACTACCTCTGGTTTTGCCTGTATAATGGAATTTCAGACTGTTCTGCTGTAAAAGGCCTTAAAAGACCTGTATCTATTTTATTTTCTTTCTCGTGCAGTTTGTTTTTATTTTTTCTTTGTTAATTTTGGATTTGCTAGTTCCAGTGAATAAAAAGATCTGTGAAAGAAGAACTCCTCTCCTTGCAAGTATCCTTTGTTACCCTAGCCTCTCACAAACTCCATAAAAGAAGGATCCTCCGAAAGAGACTTCGGAGGAGTCCTTGGCCAGTGCTTCGATGGAGAGTGAGGCTCGACGTCTCTCTCGAAGCAGCCGTCGGAAGAGTCCGAGGAGTCCGAGAGTGAAGAGGGGGAAGAAGAAGAGTAAGACTCCCTCTCCTGACCTGGGAGAGGGATGGGTCCCTTGGGTAATCCCCGGGGATGCGTGTCCTGCCCCTCTCTGGATCCAGATGGAAGAACCCTGGAGTCCAGAGGTGGTGAGGGAGTGTGGCGCCTGTGGCGTATGGGAACCTGGGATGGCACTGTTGCCAGAAGGCAGCTCTCTGCCTCTCTGGTGAGCTGAGCCTTGGCCTCAGCCCACCAGGAGGCCAGAGTCTCCTGCAGGTCCACAGGCAGCCATGAGAGCAGTGGAGGAGGAGGAGGAGGAGGAGGTGGGGGATAAGAATATGGGCCATAGCCATATGGAGTGTATCCAAAACCTGGCTGCGGGTAACCCAGCATCGGGTATTGAGATGTCAAATAGTGCAGCATCAGGAAGCCTGGCATCAGGTACTGCGGCATCAGCTACGACATTCCTGGGTACACCGGTGTCGAATAAGACTGAGGGTTCCCGGAAGCCGGGGGGGCTGTCTGAGTAGACAGCCTGGCTGGGAACCTCATGGGTGGGTCTGTAGTGGAGAGCCCAGAGGGAGGGCCCGATGGCAGCAGGAACTCTCCCATAGTTGGTAAGGCCGATGTCCAGGTCGATGGCAGAGGCCCTGATGCCAGAGGTACTGACATCGGAAGGGGCCAGCATCGGAGCTGGCATCCAGGGAGCCGACATCAGGTCTGGCGCTCCAGATGGAGGAAGGACTGATGGAGGCAAAAAATCCCCAGCTTCACCCGGGGACGGAGGGGAAAAATCCCCAGGGTCAGGATGGGGGGACTCTGGTTCCCCAGATGGCAATGAAGGCTGCTGTGAACTGGGAACAACGGATGTTGGGGGGTCCATCGTCGGTTCCCTCGCCGGCCGGACGTCGGACGAGCCGACATGAGGCATAGAGGCGAGCTCTCAGCGGGCACCAGAGGAGCTGACTTCCGACTTATGAGGGCCATCACTGGAGACAGGTTAAGGAGAAGGGTCAGCCTGGTCTGGTGGGAAAGAAGCCGCGTGTCACCCAGGAGGGTCAGACGTCTTACCAGCTCTCTCTGGGCAGACATCAGAGGAGCTGACGCCCGGCTTACCGGAGTCACCCACAATGGTAGGCTACAAGTCTGTGGCCGAACCAGGGGTGGAGGCCTCCAACTGCCTGGAGATGCCCGCAAGGCCCAAGCGCAAGCCAGACGGGTGGGCCGACGCCGCCTCAGAAACCTCCGAGGCGACAGTCGAGGAGTGATCCCCCAGAGGGGATGTCACCTGTGTGCCCGCGACTCCCAAGGGAGATGCGGTGGAGGAGCCTTTGTCCCGGTGCCTCTCCTTGTCCTTATTCTTTCAATGGCCTTCGAGGAAGTGTATGCCTGCCTTAGCTTTTTAAGCTCCTTCTCCATAGAGCTCATTTTCTTCTTAAGAATATGGGCCTCCAAGGATTGCTGCTGTCTCTTTCAGGTGGCCACGTTAAAGCTAAGGCAATGCTGGCACTTCTCGACTTGATGATCCGGGCCTAGGCAGAACAGGCACAGGTAGTGGCCGTCCTTGTACGGTAGTTGGGCGCCGCATGAATCGCACTTGTTCTTGTGCTCAGAGGGTGTAGGGGATGACATACACCGATGTTAGTACTGACATTGTCAAAAAAATAAAGATTTTTTGGTAAAAAAAATGATGAAGGTAGGGCTGACGAAGCACAAACTTTTCCATGAGGCGCTGCATGAGCTAACGGTGGGAAAGAACTGGAAGGCAGGCATCCGGGACCACCCCTTTATATCGATGTCTCCTGATGCTGGTCACCTGATGTGGGGGTGGTCCCTCACCAGGGACTGCTAGCTAGACATTTTTCCATGGGGTCCTGCCTCCTTCCGGCGTCAGTTCTATATGTAATTACCTACTGCAAGAGCCCTCTCGAAGTAAGATCTGTCAGTTTCCCTGACAATTCTGTTTAATAAGTCTCTGCAAGAGGGAGTGACTATTAAAGAGTGGAGGACAGCAAATGTTACCCAATTTTTAAATCCAGGGACAGGACTAGGCTGGAGAACTACAGACCTATAAGTATAACATCTATTATTGGTAAAATGATGGAGGGTTTCAGAGAAAAACTCTTAGAAAGTAATCTAAAAGACCTAAAACATCTGGACATTACTCAAAATGGGTTTGCAGCAGGAAGGTCCTGTACCACAAACTTATTACATTTCTTTGAACTGGTGAGTCAGGCACTGGATGCCGGGCTACCAGTTGATGTTGCATACCTGGATTATAGAAAAGCCTTTGACTCCGTGTCTCATGGAGTCCTAAATAGAACTTTACAAGAAATAGGAGTCATGGGTTACCTTAGAAAATGGATAACATCATGGCTATGTAACAGACATCAAAGGGTACGGATCAGAGGTTATCTATCAGAGGAGGTAGAGGTGACAAGTGGGGTCCCTCAGGGATCTGTACTGGGGCCAATGCTTTTTAACATCTTGATTTCTAGTATGCAGGTATCAGAAGGGGTTTGGATCTGCAAATATGCAGATGATACAAAAATAGGGGCTATAGTAAACAATGATGAGGCAGTAGCCACTTTTCAGAAGCAATTAACACACCTAGAGGACTGGGCCCAAAAAAATTAACTAGAGTTTAACATTTCCAAATGCAAGATTATGCATTTTGGGCAGAACAACTTTAAAGCACAGTATCAATTAAATTCCACAGTAACAGATAGTGAAAAAGGCCTGGGGGCAATAATCACTGACAAATTAGATTTTGACCAACATAATAAAATGGTAGTATGTAAAGCAAATCAGATAATGGGCAAGACTAGGTGGAAGACTAGTTTTGCTGGGCAAGACTAGGTGGAAGACTAGGTTTGCTGGCCAAGGCATCTAGCTTCACCTGAGTTCTTTCCTTCTAGCTTGCTTGAAAGGACAGAACAAAGAACCTTACCAGAATAAGGGACATGATTAAGACTTCTTTTGGCTAGGCAGATTTACTGTGTGTTGTTGTTTTTATTTTTTACTCACAGGGATTGTAACTGTTTGTTACTAACATTTTATTGCTTTACTTTTCTCTGATTCAAATTGTTGTTGCTAGGTATATCTTCTGCTGCATTATTACAAGATGTGCTTACAGGTGTGAGCTAACAGATTACTGCTGTAATCATCTGAGTCAAATTGTCTTTTGCAAGGTATATCTTCTGTCACGGCTTTATTTTTCTTTGTAGCAAAGTGTTCCTTACAGGGTATATCTTCTGCAAAATTATTACAGGTAGTATTGATTCTGTTTTTGGGGTGGACTTTTCTTAGTTTTAACTTTAATTTGCCAGGGAGGAACTGTAGTTGGGAGATATTTGCAGTCAGTTGTGACTAGACCTGTCACTTAGCCTTTGTGAAATAGGTGTCTGAAAGGAAGGACAGCACTCCCCGGGGTGGAGGGTAAGAGTTGTAGGAGATTGTTTCTGGACAGCATAGGTTTACTGTCACCCACCCTTCCCCTCACCCCACCCACCCCAAGTGCATAACTTTCTTTACAGCAGGGTCTCTGACATAATTTCCTCAAAACTGCTAACAACATACAGCTGTTCATATTCTTAAAGGCACAGCACACTGAATAGGGGTAGAGACACTCACAAGCTTGTACACACCAAAACAAGAACAAAAAACAGAAAAGCATCTGTAACTGGAAGGGACACAGACATGTGGGGAGTGGTGCAATGCACTGGCTGTGGAGCAGCTGTCTTCTGGGAGACATTCTGGAGACTGCGTTGCTGTCCTATTTGCAAGTACCTCTCCATTCTGAGGGAGGAGGTTGCTCGTCTCCATGCTGACCTGGCAAAGATTCGGGAAACCTGCTCCCCCACCCAGGGACCACCCAGGCCACTGTCACTACCTCAGAGGTTGCCAAGAAAGAGGAGTGGTTGGACCACAGTGGGCTCAGGGAGGGTGAGGGTGGTGGAACAGAGGCACATCCCTCCAGTTGTACCTCTCCACAATTCATTCACCACTCTGGTGAAGCATGGTTCTTCTAAAGAGGCACCTGCAGTGGAGACCAAGGAGGATGTTGGGAACCTCCACAATGGAGACCCACAGGAGGGTGACCCAGGACCCCACAGGGGATGGAAACAACTCCTGGTGGGGGACTCAATTGTTAGGGGGGTAGAACTGGAGGAGGGAGGGGAAAGGAGGTAAGGTGCCTGCCCAGTGCCATGGCTTGGAGGGACAGGAAATGAATCCTCAGGATCATGGGAGCAGTGGCAAGGGGGAGGGAGCTGGATGTCATTATCCACCTAGGGACAAATGACCTGGCTGAGAATGGGATCACAGCAGTGCAACAGGAGTTTGTGGAGTTGGGGAGGGGCCTTAGACAAGTAGCACACACAGTAACTTTCTCAGAAGTGCTACCTGTCTATGGCATGGATGAGGCTAGGGCACTCTGCACCATAGGTTTCAATGACTGGTTGAAAGACTGGTGCAGAGCTCAGGGATTTAGCTTCCTTGGGGACTAGGGCTTCACCTAGAGGGATGCAGGCCTATACAGGTGCGATGGTCTGCATCTATCCTGCAGGGGAACCAGGATCCTAGGTGATAGGTTTAAATGCTTCAGTGGCAAGCATTTAAACTAGCCAAGGGGGGAGGCATTGAAGAGGAGAAAGGAAATCCTAGCCCCCCAAAAATCAGGGTAATTAGTGAGGTAAACACCAGAATAGAGCAGTTGATAGGGAGAAGGGCAGGGGTAAATGGAGAAAAAGACAAAGGCAGTAGGGACAGGGATGGGGCAAAAAAAAATAAAGCCATAAAAAAATGGAGGGTAATGAGTACCAATGCCCATAGTCTAGGTAAAAAGCTCCCTGAAATGGTGGTCTTGATGGAAGAGGAATGTCTGGATATTGTGGCAATCACAAAAACATGGTACACAGAGAACCATGACTGGGATGTCAACATACCAGGGTACACAATCTACAGGAGGGACAGGGAGGGAGGGAAGAAGAGGAGGAGGAGTAGCTCTCTATGTAAGGGAAGGGATCAAAGCAACAGAACTAAAGGGTAAACAGGGAGGAGAGGAGGCACTGTGGGTCACCCTGGAGACTGGAAATGGCTCCACAATCCACACAGGGGTTGTATACAGACCACCGTCTCAGGGGGAGGAAATGGACAAGGAAATGATAGAAGGCATCCTTGGGATGGTAGAGAAAGGGAGATATTGCTGATGGGGACTTGAATATGCCAGATGTTGACGAGCACCTTGTTGCAGCCACATCCAAAAGCAGGGCCATTCTTGATGCCCTACAGGGGGCATGCTTCAGACAGCTAGTTTTGGAACCCACTCGGGAGAGAGCAATCTTAGACCTGGTACTCTCAAATGGGGATGGAGAGAGGATCTATGATCTTGAAGTGGGTAGCCATCTGGGAACAAGCGACCGCCAAACAGTGTGGTTCACGAAAAACTTAGCTGTAGAGTCAAGCCACACAAAAGTGAAGGTACTGGACTTCAGGAGGGCTGATTTTGTCAAAATGGAAGAGTGCCTCAGAAAAGCACTAGCAAACAGGCAAGAAGGTGGGGTGGAGCAACAATGGGGAAACATCAAAACCGCTATCACAGAGGCAACAAGCCTTTGTGTGAAGCAAATAAACAAATCAAAATGAAAGAAAAAAAACACTATGGTTCTCAAAAGAAGTGGCAGGGAAGGTAAGGGAGAAAAAGATAGCATTCAGGAAGTAAAAGGAAACACAGAAGGAGCAGGACAGAGAACTGTACCAGTTAAAGCAGAAGGAAGCAGGTAAGACATTCAGAATAGCAAAGGCCCAAACCCAGGAAAAGATAGCCAACTTGGTTAAGAAGGGGGATAAAACATTTTATAGGTACATTAGGGAGCAAAGAAAGACTAAGGCAGGGATACTGAGGCTGAATAAAGAGGAAGGTGGTTGGACAGAGAGCGACAGTGAAAAAGCAGGGATACTGAATGAATATTTCTGCTCAGTACTCAAAATGGAAAAGCGGGGGAAATACTTAATCTGGTCAATAGAAGCACTCTTGATAGGGGGGTTGATATTAGTTCTTTCACAGAAGAAAGGGTTCTGAAAGAACTCTTAAAACTGAAGGTGGATAAAGCAATGAGGCCTGATGGGATTCACCCCAGAATTCTAAAAGAACTAAGGGAAGAACTAGTAACACCACCGACTACCTTTTTAATAAATCATGGGAGGATGGTGTGGTACCTGAGGACTGGAGGAGGGCGGATGTGATTCCCCTTCACAAAAGTGGGAGCAAGACAGAGGCAGGAAACTACAGACCTGTCAGTTTGACCACAGTAGTAGAGCAAATGATGGAATCACTTCTGAAGGAAAGAATTGTTGAGTACCTAGAGGCCAGTGGGGCACAGGACCCAAGGCAGCATGGATTCACAGCGAGAAGGTCATGTCAGACAAATCTAATTGATTTCTTTGACTGGGTGACCAAAGCAGTAGGAAAGGAAGGGGCTATGGACATGGCCTACCTAGACTTTAGCAAGGCATTTGACACATACATAGACACATAGACAGTGTCGGCAGATAAGGGCCTATGGCCCACCCAGTCTGCCCATTTAAGTTTGTAAGTTCAGTTTATGTTTTCCAGAAAGTCTGTTGCCCCTTACCCCTGACCTCCAGAATTCCTTTATGTCTATCCCATGCATTCTTAAATCCCGTGATTGTTTCAGCCCCCACCACTTCCTCTGGCAGGGTGTTCCACTTGTCCACCACCCGTTCTGTGAAGAAATTCTTCCTCACGTTTCCTCTGAATCGTCCTCCCTCCAACTTCATCCCATGTCCTCTAGTCCTGGAACATCTTTTTCACTTAAAAATAGTGCATTCCTGCACCCTGTTCCTCCCTGTAAGATATTTGTATGTCTCTATCATATCCCCTCTTTTCCTCCTCTCCTCCAGGGAGTACATGTTCAGTGCCTTCAACCTGTCCTCATAGGACTTATGATGCAATCAATGCACCATCTTTGTTGCCCTCCTCTGAACCTTCTCTACCCTGTCTATGTCCTTACGTAGGTAAGGTCTCCAGAACTGCACAGTGTACTCCAGGTGCGGCCTCACTAGTGTCTTGTATAGTGGAATTATGACCTCCCTTTTCCTGCTGGTGATGCCCCTGCCTATGCATCCCAGCATCCTATTTGCTTTACCTGCTGCCTTGTCACACTGTTTCCCTGCCTTGAGGTCATCAGAGATGATAACTCCAAGATCCCTTTCCTGCTTGGTGCATGCTATATCCTCACCCCCCAACTGATATATTGTGCCAGGGTTTTTGCCCATATGCATTATCTTGCACTTCCTTGCATTGAATTTCAACTGCCAAACCCTGACCATTCTTCAAGTTTCTGCAGGTCCCTTCTCATTCTGTCTACACCCTCTGGTGTGTCTACTCTGTTACAGAGCTTTGTGTCATCAGCGAACAGTGAAATTCTGCCTTCTAGGTCCTGTGCAATGTCACTGATGAAGATATTGAATAGTCACCGGTCCCAGCACTGATCCCTGTGGTACCCCACTGGTCACTGTTCCCTCTGTGGAGTGACAGCCATTTACCACCACCTTCTGTGTCCTGCTGCCCAGCCAGTTACCTACCCACCGCACTACTGTCCAGCCCACCCCATATTCCCAGTTTGTGCAATAGTCTTCTATGTGGCACAGTGTCAAAGGCCTTGCTGAAGTCCAGATAGGCCATGTCACTGCCTCCTGATCCACCTCCCTAGTCACCCAGTCAAAAATTCAATGAGGTTGGTCTGACATGACCTTCCCTGGTGAAACCATGCTGCTTTGGGTCCTGTAGTCCATTGACAACCAAATGTTCTACCAATCTCTCCTTCAGTAGTGCTTCCATGATCTTCCCCACTACTGAGGTGAGGCTGACTGGTCTGTAGTTCCCCGCTTCCTCTTTGTTCCCACTTTTGTATAAGGGGACTACATCTGCTATCCTCCAGTCTTTGGGTACCTCCCCTGTTTCTAGTGATTGGCTAAACAGGATAGCAAGAGGTTCAGCCACCACCTCTCTTAGTTCTTTAAGGACCCTGGGGTGCACCCCATCTGGCCTCAATGCTTTATCAACTCTTATTACTTCCAGTTCCTTCAGGACCCTTTCTCGTGTAAGGGGACTGGTGTCCATTTCTGCACCATTCTCACCCTTGTACTCCCTTCAGACCCATTACCCTCCTCTTCCTCAGTAAAGACTGAGCAGAAATACCTGTTCAATATGTCAGCTTTACTGTTGTCATCCTCCACACAGCCCCCATCCTCCCCTTCAGTCTCACTATCCCTCCTTTCCTTTTTTTCACTTATGTACCTGTAAAGGTTTTGTCCCTCTACCCACTGATTTTGCAATGTGTTCTTCTGTCTGAGCTTTGACTTCCCTTACTGACCTCCTGCCTCCCTTTGCTTCCTGGTACTTCTCCCTATCCCCTTCTGCCTGTGTCTTTTGTATTGCCTGAATGCAATCTTTTGGCTTTCACTTTCTTTGCTATCTCTTTGAAAACCATAATGGTCTCCTCTTCCTTTTCCTCTTGCTAACCTGCTTAATGCATAACTCTGTTGTTCTTGTAATCCCCATTTGAAATACTGCCCACTGTTCCTCAACCCCTGATTCCTGTCCCATTCCCTTAATGCCTCTTTCAAGTATCTCCCCATTTTCCCAAAGTCTGCCCCACTAAAATCCAGGATACGTGTTTTTGTGTGGTTTGGTTCTGCTCTTTCTGTGATTTCAAACCACAGTGACTGGTGGTCACTGTTCCCCAGGTGCTCCCCACTCTTACCCCCTCACACTGTCCCTGTTTGTGAGCACAAGGTCCAGTATTGCCTTCTGCCGAGTTGGTTCCATGACCAGTTGCTTGAGGAAGGCACCCTGAAGGAGTCCAGGATAAATCTGCTCCTAGTTGATGCTGCTGCTGGGATGCTCCAGTCCACATCTGGAATATTGAAGTCTCCAACCAGTACTACCTCATTCTTGTCTGCCATCCTCTGGATGGCTAGCATCAACTCCCTATCTGTTTCTTCCTCCTGGACTGGTGGTCTATAGACCACACCTGTGTGGATGGCTGTCCCCATTTTCCTTTCCAGCTTAACCACAGTATCTCTCCCCATTTTGTTCCTCCTGGATCTCTGTGGCCCTTATGTCATTTTTCACATACAATGCCACCTCCTCCCTTCCTGCCTGCCCTGTCTCTTCTGAATATGTTGTAGCCAGGTATGGCCAACTCCCAGTCGTGGTTATCATTACACCAGGTTTCAGTGATGACCACAATGTCAGGTCTGACTGCACCATGACAGCCTCAGATCTTCCATCTTGTTGCTAAGGCTCCTGGCATTTGCACACATGACTTTCCATGATTTGACCTCCCTAGACTGTTTCACTGTTCTACTCCAGCCCCTTCCTTGGTTGTCCTTTATCCCTGGTTCACCTTGCTGTCTGCCATTCTGCTGAATTTTGCCCCTATTCTGCCTATCCACCTCCTGGGTGCTAATCTCCATCTTTTGCACTTGGCTAACCTCCACATCCTTTCCTTCCATTTCTCTGGGTACCTCTATTTTTTGTCCCTGTTTGGCAGTGTGGCATATGAGTTCTTGAGTGGAATAGGATTTGGATGTGCCTCTGCCTAACTGGTCTAACCCTCCCTGAGCCCACTGTCATCCAAGTACTCTCGTCTCTGCATCCTTTGAGGCAGCTGCATTGGACTGAGTGGTCTCTGGATAGGGTGATGGTACCTGACCCAGTTTACTTCCGCTCTGAGTCTGGCTACCTCATCCCACAGTCCAGAAAGATGCATGCAAATAGGGCAGCACCTCAGTGTCCAGAAGATCTGCCTGAATATGGCTGCCCCACAGCCACTGCATTGCACCACTCCCCACATTATACTGCAATTATACTGCTATTCCACTACTTGTCTGCTACTGAAGCTCTCCTAGTTCCCTTTTTATTAATTTACTGTCCTAAAAATCCTGCCACTGTTCCTCTATAATATTTGAAAATACATACACTTCTATCTCACCTCTTTATCCTTACCATCAAAAGGTAACTACAATCACAATAATCTACCTTCTACTAATACAGATTCACAGTCTCACACAAAAGATTAATAAACAAATTAGCCAGCCTGGGAGTGGGTCCCAGGGTAGTAGCCTGGGTAAAACACTGGTTGGGCAACAGGACACAGTGGGTAATAGTAAATGGAGTCCACAGTGAAGAAAGGAGGGTTACTAGTGGGGTACTGCAGGGTTCAGTACTGGGGCTGGTCCTTTTGAATGTCTTTATAAGTGACATTGCAGAGGGACTGGAAGGGAAAGTATGTCTCTTTGCAGATGACACAAAGGTCTGCAACAGGGTTGATACACAAGGTCAGGTGGAAAGGATGAAAAGGGACTTGGCAAGGTTGGAGGAATGGTCAAATGTATGGCAGCTTAGATTCAATGCAAAGAAGTGCAAAGTAATGCACCTGGGAAACAAAAACCCAGGGCAAGAGTACACAATAGGGATGAGGTACTGACAACAACAAAAGTGGAAAGGGACCTGAGGGTAGTCATATCAGATGACCTAAAGGGATACCAGCAATGTGAGAAGGCAGAAAGGAGAGCTGGGGGGATACTGGGATGCATAGGGAGAGGCATCACCAGTAGAAAACAGGAAGTTGTTGGACCTCTGTACAGACAGTTGGTAAGACCACATCTGGAGTACTGTGTACAGTTCTGGAGACCCCATCTCTGCAAAGACATAGACAGGGTGGAGGCTGTCCAGAGAAGGGCAACCAAAATGATGCAGGGTCTACATCGGAAGACATATAAAGAAGGACTAAAGGAACTAAAGATGTAGAGCCTCGAGAAAAGGGGCAGGGGGACATGATAGAAACTTTCAAATACCTCAAGGGGATCAACAAAGTCCAGATGGTAGCATCTTTCAGAAAAAGAGATGTGCAAAAACAAGGGGGCACAATTTGAAGATAGAGGGGGGCCAGCTCAGAGGTAATGTGAGGAAGTATTTCTTCACAGAGAGGGTTGTGGAAACATGGAACAGCCTTCCTGAGGAGGTCGTAGAGTCAAAAACAGTGGGGGAATTCAAGAATGCATGGGACAGACATAAGGCAATTCTAGTGGGGGTAGGAGGAAGTAGGCTGTTGGCTATCTAGGATCTGCAACTTATCCATTAGGTAGGGAAATGGGCAGACTAGGTGGGCCAAACGGTCCTCATCTGCTATCAAATTCTATGTTTCTATGTTTCTATTTGCTAAGAAACATAAGAAGTAGAAGTCAGAAGGTCATGGTACCCCTGTACAGATCCCTGGTGAGACCTGTGCTAGAAGCCCATCTCTTCAAGTGGTGTAACAGGCTGTGCTTTGAAACAACTGAGAAGCTGCATGGGATATACTATATTGGACTAGAAATCTGCAACTGATCTCTCTTACTTACATCTGAGGGAAGTTTTGCTTACTTTACAGTCTTACATTGGTATTGCTTTGTGTTTAATTTTTTTTAAATCAGGAAGGTGGTTTTCAAAACTACTTATCTTGTGAGCAACTTCAGAAGGGTTGAAATAACTGCATATTTGATTTTCCTTTGTGGCTAACTGGACTGTCTACTAGTATTCTGTAACAGTTTGCATCAAATTACTTTTAAATAGTTGACAAATCAGTTACTGGAGGTTATAAAGGGCAGTACTCACCAGGGTGGTGGAGCAGTGGTGTATTTGATTGTTTCTAATGGTCACCAGTGGTTGTGGACTACCCACCCCCTTCCCCACACCCCACCCCCTCAGGCATGATGTTTCCTTTATAGTCAAGGTTCTGACATCACTTCCTCAACAGGTCTTGGGGCAGAACTGTCATATTCTTAATAACCCAGCACAGTGCATAAAGGGTTGAACACACCACACAAAGGAAGAAATATATTACATATTGTGTATTATAAGGGAGAGGGACATGTGGGGAGTGGTGCAATGTACTGCCTGTGGGGCAGCAGTTTTCTGGGAGACATTCTGGAAACTGTGTTGCTGTTCTATCTGCAGGCAACTGTCAGCTCTGAGGGAGGAGGTAGCCCACCTCCAGGCTGAACTGGCAAGGACTAAGGAGGCCTCCCCCACCCAAAGAGCACCATTGCCACAGAGGCTGCCAAGTATGAAGAGCAGGTGGACCACAGTGGGTTCTGGGAGGGTGCGGGTGGTGGAACAGAGGTGAAGCCCCCTAGTTGCACCTCTACACAAACCATATGCCAGTCTGGCAGAGCAAGGTTCCTCTATGATGGCACCCTCAGTAGAGACCAAGAAGAATGCTGAGGACACCCACAAGAGAGACCCACAGAAGGGTGGCAAGGGACACCACAGGGGAAGGAAACAGCTTCTGATGGGGACTCATTTGTTAGAGTGGTAGACCTGAGGAAGGGAGAGGAGAGGGAAGTAAAGTGCCTGCCTGGTGCCATGGCTTGGAGGGACAAGAAGCAAATCCTCAGGATTGCAGAAGCAGCATCACAGGAAAGGGAACTAAATATCATTGTCCACCTTGGGACAAATGACCTAGCTAGGCATGGGATCAGTGCAGTGCCGGATGAAATGGTGGAGTTGTGGAGGGGCTTCAGAGAGGTAGCAAGCACAGTTACCTTCTCAGAGGTGCTTCCAGTCCATGGCAGGGGTGAGGCTAGGGTACTACACACCATGCAGTTTAATGAATGGTTGCAAAACTGGTGCAGAACACAGGGCTTTGGCTTCATTGGGGACTGGGGGTACACCTGGAGAGATGAAGGTTTATACTGGCACGATGGTCTGCATCTGTCCATGAAGGGAATCAAGATCCTAAGTGACAGGTTTAAATGCTTCTTTGGCAAGCTTTTAAACTAGCCATGGGGGGAGGTGCTAATAAGAGGCAGGAAATTTCAAGCCTCCCCCAACAAAACATGATGGGTAGTAAGGTAAACACTGAGGTACAGTGCCCAACTGAGGGCAGGACAAGGGTAAATGGAAAAATAGACAAGAGCAAAAAGAGCAGGCATGGGGGAAAAAGGATAAAGCCAACATTAAATGGAGGGCAATGAGTACCAATGCCCGTAGTCTGGGAAACAAGCTTCCTGAGCTAGTAGCCTTGATGGAAGATGAACACTTGGATATTGTGGCTGTCACAGAAACATGGTACACAGGGAACCATGACTGGGGTGTCAACATACCGGGGTACACAATCTACAGAAGGGACAGGGAGGGGAAAAGAGGAGGTGGAGTAGCTCTATACATAAGGGATGGGATCAAAGCTACAGAGCTAAAAAGTAAAGGGAGAGGACAAGAGGTACTCTGGGTCACCTTGGAGACAGGGAATGGCATCACAATCTGCACAGGGGTTGTATACAGACCCCCATCTCAAGGGGAGGAAATGGACAAGAAAATGATAGAGGACATTCTCAAAATGGCTGAAAAAGGGGAGATACTGTTAATGGGGGACCTGAATATGCTAGATGTTAACTGGATGACATGTACTGCAGCCACATCCAAAAGCAGGGTCATTCTCAATTCCCTGCAGGGGGTAGGCCTTAGACAGTTAGTGTTGGAATGCACTCAGGAGGAAGCAATACTAGACCTGGTACTCTCAAATGGAGAGAGGATCACAAATTTAGAAGTCAGTAGGTATCTGGGAACAAGCGACCACTGCACAGTGTGCTTCACTATAACCAGGGCTCCGAGTTTTCCGTGATTCCGCGGATGCGGCTAACCGCGGAAATATCCGTGAAAATTGCCATCACCAGCGGAGTCGCGGCGCCTCACTGGAACAAAGCGTCCGCTTCATTTGCCGATAGGTGCCCAATCCCCGGGCTTCACTGTCCCCTCCAAATGCTTACATGCCATGCTGGGAGCCACCCAGCGTGGCAAAAACGTCCTTTGCCGACGGGTGCCCAATCCCCCGTCGGCTTCACTGTCCCCCCCAAATGCTTACATGCCACGCTGGGAGCCCACCCCAGCATGGCAAAAATGTCCTTTGCCGACGGGGGTGCCCAATCCCCCGTCAGCTTCACCGTCCCTCCTTGTGTGTAATTAAAAAAAAAATTAAAACCTGCAATAAAAAAAACCTTCCATCGTTGCTTCTTTTGCCCCCCTCCACCAACCCGCACCCACCCTCTGCGTACCCCCCTCCCCACACCCCTCACCCCATACTTACCTCCGGACTCCGGCGCGATGATCTTCGGTGGACCGGGAACACGTCTGCACTCTTCAAAGCCGACCGCGAACTGAGGAAATGCCGGTAAGCTGTATAATGGGCTAGATAGGAGGGGTTCAACTTTATTGCATATCTCAGGCATTTTTGGGAATTTTTGCACCAAATTTTCAACTTGGGGTTTTTGGGACCCCTTCTCATGAATGATGCCACTGTCATGGTGTTATTCGGGCTCGAAGGGTGATTTTGGGCAGTGACTGCGCAGTGACTGTGAAATCACCCTTTGGGACTGAATACTGCCATGACAGTGACATCATTCATGAGAAGGGGCCCAAAACCCCATGTTGAAAATGGTGCCAAAATTCCAAAAATGACTGTTTAACGAGCATGCTATGCAGTTCCTCACGCAGGCCTCGTAAGTTCACAAATTTCAATATTTTCATCCAGGGTTTCAACATTGCCATTTCACCACACTGTCTTATGAGTAGTACAGCTGTCATTTTCACATCTCACCCAAAATGTGTTTCCACCCTTGTAGGCAGAATGGTGCAGTCGTATAGCAAATCAATGTACGGGACAAATTAAGAAAATCACAGTGACACTGTTCATGAGCAGAGGTCTTGAAATGGCTATGTTGAAAATTTGGTGAAAAAATTCCTAAAATGACTGTTTCTGGCAGCGTGCGTTGAGCAGTTCCTACACACGCTCATAGGTTTGCGAATTTTCAATATTTCCACTCCAGATTTTCAACATTGCCATTTTTTCACACCTTCTTATGAGTAGTACAGCTGTCATTTTTCCCATCTCACCCAAAATGTGTTTTCACACATGTTGCGCACAATAGCGCTGTCAGTGTGCGAAATCAATGTTCCGGACAGATTAATAAAATCACAGTGATACTGTTCATGAGCAGAGGTCTTAAACTGGGTATGTTGAAAATTTGGTGACAAACACCCATAAAATGACTGTGTTACGAGCGTGCATTGTGTCAGATATGGCAAAAAAACAAAAAGGAAAAAATTAAGGGTAAAATGTGCATAGAATTGCCACTGAAATTGGTGTTGAGTGCCGCGGAAGTTCTGCGGCAAATGAGAACCCTGCCGCAGAACTTTGCTCCAATGTGCCGCAGAAAAATCGGGGCCCTGACTGTAAGCACAACCATGGAGACAAGCCATACAAAAACAAGCATACTGGACTTTAGAAGGCTGACTTTGGCAAAATGGGTGAATACCTGAGGAATACACTAGCAAATGGCCAAAAAGGAGGGGTTGAAGAACAATGGAGAAAAATCAAAACTGCATCATAGAGGTAACAAGCCTTTGTGTGAAACAGATAAAGAAAAAGCGGGTGAAAAACCACTATGGTTCTCAAAAGAAGTGGCAGGGAAGGTTAAGGAGAAAAGGCTGCATTCAAAAAGTACAAGGCATCACCGAAGGAGCACGACAGGGAACTGTATCAATTAAAGCAGAAAGAAGTGGGGAAGGCAGTCAGAATAACAAAAGCCCAAACTGAGGAAAAAATAGCCAAGTCAGTTAAGAAGGGGAATGAAACCTTTTATAGGTACATTAGGGAACATAGAAAGGCTAAGGGAGGAATAGTGAAGATTAACAAGGGAGACAGTGAAAAGGCAGAGATACTGAATCAAATGCTTTTGTTCAGCATTCACAAAAGAAGATGAGGAGGAGTTACCTAAACCAGACAATAGAAGCAATCTGGGTAGGGGGTTGACACCAGTCCATTTACAGAAGAAAAAGTCCTGAAAGAACTCCTAAAACTCAAGGTGGACAAAGCAATGGGGCCTGATGGGATTCACCCCGGAATCCTAAAAGAACTAAGGGAGGACCTAGTGACACCACTGACCACACTTTTTAACAAATCGTGGGAGGATGTGGTGGTACCTGAGGACTGGAGGAGGGCAGATGTGATTCCCCTTCACAAAAGTGGGAGCAAGGCAGAAGCAGGGAACTACAGACCTGTAAGTTTGACCTCAGTGGTAGGGAAAATGATGGAATCACTTCTGAAAGAAAGAATTGTTGAGTACCTAGAGGCCAGCGAGGCACAGGACCCAAAGCAGCATGGATTTACAGCAGGAAGGTCATGTCAGATGAATCTAATAGATTTCTTTGACTGGGTGACCAAAGTAATAGACCAGGGAGGGGCTGTAGATATGGCCTACCTTGACTTTAGTAAGGCATTTGACACAGTCCCGCACAAAAGATTAATAATCAAGTTAGCCAGCTTGGGAGTGGGTCCTAGGGTGGTAGCCTGGGTTGCAAACTGGCTGCACTGGCTGCACTGGCTGGTAATAGTGAATGGAACACATTCTGAAGAAAGGGGGGTCACTAGTGGAGTACCTAAGGGCGCAGTACTGGGTCCAGTCCTCTTTAACATCTTTATAGGTGACATTGCAGAGGGTCTGGGGGGAAAGGTATACCTCTTTGTAGATGATACAAAGATCTGTAACAGAGTTGATACACAAGGGGGGGTAGAAAGGATGAGAAGGGATTTGGCAAGGTTGGAGGAATGGAAAGACATATGGCAACTTAAATTCAATGCAAAGAAATGCAAAGTAATGCACCTGGGAAACAAAAACCCAGGAGAAGAGTATACAATAGCAGAGGAGGTACTAACAACAACAAAAATGGAACGGGACTTGGGGTAGTCATATCAGATGATCTAAAGGTGGGTAAGCAATGTGAGAAGTCAGTGAGGAGAGCCAGGGGAATACTGGGATGCATAGGAAGGGGCATCACAAATCGAAAAAAGGAAGTGGTTATCCCTCTGTACAGACAGCTGGTGAGACCCCATCTGGAGTACTGTGTGCAGTTTTGGAGACCTCATCTATGCAAGGACATAGACAGGATGGAAGCAGTCCAGAGGAGGGCAACTAAAATGGTGCAGGGTCTGCATTAGAAATCATATGAAGAGAGACTGAGAGAGCTTAATATGTATACCCTTGATGAAAGGAAGGACGGGGGGACATGATAGAAACATTCAAGTACCTCAATGGAATCAACAAAGTCCAGAAGGGTAGCATATTTCAGAAAAAGAGGTGTGTAAGAACAAGGGGACACAATTTAAAGATAGAGGGGGGACGGCTCAGGGGTAAAGTGAGGAAATCTTTTTTCATGGAGAGAGTGGTGGATGCATGGAACTGCCTTCCTGGGGAGGTTGTTGGGGCTAAAACAGTGGGGGAATTCAAACATAGATACATAGATACATAGACAGTGTCGGCAGATAAGGGCCTATGGCCCACCCAGTCTGCCCATTTGAGCTTGTAAGTTCAGTTTGTTTTCCTAGAAGTCTATTTCCCTTACGCCTGACCTCAGAATTCCTTTATGTCTATCCCATGCATTCTTAAATCCCGTGATTGTTTCAGCCCCACCACTTCCTCTGGCAGGTGTTCCACTTGTCCACCACCCATTCTGTGAAGAAATTCTTTCTCATGTTTCCTCTGAATCGTCCTCCTCCAACTTCATCCCATGCCCTCTAGTCCTGAAACATCTTTTGCTTAAAAATAGTGTTTTCCTGCACCCTGTTCCTCCCTGTAAGATACTTGTATGTCTCTATCATATCCCTCTCTCCCTCCTCTCCTCCAGGGAGTACATGTTCAGTTCCTTCAACCTGTCTTCATAGGACTTGTGATGCAATCCATGCACCATCTTTGTTGCCCTCCTCTGAACCTTCTCTACCCTGTCTATGTCCTTACGTAGGTATGGTCTCCAGAACTGTACACTGTACCCAGGTGGGGCCTCACTAGTGTCTTGTATAGCGTAATTATGACCTCCTTCCTGCTGGTGATGCCCCTGCCTATACATCCCAGCATCCTATTTGCTTTACCTGATGCCTTGTCACACTGTTTCCTACCTTGAGGTCATCAGAGATGACAACCCCAAGATCCCTTTCCTGCTTGGTGCATGCTATATCCTCACCCCCAACTGATATATTGTGCCAGGGTTTTTGTGCCCCATATGCATTATCTTGCACTTCTTTGCATTGAATTTCAACTGCCTAACCCTGACCATTCTTCAAGTTTCTGCAGGTCCCTTCTCATTCTGTCTACACCCTCTGGTGTGTCTACTCTGTTACAGAGCTTTGTGTCATCAGCGAACAGTGAAATTCTGCCTTCTAGATCCTGCACAATGTCACTGATGAAGATGTTGAATAGGACCGGTCCCAGCACTGATCCCTGTGGTACCCCACTGGTCACTCTTCCTCTGTGGAGTGACAGCCATTTACCACCACCCTCTGTGTCCTGCCACCCAGCCAGTTACCTACCCACCACACTACTGTCCTGCCCACACCCATATTCCCCAGTTTGTGTAATAGTCTTCTATGTGGCACAGTGTCAAAGGCCTTGCTGAAGTCCAGATAGGCCATGTCCACTGCCCTCCCCTGATCCACCTCCCTAGTCACCCAGTCAAAAAATTAAATGAGGTTGGTCTGACATGACCTCCCCCTGGTGAATGGGAACATGCATGGGACAGACACAAGGCAATTGTAGTGGGGGGTGACAGGAAGTAGGCTGTTGGTTAACTAGAATCTGCAGCATATCCAGTAGGTAGGGAAATGGGCAGACTGGATGGGCCAAGTGGTCCTTATCTGCCGTCAAAGTCTATGTTTCTATGTTTCTATATGGAGACCCATTTTGCTCAGTACAGAGTGTTCTGGGAGGAAAGAGGACAGAAAAAGTACAAAGGGGCTTTACAAGAAAGATTAGAGAGATGGCAGGTTTAGAATATGGATCCAGACTGAGGAATTTGGGCCTGTATTCGATGGCGTATAGAAAGATTAGGGGTGATTTATGTTATGTATATAGATCAGTGACTGATGGTATGTTATATGAAGCAGCTGGATTAAACTGGAGGAAAAATGAGAGGTTGGGTCAAGGGCCCATGTTAGGCAACTGAGAGGTGAGAACTACAGGACAAATAGAAGAGGGAAGTGGTTCAATCAGAGGGTGGTAAAAGTTTGGAATGGTCTACCAAAACAAGTGATAGGAGTGGGAAGCTTGTCCAATTTCAAGATGTTATTGGATAAGTATATGGGAGAAGAAACATGGTAATACGTCGAGTGAGTAAGTGGCAGGTCCGCATATGGCTCTAGTAGCTCTATTACAGCATGGAGACATAAACAATAAACATACAACAGGTAACAGGAACAAACAAAGTCAACAGTCACTGGGATGCACCTAATGTGAAGGCCACAATGTGGCCAACATGGAATGGGGTCTCAGTGCCACACTGGCCCATGTGGCCATCAGCAAGCCAACACCAATAGAAAGAGACTGAGGGAGGACTAGGACATAGTACAGAGAAATGAGTTGCCACAACCTATGTACAATGCAGGAAAAACAGGTGGTACAAGAAGGGTATTACTAACTTAACATCTTTGCACACATCACATTGAAGAGATGAGCACATAGAAACATAGAAACATAGATTTTGACGGCAGATAAGGACTGCTTGGCCCACCCAGTCTGCCCATTTCCCTTCCTATTGGATAAGCTGCAGAAACTCAAGGTGGACAATTGCTGGCTATAATGCAATGCTGCTGCACATATTATGTAACTGTATTTGGGTTTACATATTAATGCATGGGGCTGACTAAATGGGTCAAAAAGTAGACATGGCAAACACCCCTATGTAGTGACTCTGCATCATGGGTCCCCAGCAGGGGTTATAGTCAGTCCCCGGCATGCATTAATATGTAAACCCAAATACAGTTACATAATATGTGCAGCAGCATTGCATTATAGCCAGCAAACATTGCAGAGGTCAGACACAGCACTGGTACAATGATGTATGAACTGGTGACATACCAAATGTAATACAATTAACTTATTAGTCCTGAATAATGTTTACCAAAATAATCATTCCATGGTAGCAAATTCTTAGGTATAGAAAGTGTGCACCACAGGAGGTCGATACACACAGTAAAAGGTCATCATGTGATAACATGTCAGGCTATGGTACCATAGAATGTCACTCAGTAAATAGAAGGCAATCCAAAGCTATTACACATCTGTGCGTTTAAGGCAAGGTAAGCAAATTACAGAACCAAAGGCCCAAACTGAACCACAAAAAATCACAGGGTGATACAGATCTCCATGTTCCAAATAGACATGGAAACTACAATATTGCATAGTACATGATGCATAATATTCAATAACCATTAGGGAAGCAAATAGACTACTAAAATAATACAGAATCAGATTCTAGACAGCCACAAATACTCTGCTGAACATACAGTCTGAAAAGGGAGACAACTACATCATGTCACAAACCTTGCCAGTAGGAGGTCAATGCAAGTTGCAAAGGGTCAATCACACCTACAAGATGTCATTCAATGTCATATAGAATGCCCTGCAAGGCACCTATAATAGCTGATAGTCACATAACATAGGAATAAAGAACAGCACACTGTAAGTGTCAAGATGTGGGCAAGATGTCTGTCACATGCATGTGCATAATACAATGCTATCTGATCAGTAATCATTGTATCATGGACAAGTGTGCAATACTCATTTTGTACAGATCCCAAAAGCTGCCCAAGCACATAGCAAATTAAATACAATATAATGTACAGAAAACATATTCACATCTCACAAGTAAAGCTCATGTTGTCATACAAGTGGATATGGCCCAATGATACTGTGAAGGAATGTATAAATATAAGTAATGTCACATTGTGTATGATGATTGTTCAGAGTGTGCACTGCTAACAGAGAAGATGTCATGTACAAATATGGACCATAGTCAAGCTGGTCAGGTAGCCCTAGTGGGGGGAGGACACTGGATAGACATATCCACCTAGTAACTCACCTGACCACATAAAACACACAATCAACCATACTGGGGGGGGGTGCAAAACAATATAATGTAATGACCTTGCATAGTTTCCACGGGAATTGTTCATGTGTACTCAGAGTGCATACTCTGTACTTCAATTTATATTGGCCCCTACATGCTCTTGAACATGTGTATGTAGTGTTCTGCTCCCAACATATAATGCAATGCATGTATAACAGGCAACGCACCCTGTGGTGACATTGTGTCAGTCTTTGTTGTCATATAACATAAATAAAGTGCTATGACTGTGTGTCTGCAGGTGCTGCATGTGTCTACACAGCAGCAAACATTGTACCACCAAAAGCTGAAACTCCGAATACTGTGTGCACTCTAAGTAATTCAACAAGCATCTACTTAGTGGCTTTAAGTTACAGACAATAACATGACAGTGCCCTCAAGTGAACAGGTGACATGAAGCACGCCAAAGGGAGGAACAGGCACACCATCACTGGATAAATCATGATCATTGGGCAATGTACACCCACACTGCCTGAAACAGCACAGTTTGGTGGATGCCATGTGTGCTATGAACCTATGGACATACTAGCAGCCCTCATACATTAGCAGCAACCCCCTCCCCACCCACTCCACTGACCACACCCCTGACACTGTCCCACCACCATGGGAAGCAGCACAGTGTTCTACTAGATACAACAAACATTGGCAATGCAGTACAATGCAGTACATGCAGACTCCACCCTCCCCATATGAGTGCCCTCACATCACCCCTCTGAATAATTTCCAAACAATGACACATCATGGCTGCTAGTGCTTCTTCCTCATTAAACTGAAAAGCTACCCTGTGCTTGTCCTGTGTATTATCATCATGTACCTGAAGGTATCATTCATGTCCCTCCAATTCCTCCATTACACCAGGGCGCACATATTCAACACCATCAACATATACCCATAGGGCAAGTCCACAAGCCATAGTACAATGTCATAGTTTTTCACTGCACAACCTCATGAAACATAATGGCTGACAGTGGACATGGTCACCATAACTGTATGCAGTACACCAGGTGTGGTCCCTACAACCAACCTATATCACATGTGAAGCACCACCACCTTCCTGGAGGATAAACCTCTGGCAATACAAAACAGCATCCTGTTAGCTATTGCAGCTGCCTGTCTGCACTGTGCTGAGTTGTTCAGTGATCCCATAATGAGCACCTCAGACCTTTCTCAAACACTGGTTGTGCAAGTTGAATCCCCCCCTAGTTGTTAGCCCATCCTTGTGTCATTTGCAAATTAAATGTAACAACACACATATATTAGTGGTGTAACACAGCAGCCAGATGTCTGACCAGTCCTCCAATTTGGCCAGATCATCCTACATCACATTCCACCCATGAAGTGAACACTATTCATCCCATCCTGGCGGCATCTACAAACCGACACATTGTACACCTGATGACCATTGAGATGTCAGCTATGATGATCTCAAATAACCCTTGACACATGTCAGAGTCCTGTGGCACCCCACTTGTCACCACCCTGGAAGATGACAGCACTGCCTCCACCACCACCCACTGCTGTTTCCCTGACAGCCACTGCACTACCCATCCAACCAACCCAGCAAATGCCCAGGTGCCCCACCAGCTGATATAGTAGCCTGCCATGTGGTAACATGTGAAATTCCCTGCTGAATTTCAGATTAAAGACATCCACTGCATGGCCTGTGTGTAACTGCCTGGCTACAGAGTTCTAGTACTCCACAAGGTCTGTCTGACATGATCTTCCTGAAACTAATCAATGCTGTTAGCTTGCCTGCAGTATATCAGCTACGACATTGGAAACCACCCTCACCTTCAGTAAAGCTACCAACAGTCACCATGTTCCAAAGGCAGTCCCTACATTAGGCAGCATGTCCCAGTATCCCCACATGATTTCCTACAAGTCACATTTGTCCTGGTTGTATCTTACTTGTCCCAGTTCTGTCCCTTTATTTTGCTGACTGCTAATCCATGACTGATAGTTATTTCAGCACCACTGTAGTGCTGCTCAAGCTGGACAACAGTGTGCAACTTCAAACCCTGTGCCCATGTTGCACCACAAGCATGTCAATGGGAGCATGGTAAAGCAGATTCCTACCTGTTAGGGTAGACTGGGTAGTAGTGCAAATAACGACATGTGAATGTCTGTCTGCCAGCAGCAGAGAAGGACTTTAGACAGAAAAGAACAGTAGCAGCGAACTAAGGTACCCTAATCTGATAAGCCGCAGGGAAGTGTGTGAAAACAGTCTAGTGTGGTGGTTGAAGTCACTGAAGTGATGTTTGCTCAGCAAATTAGGAGAGTGTAAAGCAGGTTGGGATGGGACTGTCAGGAGGAGCAATACATGCAGCTCGAATGTCTGAATGCAAGTTAACGCAGGTGTGCTTCTAATGAACCTTCTGTACATCATGATTTTGAACATGCTGCAGAAGAATGATGTATTGTTGTAATCTGGATGTTCACTACTGGTGTTACTGTGGAGGACTAAGCAGAAAGATTTAATAGAAACTGTGCAGCATTGTCTGAGGCAGTACCCGGGGGAGTGACATGGTGGGGGGCGGCTATGGTCAGGATGGACTCTGTGCCAGATTCTGGTCTTGGAAGGTTGGTAGGTTTAACCCTCAGGAATGTCTCCATTAGAATCCCCATGATGGCTGCTAAGGCGTAACAGTATGTAGTCCTCTAGCTCATCCATGGGACCACCTGTGTAGAAGGGTACCACATGCACCATCCCCCAGTCCTGAGGTACAGTGCACTAGTCCAGCAAGGCATTGAACAGGTCTGCCCAAGTGATCTGGCATGCCCTCACCCAGACCATGTAGCAAACTGGGGTGTCAGCGTGGCTCAGTTGGTAGTACATCCACCTCTGGACCAGAAGGTTGTGGGTTCTTGTCCCACACCGGGATTAGACTTGCACCTAAAAATCACTGGCATCTGAGGGCAGTATTGGGGGGTGCTGTACTGCTGGGGTGTGCCGTCCTTTGGATGAGATATTAAATTGAGGTCCCTTCTGCCCATCCTGGTGTTGTCCTGGTGGGTGTCCATGTGGAAGTAAAAGAACCCAGGGCACTCTTCACAAAGAGTAGGGAACATTCCCGGTGTCCTGGCCAACATTCCCCCTTCCCATAAACTGGTTCATGCAATTATCCAGGCTGTGTGTGGGTTATGATGTGCGATATGGCTGCCACCACACATCCAGTCACTTCACTACCAGTCTAGCATTGCTTGTAAAGCACTTTGGGATACACTGTGCATGAAAAGCATTATATAAATGCTGATTCTTATTCTTCTTCTCCTCCTTCTTCTCCTTCTCCATCTGGGCAAGGTGTCTTGTCCCCCCTCATTGCCCTCCATGCTTCCAGTAACAGGGACACTGTGATATTCCCATCTGTCCACCACCAACAGCACACACCCATGCCCGTTGTACATAGATCACATTGTCCCTGTCATAAATACAGAGTAGAGGACCTCAACAAACACCTCCAGATTAACAAGGCACTAGCACATAGTAAACAATCAGTGCCTGTATAGACAGAACAGGGGGAGGTACTGTGAGGTAGCAATACTGTAACTGAAAGTCACAATGATATTTAACATTTTTGAACATCAACAGGCGGTGGACACCATGAACCAAATCAGTTGATGTCCCTGGAGGAGAGGGTAGTGTCCCATATCAGAAAGGAGACCATCAGTGGCATTGGAGATGTGGACATACTAAGAATGCAGACACAGCAATTTTGTAAGTAACAAGACACAACACCAATATCAGCAAGACTGTCACATAAACAGTAATAAGCATGTCTGGTGTACACACTCGTCTGATGGTGTGTGGGTGTGTCCACATATGTTCCCATGTGGTAACACAGTGTAGGAAGCAGATACATGGAGAGGACAGCACCACATGGATACAGATCTGCATGACATGACCAAAAGTGTGCACAGAATAAGCCACAAAAGGTGACACATACAGGTAATATGACATAGGCATGTGTGTGTCACAAGACACATACAGAAACAGGGAATGGAGATACGTAGCAAGGCGTGTTATCCAAAAAGCACACAGCCCTCAGCAGGATAGACAGAACACAAAAGGTGCAATACTGTCAGCCCCCAATATAATGTCTTCCTGTGCCTGAACATGTGTAGATGCACATGGTGTATGCAGACAGGGACATACGGCATGGAGAATGGGAACTAAGGTCAGGACATAGCCCTCACTAACACATATAGAATTGAAAAGGGACAATGTGTCAGACAAAACCACAATGGCTGCATGAGCCAAGGGATAAGCTGTTGTGCCATATGATTGAGTCAGGGAAACAGGGCATGATGATTATGGAATCTGCTCAGGGAATTACACAGTGATTCATACCACAACAGGAATTAGCAGACAAAACATACAGCATTGCCAGAATTATACAACAATTGCACAATATGAATATGAAACATGTTAACTGGAGCACCTTCACTGCAGCCACATCCCAGAGCAGAGTCATTCCACGTGCCCTACAGGGAACATGCCTCAGACAGCTAGTGTTGGAACCTACTTGGGAGGGAGAAATCATAGACCTGGTACCCTCAAACAGGGATGGAGAGAGGATCTCAGACTGAGAAGTGGGTTAGCTATTGCTGAAATAGCCACAACAAAACAGTGTTGTTCACAATGAACACAGCTGTGGAGTAAAGCAATACAAATGCAAGGGTGTTGGACTGTCAGAGAGCTCACTATGGCAAACTGGGACACTACCCCAT
The DNA here is from genome assembly GCA_016271365.2 of Neoceratodus forsteri. NCBI lineage: Eukaryota > Metazoa > Chordata > Ceratodontiformes > Ceratodontidae > Neoceratodus > Neoceratodus forsteri. The sequence continues at coordinate 70,116,264 of CM028133.1, forward strand.
AACTGCACTAGCAGGCAGGGAGGAAGAATGGGTGGAGGAACAATATTAAATTATCCAAACTGCCATCACAGAGTCAACAGGTTGGTGTATAAAGCAACTGAACAAAACATAATAAAGGAAAATGCTAGTATGGTTCTCAAATGAGGTGTCAGCAAAGGTTACAGAGAAAAGGATAGCATTCATGATATATAAGGAAACACAGATGGAGCAGGACAGGGAACAATACCAGTCAAACCAGAAAGAGGCAGGGAATGCAGTCAGAACAGCAAACAACCAAACTGAGGAAATGATACCCAAATATGCTAAGAAGGGGATAAATCCTATTATAGGTATGCTGGGGAGAAAATACAGACAAAGGGAGGCATACTGAGGCATAATAAATGGGAGGGAAAGTGGGAAGAGAGCAGCACTCTAAATACAGGGATGCAAAACTATTATGTCTGCTTAGTAGGCACAAAAGGAGAGGAAGGGGATTTAACAAACATTAGGAACACCCTTGATAGGGCGATCGATACAAGCCCAATCACATATGATAGTGATCTGATATAGCTCTCAAAACTGAAGGTGGACAAAACAATGGGGATTGATGGGAGTCACCACAGAATGATAAAAGGAATAATGAGTGAACTACTGATACCACTGACAACAGGTAACCTGTGACAACGGTGACTGCAAGTGAGCACTGGAAAAAAATGGCAACTCAATCATGGTGACTGTCCATAGGGCTACAATGCACGGATGGTGACCATATGAGGGTAACCTATAGCGACATGAAATTGCTTCTATGTACCTATGACGCAAGGGTGGGGCAGGCATGCCATCGCTGTGCACAAGCAGAGGGAAGGTATGTAGGCCGTAGTGCTGCAGTAGGCTGCAGAGCATGTCAAGTGGCAAGGTGTGTGTGTGTGTGGCAGGCAGTGGTTGGTAGGGTACCAGATTCAATCCTAGGCGCCGTCAATGATTCGTGCTTGATCTGGGGATATGTTAATGTGTCGCACTCCCCCCACATGCACCCACCTGGAGTTGAGAATCGCAATTGGGGGGGGGAACGCTGGCCCACACAGAAAGATAGAAATGGGAGGTCCCCAATGCACTTTTGCTGTGCGCCAGTAGTGTACATCGCATACATTGAAACTAAGCAATGTACACTGGCACTAATAGTGATGACCTGTTAACAATCACAGTTATTACATGCAACCCTGATTACCATGTCTAACAAATCATGGGAGGATGGTGTTGTATGTGAGGACTACAGGAGGGTAGATGTGTTTCCACATCACAAAAGCAGGAGCAAGGCAGAAGCAGGAACCTAAGGACCTGTTAGGTTGACCTCAGTGGTAGGAAGAATGATGGAATAACTCCTGAGTGAAATGATTGGTGAGTACCTAGAGGCCAGTGGGACACAGGACTCAAGGCAGCATGGATTAACACGGAGGTCATGTCAGACAAATCAAATTGAGTACTATGACTGGATGACCAAAGTAGCAGACCAGGGATAGGCTGTGGATGTGGCCTACCTCTAGACCTTAGCAATGCATCTGACACAGTCTTACACAAAATACTGTTAACTACCTTTCAAGCCTTGGAGGGTGTCTCAAGGTTGTAGGCTGCATAAATCATTGACTGGAAAAGAGGACACAGAGTGTAACAGTGAACATAGTCCACTCTAAAGAAAGGGTGGATAGTAGTGGGATACAGCAAAGTTTAGCACAGGGACTGCTCATTCATCATATCCTTATAAGTGACATTGCAGAGGGACAGGAAGAAAATATCTGTGTCTGTGCAGATGACACAAAGATCTGCAACACGGGTGATACACATGTTGGTGTGGAAAGGGTGAGAAGGGACTTGGCAAGGTTGGAAGAATGGTCAACTTTGTGGCAGCTGGGATTCCATGCAGATACAGTAAGTGCACTTTAATGCACCTGGGAAACTATATCTCAGGGGAAGAGTACACAAGGGTAGGTGAGATACTAACAAAAACATATATGGGAAAGGACATGGGGGTAGTCAGACCAGATGACATAAAGGTGGACAACCATTGTGAGAAGGCAGTAAGGAGGACTGGGGGCTGGGGGAGGGATACTGGGATGCATAGGGAGAGGCATCACAGGTAGAAAACAGGAACCTGTCATCCCTCTGTACAGATGGTCGCATGTGACAATGGTGAACACAGAATACTGATTGCTGTATGGCTGAGTGTACAGAGTCAAACCTGAAACATGGGGAGGTACACATGTGGCAAATAGCAAGAGTGTACACGCAACCCAAACTACAGACATTGCACCTCAAAGGGTTTGCATGTTGTGGGGGGGGGAGACTGTGAACAAAATAAACCCCGGACCGTATGCAGTAACAGTCTTGCCAATAAGACATCCCATCACACTCCCAACATCAGCCAAAATACTTACCCGCAACACCACACACCATACCTCTCAACCATGTTGGGGGGAAAGAACTTGTAAAGTTAAAAGTTTGGGCCAGCCACAGTAAACTCGTACCAGCGCCCCATCAGAAACCAGTACCTCACCCACCCCAACCACAGGCTAACCACTGATGCCATGATACAGCTCGGCAATACACCATAGCGCCAACCCCTACAGCTACTCCGCCCCCCAGCCCACACTCACTGTGCTCACTCCCCCCTGAATGTGTAGATCTGGCCACATCCTGTCGCCCATTTCACCCAACCCCTCATCTGGTTGCCCTACCCTCCCATCGCCGTAAGGGATTTCATGGGGAAAGACTCGATGTTACGTACGGTGCTCTTCCCCATGTGCATACCTCACAGGATACTGTATAAAGCAGTGGGGGAATGCAATAATGCGTGGGACAGCCATAAGGCAATCTGAGTAGTGGGTAGGAGGAAGTAGGTGGTCGGTGAACTAGGATCTGAGGATCATTCATTAAGTAGGGATATCACATCACCAAAGCATTACTAATATATTCCTGATTTCAAATCACAGATCAAGGGGATGGGCAGCAGATCAGAGACCCAGGCACAACAGCACAAGGGAGAACAGTGCAGCACTGTGAACATGGGAGACCACCCATGGGCCAGCATCACAGAAATGCTACATCATCTGCAGCACAAAGCCTCACTGGTGAAGAACAACATCATATTGCCATGACAGTGGGACTGGACACTACTTTATTTATTTATTTATTTATTTATCAAGTCTAGGATTACAAATACCTTTGAGCCATGGCTGTTTTACAAAGGTTCCACATCAGAGAAATACAAATTATGGGGAACATCAAGACAGGCATTACAACAATGTGGACATTGAAAACAGAGTACAGATTAATACAGTTCAAGGGTAGCATTGTAACAAGGCAACCAGCGGCATTTGTCGGAGAAAATAGACAACAGATAAAGTGCCAGAGTCATAGGGAGAGGGAAGAGGTGGGGGAGATGGAATGTAGGAAGGGTGGCAAGAGGGTGAAAAGTGCAGCATTGGGTATACCAAGATGTGAGGGTAGAATCCAGTGAGGAGGGGAGGGGGACAACTAGAGCAGAAAGGAAGTGGAGAAACAAGGTTAAGTTGGGCAGTCACAGGAGCTGTTGGTAGTGAGATAGTCCCAGAGCCTGGTTTAAACATACCAATAGTTGGGGCAGAGGAGATGGTTGGGCTGAGGCCATTGAACCAGAGTGGTGCTCGATAAGCAAGAGCATTGTCCCTGTGAAGTGTGACAGTGGGGAACTTTCAGTAGCTATGCGTGGATCTCCTAAGGCACCATTTGTTAATTTGGTGTTGTAACAGAGTTGAGACCCCAGAAGGTGCAAGGCAAGGTAGATTTTTGACCATGGAGCAGGTGAGAAACTTTATGCGGTTTGATGAGTTGGAGCCAACCGGTCTGAGTGTACAGGTCACATGTGTGGGTGAGATGGTGAGCACCAGTGATGAGCCGACATGCTTTATTTAAGGCAGTTGAGAGGTGTCTAAGGGTTGTGGTTGTGGCTGAGCCATAAATGATGAGACCATAGTCTATTACAGAGATCACAGAGCTTAGGACTGCAACCTTCAAAGCTTCTGACTTGAGGTGTGGTCTGTGTTTGTAGAGGAGACCAGGCCATGTATTAGCAGCTCTAGCTACATTATCTACATGAAGTCCATAGGAGAGATTAGGGTCAAGCTGTATCCCTAAGTATCTGAAGGACACTACCTGATCTAGAGTGTTCCTCGGGCGGTGGAGGTAGCCAAGTGGTGTAGCTTGTGTGGGTTATGAGAGCTGCAGAAGAGCATAGATTTGGTTTTCTTGTCATTGAGGACCAGTTTATGATTAAGAAACCATGTCTCTACAGAACTGAAACCAAGTTGAAGGTTGTGTTGAAGAGTTGCAGGATCTTGTGAGTGGAGAATACAACAGCATCATCGGCATATAGGTATGATCTGTTCCAGAGCAGTGGTAAGGGAGGTTCCCAAGAAAGAAGGCTAAAAGGAGGGGTCCCAGTATGGATCCCTGTGGACACCTAGGCGAACAGGCAGGGTGTTAGAAAGAGCGTCCGCAATTATTACTCTCTGTGACTGGTTTTCTAAGTAGCTTTTAAACCAGAGAGAAGAGTCAGGTGATAGCCCAGCATTCAGTAATTGGTGTATTAGTAGTCCATGGTGTACTGTATTGAAGGCCTTGGAAAGGTCGACGAAAACGGCCCCTGTGAGAAGGCCGTTGTCAAGGGATTTGTGCAAAGCTCCAGTGAACTCAAGAAGGGCTGTGGTGGTGCTGTGACCTTTCTGGAAGCTGTGTTGTTGTGGACAAGGTATATTGTATTTATCCAAGTGGTTGGTAAGTTGATCAGCCACAATGCGCTCAAGTGCCTTAGAGAGTTGGGGCAGTATGGAGATAGGGCAATAATTTGAGTGAATCGTCTTGTCCCCACTTTTATGGATGGGTGTCACGGTGGCTGTTTTCCATAGGTCCGGGAATTTTCCACAGCTGAGAGAGAGGTTTAGGATTTTTGTTAATGGATGAATTACCTCATCGAGGGTGAGTAACAGAAGCTTAAGGTCCAGGGTGTCGCTACTAGATCTAGATTTAGAGATAGCTGCAGTAATATAGCGGCGAGCTTCATTCAGCCTTACCTTCCTGAAGTAGAAGAGGGGATGGTTAGACTGAGGGGCTGAGGTATTTGGGGAGTAGGCCCTGTTTTCGAAAAAGTCATGGGGTAGAACAACACTAAGGTCTGAAAAAGCCGTGTTAAAGATGTTTGCGCTCACCTTGGGGTCAAGGGTTGAGGATCCATCAACCATTAACATGGCCGGAGAGGTTTTTGGCTGCTTCCCTGTGACATCCTTGATATTGTCCCAGAAAGCACGACCATTTTCCCATGTATTGGTGAGAGCGTCTTTGTAATAGGTGGATTTCATTAGCCGTATGGCTTTTGTGCAGGCATTTCGTGCTTGTTTGTAATTTTGGATGTCCAGTTGTTTTCCAGTGGCCCTGGCAACTGATCAGAGGTGATCCTCTAGTTTCAGCTGTGAGAGAAGAGCTGCGGTGACCTATGGGTTAGAGAGAGAGATTTTGTTTTGCACCTTTTAGCAGGGGCAATGAGGTCGCAGGCTTTGTTGAAAATTGAGATGAAGTGATCAAGAGCCAAGTTAACATCTGTTGCTTCATAGATGGGTAGCCAGTCTTGTAGAAGCAGGTGTTGTTTGAGAAGTGGAAGTTTTCCATGAGGAAGGACTCTGCTAGCAGATAATTTTGGGAGGGGCTAAGGAATTTGTTAGACCATGCACACATGACTAGAGAGTGGTCACTGGTGAGTCTGGGAGAATGGTCGTCTGAGAAATCCTTGTGGGGTGAGTGGTGAGGACCCAATCCAAGAGGTACTGGTGCCAAGTCTTGTAGTTAATCCTAGTAGGGGTTTACCATTTGTGTGAGGTTAGCAGCTGAGATGGAGTCTTTATAGGCACTGGCACTTGATGCTAACCAGTTTATGTTGAAATCCCCTAGTAGAATAAGTTCAGCTTCAGAAGGATGAGAGTTGATAAAGTTTAGGACATCGTTGAATCCATGTTTACAGTCCCTGGGCGGGATGTATATGGAGACAACAACATCTGTCCCAAAGGGTGAGCCTAATAATGCATTGGAGGCAATACCAGAGCTGGACAATGCCTGTCCATATGAAAACATTCCAGTGGAACTATCTCCAAGCACAGCTGACCAGTCACTGGTTCAGACACCATCCACAGGTCACTGTGACAGTGATACACAGGAAGGCACACCATCATCACTACATAGTGATGCACTGACAAACCAACAGGAGGACACAGTCGAGTCTGAACGTGCACATTATGGACAGGCAATGCTGAATGTGGAGGGTCGGATGGCTGACATCATGCAGAACATTCATCACAGCATGGAACAGCAGAACAATAACATGGATCAGCAATCTCAACAAATGGTGGATGCCATACAGGCAGTCGCAGCATCAGTCAAGGTAATTGGACATGCACATGACAACAGCATGTCAGTACTGGCATCAGCAGTTACGACACTGACGGATGCTACAGTACAACACAATGACATAATGCTGCAACATGCCATGAGTGATCAACGCATTGAAGGACACTCACAAGGTATGCAGGAATCCACACAACATCAAACAGAAGCATTAGAGAGCAGACAAAGCATTAGGAGCATGTCCCAGGGAATGATGGACATCAGGCAAACTATACTAAGTTGCAAATTGACTGTGGGGCCAGTAAACAACATAATGGACACACATCCCAGCACCACATCACAAATCACGGGGAAGGGTGGTGATGGTGGTCCCCAGTACAACATATGCAACCCACAATAACATGCAGATCCACCAAACCTGGCAATGGACTGCACACATCTGTCGGACACTTCACAACAAATGTGCCATGTGCACACTACACCAGCTCACACAGTGACAACCACAGAGCTGCAATATGTACATGACCAACACACAGCCAATGTCATTACCGAGAACACAGGTATACCTCCATTAGATGCATTTGAACTGGATGGTGGTCAACAAAGTTGTAAAACACAACATAACCATGACTGTAAAACTGTTGAGGATACAGATGTACCACAGACACAACATCAGGAAGTACAACACACAGAGCCAACAGGGAGTACACAGGGGCATAATGGCATGGTTCCCAAAAAGAGGAAGTGTAAAGCACTCCATATGGGTGAGCAGGGGTCAGATGAAAGTGGAACTGGGTGTGTACAAATGGCTGTGGAAACATTAAGACAAAGTCACCGGAAAACACATACCACATATGGCAGCCATGTAAACACACAGGTACACACACAGATGGAGACAATGATGACTGGATGTACTGAGAGCATGGGAACACCGCCAACACAGATAACGGTGCAACAAAACCTAACGAATAAAACACACAACCGTAGGGGACGTCCACCAAAAATAAACCACAATGATATGTGGTCCAGCATAAGCATGTGATGTAGTCACATACAGTATCTCTGCACTTTGATGTACAGCACATACATTAATAGATACCACCACATGATGTACTAATACCACCCTTGGACAACAATTCCATCATAGGCAAGTCACTTTATCGGGTGACGCTAAACATGAATGATCATTTGCTGACCATCACTGACGTATCACAAGATGTCCTATAATGTTTAGCCATGCATGTTCTAGTTCCACTATGGTGTTCCCCACCACAAACACCTCTGTGAGGCAGCCACATGGATCCACTACACACTGTGTGAATGATGACTGCATTCCAGTACACCTACATAGACCAACCTGGAATGCCATCACATGATTCCCTGGTTATAAACATAATTTGTTCTGCATAGTGATACCCTTATACCTCATTAACAGCCTTGTGTTATTAGACAGGAAATAACATATCCACCCATCTCTCCTCACCACCAGGGAATATGAATGGAGGCACTTCAGTATCATCTGAGATGTCTGTTGCTGCTGCACATGTACAGTTACTGTCATCTATCCCTAATAGCCATCTACCCTGTGTATGTCCAAGGAGTGATGCACACTCCAGGACCAGACAGTATAGTGCAGTGGTTTAAGGCTCTGATCTTCAAATCTGTAGACCTGGGTTTGAATCCCACAGCGCCCACTTGCATACTGTGTGACCATGACCAAGTCACTTAATGCCCCTGTGCTCCCAGGTTGCACCTGTAAAAAAGCTTTCAGCTTAGTGTGTCTCACCTGGTAAAATAATGGGTAAGAATAGACACAGTACTCTAGATGGGTGTGCAAGATTGTTATATACTATGTTATCATCATCATCCCCAGCTGCCGGTGATATCTCTCTGTAATCACCACAACATGTCACTGGCGCACCCTATAGACATACAACACTGTTTGTGAACCTGTAGAGCATACCATGTGATCAACTGTGGCTCCCTTTCCAGTCTGTGACTGAAAATCCCTCACTCACCATGTACTAACATCATGCAAACCTGTGTACCAGGTGCATGATAGTACAGTTCCCTAACATTTATGTAGACCTACATAACATCTGTCCAATGTTCATGCTTGCATCGGTCCTTCCCAATAGTCTCAAACCAATTCTGTAGTGTCAGCCATTGGCAGATTGCATTGTCAACTGAAATGGCAGAGTGGCAGTAAGGGAGACACATTCCCTTACTGCCCCCTGCAATGTCACCTACATTGACATTAATGATGTCCAGTGCAAGCTATCATTCATGCTGAATTCTGCATGCCAATGCCTTACCATGTATCCTACTATGTATTGAAATGCATTCATCAGCAAAGAATGTGAAACATCAATCAGCCAATAGGTTGAACAGTTCAACATCCTAGGACATAACAAAGTCTGTCACAACACAATCGGAAAATAGCCCCTTAAGTGGGACAGTGTTGAGGGACATGCAGGAAACATGGTCACCAATATCCATCACCACTCCCTGAACAATCAGTCCAGGCACACAGTCATAAGCAATATGTGATACTGTGAACAGGACATCCACCCAGAGAAGCAACACTGACACTTAACATATACTCAGTTGGATATATGATCCAAAACATATCTGTATGGCATTAGTTAATGCAGTAGTATCAACGCCATATGGGTCACTAGGACTGGTATAGCAAGTAGAGCCTCCAACATGTCCCAACATCTATGAAGTGGGACTACAGCCGAGCAACTCCTGTTCTATGGTAACAAACCTGTTCAAAACTAAATGTGAAATGGGTCTGTCAAGGGTGCTGGCAGCACCTATCTGATGTCACGTAGCACTATGTGATGTCTCTGGTCTGTCCACATGTCCTTGTCCAGCCTATGGACATGAAATCCTAGAAGACACTCTCCACCATACATGGATTATTGTCTGCTGATATCCTACTGTTGCGTGCATAATCTATCATTGTCCCTCACCGTCCTCTATGCCAATTCTAACTACACTGGTAACTGTGATGGACACACAGTACATCATTTGTCCCTGTGATGATCCATACAGCCTCTGTCCCCCATGGCACATGTACACATAGTATGTGTGTGCTCAGCTGACATACATATCTCATAAATGCAAAGGACCATTGAGTGCAGACTACGGAAGCCAAGGCCCTTTAAAGGATGGCAATACTTCCCAGGGACCTGAAACAATAAGGGGGCACAGGCACCAAGGCATGCCATAGTATGTAGCTGCATAAGTGCACCAGAATCGGACCTAACATGATGCACACATATACTCTCAAGGGGACTGTGCCTTGTACAGCTTCAGTTTGTACCATCCTGCTAGACAACTGCACACCTGTGTACTCTGCTGTCCCAATTACGTGCCAGTAAATGTTGTCATGTACACACAGACACACACACACACACACACACACATATAGCCATCATTGTATGTGTTATTGGGCAGACACTAGGACAATGTATGACCTAGTAGGCCAATAGATAAATGCTTACAATGCTGAAACAGATCTAGAAGTACTGACATTGACTGTACAGATGCACAGTACTCTGTGTAATTAGGCATTGGTGAAGGGCAACAGTATGCTACGGTGTGAACATTGTAGCATAAATTGAAGGGGCTGAATGGCTATGCTGACATTATATTGGTCATGTGTGACACAACATTTCTACTATGGTGTGAGGTACATGCATACTCCACCTACGTAGTAGCTAGGCCTGCTGGAAGGGTACAGTGGGGTACATCCAATGTGAGCGAGGTGTACAGGATAGGTCCTATGTGGCAAGGCTGGGCAAACTGGGGATTGACTGCAAGGTGGACCAAGGCAGAGGTAAGATATGATACAGACCAGCATGTACATGAAGGGAATGATCACAGTGGAAAGGGTATATGGCATAATAATGAGTGGAAACATTGGATCTAGGGCTCACAGACTACATTTGATGGGGTGTGGGAACCGATGGAAGGATGTTGCCCTATACAGTGAGTGTGTTGTGCACCTGCATTGTGCTGGGTGAGGGTCAACCTTTTAGAGTTGTTTTGACATGGCTGCACATTGTAAGGTGCACCTTGCCTCAAAAATCCAGTTAACATGATATACTGGGTGGTCCTCCTCCAATTACCCTTCCTATAGTTCTGTAATGTTTGTGGATGTTACTGTGCCATGTGTTGCCTGCCTAGTCGACACCTCTAAACACCGATAGCAGGGCTATAGTCATAACACCTTGCCTGACATAGACAAATCCATTAGAATGTCATGAAACACAGTGTTCCGGCTGGAAGGTAGGCGAGAATGCACAACTGAAAGGCTGTACAGTTTGTCATGTATTTATTCACGTATTGAAATGTTTCACCAGGACGGCACACTCAACAACAAGCCACCCATCTCCCGGTGTGACTGGGGGGGGGGCAGTGGATAGCATGGTGAAGATTTATAATATCTGTGGATATACACACAATCTCAGTTAATAATACCAACAGTCTCAGTTTAGACATGCAAGGGGGAATTAAGTACAGAGGATTAACAGCCATAACAACAACACACTGGTGGATTAGACTTACTGTTAAGCATCAGTAGTAAATTGACAATGTAATCAGGTGATGTGCTAAATAGGGGAAGGGAAGGGAACAGAGGTAGGTTCAACAGTTAAGGGGGGTGGATAATAGAGAGGAGTGGGGACCATAAGTGCATATGTTTAAACCCCTCCAGGATGTTGAGAACCCTGCTAGGGGTGAGCCAGGCAAACCAAATATGGGACAGAAAGGATGGGTGGGTCAGGGGTGTAACAGAGGAATAGAAAGGAAGAGAAAGAAGGTAGATGAATGGAAGTAGGCATGCCAGAACTAGCACCTCCAGGGAGCTGGGATCCCTGCCAGGGGGAAACACTCTAGCAAGGATAACGGGTCAGTGGTCAGGAGCCGGGGAGGCAAGGAGAATGGCAAGGGGTGCATTAAGGGTGAAGGCAGGGTATGGACATAGGGAACAGTCCCATGGTAGGGAAACATTAAGGAGGGTGAAAGCAGGAGCAGCTAGAGGACAGATGGTTGTGTAAGGCAGAGGCAAGGGAGGAGGCAGAGGAGGAGTGTCATATTTGGGGGGTAAGTGTATTCCAGAGGTGCAGGAATCAATAGGAGACACAAGCATGGCCAATCAGAGTGGAATGAGGGAGGACCATCAAGGTCTCACAATCAGTGGCTCTGAGGGAGTGGGAGGGAGGTGGAGGGATGGAGAGGGGGCATAACAGGTATGTGTGCATTTCCCCATGTCAATATCTTGAAATGAGGTTAGCACAGTGGACAGTGCACCTGTTAGCAAGTGGTGGGACAGATAGGGTATGGTATAGGTCACAGTGATGAGAATGAGATGGTGCATCCAAGGCAAAATGACAGGAGGAGTGAAAAAGACTCAAATGTTTTATATTCTTTTTCCTTAATTTCAATTCACTTAACCAGGTGAGACACACTAAGCTGAAAGCTTGTTTATAGGTACAACCTGGGAGCATAAGGATGTCAAGTGACTTGCTCAGAGTCACACAGTATGCAAGTGGGGGCTGTGGGATTCAAACCCAGGTCTCCAGATTTGCAGCTCAGAGCCTTAAACCACTGCACCATACTGCCTCCTCTGGTCATGGAGGAATTGGGAGTGACACCATAGACCCCGTCTAACTCTACACATATAGTTCCATTGATTGTGGTTCATGTACCACTGTGTAACTGACTGTTGAACTGTGCTGGTATGTGATGACCTGTGTAGAGGTGGTTTGCTAGCTTTTCTGCAGCAAAGTGGCCCCTTGAGCCACCCCTCCTCTGAATACCGAGGTCATGGCATGGAGATACCCTTGCCGACTGATTGCATTAGTTATGGAATCTCTTACAGATGTGGACATGAGCAGGGAAGGGGGAATGATAGTACACATCCCATGAATGTGTAATACCCATCATCTAGTTCAGGAGTCACATTGCTGCATAGCAGGTGCAGCCACCACTCACATGCCTGGAATTAGGAGGTGTATAGTAGTATTGTAGTCAAAGAAGGGCCTTGGGATAAATGTATGTGGGTGCATATATGGCCATAAGGTGGTATACTGCCACATTGTACATTGCTGTACTGTCCTTCCAGATGGCAGAGCTATCAGGGTGTTGGCAGGTACCAATGGAGTTGTGCTTTATGGGGGCATGTCTTGAGCCTGTAGCCCAGATGATAAATGTAAGGCAATGATCAGTGATTGAATCATGCAGACCACCAGAGTGATGTTCCTTGTCCTCTGTGTCCATGCCCACACTGTCTAAGAGAAAGTGTGTGTTTTCCCAGGTGTGCTTCCTAACTGAGACACATAAGGCATTGGTCATAGTATGCTGTTTCAGCAGGTCATAGACATCGTTATGTAGGGATCACAACCTGTAACATTGATGCTACTGGATGCTCATGACACACTGGGATATTCTAGCACAGTGGTGCCACCTGTGGGTGTGTTGTGGAGACAGCATGCATACAGCATATTGTGATAGTACAGTGCCACCCCCCCTACAACTGGACATTCTTCATCCTGTAAACCCTTCTCAAGATCCACTGCATTAGTGATTTCTATCCTGTGGTCTCTCTGGACATGCTTATTCCATTGATATCATGATGGTGTGGCCTCCCATCATGATATCTACTTCCATACTGATCCCTCTATACTCTCGTTTCATTCATGTGGTTGGAAGGAATTGGGTCTATGAGCCGTGACCGTGATCTGAAAAAGAATGATATAACATAGGCCATAGGCTGGGTATTACCTATGTTAAACGTGTCCTGTTTTGGAAGTTGGAGTTATTTTGATTCCCCCCCAACCCCAAGGGGTATCCCCTTCTATCCATTTTGATAGAACTATGTGATATTAGACAGTGTCACATGCTTAAATCTCCCTTGTGTCATTGTAGTGCACCATTCAGTCATCCCCCCCTTCTTAAGATGTTCGCCCCGTGATCTTTTTCTACCGATTTAACAGGGAAGGGTGTCGGTTAGGAGGAGGCGAGTTGTGCCCCTGTCCTCTGTTGCAGCAGTTAAATGGTCTTCAGAATGAGAAAATACCCAAATCACTTGCAATATAGCGTGAAGAGCACGATTGATGATCTTTGCACTCAGGCTTCTAGTAGCCCGAGCATGGTGTTAGCCTGCTGTTGTAAAACAGGGAAAGCGATACCTCTCCATCTGCATAGACTTCATCGAATGGACGTAGGTCTGCATCTCGGATACAAGGTTGAGAATGATAAAGAAGTCAAGATGCTCTAAGAATAGTATAAACTAGTAAATATAAACACTCTCTAACATTTGTTATACAAGGGCAATGTCCCTGTGAAACTTGTAATACATGAAGCAGGTAATTAATAACGGCAGGTGAGCAAGCGTTTACTTTTACGTTGCAAAACATGGGCATACCATTACATTAGTTGTATCCCATAATTATATACAACACCCGGATGAAGACCCAGGAGTTAGAGCGTTGCCTTGTACACCTGTTTAGGTGGAATAGTACAGTATAGCCTAGAGGTTAGAAGAATGAGGTATGAATGAGCTTGGTACATCCAGCAGACCAGACCTGAGTTTGATTCTCACAACCTCCACTTGCATACTGTATGACTCTGAGCAAGCCACTTAACCACCCAGTACTCCCAGGTCACCCCTGAAAACAGGCACTTGTGCCTAGTGGGCCTTATCCTGTTACCAAAGACTAAAATAAATAAAAATATAAATTAAAAAAAAATAGCATCTCATTTTACAGTGTAAGACACTTTGTGGGGAGCACTTTTTTCGTGACAGGCTGTATATGAGAAACCAGACTTACCAGGAGACTCCCTCATGTTAGCTATGAATGACATGATGACCCTTTAGGGCCAGCCGCATTCTGGTGGGCCAGTTGTATAGTTCTGTGTCAGTGTGAGGCCATATTCAGTAGGAGGGGCCAGAGCTTTGATTGACTCTTTCATATGCATTCCTAGATATGTATTGTCCTGCATTAATATAATCTCATGCATAATAATATGTTTTGTTAGTATGATAAAACATAATGCTTTGGTCACTGTGATGCCATGTAATGAAGAGGGGGACCAGCACCTTTTCACTGTGATGTCCCACTTTATGTATTAGTTGAGGTATGTTGTTTGTATTGGTGATGGGGCGGATCATATGACCTGTGATGTCAGACTTCGGGTGTTATAAAAGGTGCAGAATGATGATGCCAGGCAGATAGGTGGGATGCACAGAGCATAGTGGACCTACTGCTCTGTAGTGACCACTCTGTGGCAGTACTCCAGTTTAGAGTGCTGAGGCTCAGTTGAAGAAGTGTTATATGTTGCTTTATTTCTGTATTTTGTTTAAACGTTGCTAAAGTTGCCTTATTTATATTATTGTCAATAAATCATTAGCCACACGAAGTTAGTGTGTGCGAACTATACATTGTTGTTCTGTGCTGTCACTAACCTCACGCTCTATCACACACATGTAACCCCTCACCCCTGCCTTTTTGCTAAAATGACAGGTGGCATGCTGTTGAAGCTGACAGCAGTACCTGGTGGGGACTGGGTTTGGGGAGGATGAGGTTACTCAGCACAGGGGCACCCAAGTAAATCCGAACACAGGAAGCAATAACTGTGATGTCCAGAACCAGGAATGGGATTCTTCAGTGTGGCTTTTATTCATATCCAAGCTGAACAAACAAAGCATAGATGGACCCCCATGGGGCTACATTTCCTGGCAATGCAGATTAGAGACAACAGAACACTTTATCACCATTTTCAGCCCACAGGCTCTAAACCCACCAGGCACACAGCCCGGACCTGCACGCAGCTTTGGGTACACAGCCCGACTTGTACACTACTTGGGTTTTCCCCACTGGCCCAGCTCCCCTGCCGGCCACTTGATCCGTGGTCCATTTGAGGAATGAACCAATTATCCTGTTGTGGCTCCCCAAACCACACTAGAGTCCTCGACTCCTAGAGAGAATTTTCCTTACAATCCCATGTCTGGGTACTTCCCTCATCACTGGCCAAGTGCCTGAGGTAAAGTAGAAATCCACAGAAGAAATCCATAGAGGCAGACCTGGTCACTAAAGATGGGGGGCCACCCACCTCCAGCTCCCACAGCCCATACCCAGCCATTTCTCTGGAAACTGAACAATTCCTTTACTGAACTTTCAAATGTAGATTATGGGTAGATGTCTGTCACATCTCCTCTACATATCATTTGCATCCCAACAAGCTCTGGACTTGAACCTACTTTTAATTTGCTTAGCCCATTACTCTCGGCTTCCCAATATTTAGTAGTTCAATCCCCACATTGTCACACAAGTCCTAGGGTGAAGAACATAGGGCCTTTTAGCAAGAGCAGACACTCACCCTCATGTTGCAGGTACCCCACAGGCGATTCACAAATCTTCTTGTTCTCCCAAATAAACACTGGAACACATAGGCAGCTTTCCCTTCACAAGCAGAACTAGGGGGTTGCCCCAGGAATCTGCAGGGAACTCTTTCCTGTGCCCCCCGAAGGGAAGGAGCACTGAGACCTGAAAACAGCGGTCTCCACCACTTCAGTAATCTTTTGAGTCTCTCTTTAAGGTGGAGACACACCCTATTACTTAAAAGTAGCCCTCTGTCAGGGATGAGGCTCCTAGAGCCTTCACTGAGCTGCTTTCTCAGCAAGCTCCCAACTTCACACACACACTCACTGAAGACTGACTGAAGACTGACTTCAAAACCTCCCAACGTTCTAACCAACTCCCTTGCTGCAGATTCCAATGTGGCTCATGCAGCTGCAATAGTTCTATTGGTGATGTCATCCCTCAGTCTCAGCTGAGACTGAGAACAGAGTGAGACAGTGTGAAACCCATTTAACTGGAGTTTTACAAGCTGCCTTCCCTGCCTACCACTAGGTCTTACTGGGATTCTAGTAACCCCGGGTAACAAGGGGGTTACACTTGCCCTTGACCAGGAAAATGACTGTCATGGTCATTATTTACCCGACCATAGGCCATCCCACCTATGTGCTACCTGCGGAGGGTGATCAGGCCCCCTCCTACCATGTGCAAGCACAGGCAGGCAACACTAAGGGCCTAGAGGCCTTTAGCTGACATATCAGCCTCTACACTATCCACTTACTATGGACACCTAGTGGCTCTGGGAGAACTATTCAGAGCATAGCCCTGATAGATCAGCACTGCGGTCCCAATGGCCATTCAGGACCACAGCCTGTCTATCCCCCCAACCCTCTAGGGAAAACCTATCTGCCTTTAAGCTAATACCCCCAAAACAAAAACAACCCGGGACCTCCCCGACCTTGGGCAACCTGCAACCACACACCATTAAAATACCACTTTACTGTCTTCTCCCTACCCCCACAACCACACCTGTGGAAGGAAAGGGTTAATACAGTAATAACAACAACAACAACACCACAGTACTTTAAATTTCTACACACTAAAGTACTGATGAGGAACTCCGATGAGCCCCTCCTCCTCTTCTTGTCTTCTCTTCTGTCTTCCCAGAAACACCTGTAATAAAAAGAAAGACAACACACTCTCCTAATCTGCATACACAGTCTACCTAGACCCCCTACCATCAAAACACTAAAAAATCCCAAAAAGATTTTTTTAGAAAAAGGTAGAAAAGCAGTATTTACATTAGAAAACAATGACATTATTTACAATATACCTTTGGGGGGATGGAGTGCCCTAAAAGTCCCAACTAGTGACCACAATGCCCAAAGGCTAGTCCAATAAAGAGTCTCTCCTAGGCCGGAGTCCTGTGAAGCACAGTTCTAACAGGCTAAAGTCCCGAAGGGGAGAGCCTTTGAGGACAGTTCACACATTTTTTAGTCTGCTAGTGTAGGGTGTGTACTGCAATGTCATAAAGATAGAAAAGTTTGGACTTACCAGCCACTTGTAGAATGGAAATTTTGGGACTGACCTGCACCTCTGATGAAGACTCTCCCTGGCAGCATTTCTTCCGATACAGCTGGGCGGACATCTTCCGGGAACCACAGGAGGGCACATCTGGGAACAGCTGGGCTGATGTCATCTCTGGAGATGGAACCTTAGAACAGGAACAAAAAGAAAACAGCTGGTCCGACGTCATCCGATTACCAGGCGATGAACAGGAGACAGCTGGGATGGTGTCCTCTCTGGATCTGAAGTCACCTGGTGGGCCAGTAGATGGATTCTGGAAAGGCCAGTACACTGTAGACTGATGAATGTGGGGCACCTGAGTCCTGGATGTCCCTATTGGTGAATCAATAAAGGCACTTCGCAGTCTGGTGTGGCAGTATTGACTACCACTGCTCGGCTTTCCATTTTGTAGGCACGGACACATTTGCTGGGAGGTCCTTGCACTGAGGCCAATAGTACCGGGGGTCAGGAGCTTGAATTATTACCCCATCTGGGTGCGCATAATTCACACAGTGGGAGATTTCACATCCCTCTCCATCCACTATTCGCACTCTGTCTATAAACAGTGTCCTGCCTCTCTTCCACTGGGTATACGTCTCGTGAAACAGTCTGTTTTTCACGTGCTTGTTAGTCCCAGGATGCACACTTTTCATGGCTTCGTCCCAGATCCAGGATTTCCTGCAGTTCTCAATCTCCTCTTTACTTGCTTTGGTCAATCTAAGACCGCTGGCCTGGCTTGGGGGTGGCCAGTCCTAGTTCTGCCAGCTATGCATCCTTAAAGAAATTAGAAACGGATCCCTGACTTCTTCCTCTTGTGAAACCAGGGCAGTGGCATCGCCACTTTCTTCCATACATTCCTCCAAGGCAAGATCTTGAGGTTCTGTACCCGTTCCTTTTTCACAAGGCCACATAGGTTTCCCCTCATCTTCTTTTTCACTGAGGATCTGAGCCCAGGAGTGAGCAGTCATTCTCACTCCTGAGACTATCCACTCATCACTAGGTGCGGAGGTTGACACCTCCCACTCAAAGGCCTCCCGCATCTCATCTTCATCTAAGAGACTTGGGCTAGGCCCCCCCTCCAGGGGTCTATTGATGCTTTATCCGAACTTTCCTTCTGGGATCCAATATCCGAAACTTCAACTTCTGGTTCTGTCTCTAATTCTGCACCCTCTAGCTTTGTGCCACACTCCCCCGAGGGGCCTTCCTCCACAGGCTCCACCTGGTGCTGTGTGCTGCCAACTGCAGATTCTTGAACCTTTGTCCATGTGGGAGCCAAATGAATTGGAGGCGCTTTATACAAGCCATATTTTTCTAGGCATCCAGCACAGTGAGGAATCATGAAGACATCCTTTCCGGCTCTCAAGCATATTTGACATACATGCACTGGAAAACCAGGAATCGCCACATGAGGAGGCAGCTGTCCTCCATAGCACCACTTTTCAATATCCCTCAGTCTATTCACTGCTGCTGTTACTGCAATCCGGGCATGATCCGAGCTGGTCCTGAGGCCACAACCGCAGAAAAACAAACAAAAGTTCACTGTAACTGAAAGTCCCAACTTTATTGAACACACTCTTTAGTTGTAAAATGGCTCCTCTGCTGCTGTGTTTACTTTACTACCCACCCTGTAATGGCGGTGACGCTTTTACAATGCATCAACATTCCAGAATCTGGGTTCAAGCCCTCGCATCCGATTTACACAAACTACTGATAACTTTTGCTCAAACTGCACAACTTGCTCTGTTCTTGCTTTAAACACATTTATAGGATTTTCCACGGACTTTTTACATGCTGGAAAAAAATTTTTTCACAGTCCCCTAAAGCTTCAGGTTTTTAGCACAGGATTGCCTGTATTACTAGTGCTGCACATTGGCTACAATCCACAGTCTCTCTCTGGCTTCAAACATTAAACTGAGGCTGAATTCATTACTATGCACACAGTCAATGGCTTAACAGACTTGCACTTGCTGGCAGGACTTGACACAGTCATTAATTGCAAAGCGACTACACTGCTGCACACTCATTTATATGGCATAGGGCAGAAAATCACTGTTTGAGCAGTTTTTATGTTGTTTACTTACTGTTATCAGTAGCAGTTTGCTGCGATGGGAAAAACGGCCTGCAGCCAATTCTTGGAGGCCTCAGAACAGAAACAGGCAGGCAGTCCTACCGATCGACTTTTCAACCACCAAACTTGCAATTCCGACGATTGATTAGTGGGTTGAGCCCAATTTTAAACTAGGAAGTCTATTTTTACAAGTTTACAGCGATTTTAACACTCCGCGATGCTCCTCCACTAGCCAGTACACGCACTCCACTCACACTCCCTCTCGAATGCTGGGGCAGTCACTGTAGAGCTGGCTGAGGTGCAGGGGCAGAGGAATTGCCAGTGCAGCTGGTGCAGTGGCACAAGGGCCCGACACATGTAGGGGCCCATTGTAAAAATGATTGATTTCAGCAGCAGTCGGATTGGATCGATCGTGATCATGATCGCGTTCGTTTTTATTATGTTAAACTAATAACTTCCTTCAATCACTAATTTGTCAGTCTCTGAACTCTGAGTCGACTCTCTTAATGACACGCTGACTACTCGTATCAGCCTCACTCTCACTCAGCTCTAGTCTCAGCTGACAGTCACATACAATTAAAACATACAAATCCCATTGCCCAATCCCATTCCTGGGACCTGCCGTGCTAACATGCTTGCTGCTGCCACCCCCCCGACTGCAGAGAGATGGCAGCACTGAGCCAGAGCAGAGCCACTGGCACTGACCAGTCTGACTCTGCTAAGGGAAGGAAAGGGGTCAGGGCAGGGCAATTTGGGCAAGTCAAAAAAAACAAGCAATGCATGCATCAATCTGAAATCGATCTATTATTACTTCCTTGACTTTAAACCACCTTCCCATCCTCTGAGTCTGTCTGTCTGACCACCTGATCGATCCTCCCCAGTCGTCTGCTCGCTCTAACCTCTCTGGCTTGGCTCCCCTCCAGCTCACCTCCTGACTCTGTCCTCGGTCCTCCTCTCCAGTCAGACACACAGAAGAGCCGTCCACACATCAGACTCAGCAGTGCCAACTGCCAACTGCCAGTAGCAACAACAACATCACAGCATCACTGCCATGGTCGGTTCAAACTTCATTTTTTTCTTTTGCTTGCATACAACAACAACACAAGTATGGGTACGGGTTGGGTTGGGTACAGTGTGTACTACGGGGGGGCTGGGCTGACTGCTGGGCTGCTGCTGCTGACTGTGCTGCCCTGGGGGGCGGGTCCTGGTGGGGGGGGATTAAAAATAATTTAAAATCGGATTCAGAATCCTTTGTTTCTGATTCAATGGATTCTCTCACTCTTGACTCAGGCTAGCAGCCTGCAGCACTCATGTCACTGCACTGCTCAACACCTTTGCTTTGTAGCTTTGCCCGCATGGCACAGTCAGGCATGAGCATGATTGATGGGCAGCGTGGGCAGGTGGGTGATCCAGGATGAGATTGGGGGGTCCTAACCAAGCTCGTTGATATGCCTGCACCACATGACTGACTGACATGTCCTGCTGATTGGCTATGGACACTGTCAGTCATTCTGTGGTAGGCAGGGCTGTATGGGCTGGGTGGGCTAAATGAACCGTTGCAGGACGAGCTGGTCACATGTTTGTTAGATCACGCACAGCAATAGTATATGGTGTGGTAGTGGCTTGGAGTGGCTCAGACTGCTGTGCTCTCTCTGTCTGTGTGGACAGACACATCTCTTTTGAATCGGCGTTGATGATTTAATTGTTATTCTTCCTTCCCAACTGTGACTGACTACTTGACTGTTTTGTTTTGTGTGTGATCACTGATGAGATGGACTTATTAGCACTGTAGTACTGGAGGATGAGGAGGACGTCTAGCATAGCAGCAGGCAGGCTGTTGGTGGCCAGGGGGCTGTAGGCCAGATAGGTGGCAGGTGCTTAACCTGCTGCTCAGCTGCTCCTCCTGGGTGGGTTTCTCCAATTTTTTTCTGTGCTGCTTTTGCCTTATTAAACTGAAATTGTTGTTCTGGACTGGTGTTGGGGGTGCCTCCTGGGCCTGGCTATTTTTGGAATTTGGGGGCAGGGGCACAACCACAAATTCCACAACTTATAAGGCCAAGTCACTGCAGCATAGCAGCAGGGTATAGCCACCTTAGCTGGAGGTTAAGATTTTCTTTTTTTTTTGTGACTGTGTGCCTGTGGGTGGGAGCCAGGGAGCCGCGGAGGTCAGGAGTCCCTTGTCCCTGGGAGATCACTGAAGTCTCAGTGTGAGACTGTGTGAGAGCAAGTAAGCAGCAGCACACTGTATAAATTGGCCTGTATGGGAGGATTGCATCAGGAAGAGAGCGATAGAGAGAGAGGAGGGTCACATGGTGTTGATGAGCTGAGGAGGGAGTTGCTGACACACAGCAGACAGTGTGTGTGTGTGTGGCATGGACACACAAAAGCACAACAGTTTCATTATTTCTAAATCTTGAATGTTATGTGACTGACTGTGTTTAGGCAGGACTACCACTGACTTATTACTTTACTGGATGACTTGCTACTGAGGATTTTCTAACTGAAAGAATTAGAAAGAAGGCTTGGGCATTGGACCTAGCTTGCTTGCTGCAGCCTAGGCTGGGTGGCTGGCAGTGGGCACAGTGCTGCCTGCTGCCTGGGGCTGGCTGGGCCTAATAAAACTAGGCTACTAGCAGCTAGCAGCACTGACTGCAGAGAACACAGCTGAACAGCCAGTTACTAGTATTCTTTACTAAAAACAAGGGGAAAAAAACTTACTGGGCAGGCAGAGTGCTGTTCAGTGCTTGTTCTTCCAATCCTGTTTGAGCTGGGGAATGCATTTTTAGCATAGCAGTAGCAGGATAATACACCTTAGCCCCTAGCTGGGTAGTAGGGAGGGTTTTTGCTGCAAATAAGGAAATTATAAAAAGGAAACCTAACTGGGCAGTAAGACAGCCGAGTGTTGTCGGGAGTGCATAGGGTAGGATATAGCAGCAGCCACTTTAGCCTCCAGTTGCCTAAGTTGGGTTTGGGTTTTTGTGTTTTGCAAACAACAAGGACATTATCATTATAAAAAATAAAAGTTATTGGGCAGCACAGCACTGCTGAAGGCTAGCTGTGTTCCTGTTTATCTGAGCTAATAGGGCATGCGTAGGGACTGGGACTCCGCTACATATAGCAGCATTTAGCATAGCAGCAGCCACTTTAGCCCCCAGCAAACAAATAATAATACTGTGATACAAATAACATTGTACTATTAGTACTTGTTGTTGCTTGCCAGTCTGCTGGCTGGCCTAAACCCAGTAAAGTCTCTCTCTCTCTCTTGGTGATTATCAATCGTCTTTTTTTAGTCTACAACAGTTGTTACAGTAGTGAGTAGTACTGTTATGTACTCACAGTGAAAGTGAGTCTGTAGTAGTTTCACTGTGTTTGCCTTGCAGCAGCAGCAGCGGTGTGAGAGACTACTGAGAGGAGGAGGCCTGTTGCCTGTGACTTTTTTCCTGTGCGTCTCCAGCCTGCCAGGCAGTGGTGAGTGGCCAGCCTGTATCTTGCTTTGTGTGCTCTTCTGCTGTCTTGTGTGAGCTGACTGAGCCTGTATTGCTCTGCTCTTGTCATTAGCTGCCTAGCTACTTCAGACTGAAGCAAACAAAAATAACTATTTCAGTAAATATAAGGTTTTTTTTGCTAAGCTAGTGGTGTGTGAGTTCAAAGCAACAGCTTGTAGAAGGCAACTGGTGGGGCACTTCACTGGAAATCGTGTGTGTACTGTACCAGTTAGTTCAGTTGTGCTGCAGTTTAAAAGAGTCTGAGGTAGAAGTTCAGATACACATCACAGCACAACAAGGCGGCAGTTGTTCAGTGAGTGGGGAATAATTTTATATTGTGATTTACATTTACAGCACAGTATGTTGTAAATACAATACTGTAGATAAGATTATAATTATAAATACGGTTTATTGTTAGTAAAAGATGCCTCCTAAATACAAAAGTGGTGCACAAAAGCGTAAACAGAGGAAGGAAGAATTGCTGTTGGCTGCAAAGCTTCCTAAAATCAGTGCTTTTTTCCAAATTGTGACTGATTCTATTTCTGACACACCTGATAAGACTGAAACTGAAATTTGTGAAAATGACACAGACACAGAGTAAGACAGTGGACCTAGTGCTTTGGCTGAGATGGCCTGTGCTGTTCATGTTGATCCTGAAACTAACTTTGCTAAACAATCTGAACAAGATCAGGACATTAAAAGTGTATTGGAGAAAGAACTTGACAAAACAGCCAGTGCTGCTTTTAACAGTGGAGAAGAACCTGCTTTTCCAAGTTTTTCTCCTGTTGATGACAGAAACCCCACAGACAGAGGTCATTTTCCTTTAGATATAAAGATAGCCAAATAAAAAGGTATATCATATCACAAGGTTCGTGTAAACCCGACAGACCATTTCCACAAGACAAAAATCAAGATGGGCGCTGTTTCTCAAGAAGCTATTACAATATTACAACAAAGGCAGGAGTTACATTACCACGTACTTGGCTTTGTTACTCCCCTAAATTAGACTGTGCATATTGTGAGCCATGTTGGCTGTTTGCTGATCATAGTGCACCTGCTTATAATGTAGCATGGGTTAAAGAAGTTCGAGACTGGTGTCACCTAAGTAGCAAAACTGAATATCATGAAACATCAACAATTCATCTAGAATCTTGCTTAGTGTTTGAGCAGTGGCATTTACATGGCACAATCGATGAAGATTTTGAAACTCAAATACAAAAGGAGAAAAACTTCTGGAGACAAGTTTTGGAGCATCTGATCAATGTGACTCTTACATTAGCTATGTGCAATTTACCTTTCAGGGGACACAGAGAGGTTTTAGGGCAAGTAAATAGTGGGAATTTTCTTTCAGTTGTGGAACTGTTAGCCAAGTATGATCCCGTGTTTAAGCAACTCATTTCCATGCCCAGCGGATCAATTCTCTATCTTAGTTATACTATACAGGATGAACTCATTGAAGTTTTGTCAAAGCGTATTGAGCAAGATATTATTGATGAAATAAAAGCTGCACCTTTTTTCTCTGTAATAATGGATACCACCCAAGACATTGTGAAGACTGACCAATTGAGTCAAATTTTTCGGTATGTCACAATAGAAAGGGATGAAAGGGACATGGCAACAGAGGTGAAAATCAATGAATCTTTCCTTGGCTTTCAGAAAATTAGTGATCAGTCTGCTAGTGGACTTGAGAACATAATAATCTGTTGCATCGAACAGAAAGGTTTAGAGTTATCTAAATGTAACGGTCAGGGGTATGATGGGGTCTCTAATATGAGTGGTGTGTACTCTGGTGTGCAAGCAAGAATATCCCAGAAGGAACCGAATGCTGCATACATTCACTGTGCTGCTCACAACTTAAATCTCACACTGAATGATTCCGTTAGAGGAACACCAGAACTAAAAAAATTTTATGATGTGATTGAAAGACTATACACTTTTTTTGGCCACAGTATAAAACGCTGGGCCATGTTATCTTCATTTGTTTCCACATCAGAGCTTTCCAGCAACATTACTTTGAAAAGGCTTTGCCCTACCTGATGGTCATCCTGCTATGAATCACTCCTTGTTCTGAGGTTTCGGTATTTAGATATTATGAAGGCACTCACAAAAATAGTTCTTCAGAGCAAAAATGGAGATGAGCGCAATGAGGCTTTGGCATTAAAGAAATTATTGGAAAATTTTAGTTTCATTTTTCTTGTTGTGCTCCAAACAAAGACTCTGAAAACAGTTAATGCTGTGTCAAAACTGCTGCAGTCTGAAGACACAGACCTTTGCAAAGCAGCAAACTTACTTCACAAAGCCAATGAAGACCTACTCACATTTTGAAATGAGTTTGATGAAGCCAAAAATTCAGCAACTGCATTATCAGAAAAATGGGGTGTACAAGCAAAGTTTGAAGAAAAGCACATGAGAAAGGTCAAATGCCATTTTGGTGAGCTACTGTATGTGAAGATGAAAGACTTGCCGACTCAGAACAATTTTTCAAAGTGAATGTGTTTTACAGGTGCCTTGATATAATAACTGCACAGCTTTCAAATCAGTTTTAAAGCTTGCAGACAATCGCTGATAGATTCAGCATAATCCAGCCAAGCACCCTGATTTCTGCAAGTGATGATGATCTGCATAAAGGAGCTGAAAAACTGGCCCATCATTTCAACAAAGGCATTTCACTTGCTTTTCCTGGACAGTTGCTTGCATTCAGATCTTGTTTGAAATCTGAAATCTCCAAACAATCATAAGTGAAAGATTTGACTAACTGTTCATTGTTGACAATAGTGTATTAGCATCCAGTTTTCCAGAAGTCTTTACTGTGCTTCTGCTGTTTCTCACCATCCCAGTAACAGTAGCCAGTGCTGAACACTCATTTTCAAAATTTAAACTTATAAAGAACTATTTAAGGAGTTGTATGGGACAAGAGAGACTTTGTGGGTTGGGACTCTTATCTATTGAAAATGAACGAGCAAGAAAAATTAACCTACAGCAGATCATTGATGAGCCTGCAGAATGAAAGGCGTGCAAAAGGCAATTCAAATAGATGAGTAGAACATATTACACTGTTATGTACTACCGTATATTCCTTGATATGTGAGTGAGGGAGGAAGTGGATGAAAGGTGTGTAAAATAAACAGGTTAAAAAAAAAAACCTTGGGGGGGTGGGCGTTTGATATGCTGTGGTGGGGGTTGGGGTCCCAAAATTACAACCTGCACTGGGGCCCATCTTTCTCTTCCTCCGCCACTGCTGAGGGGCAGGACTGATCTCAACCTGACCAATCACACGACGCCATGCAAATGAGCCACTTCTTCTTCGCGAGGGCTCTTCTCCTCACGGCGATTGTTGAGCAGGCAAATTTAAACTGCAGAATGCAGCTTTTTTTCTTTACCAACTGACTCCACGGTCTGAGCCCATTTCAGCCATTTAATATAGCCATTACACTTGCAAGTCTCTCATTCATTTCAAAAAGCATTTCCAACATCCAGGGCACACTTTTCTGTTGCTACTCCTAGTCTTCCACACTTTTCTTTACCACAGTTCATTTTAAAAGCATTTCCAACGTCCAGGGCACAATTTTCCTGTTACTACCCCTAGTCTTCCACACTTTTCTTTACCACAGTTCATTTTAAAAGCAGGCAAAAATGCTGTAAAGAATTTGATGCAGGACAAGGGCACACTCTTTGGCTTTACTGCTCCTTGGTAAACAGTTGGCATTTTAAACAGCAGCACAAGATCCACAGCACACAGCAACACACTAGGGAAATTGCTTCAGCTTTTGGGCTACCCACTGCCAGATAGCCAAAATGCTAGCCCCCTTACCCGAGCACCATCATTCCCGGAATAAAATCCAAAATGGTGCCTCCTCCATTTTTGTAACCCCTCACCCCTGCCTTTTTGCTAAAATGACAGGTGGCATGCTGTTGAAGCTGACAGCAGTACCAGGTGGGGACTGGGTTCGGGGAGGACTAGGTTACTCGGCACAAGGGCTAGGTTTGGCTACTCTGCACAGGGGCACCCAAGTAAATCCGAACACAGGAAGCAATAACTGTAATGTCCAGAACCAGGAATGGGATTCTTCAGTGTGGCTTTTATTCACATCCAAGCTGAACAAACAAAGCATAGACGGACCCCCCATGGGGCTACATTCCTAGTAATGCAGATTAGAGACAACAGAACACTTTATCACCATTTCCAGCCCTCAGGCTCTAAACCCACCAGGCACACAGCTCGGACTTGCACGCAGCTTTGAGTACACAGCCCGACTTGTATACTACTTGGGTTTTCCCCACTGGCCCGGCTCCCCTGTCGGCTGCTTGATCCGTGGGCCATTTGAGGAATGAACCAATTATCCTGTTGTGGCTCCCCAAACCACACTAGAGTCCTCGACTCCTAGAGAGAATGTTCCTTACAATCCCATGTCTGGGTACTTCCCTCATCACTGGCCAAGTGCCTGAGGCAAAGTAGAAATCCACAGAAGAAATCCATAGAGGTGGACCTGGTCACTAAAGATGGGGGGGCCACCCACCTCCAGCTCCCACAGCCCATACCCGGCCATTTCTCTGGAAACTGAACAATTCCTTTACTGAACTTTCAAATGTAGATTATGGGTAGACGTCTGTCACATCTCCTCTACATATCATTTGCATCTCAACAAGCTCTAGACTTGAACCTACTTTTAATTTGCTTAGCCTATTACTCTAGGCTTCCCTATATTTAGTAGTTCAATCCCCACATTGTCACTCAAGTCCCAGGGTGAAAAACATAGGCCCTTTTAGCAAGAGCAGACACTCACCCTCATGTTGCAGGTGCCCCACAGGTGACTCACAAATCTTCTTGTTCTCCCAAATAAACACTGGAACACATAGGCAGCTTTTCCTTCACAAGCAGAACTAGGGGTTGCCCCAGGAATCTGCAGGAAACCCTTTCCTGCACCCCTCCCAAAGGGATGGGGCACTGAGACCCAAAAACAGCAGTCTCCACCACTTCAGTAATCTTTTGTGTCGCTCTTTAAGGTGGAGACACATACCCTATTACTTAAAAGTAGCCCTCTGTCAGGGCTGAGGCTCCTAGAGCCTTCACTGAGCTGCTTTCTCAGCAAGCTCCCAACTTCACACACACTCACTGAAGACTGACTTCAAAACCTCCCAACAGTATAACCAACTCCCTTGCTGCAGATTCCAATGTGGCTCATGCAGCTGCAATAGTTCTATTGGTGATGTCATCCCTCAGTCTCAGTTGAGACTGAGGACAGAGTGAGACAGTGTGAAACCCATTTAACTGGAGTTTCACAAGCTGCCTTCCCTGCCTGCCACTAGGACTGACTGGGATTCTAGTAACCCCAGGTAACAAGGGGGTTACATACACATCTAGGTGTAGCAGTTCAAGGGTTGTACACACAATGCTCACATCACTGTGGAATGTTGTTTCACAGTAGTATATAGAGGAGGTAGATAGTGGTACTTAGCTATGACGAGAGACACCCATACCTCTTTGTAGGGCCAGCCCTTTCCCAGCATCACAAAGTGTACTCTAGGAGGGGATATGTGTAATTCTGCATGTGCACTAGCAGCCATGTTACTGACATGGCATGGACATGTGGGGTGGGAGATGATATTCCTACCTTTACATCAGTAGACCTAGATGGGAGGCTACAGATGTTCATGTGTGCATAAGGTAGCCCTGTGTAGATAAGCCAGAGGTGGTTTAAGTCACCCATAGTTCATTAGTAGGACCAGCATTACATTGTATGGCCCCTGATAGCAACAGGTGAGAACAGACCACATTGTAGGTGCAGAACAGTGGGGGAAGGGCAAGTGCCAGTGACTACAGGAACAAAGACACAAGTCACTGCTGAACGTGCATGTGACATCCATCGAATAGAGAGCCCAGTGGGATACATTACTATACAATTCTGTAGTGGGACAGGTGTCTAATGCATGGGAACAGGAGTCCTCAAATGGTGGCATTCAGGGTAGATGGAATGTATGGATGCAGTGGAGTCATCAGCCCAAAGTGATCAGAATAGGGAGCCTGGCCTCTGAGTGACCATAGCAGGCTATATGCAGTGCATGACATATGTAGATGATGGAAAGCATAGGATTACAGGGTATCCTAGGAATGTCAGATTATGGTAGAAAGGGGGGGAGAGTGCGGAGTAGCACTCCACAAAGGGTCACAGCAGGGTCAGACCTTGGATAGGCAAGGGCTTTCCACTGAGGTGGTGGTCCACAAGAGTACAATATAAGGTGCAGGGAAGTAGGGGGTCATTACGTCTTACTCACAGATGTGGTTGGTAGGCTGGCCTAATTCTAAGGGTCGACACCAGCAGTGCGGAAGGTCGTGTGTACATATCTAGTTGCAGCATCAGAGGGTTTCAGGATATGTCCCATGGGTAGATCTAGGTAAAGTGGAGGGTGGAATGGCGTACAGTAGAGAGTGTAGACCAGTAAGGACAGAGTGAAGTATTCTGAGGATCAGAGAAGGCATGGTACTCAGCACTGATTATTAGTGCCCAACAGGGAATGAAACTGGTAAGTTTATCTATGACTGTGATGTTATTGGTATCCCATGGGGTCCTCATGTGGGATGTTGCAGTTGTGGTGTGGGCCTGCTTATGGATGATGTGATTGCTATTGGTGCTAACATAAGAGATGTGTAATGACATATCGTAGTGTAATGTCATCCACGTGCACAGTGTATCCATTACAGTCATCTACTGTGTATCAATAAGGTTTTCTGTAACACCATTCCCTATTGTTATGTGATGTACAATTGTTTGTTTCAATGTCGCATAGTTCTGTAATGTAGGCACAGGGGACTTTGGGTGTATTACTGTTACACAGAATATATTAACTTTGCACACAGTTATGTATGCATAGCACATGACCTGATGAATGTATGTCTGAAATAATATGTATTCCTCATTATTATATAACATTACTGACATCTGTGTCAGGTACATATTGATGGATTGAGAAGTAAATGTGTACATCAATAAAACATACAATGGGCATGTGCACTATAGGCCTCCTGTATATTCGTCAGGGTTATCAACTAGTAATTTCAGAATAATACAAGTATTGTGTCAATGTGTGTTGTGTATATGTACATGCATTATGATGTATCACCATAACGTGGCTTTCTGCAGCTGTCCCTGTATATCCCTGAATGCCACAGATGTTGTTGTGTGAGATCTTTGCAGACAAAAGGTGACAGATATGTACAGACATGATTCCCTAGCCATGCACTGACACTGAATGGCATGTGTGTTACTGGCACATTACACCTATGAGCAGACGTAGTGCAGTAATACCTCCTATCCGGTTCTGTCTGTTCCTGTGTGTGTTCCCTCTGCAGTGTTACTATGCATGTGTATGATGAAACAGATACCAATATGAACATATGGAAAAGATGGCACAGGAAGGCCATTTGTTCTATCAAACATGCTCATTTCACAGGGTCCACAGTATGCTCTAATGTCTCTGCCCTTCTCCACACATCTCCCATGCTCCCTTCCCATGATCCTAACACTCCACATATGCCTATTCCATCCTCTCTTAAAGCTGCCCACTGTGTTCAACATCATTATCTCTTCTGGCAGTGCATTCTAGGTGTCCACCTCCCTGTCTGTGTAGTAGTGCTTCCTGACCTCCCTCCTAAACCTCCCACCCTCAATTATGCAATGGTTCCCCTTGGGATTTTGTTGCCACTCATCTTAAAGACCCCTCTCATCAACCTTATATATTCCTTTCAAGTACTGGAGATTTGAGGAGTGGTCAGGTTATACCTACCTTCACTATCCTAATCAGCTGTGTAAAATTGTGCTACTTTTATTGTTTTTATACATGCAACTTTATTGTGGTACCTAGTGAGCCCTGTTATTAAGCAGAAAGAGGGCGAGCAGTTTTGCTGGGTTTCACCTAAAACTACAGACTTGCCAGACTGTGATATTCTTTATTAAATAAACCTTGGGGGGCTCATTGTTGCACTCAGAGCTCTGATATTCGGCTTTGATATACTGAAATTAACCATTCTAGGGAGTTTTTACATTTTGCCTCGCTAAGTGATCTGCGGGCATTTCCAGGTCACTGACTTGGATAAAAGTCCACCCTACGGTGAGCAGGGCTAGTCCACGCGTAGTCGTGTGTGGAGATGTGCGCAGAGACACACACATCTGCGCATGTCTGCTGAGTCAGCTGAGACAGCAGAGATAAAGGGACTTTTCGTAAATCAGGTTGCTGCTACAAAAAAGTAAGTTATATCATACTAGGGGCCAGATATTCAAAACTTTGCGCCAGGCAAAAAACCGTTTGTGCAGGTTTAGCGCAGGATTAGTGTGGGTCTGCTATATTCAAAAGGCAAAATAGTGCAGGCAAACTGCATTAGTGCAGGGCAAAATCATAATGTATGCAAAGGGCAAACTGATATTAATACAGGCGCAATGCTATATTCAGTGATTAGCACTGTGCAAAGTGGTTTTGCACGACTTAGTGCGACAATTAGAGCGGTGCACATTACCGCCCAGGAAAAGCTTGTCTTAACCCTGGGCAATCAGCTTTGTGTGATACTATGACTTTGCGTGGTGTTTGAGTGGGTTTTGTGCCACCCTAACAAATAAATATGACACATAGACAAAGCCAAACATAGAGAAAGTGTGCTGCTAACTGATGGCATCACAATGATGCCATCATCTGCCACCAGTCCCAGCCATGCCAGGCAGTCAGTGGTGACCCTGCCACCAGTGGACAGCATGGCAGTGTGGCCATACAGCAGACACCTGCAGACCACACTTATGTGGACACCAACAGATGTCAGCACACACATGCAGCACTGTGGGCATGGAGGATGTTGAGGGGAGAGTGTATGGGTGGCCAGGCTGTGCCACAGACCAGGTGCGGCCACAAGGCTGGGACACATCATGCAGTGCACATAGGCCAGTATTGGGCATACCCCAAAACCAGTGTGCCTTTCTGATAATTTATGCCCCCATCCACATATTGCACAGCTGTACAACTGCCACAGCACACAAAGCTGGACATGTATATGTCACTGTGAGCATCCCATGCCAGAGGTGCAGCATCTGTGGGTCACACAACAGTGTAGCAGTAATGTCCACTGCCAGTAAACACCTGCAGGTTGGGCCTCTCACTGTGTATAGTGCAGTTATCATCACTGCTCTACACACCATAGGCATTGTTGTGTCCACACACTACTGGCCCCCTTGCTACTGTAGTGTGTGCTGTGCACTGTAGCATGACCTACAGTGTGACAGTTGCATGCAGCACCACCACCATCTGTGCCTATGCTATGTTGTCCCAGTACAGCTGCAGGCAGCAGCACATGTGGAAGTAGTGTTCAAAACTGTACAATATTCCCCAAGCTGTTTGCGCAGAGCTAACACGTTTGTGCAGGTTTAGCGCAGGGCTAAACCATTAGTCCGGCGCAAACAGCATGCAAATCAGGGCATAATGAGATGCTCAGCTGGATGTTTGCCCAGATACTATGTAAGTAGGCTCATTTGCATGTTACTTTTGAATATGGCAAAGTTTAGCACCGGGCAAACGTGTTTGCACTGGCTAACGGTTTAGCCCTGTGCTAAACCCGCGAAAACATGTTAGCACTGTGCATACAGTTTGGGGAATATTTTACAATTTTGAACACTGTACTTTCACATATGCTGCTGCCTACAGCTGTACTGGATCCATGCATTGGCTGGCATACACATTGGCCACATAGTTCACCTCTACCTACCTTCATATCGCTGTACACTGTTTTGCTGTTGTGGTTTGCACTTCCTGGTTGCCATATTCAGAGCTGTCTTATTCCAGGGCTAAGTTTGCCCTGCACTCCCAGCCCAGTTTGCCCGGCCTCATTCCCATGCTATATTCATAAGCTGTTTGCCCCGGGCTATTCCTTTTGAATATGGCTTGCTTTGTGCTCCGGGCTAAGTTTGCCTGCCGGGCAGTGCTAATTTAGCCCCGAGGCAATGTTTTGAATATCTGGCCCTTAGTGTACTATTGGTTCTCATTAGTATGGAGGATCCTAATAACTATTGTTCTCCATGCCAGATGTTTGGTCAGGGACTCCAAATAACAGGTTTTGTCTGTGACAGATGTCTGCTATTGCAGACTCTCCAGGCTGAAATAATGCATTTACAAACATCAAGAACAGCCAGTCCAGAGATTGAGGCCCTAGAAGATTATATAGATCTAATGCTGAAGAAATAACACCTCTAGAAGAACTATCAAATCCAAATGAGACTCCTGTTCTTGTAACTGATGCCACTAGCAATCCTGTCCCCCCCCCATACACACTGACGAGTTAGATTCTTGGTTAGTAGTTCCAAGGCACAAAACAAAATGTAGTGGTGGACAAATTCATCAAAGCGCCCCCGTAATACCCACACACAACAGTTATGATGCCCTTACTGTAGAGAACATTGAACCCCATCAAGATTTAAATCAATTTAATCCCATAGAAACAAAAAAATAAGAAATCATGTTTCCTGCCTCACTAGGAAACCTCCCATATTGAAAGACATAGGGAAAAATATTGTCCCAGAAGCTTTCAATTCACAACCAGGAGATTGTTCCATCACTCAAAAAGGATGATGAAATAATGGATTTGAATTCAAATACTGATCACTTACATAATAGTAGACAAATATTTGTACTTAGTGACTCGATTATAAAACATTACAGTCCGTACAGTTTGTAATATGGACAAAGCAAATCAAACATGCTCTAGCCTAAGGGGACCAAGAGTATCTGATATCACCACTGTGGCTAACGAAGTATTGCTGGGGGCAGGACACAATCCTGTGTTTGTTATACATGCTGGCACCAACGATATTAATAGAGCCAGTCTGGAGGATCTTAAACACGACATTGTTGCACTCAGCAACTTATTGGCTGAGAGCGACAGTCTTGTTTGTTTCTCTGAAATACTTCCTGTCTCTGGAGCAACCAATTCCATAACTACTAAAATTAAAGCTTTTAATGACTGGCTCAGGAGATGGTGCCTCAAACAGGGAATTTTATGCCTTGCTAACTGGGAACAATTTTACCAAAACTCCCCATTGTACTGTTGGGACGGATTGTACCTCAGCAGAAGAGGTAGTACCCTACTGGGCAAAAGTGTGATTACAGCAATTAACACCCTTTTAAACTAAGTGCTGGGGGGGGGAGAACAGGTCTTTCTCCTGGTCTCTGAAAAAACTTGGCATTAACAACAATACTTATGAGGTACTGTCCCTTAATGCTAGATCATTAAATCAGATTAAAATGGCCGAACTTGAAGCCAAACGTTAATCATCTAATTATGGACTTATATCCATAACTGAAACATTCTGTATGGATTAAACTATTACCTGGATACAAGTTATTCCATAAAGATCGACTAGGCCACACTGAGGGTGGTGTCTGCTTATACATCAGGGAGGACATAACTTCCCACCAACTCCCCCAGTCTAATGACATTGAAACCCTTTGGGTTAATGTTTAATTAAGGGGACAACCCCAATTGTTAGTCGGCACATGCTACAGACCCCCCTCAGCCAATGCTGATTATACCTCCACACTAATAAAGGAAATATCAGATATGGCTACTAATGGCAATATTTTAGTCTCAGGAGATTTTAATATGCCCTCTATTGACTGGGCTACCCTGTCAGGGAAAACATATGGTGAGAAAGAGTTGATCTCACGATAGACCTAGGACTGGAGCAGCTTGTCACTGAGCCAACCCAGGGGGATAACTTATTGGACCTAGTAATAGCTAATATAGGGAACAATATATATAATGTTAGCACCGAGGACCCCTTAGGGTCAAGTGATCATTATTCCATCTCATTTGAGCTACTTTTCAATATTATGCAGAATCCAAGTAATTCTGAATTTAGAAACTATGACAATGCTAATTTTTCTGTCATTAATGAACATTTAAATAACATTTTATGGGAAGAAATATTAAGCCCTCTCTCAGTTGAGGATTCTTGGGAATATTTAAAATCAACAATCTATGAATTAGAGTCACTAAATGTTCCCACAGAAAAAAAATATAACAAAAGGGGAAGATCCCACTGTGATTTAATAAGACTATCAGAAAACTAATTCAAAATAAACAAAGGTTGTTTTTAGCTTTAAAAAAGAGTGAGGGAGCCAATAAATAACTAGTACTCCTTAAATATAAACATACCTTAAAACTTGTAAAAAAACACCATTTTACAGTCTAAAAAGCAATTGAAATTCCATCTGTCACACCGTAAGGACAGTTATAAATCTTTATACTCATATCTTAACAATAAAAAAGTTAATAATAGATACACAGGCCCCATAATAGTTAATAATACTTTAATATCTATGGATAAGGAGATAGCTGATGCTTTTAATAAGCAGTTTTGCTCAGTTTTTCCAAAAAAAGAGGATCCAATAATTAATTTGCCCCTAGTACACATTCCCATAACTTACAATATTTCTGAAACTGAAATATTTGAGATTCTGAAATCCCTAAGAAAGACATCAAGCCCTGGACCCAATGACATCAACCCTAGATTTTTATTAGAGACAGCTGAGGATATAGCCAAACCCTTAACTTTTATATTTAACAAGTCACTTCACGAAGGCCATATTTCCCATGATAGGGCTATTGCCACAGTAATACCTATATTTAAAAAAGGTAATCATTCTAAACCAGAAAACTATCGCCCCATAAATCTAACATCTATAATAAGCAAACTAATGGAAATATTAATCAAACATTTCCTGGAGCAGGAAATAATTTCTAACAATGTAACTGATTGCACTCAGCATGGTTTTAGGTCCTGGTATTCCTGTACTACCAATCTGGTTTCCTTTTACAATTACATAAGTGAGGGACTTGATAAGGGGGAGCCCATGGATGCTATCCTACTTGATTTCAGCAGGGCTTTTGACAAGTTCCCCCACGGTAAACTTTTTGACAAACTTTTGTGTCTGGGGTTTTCTCCCATCTTAGTCAGATGGGTCTATAGCTGGCTAGTTAACAGATCTCAACATGTTAGAATTAATGGTTCTCTTTCTGACGTGGGGAATGTCACCAGTGGGGTCCCTCAAGGTTCAGTCCTGGGACCTATTTTGTTCAATATATTAGTGACATGCAGGTCAGTTCAGACAATCTTTTACTAAAATTTGCTGATGACACAAAGTTAGGGGGTCAGTTTCCTTGGCTATTAAGAGGACCATTCTTAGTAATAACCTTAGATCTATTGAAAAATGGGCAGTAAATAATGGGATCATGCTTAACCCCGACAAGTGCACTGGGCTTCATTTTGGAAAAAATAACCCAAAACAGAGTTATTTCTTAAATAATACACCCCTTAAGGTCTCAACATCAGAGAGGGATCTAGGAGTTATTATAAATAATAAACTGACCTCCACAGATCATTGTATTAAGGTAGCTAAAACATCAAATGCACTTATAACATGAATTAAAAGAACTTTCATCATTAGGACCCAGGAATGTATTATTCCCTTTTTTAGAACTCATGTTAGACCGCATTCTGATTATGGGTCTCCCTTCTGGAACCCATATCTAAAACAAGACATAGATAGAATTGAGAGAATCCAGAGGAGGGCTACTAAATTAGTACCTAGACTGGCAAACAATGAGTACCAAGTTAGATTACAGGAAACAGGGTTACACACTTTACAAACTAGATGAACCAGAGGCGATTTGTTATTATTGTATAAAATATTAATGTCCCAGGATCTAATGGATCAATGTGGACTAAAATTTTCAGATAGAAGGAATTCCGCTCAGCTTCACAATAAACAGCTTGATGAGGCAAAATCAAGAACTAATAAGAGATCTATTTATTTTACTGTAAGAACCCCTAGACTTTGGAATAGTCTACCTCAAAATCTGGTGGATTGCAACTCTATTTACTCCTTTAAAAGATGCCTGGACTCGTGGATTGAGTCAAATAATATACAAACTAGTTGGGCTTAAATTCCCACCTAGTGGCGGGGGACAATCTTAATGGGCCTTGGCCTTTTTTGTCCCATGCAACCAAATAAACCAAGTCCCAATTGTGTTCCCTCTCTCTCCATCGTGTCTTCCATGGAGTACATGTACAGTGCACTCAACCTCTCCCCGTATTCCTTGCCCTGCTGAGTGTCTATCATGTTTGCAGCCATCCTCTGGACCTTCTCCAACAGGTTGATGTCCTTTTTGGGGTGTGGTACACACTGTCACTCTGTCTCAGTGTGTGTCCGTATCATACCACGTCCACCTCTGACAGTGGAGATGCACAAGAC
The DNA here is from genome assembly GCA_016271365.2 of Neoceratodus forsteri. Lineage (NCBI taxonomy): Eukaryota > Metazoa > Chordata > Ceratodontiformes > Ceratodontidae > Neoceratodus > Neoceratodus forsteri. The sequence goes on from CM028133.1 coordinate 70,153,445, forward strand.
ATATGCACATCAAGACACCTGCCAGTATGTATAGATGTGTATATATATTGTACATGAATGTTGTTTACACTGGTCATTTGTACCGTACAGAGGTATATGTATCAGTGTGCAGCAACAACATTCACACCTCATCCACACAGGGACCACACAGGCTAGGGGATACAGTTGAACCTGCACTGCCACATTGATAGTTGATTCCATTCCATAAAGGTGTCATGTTGTTAACCTTGTATTGCTATATTGCATACACAGACATAAATGACAGCACCAGCACCAGGCATGGTTGTGGCCACCACAATGGCTATATTTTAATGAATTTACATATACATGATACAAGCAAATATCATATAACAATTCACAACAGGTCAGTATTCAGTCAGGTGTCCCTGGCCTTGACTGATAATCATGGTTGTGTCTTTGTCTGCCACATGCACAGACTGCCAGAAACACTGTTGTATGTCCTAGGATACTCAGAAGCACTCCTGAATCATTCAATCATGTGCTCAATGTGCAAACGCAGCTGTTCCTCATCTCTCTGGTGGTGGCGAGGGTGTGTGAGGCCTGGGTGTGCTGCCATCACTATCGTCATCATCATTATCAGGACCCTGTAAATCAGGCATGGTCATGTTGTGTGATATGGCAATATTGTGTAGGATGCAGCATGCAAGGATTATTCTGCATGCCTTTTCTGGTTGATACTGCAATGCACCTCCTGATTTATCTAGACATCGAAATCTCATCTTGAGTACACCAAATGTCCTTTCAATCACTGTTCTTGTGGCCACATGACTGCCATTGATTCGATCTTCCTGTTGTGTCTGTGGGTTGTGTACAGGTGTCATGAGCCATGTCCTGAGTGGATATCCACTGTCACCTATGGATAAATGAAACACATTATGAGCCACATAATACATATGCTGTACCACTGTAATGTACAGGTGAACACATTTACACATCTATATCAATAGGGACACAGTCATACATTCCATGTATTGGCATATGCATGTGTCATTGTTCTTGTATAGATATGTCACCAAGCATTTAGTGGCCGAGAGAAGGGTGTGTGAAGGGGGGATTTGCAGGAGGGGAACACAAAAGGGTGGTGGGGAAGTGTGAGTCAGGACCTGCCCCCTCCAGAATACTGTGGAGCCTGCCTACAACAGGTGTAGGTCAAGCATGAACAGGAGGGAAGCAGGTTGTAGAGAGTGAGACTTAGGACACGTAAGAATGGAAACAAGGGGGAAGATAAGAGGCTGCTAGGGCATGTCCCCTCCAGTAAGCTGTGGGCCCTGCCTATACAAGGCAGAGGTAGAGCACAGCAGGAGGGAGGCAGGTAGTAGACAGCATACCTAGATCATGACTGGAGGGAAGTAGGCAGTGCTGGGGAGTAGTCATCAGACTGACTAAGACAGAGGGAGGTGGGAGAGAAGAGGGGCCGAGACCCAGCCCTCTCAGGACACAATGGCATGGGAGTAGAAGTTGAGAAAGGTTTTTCCCTAGGTTCAGGACACAACCAGGATGCAGAGCACCCTGCCAGGGGCCAAGGCAAGGCAATGGTGATTGTGTATTAATGGTAGTCTGGTGTATAGAGAAGGGGACTGGAGTGGGTGGGAGTTAGGTGGAATGGAAGATGTGCTGGGGGAGGCTGCATGGAGAGGCTTTTGCAGGTCAGAGGTGTGCATGAATCTGAAGCATGCTTATGGGGTAACAGGTTAAGGAGGAGTGTAGCAGGAGCAGCTAGCAGAGAGGTCATGTAAGGCAGAGCCAAGGGAGTGGGAGGGTAGGAGTGTTGTATGTGGGGTGGGAGGGAGTTCCAGATACTGGGGATGTGATGGGAGATTCATGATTGGCCGATTAGGGCATTACAATAGGAGTCTAGCAGGGTGTGAGTGTCAGAGGATATGAGGGATTTGGAGGAAGGAGGGTGGGAGGGAGGGAGCATGGGAGGTAGGATGAGGTAGAGTAGCCGGTGTTGTGAGTTGGCTTAGCACAGTGAGCCACGCTTTAGATAGCAGGTGAGGGGAAAGACAGAGCACAGTAAAGGTCACGATGATGTGTCAGAGATGGGGTGTCAGGAACGAATCAACAGAAGGTGTTGACCAGACCGTCCAATCTTGTAAGGTGAGATATGAGTGCAGCACCTCAGACCACTTCACAGCAGTCAGAAATGCGCAGGATCATGTTCTGGACCTGTTCTCACCAGGCCATAGGAGGGATGCAACTGCAGTTCCTGTACAGGACTCCAGACATGGGGTGCAGTCCTGTCCAAATGGGGTCAATGTGTCCAGAGATGGTGAGGTGTTGGGCAGCACAAACACCAGGTATCTGTGGGATGGGTGTTCCTCAGAGATGGACACATCAAGAGTTTGAAGGGGGGGTAAGGAGAGCTGCCTAGAGAGTCTTTGTCTAGTGGCAGAGGTCATGGAGACTGTCATTTTTGCATTTAGGAATGGCTGATGTGAGGTAAACCAGAGCTGAACCTGGTGGATGTCATGCTGTAAAGTGGCCCCATATAGGGCACCATATGTCCTGAGTGCTCATTTATGTGCCATGTCTCATTATGGGGTGTGGAGGTGGCATATGAGGGTGACACATGACATATGGGTCAGTGGAGGTCAGGAAGGGCAGCATGACAAGACATGATAATGTGTGATATACAATGATATTGGATGCAGCCCAGCATGACATCATGAATAGCTACCTAGTGACAGTCCACACGTAATGGCCATGATGGGTTTGTACTATACTCAACAAGTCAAAGCCATAGGAGATCTGTCCCCACAAAAATCCTTGTTACAAGGAGTCCCACAAGGCTCCATCCTGGGCCCTTTCCTCTCTGCAATATACATCTATAATCTGGACTCGCAGCTGTGCACAGCAAATGTGCACTTATTCGCAGATGATACTGCACTTTATACCACAAATTCATCCTTGGATTTGGCCCATGAGTACTTACAGAAAGACTTTGTCACCCTTCAATACAACCTTCTCACTCGTAAGCTCCTCCTCAATGCCAAAAGACTAAAGCAATGATTCTCTCACCAAAGTCTACTTCCGGATGTCCACATATCACACAGATACGAACACTCTTAGATGAACCCCTTGAAGTACTGTAGTTGATACCTTTAAATACCTAGGGTTCTGGCTGGATAACAAGCTCAACTTTCTGTGCCACTTAAATGAAACCTCGAAGAAACTAAGACAGCGATTAGGTTTATTCTATCGCATTAAACACCTACTTACGTTAGAAGCCAGAATGAGACTAGTACAAACTACATTCCTACCTATACTGGACTACGCTGACTTCCTTTACAGTTATTGCCCATCAACAATGCTAAACAATCTGGACACCCTTTACCACCAGGCTTTTAAGATTTATCCTAAATCTACCCCGTGGTACACATCACTGTCTATACCAGGTTTCGGGATGGACCTCACTCTCAACTAGAAGAAAAAGGAATGCTCTCTGGTTTTTTAGAGCATTGTCTGATAACCTTCCTGCATACATCTTGAACCTCTTCAAATGGGCTAAAGGTTCCTATGGCCTGAGACGCTTCTCCATAATCTGCTTCCAGATTTCTAGAGTGAAAACTAACCTTGGCTCAGCAGCAATCAACTTCTCACTTCCATCACTTTGGAACACTATGCAAGACACATTAAAATTATCCTCACTTCCAAGCATTTTCACATTCAAAGCTCTATTAATGGATTATCTTTGTTTGTTGTTTGTTGAATTTTGTTGACCCGGTAAGCCCACTGGGCCTAGAAGTCCCTTTTTCAGGGGCAACCGGGTGGGGGGATACAGATGGTAAGCAACTGAAATTGAACCAGAATAAGCTGTAGGTGGTGTTTTTATCTGAAGGAATCATGCAACTGTTTCAGACGCCGTTGACCCCTAAGCCCCAGGTACCTCTCTCAAATCCTACGCCTAAGTATCTCATCCACCCCACATTCCTAACAACAGAAACCTAGGACCTACAAACCTAGTGTCCTTAATCCGAGACGGCCCTGCCTATTCTCTATCTTTTACCTATTCTGGCCTCTTTCTTGGCTGCCTACTCTTTTACCCCAATTTATACCCTATTCCTTACTACCTCCTTATTTTTATCATTTAGGTATGAGCTCTTACTTAGCGGAGACTATATGGGATTGTTGTCTCTTCTCATTCCAGTAAAGCTTATCATTATGTACCTTTGCATGTTAATTATGTTGACCGGTATGTATAGGCCCATATTGACCGGCACCTTCACAATGTTTTTTTTTTTTTTTGCACCGCTGTCCACCGTAATTGTAATCTTATGAAGTGTACTGTATTGTATTAATGCCCAGGACCACCTTGAAAATGAGCTTGCTCAATGGTGTTTATGCCTGGTTAAATAAAGTGATTGATTGATTGATACTATGCGTAAGTGACAAATGTGTTAATAATGAATATGACATGTGGTCATAGCCAGTGGCAATGCAGACAGACAATGTCCACATTGCTGGGACATGTGATGCATCTGCTTAACAATAAGCCATGCATGGACAGTCATATCTCCCATATGCCTTACACAGTGACCATTCAATGAAACATGCCATTGAACTTTGCATATAGCAGTTGTTAACAATATGGCTGGTGTAATCATGATAACCCCTGGTAATTGATCATAGAATGACTATTATGCACATGAATGATGGATGTCATGTTCTACTTTTTCACACATGCGCATAGAAATGTGCATATTCTATGCATGTGAGCGATCATGTGCATATTTGCAATGCATGTGTGTCAAAAATGTGAGGCCTGCTTATACAGCTTGAAGTCACGATAGCTAGTGTTCATCTGTGTATTTGAGCATCAAGATGTCTATCAGACATCCTAACTTTTCTGACGTTGAGACTGCCACGCTCCTGGATGGTCTTAGGATGTACAGGGGTATACTGCTGTCCCCTGGTAAGAGGGCACACACCACCAAGGCAAGGGACAAGGTGTGGGGAAAGATTGCCAGAAGAATGAAGGCATCAACAGGTGTGCCTAGAACTGTGAACCAGCTAAAGCACCGCTGGAATGACCTCCAACACCATGATCCAGCAATCATCAACCTGCTGTCAAGTGGCAGTGGGAACACTGCAGACAGTGTTGAAGGTAGGTATACATTCTAAACTGGTTTATATCAACACTTGAATCTGTAATAATGATAGACATTTGACAGGTGCACTATTGAAGTGTATAGTTAATTGATATATAATGTATCTGACATTGCACATATTAACAAGATGGGCTGTCATATTAGGGATTGATAGATAAATGGATAGAGATGGATGATGTATAGTTGGCTGTGCAGTGACATGGGCTGTTAGAGACATTGATGGCTGGATATGTAGATAGGTAGTCAGACAGACAGGCATGTAGGCTGATAGATGTGTAGATGTGTAGAAGGGTGCATGGGTAGATAGGTAGATGTGTTGATGGATGGATGGCTGCATGGACTGAGTCAGGGACAGTGGTCCTGGATAATACTTTGAAGCTGTCTAATGTGATGAATTGTACATCATCAGATGTGTGTACAACATGATATATACATGTCCACAGGTTCAGAGATTGTTCAAAACACAGAGCTGTTGTCAAACCATTGTCACTGGGAACTGATGTAGTCTGTAAGGTCTAATATAGCATGCTACTGTGTACATGGATATGCATATGATATCTGAACTGATCAGCACCCCATTGTGACATGGGTATACAAAGTTTTAACAAAATTATTCTATCATCTGTACAGCTCTGGATGTGAGTGGTGAGAACCAGCCATCAAGATCAAGGTGATCAGCAACCAGAACATCTCAGCAACAGGGTGAGTACATGTTTCAGCTGTTATACTGTAGCATTGCCACACTGATGCATTGATATACACGGGATCATATGACAGTACTGGTGGTGTACATCTCTATGTACATTAAGCTACCGACACTGTGTGCAGCTATATTGACAGACCATCCAGTATACCACAGCAATGGTATGTCTGTCAGTGGCGTTGACCATGATACACGACTGTCTTGTGCTCTGTGCAGCAGTCCAATATAGCAGGACCATTGGCTGTTCCTGTATGTTTGCATATACATCCCACAACACATCAGAGGCCTGGGCCTTGTCAAGCATGTCTGTGCACACCACCCCACATGTACAGCCTGGGCCTTGTCCAGCATGTCACTGTACCCCCCTCCCATATGTACATCCTGGGGCTTGTCCAGCATGTCTGTGCACACCACTCCACATTGACAGCCTGGGTCTTGTTCAGTATGTCACTATACATCACCCCATGAGTGGCCTGGGCCTTGTACAGCATGTCACTGTATCCCCCCCCCACATGTACATCCTGGGCCTTGTCCAGCATGTCTGTGCACACCACCCCATGTGTGGCCTGGGCCTTGTACAGCATGTCACTGTACCCCACCCACATGTACATCCTGGGCCATGTCCATTATGTCTGTGCACACCACCCCACATGTACAGCCTGGGCCTTGTCCAGTATGTCACTGTACTTCCCCCACATGTACATCCTGGACCTTGTCCAGCATGTCTGTACACACCACTCCACATGTACAGCTGGGGCCTTGTACAGCATGTCACTGTACCCCCCCACATGTACGGCCTGGGCCTTGTCCAGTATGTCACTGTACCCCCACATGTACATCCTGGACCTTGTCCAGCATGTCACTTTGCACACCACCCCACATGTACGGCCTGGGCCTTGTTCAGTATGTCACTGTAAACCCCCCACATGTACATACTGGGAATTGTCCAGCATGTCTGTACACCCCCCACATTGACAGACTGGGCCTTATCCAACATGTCACTGTACCCTCCCAACATGTACATCCTGGGCCTTGCCCAGCATGTCTGTGCACACCACCCCACATTGACATCCTGGGCCTTGTCCAATATGTCTGTGCACACCACCCCACATTGACAGAATAGGCCTTCTGCAGTATGTCACTGTACCATGCCCTCCACATGTACAGCCTGGGCCTTGTGCAGCATGTCTGTGCACACCACCCCACATTGACAGCCTGGGCCTTGTCCAGTATGTCTGTGCACACCACCCCACATGTACATCCTGGGCCTTGCCCAGCATGTCTGTACCCCCTCACATTGACAGCCTGGGCCTTGTCCAGCATGTCACTGTATACCACCCCATGTATGGCCTGGGCCTTGTACAGCATGTTACTGTACACCCCTCCTCATTTGAGGTATAGCGGTAGTATTAAACATTTAATTCATTACATGGACAGATGAATGAAATGGATAGGCAATCTGGGACTAGTTAATTATCAGTGAGTTACTTTGGGATATGTTACAATGCAACGGAACCACAACCACAACCCTCAACCCAAAAACCATTGCGGATACCTTTAACAAAGCCTTTTACCGACCTCAGCGCTGTCCTACCTCAGGACTACTTCAAAGATGGTGAAGCCCCCTCTGTCTGCAATGAACACTACTCCCACCAGCTTCCCCTGCTTCTACTTCAAAGCAGTCAAGGCTCACCAAGTACGCAAATATGTTACCAAAGCCCTTGGTAAATCAAGATTCAGTAATGACTCCCTCGATCTTAAAATCCTGTCTCTCTCACACTTGATGAAGTGCTTAGTCCTCTGACCAGAATTTTCAACCTCTACCTCAGCCTTAGCCAGTTCCTGGACAGATGGAAATCTGCCACTGTCACCTCAATCCATAAAAGTGGTGATAAAACTGCCCACGATAACTACAGACCTATCTACCTACTACCCCCACTCTCCAAGGCACTAGAACGCATCGTCTCGGGCCAGCTCACAGAATACCTGGATATCCTCTCTAGCACACTGCACTGACAATATAAGCATACACATTGTATAATATAAATATATATATATTTCTATATTACAAACCAATCACACACACACACAAAAAAAAAATGTGGGGAGTAGTGCAATGTAATGGCAGTGGGGCAGCAGTGTTCTGGGAGTCTTTCTGGAGGCTGAGATGCTGCCCTATTTGCAGACAAGTCTCTGCCCTGAGGGAGGAAGTTGCCCGTCTTCAGGCCACACTGGACAGTAGTAAGGGGACCTTCCCCCAGGCCACACTGGACGGTAGGAAGGGAACCTCCCCCATCCAGGGAGCACCAGAGCCACCACCACTACCTCAGAGGTTGCAAAAAACACAGCAGTTGGACCACAGTGGGCTCAGGGAGGGTGAGGATGGTGGAACAGAGGCACACCCAGTCAGTTGTTCCACACCACAATCCATACACCATTCTGGGGGAGCATAGCTCCCCTATGGATGCACCTGCAGAGGAGATTAAGGAGGCTGAGGACAACTGTCACAAGGGAGGCCCACAGGAAGGAGGCAGAGGACACCACAAGGAAAGGAAGCAGCTCCTGGTGGGGGACTCAATTATTAGGGGGATAGAACTGGGGGGAGCAGGGAAAGCTGAAGTAAGGTGCCTGCCTGGTGCCATGGCTTGGAGAGACAGGAAGCGCATCCTCAGGATCACGAGAACAGCTGCAAGGGAATCTGAGCTGAACATCATTGTCCACCTAGGGACAAATGACTTGGCTAATCATGAGATTAGAGCAGTGCAGAAGGACTTTGTAGAATTGGGGAGGGGCCTAAGACAAGTAGCACACACAATATCCTTCTCTGAGGTGCTGCCTGTCAATGGCATGAGTGAAGTGAGGGTACTTTGCACCATGCAGTTTAATGAATGGTTGAAAAAATGGTGTGGGGCACAGGGGTTTGGCTTCATTGGGGACTGGGGTTCCACCTGGAGGGACACCAGCCTATACTGGCAGGATGGTCTGCATCTGTCCAGGAAGGGAACAAGTCTTTTGAGCAATCGGTTTAAAGGCTTCATTGGCAAGCTTTTAAACTAGTCAAGGGGGGAGGCACTGATAAACAGCAGGAAAATCCCAGCCTCTCCCTACAAAACAGGGTACTAAATGAGAAAAAGACTGAAGTAGACAGGTCAGTGGGGGATGCTGCAAAAGAAGGTAAAGCCATCAAAAAATGGAGAGCAATGAGTACCAATGCCCATAGTCTGAGTAACAAGCTTCCTGAATTAGTGGCCTTGATGGAGGAGGAACATCTGGATATTGTGGCAGTCACAGAAACATGGTACACACAAAACCATGACTGGGACATAAACATACCAGGATACACTATCTACAGGAGGGACAGGAAAGGTAAAAGAGGAGGAGTAGCTCTTTACATAAGGGAAGGAATCAAAGCAACAGAACAAAAGGGAAAACAGGGAGGAGAAGAAGCACTGTGGGTAAATTGGAGACAGGCAATGGCACCCACAATACGCATTAGGGTTAGAGCACAGACTCTTCCAGGGGAGGAAATGGACGAGGAAATGATAGAAGCATACTTAGAATGGCAGAAAAAGAGATATTGCTGATGGGTGATCTGAATATGCCAGATGTTAACTGGAGTGCAGTTGCAGCTGCCACTTCAAAGAGTGCAGTTATTCTAGATGCCCTACAGGGGCATACCTTAGACAACAGTACTGGAGCCCACTCGAGAGGGAGCAATGTTAGACTTGATTCTCTCAAATGGAGATGGAGAGAGATCACAGATGTAAGTGGGTAGCCATCTGGGACTAGCGACCATCGAACAGTATGGTTCACAATAAACACAGCAATAGAGTCAAGCCATACAAAGACAAAAGTACTGGACTTTGGAGAGCTGACTTTGCCAAAATGGGTGAGTGCCTAAGGAATGCACTAGCAAATGGGCAGGAAGGAGGGTGGAAGAACAATGGGAATAATAAAACTGCCATCACAGAGGTAACGAGCCTTTGTGTGAAGCAAATTAACAAAACGAAACGATTTAAGAAACCACTATGGTTCTCAAAGGAAGTGGCAGTGAAGGGTCAAGAGAAAAAGAAAGCATTCAGGAAGTACAAGGAATCACAGAAGGAGTAGGACAGGGAACTGTATCAGTTAAAGCAAAAGGAAGCTGGGAAGGCAGTCAGAACAGCAAAGGCCCAAACCGAGGAAAAGATAGCCAACTCTGTTAAGAAGGGGGATACAACCTTTTACAGGTACATCAGGGAGCGAAGGAAGACCAAGGGAGGGATAGTGAGGCTTAATAAAGGGGAGGGAGGGTGGGCAGAGGGTGACTGTGTAAAGACAGAGATACTAAACAAATATTTTTGCTCAGTATTTACAAAGGAAGTGGGGGAGGTACATAAAACAAACAGTAGTAACACTCTGGATACAGAAGTTGATATCAGCCCATTTACAGAAGAAAGGGTTCTGAAAGAACTCTTAAAACTGAAGGTGGACAAAGCAATGGGGCCTGATGGGATTCATCCCAGAATTCTAAAAGAGCTAAGGGTAGAACTAGTGACACCACTGACTACCCTTTTTAACATATCATAGGATGATGGGGTGGTACCCGAGGACTGGAGGAGGGCAGATGTGATTCCCCTTCACAAAAGTGAGAGCAAGGCAGAAGCAGGAAACTACAGACCTGTTAGTTTAACCTCAGTGATAGGGAAAATGATGGAATCACTTCTGAAAGAAAGAATTGTCGAGTATCTAGAGGCCAGAGGGGCACAGGACCCAAGCAGCATGGATTCACAGTGGGAAGGTCATGCCAGACAAATCTGATAGATTTATTTGACTGGGTGACCAAAGTAGTAGATCAGGGAGGGGCTGTGGACATGGCCTACCTAGATTTTAGCAAGGCATTTGACACAGTCCCACACAAAGATTAATATACAAGTTAGCCAGCCTGGGAGTGGGTCCCAAGATGACAGCCTGGGTAAAGAATTGGCTGGAGAATAGGACACAGAGGTAATAGTAAATGGAGTCCACTCTGAAGAAAGGGGTTACTAGTGGGGTACCGCAGGGTTCAGTATTAGGACGGTCCTCTTCAATGTCTTTATAAGCAACATTCGGAAGGACTGGAAGGAAAAGTATGTCTCTTTGTAGATGACACTAAGATCTGCAACAGAGTTGATGCACAAGGTGGGATGGAAAGGATGAGAAGGGACTTGGCAAGGTTAGAGGAATGGTGAAATGTATGGCAGCTTAGATTCAATGCTAAGAAGTGCAAGGTAATGCACCTGGGAAACAAAACCCAGGGAAGAGTACACAATGGGGGTGAGATACTAACAACAACAAAAATGGAAAGGGACCTGGGGTAGTCATATCAGATGACCTAAAGGTGGGCAAGCAATGTGAGAGGGCAGCAAGGAGGGCTGGGGGATACTGGGATGCATAGGGAGAGGCATCACCAGTAGAAAACAGGAAGTTATTATCCTCTGTACAGACAGCTGGTGAGACCCCATCTGGAGTACTGTGTGCAGTTCTGGAGAGCCAGTCTCCGCAAAGACATAGACAGGATGGAAACTGTCCAGAGGAGGGCAACTAAAATGGTGCAGGGTCTGCACCGGAAGACATATGAAGAGAGACTTAAGGAGCTTAATATGTATAGCTCCGAGGAAAGGAGGGAGAGGGGGGACATGATAGAAACTTTCAAGTACCTCAAGGGAATCAACAAAGTCCAAGAGGGTAGCATCTTTCAAAAAAAGAGGTGTGCAAGAACAAGGGGGCACAATTTGAAGATAGAAGGGGGGTGGCTCAGAGGTAATTTAAGGAAGTATTTTTTCACAGAGAGGGTTGTGGATGCATGGAATGGCCTTCTACTTGTCCAGCTTCAGAACACTGGGCTGTCAACCGACACCATTGGCTGGTTTAAGAGCTACCTTGAAGAATGGTCCCAAACAGTGAGAATCGCTGATACACTCTCGGACCCTAGACCAGTCTGCTCAGGAGTCCCCCAGGGCTCCATTCTGTGACCCCTCCTCTTCAGCCTATTCTTAAACTCACTACCGGACAGCTGCCCAGAACAAATAATTCTCTATGCCAACGATGCTGTGATCCTCACCTCGGACCCTGATCCAATCCAATTACAAAATAAACTTCAGCAGGCCTTCTCCTCCATCGAATCTGGGTTCCTAAGTCATAAACTGCTTCTCAATCAGAAAAAAAACAAGTCTATGGTCTTCTGCAGCCCCCACAACAAAAACAAACAACTCCACCTCTCCATTGCAACCAAACAAGGAGCCATCCTAGAGCAAACACAATCGTTCAAGTACCTTGGCATCACCCTTGATCCCCACCTCTCATACGCTGTCCATATCAGCAATGTGGCAAAGTCTGCCAATGCGAGGTTAGGCATATTATTCTGGCACAGGAAACACCTAACCCCAGAAGCACTGTCAGTGGCTGTCCAAAGCTCCATTGTCAGCATCATAGACTATGGTCTTATCATATATGGGTCTGCAACTACCACTGCTCTCAAACGTATCACGACCTCCCTGAATAAGGCCTGTCATCTCATCACTGGCTCACATCACCATACCCACACATATGACCTTTATTCCCTATCTGTATGGCTTCAACTGGACAAACGCATAAAATACCAAACCTGCACCACGGCCAAGAAAATTATAATGGGGCTTGCCCCACCTGGTGTCTGTGCCCTCCTTAAGCCTAGACATAGGAATGTCACTACAAGGAAATCCAATTCCCATCTACTACATATCTCACGATGTCCCACAACCCAAGGACAAAGATCATTCGCCTATCGGGCATCCAACTGGCTCAACTCTCTTGGCAGCGACATAGTGACCACTCCAACACTCAGCCTCTTCAAGTCCAAGCTGCACCTTTCACTGCTTGTATCCTGCGATTCCCATCTTAACATTTCCACCATTCCAGCTGCACATGCCCCAGCACCCAGCACTTGCAATCAGTCTTTGCACCCCTAGCACCTTACCTGTCATATTACCTGGACAAGGCCCCCTGGCTGCACTGTCTCCCACCCTCACCCACCTCCCCCCTGTATCTCCACTCCTGCCCCTACCCCCAACTACCTCCCATACTCCCCCTTACCCCCTGCACCTCCTACCCCCCCTCGATCTCCTACCCTCCTTCTCCCCACCGAGGCCCCCTTGTCTTGCTCATAACTCACGTCTTTGAACTGGTTATTACATGTCTGTAAGTCAGTGACTATATGTTTGTAACTAAAAATGATGACTGTTGCACACGCTGGCGTGGAACCTTTGTAAAAAAGCCTCGGCTCAAAGGTATTGTAATCCTAGATTGAAATAAATAAATAAATAAATAAATAAATAAATAACTGTGAATGGTGTTCAAAGTAAGTACAGCACTCATACTTCAGGCACACTTCTGATGCCTGGGCCTTGTCCTCCATGGCACTGTCAACCTCATACACCACTGATGTCCGGCACTTGTCCAGCATGTCACCCCCCCATGTACATCCTGGGCATTGTCCAGCATGTTTGTGTACATCACCCCACATGTACAGCTTGGGCCTTGTCCAGTATGTCTGTGCACACCACCCCACATGTACATCCTGGGCCTTGTCCAGTTTGTCTGTGCACACCACCCCACATGTACATCCTGGGCCTTGTCCAGTATGTCTGTGCACACCACCCCACATGTACAGCCTGGGCCTTGTCCAGCATGTCTGTGCACACCACCCCACATTGACAGCATGTGATAATTGCAAAACAATTGAAGGGTTGAGGGCTCATATTGTTAGACTCGAGCAACGGCTACAAACCCAATTGGAAATTAGCAGTCTCGAGGACTATATTGATTCTGTTGTGGATACTTTGGTTACTGATTTGCCTACACATTCTATATCAGAAGGTGGTAGCTTAAATGTGGAAGAGGAGTGGTGCCAAGTTCCTTAAAAAAATGGAAAAAAGGGAAGGCAAAATACTGGGGGAAATTCCAACATAACAAACATTACACTCACTAATAGCTATAGTGCCCTGGAAGTTACACCTTGCAGTAAAAATCCACCAACAGATACTATACCTAACAAAAGCCAAATGGAGGTAGCACAGAACATCAGTGAGCCAAATTATATGGACATTCCGAGAGATGTTCTGGTCATTGGCGACTCAATGTTGCGCTACACAGACCAGACCTTACACAAAAATAGAAACAGGTACGCCACTGTAAGTGCTCTGCCAGGAGCAGGTATAGGTGATATTAAAAAATTACTACCAGGGTTACAAGAACATACGCAAAATCCACTCACCCTCATACATGTGGGAGTAAATGACTTGGGTAGATGACCTATTACTGAGATACAAAGAGATTTTGAATCGGTAGGGAACAATAAAAAATCAAGGTGGAGATCTAATCATTTCTGGACTATTACCCATCCCTAGAGCCAACCCAACTAAAAGAAAAAATACAATTTTCTTAAATGGGTGGTTCAAGCGATGGTGTCAAAGAGAAGGTTTTGTATTTCTTGAAACTTGGGATGGGTTTTTAAATCAGGAATTGTTTGCAAGGGATGGCATGCATTTGAATAAGCAAGGAAATGGATATTTGCAAACAGGCTAAGGAACCGAATTGATAGCAGTTTAAACTAGAAAATGGGGGGGGGAGGATTATCCACTACAACAGACACGAAGACTAGCATGGTTGGTTTAAACTCACCAGATTGGAATTTTTTACTCATTAACACTAGGAGTCTAAATAATAAGTTTGATGAGCTAATACATACTCTGACTCAATTAAATATTCATGTATGTGCAATAACTGAGACATGGTGGCAAGATATTGATACATGGGACAAGGATATTACTGGCTTCATCTTGTTCCACAGGGACAGAATCTGTGCCAGGGGTTGGGGAGTTGCCTTTCATGTTTCTGACAATATCACGACTGTAAATATTGAAATAACCCAATGGCCCAGTATTGAAGCCTTATGGATTAAAATTTTCCCAAAAACCAGTGAACATATAAATTTAGGTGTAGTATACAGATCCCCATCTATTTTCCTGAGAGACGATACCCAATTACTTGAATTTGTAAATGAGTTTTCATCAACATCTAATGCTATTCTTATGGGGGATTTAAATTTACCTGGTATAAATTGGAACACATTACAAACAAATACCATTACTGAAAACAATTATTTGGAATTATTTTTGGAACACAATATGGAACAAATAGTAAAGTAAAACACTAGGGGTGAAATATTTTGGACTTAGTCTTGAACAGCCTAGGTACTAGCATAAATAATTGTAAGGTTATTCCACCACTTGGATCCAGCGATCACTCCATGGTTTGTTTTACTTATAAAATAAACCTGGAATTTGACCCCAGTAGTATTTCAATATATAACTTCAAAAAGGCTAATGTTGGTGATTTTTGAAATGAAATGGCCAACTGGGATTGGGAATCTGACTTTATGCATAAAACACTTTTAGAAATGTGGCAGTCCTTAAATACTAAATTAACTAACACTACAAAAAATATATTCCCCAAATAAAGAAAATAGAAAACAATAAACCTAAATCACTTTGGATGAATGCAACAGTTAGGAAGCATATTAAAAATAAAAACAGGGCATTCATAAAAGCAAAATTAAGTAATTCTCAAAAAAATTGGCTAGATTATAAACAACAATTAAAATGATCAAAAAAGAGTATTAGAAAAGCAAAATGCGATTACGAATATAGGATAGCAGTAAACATTAAAGATAACTATAAAACCTTTTATACCTATATAAATAATAAGAGGGGTGGTGCACCTGTTATAGGCCCAATAAAAATATAATTGGAGATCTACAAACTGATAAACTAGAGATGGCTACAGTTTGTAATAATTATTTTTCTTCAGTTTTTAATAAAAATACTAGCCCAATCATTAGTCATAATAAACAATCTACAACTAAACAATATAAGATTGAGAAAAGGGAAGTGGAGAAATTACTTTTGAGATTAGATCCCAATAAATCTGCTGGTCCCGATGGACTCCACCCCTGTATTTTGAAAGAATTGTCAATTCCTCTATCTGGTCCAATAGCTGCTCTATTTATAAAATCAATTATAGAAGGAGAAGTCTTAGAAGTATGGAGACAGACCACAGTTATTCCCATTTTTTAAAAAAAGGATCCAAACATAATGTTGCTAATTATAGACCCATTAGCTTAACATCTGTTTTGAGTAAGATCATGGAGGAATAGTTAAAAATTACATTGGGACCATTATGCAACCAGATACCGCTGTACGGTTTTGTAAAATCTAGATCTTGTATGACAAACCTGCTAGAATTTTATGGCGCGCAGTATGGTACTGGACAGAGGTGAAGCTGTGGATGTGATTCTACTGGATTTTTCAAAGGCCTTTGATAAAGTACCACATGGTGAATTAATAGATGCAACAATAAAAATGGGATTAGATGGAAATATTACCAGATGGATTGAATCATGGCTGTCCGAGAGAACTCAACGAGTCTGTATAAAGGGTTACTACTTAGAGTATGAACAAGTTACTAGTGGGGTCCCTCAGGGGTCAGTTCTGGGACCCTGTCTTTTTAATATTTATATCTCTTTACTATCTTCATCAACAGACATCTGGCTGACCAAATTTGCTGACGACACCCGCATTGGCTATAAAATTAATAAATCTGAAGATGTAATCACTTTACAATATGCATTAAATGAGCTAGAAAGTTGGGCATTAACAAAGAAACTCATGTTTAACATTGATACATGTGTTGTAATGCATTTCGGGAAGAACAATCCAGGAGCAAATTACAAAATGGGTAACAGATTGCTTCAGGCTGTTGAAGATGAGCGAGATTTGGGAAACAGAGTAAAAAATGATTTAAACTTTGGCTTACATTGTCAGCAAATAATCAAACAAGCCGGGGGTAGTCTCCATTGTATAAGTAAACATATAAAAAGTAAAAGTAGTAAGGTTTTGCTCCCACTGTATTCCTCGCTTGTTAGGCCTCACCTGGAGTACTGTGCCCTGTTTTGGGCACCAGGAGACAGGGGTACTATAAATGCTATAGAACGAATCCAGAGAAGGGCAACAAAAAAAATGGATGAGGTACAGGGTTTAGAATATGATGATAGACTCACTAAACTTGGACTCTACAGTCTGGAATATCATAGATTAAGGGGAGATTTATGCTTGGTGTATCGTGCTTTACATGATATTAGTTTGTGGGAAACCTTGGGATTAGTCTTCAGAGATGTGGTTTATGAAACCAGGGCTCACCCGTTACAATTAATGGTAGAACGTTGTAGAACAAAACAGAGAAGTTCATGGTTCTCGGTCAGAGTATCTAGAATATGGAATGGCCTACCACTTTCAGTGGTGGCCAGTGAAAGTATGTACGTTTTTAAAAATCAATTTAGACTTGCCTCAACTCGAAGAAGGGAAGCTCTCGACCTTTACTGATGATGAGGGGCATTGGTTAGCAGTGGAGGAGATGGTTAGGAAATTTCGTATCCCGACTTCTTCTTTCTTCAAAGTCTTGCAATTGAGACATTTACTGGTAATCACCCTGGGGAGTACTCCTCCCTCTCAGAGCATCTCCTCTCTGATACCCGAGGTATCCCCACTTTCTGGGTCTTATGGTGTAATCTCTAAATTATATCAGGTTTTGTTTCACAAAAAGTTCGGGGGCCCATTTGGGCCATCAAGATTTTGGAGTAACTTTTTCCCCCATCTGCAGTTAGATTGGTATTCTCTCTGGATGTCATGTCACAAATTTATCTCTCAGGATAGACTGCATCTCATGCAATATCAGGTATTGCATAACCTATACTATTCCCCCATTAAGCTCCACAAGTGGGGCTACTTAGACTCCAATAAATGCAATAAATGTTTGCAAGACGAGGGCACACTTTTTCATATGCTCTGGTCTTATCCAAGTATTTCCACCTTTTGGGTTTCAATCCAAACTTCCTTAGACCCCTTGTTGGGCCTTCAAGAATTCTTTATCCCTGAGGTATGTGTGTTGGGGGACCTGTCTTCTATTAGAGTCAAGGTGCGTAAGTTTCACATATCCATGGTCGCCTTGTTGGCTAAGAAAATAATTCTCTGTCATTGGAAAGACAGGTCCTTCCCTTCTTTCCAGGAATGGGTAAGAAAGGTATTATCCAATTTGTGCACAGAAAAAGCAATAGCCAGCCTACATAACAGACTAACAGTTTATGCTAGAATTTGGGATTCCCTTCACTCATTAATCTCTCTGGTGCCAAACTAAATTTATAATAGGCTTAATGCCTTTTTATGGCCTTTTGATTAGAGGCTTGGCATTTACAGGTACTGCGATGGGTTACTGCAGTAAGGGAAGGTGGGGAGGGCAGCATCTTTTTATTATGTATCAATGAGTCTATGTCAGCTTCTTTGTATGCTGCCTTTTATGGTGGAAAATGTGTGAATAAACTTTAAATTACAAAAAAAACAATCAATTAGACACCTTTTTGAGTACTAAATTAATAAAGGGTTACAATTAAAATAAAATTGGATAGCAATATGAACCATTGTCTTTTTGGCTCTGATTTACCAATGAAACCTATGTCACTGTACCCCCCCACATGTACATCCTGGACCTTGTCCAGCATGTCTGTGCACACCACTCCACATGTGCAGCCTGGGTCTTGCACAGCATGTCACTGTATCTCCCCCACATGTACATCCTGGACCTTGTCCAGCATGTCACTGTGCACACCACCCCACATGACTGGGCCTTGTCCAGCATGTTACTGTACCCTGCCCACATGTACATCCGGGGCCTTGTCCAGCATGTCTGTGCACACCACACCACATTGACAGCCTGGGCCTTGCCCAGTATGTCTATGCACACCACCCTACATTGACAGCCTGGGCCTTGTCCATATGTCATTGTACCCCCCCCACATGTACAGCCTGGGTCTTGTGCAGCAGGTCTGTGCACATGAACATACGAACATATGAACATACAAAATTTGCCAGCAGATAAAGGCCTAGAGGTCTATCAAGTCTGCTAAAATGTGCAGCTAGCACCCCTTATTCTGCAGCTACCACCCCACATGTACATTCCTGGTCTTGTCCAGCATGTCTGTGCACACCACCCCACATTGACAGCCTGGGCCTTGTCCAGTATGTCTGCACACACAACCCCACATGTACAGCCTGGGTCTTGTCCAGTACGTCACTGGCCCCACCCATGTGTATATCCTGGGCCTTGTCCAGCATGTCTGTACCCCCCACATTGACAGCCTGGGCCTTGTCCAGCGTGTCACTGTACACCACCCCATGTGTGGCCTGGGCCTTGTACAGCATGTCACTGTACACCCCTCCTGATTTGAGGTGTAGTGGTAGTAATGAACATTTAATCCATTACATGGACAGATGAATGAAATGGATAGGCAATCTGGGACTAGTTCATTATCAGTGAGATACTTTGGGAAATGTTACAATGCAATAGAATGGCAATTATTATGATGTGAATGGTGTTCAAATTAGGTACAGCACTCATACTTCAGGCACACTTCTGATGCCTGGGCCATGTCCTCCATGGCACTGTCAACCCATACACCACGATGTCGGCGCTTGTCCAGCAAGTCAGTGTACCCCATGTACATCCTGGGCATTGTTCAACATGTCTGTGCACACCACCCCACATTGACAGCCTTGGTCTTGTCCAGCATATCTGTGCACACCACCCCACATGTACAGCCTGGGCCTTGTCCAGTATGTCACTAAATCCCCCTTCCCCACATGTACATCCCTGGCCTTGTCCAGCAGTCTGTGCACACCACCCCACATTGACAGCCTGGGCCTTGTCCAATGTGTCTGTGCACACCACCCCACATGTACAGCCTGGGCCTTGTCAAGTATGTCACTGTAACCCCCCCCACATGAACATCCTGGGCCTTGTCCAGCATGGAGTATGGAGGCAGTATGGCATAGTGGGTTAAGGCTCTGAGCTGCAAATCTGGATACCTGGGTTTGAATCCCACAGCCCCCTAGGTGCATACTGTGTGACCCTGAGCAAGTCACTTAACTTCCTTGTGCTCCCAGGTTGCACCTGCAAACAAGCTTTCAGCTTAGTGTGTCTCACCTGGTAAAATAATTGGTAAAAAAAAAAAAAATGTCTGCGCACACTACCCCACATTGACAACCTGGGCCTTGTCAGTGTGTACCCCACCCCACATGTACATCCCTGGCCTTGTCCAGCATGTCTGTGCACATTACCCCACATTGACAGCCTGAGCCTTTTCCACTAAGTTACAGTACCAACCCCCACATGTACATCCTGGGTCTTGTCCAGCATGTCTGTCCACACAACCCCACATGTACAGCCTGGGCCTTGTCCAGCATGTCACTGTACCCCCCCCACATGCACATCTTGGGCCTTGTCTAGCATGTCTGTGCACACTACCATACATTGACAGCCTGGGCCTTGTTCAGTGTGGCTGTGCACACCACCCCACATGTACAGCCTGGGCCTTGTCAAGTATGTCACTGTACCCCCCTCACATGTACATCCCTGGCCTTGACCAGCATGTCTGTGCACACTACCCCACATTGACAACCTAGGCCTTGTCCAGTATGACACTGTACCACCTCCCCCACAAGTACATCCCTGTCCTTGTCCAGCATGTCTGTGCACACCACCCCACATTGACAGCTTGGGCCTTGTGCAGTGTGTCTGTGAACACCATCCCCCATCTACAGTTTGGGCCTTGTCAAGTATGTAACTGTACCCCTCCCACATGTACATCCCTGGCCTTGTCCAGTATGTCTGTGCACACTACCCCACATTGACAGTCTGGGCCTTGTCCAGTGTGTCTGTGCACACCACCCCACATGTACAGCCTGGGCCTTGTCCAGTAGGTCACTGTAACTCCCCCACATGCACATCCTGGGCCTTGTACAGCGTGTCTGTGCACACTACCCCACATTAGCAACCTGGGCCTTGTCCAGTATGTCATTGTACCCCCCCACATGTACATCCCTGGCCTTGTCCAGCATGTCTGTGCACACCACCCCACATTGACAGTATGGGCCTTGTCCAGGGTGTCTTTGCACACCACCCCACATGTACAGCCTGGGCCTTGTCCAGTATGTCACTGTAACCCCCCCCACATGCACATCCTGGGCCTTGTACAGCATGTCTGTGCATACTATCCCACATTAACAACCTGGGCCTTGTCTAGTATGTCACTGTACCCCCCGTGTACATTCCTGGCCTTGTCCAGCATGTCTGTGCACACCACCCACTTTGACAGCATGGGCCTTGTCAGTGTGTCTTTGCACACCACCCCCCATGTACAGCCTGGTCCTTGTCCAGTATGTCACTATACCCCCCAACATGTACATCCTGGGCCTTGTCCAGCATGTCTGTGCACACAACCCCACATGTACAGCCTGGGCCTTGTGCAGTGTGTCTGTGAACACCATCCCCCATGTACAGTTTGGGCCTTGTCAAGTTTGTCACTGTCCCCCCCCCCCACATGTACATCCTGGGCCTTGTCCAGCATCTGTGTGCACACTACCCCACATTGACAGTCTGGGCCTTGCCCAGTGTGTCTGTGCACACCACCCCACATGTACAGCCTGGGCCTTGTCCAGTATGTCACTGGCCCCACCCACATGTATATCCTGGGCCTTGTCCAGCATGTCTGTACCCCCCACATTGACAGCCTGGGCCTTGTCCAGCGTGTCACTGTACACCACCCCATGTGTGGCCTGGGCCTTGTACAGCATGTCACTGTACACCCCTCCTGATTTGAGGTGTAATGGTAGTAATGAACATTTAATCCATTACATGGACAGATGAATGAAATGGATAGGCAATCTGGGACTAGTTCATTATCAGTGAGATACTTTGGGAAATGTTACAATGCAATAGAATGGCAATTATTATGATGTGAATGGCGTTCAAATTAGGTACAGCACTCATACTTCAGGCACACTTCTGATGCCTGGGCCATGTCCTCCATGGCACTGTCAACCCCATACACCACCGATGTCCGGCACTTGTCCAGCAAGTCAGTGTACCCTCCATGTACATCCTGGGCATTGTTCAACATGTCTGTGCACACCACCCCACATTGACAGCCTTGGTCTTGTCCAGCATGTCTATGCACACCACCCCACATGTACAGCCTGGGCCTTGTCCAGTATGTCACTAAATCCCCCTCCCCCACATGTACATCCCTGGCCTTGTCCAGCAGTCTGTGCACACCACCCCACATTGACAGCCTGGGCCTTGTCCAATGTGTCTGTGCACACCACCCCACATGTACAGCCTGGGCCTTGTCAAGTATGTCACTGTAACCCCCACATGAACATCCTGGGCCTTGTCCAGCATGGAGTATGGAGGCAGTATGGCAGTGGGTTAAGGCTCTGAGCTGCAAATCTGGATACCTGGGTTTGAATCCCACAGCCCCCTAGGTGCATACTGTGTGACCCTGAGCAAGTCACTTAACTTCCTTGTGCTCCCAAGTTGCACCTGCAAACAAGCTTTCAGCTTAGTGTGTCTCACCTGGTAAAATAATTGGTAAAAAAAAAAAAAAATGTCTGCGCACACTACCCCACATTGACAACCTGGGCCTTGTCCAGTATGTCACTGTACCCCACCCCACATGTACATCCCTGGCCTTGTCCAGCATGTCTGTGCACATTACCCCACATTGACAGCCTGAGCCTTTTCCACTAAGTTACAGTACCACCCCCACATGTACATCCTGGGTCTTGTCCAGCATGTCTGTCCACACAACCCCACATGTACAGCCTGGGCCTTGTCCAGCATGTCACTGTACCCCCCCACATGCACATCTTGGGCCTTGTCTAGCATGTCTGTGCACACTACCATACATTGACAGCCTGGGCCTTGTTCAGTGTGGCTGTGCACACCACCCCACATTGACAGCCTGGTCCTTCTCCAGTATATCTGAGCTTACCACCCCACATGTACAGCCTGGGCCTTGTCAAGTATGTCACTGTACCCCCCCCACATGTACATCCCTGGCCTTGACCAGCATGTCTGTGCACACTACCCCACATTGACAACCTAGGCCTTGTCCAGTATGACACTGTACCACCTCCCCCACAAGTACATCCCTGTCCTTGTCCAGCATGTCTGTGCACACCACCCCACATTGACAGCTTGGGCCTTGTGCAGTGTGTCTGTGAACACCATCCCCCATCTACAGTTTGGGCCTTGTCAAGTATGTAACTGTACCCCTCCCACATGTACATCCCTGGCCTTGTCCAGTGTGTCTGTGCACACCACCCCACATGTACAGCCTGGGCCTTGTCCAGTAGGTCACTGTAACTCCCCCACATGCACATCCTGCGCCTTGTACAGCGTGTCTGTGCACACTACCCCACATTAGCAACCTGGGCCTTGTCCAGTATGTCATTGTACCCCCCCACATGTACATCCCTGGCCTTGTCCAGCATGTCTGTGCACACCACCCCACATTGACAGTATGGGCCTTGTCCAGGGTATCTTTGCACACCACCCCACATGTACAGCCTGGGCCTTGTCCAGTATGTCACTGTAACCCCCCCACATGCACATCCTGGGCCTTGTACAGCATGTCTGTGCACACTACCCCACATTAACAACCTGGGCCTTGTCTAGTATGTCACTGTACCCCCCCACGTGTACATTCCTGGCCTTGTCCAGCATGTCTGTGCACACCACCCCACTTTGACAGCATGGGCCTTGTCCAGTGTGTCTTTGCACACCACCCCCCATGTACAGCCTGGTCCTTGTCCAGTATGTCACTATACCCCCCAACATGTACATCCTGGGCCTTGTCCAGCATGTCTGTGCACACAACCCCACATGTACAGCCTGGGCCTTGTGCAGTGTGTCTGTGAACACCATCCCCCATGTACAGTTTGGGCCTTGTCAAGTTTGTCACTGTCCCCCCCCACATGTACATCCTGGGCCTTGTCCAGCATCTGTGTGCACACCACCCCACATGTACAGCCTGGGCCTTGTCCAGTATGTCACTGTAACACCCCCCCACATGCACATCCTGGGCCTTGTACAGCATGTCTGTGCACACTACCCCACATTAACAACCTGGGCCTTGTCCAGTATGTCACTGTACCCCCCCACATGTACATCCCTGGCCTTGTCCAGCATGTCTGTGCACACCACCCCACATTGACAGCTTGGGCTTTGTCCAGTGTGTCTTTGCACACCACCCCCCATGTACAGCCTGGGCCTTGTCCAGTATGTCACTGTACCCCCCAACATGTACATCCTGGGCCTTGTCCAGCATGTCTGTGCACACTATCCCACATGTACAGCCTGGGCCTTGTCCAGTAAGTCACTGTACCCCCCAACATGTACATCCTGGGCCTTGTCCAGCATGTCTGTGCACACCACCCCACATTGACAGCTTGGGCTTTGTCCAGTGTGTCTTTGCACACCACCCCCCATGTACAGCCTGGGCCTTGTGCAGCATGTCACTGTATCCCTCCGACATGTACATCCTGGGCCTTGTCCAGCATGTCTGTGCACACCACCCCATGTGTGGCCTGGGCCTTGTACAGCATGTCACTGTACCCCCCTACGTGTACATCCTGGGCCATGTCCAGCATGTGTGTGCACACCACCCCACATGTACAGCCTGCATACTATATGCAGAATCCATCCTCTACTACTTGGAAAGCTTACAAATAAAAACTTAAAAAATGTAAACAAGCAATAAGGAAATTTATGCAGAGTTTTGTGAACCAAAGACAATAAGAAGGTGTTCTATAATTATGTGAGTAGTACTAAAAAAGGACCTATAAAAATTGGCCCAATTGTGACTATTGACTTAGCTATTTCTGATGAAGCAGTTACTGCAGATGAGTTTAATAAATATTGTTGTAGTATCTTTCAATCTGAACATACTGATACTATTATTGATAGAACTGACTTTTATGTATCAATTAAAATAACTGTGGAAGAAGTGACAAATAAACTATGTAATCTTACTCCCATAAAGACAGCAGGCCCAGATGAAGTACATCCACTATTTTTAAAGAAACTCACCCATGAGTTGGCAGGACCGCTTGATAATATTTTTACTATATCAATATCTCAAGGGGAAGTATTGGAGGACTGGAAGTTAGGTCACATGGTCCTGATATATAAAAAGGGATTTAGACAGGATATCAGGAATTATAGGCCTGGTAGCCTTACTTCTGTTGCATGTAAGGTGATGAAGCAATTTGTAAAAGAACTAATAGATGAGCATCTAACATTTATAGGCTTTAATGATAACCTAGAGCATGGTTTCAAGACTTGGAAATCCTGTCTTACCAATGTGTTTCACTTTTTTGAACCAGTGAGTAAAGCCATGGATATTGGTTTACCTAGTGATATCATACTGCTTAATTTATCCAAGGTATTTGATAATGTGCCTCAGATACCTTTGATTAATAAGCTCAAGGACTTGGAATTTTCCCCCAATGTAATAAATTGGGTACCATAATGGCTACATTTTAGGAAACAGCGGGTTTGTGTGGCAGGATACTTAACAGACTGGTGGAGAGTGATGACTGGGGTGCTGCAGGCTCTGTTTTGGGTCCAGCCTTTTTAATGCCTATATTGCTGATGTGCAGGTCTCTACAGGCTCATGGTCCTGTAAATTTGCAGATAATTTAAATTTAGGTGCCATCATGAATAGCAATGCATCAGTAGCTTGGTTCCAGGATGAATTAAATGAAGTTTCGAGATGGGCTAAGATACATAAATTTAGTATTGTTAAGTGCAAGGTAATGCATTTTGAACATAAGAATGCTAGAGCAAATTACTACTTTAAATGGTGAGGAACCAAAACAAAAATAGATAGTGATAGGGACTTTGGGGGTCATTATCGTCAAGACGTTGTCCTTTAAGGATCAGAGTAGAGAAGTAGAAGGAAAGAGCATGAGCGTTTTGGGTTCTATTTTAAGAAATATTAAAAGTAGGGATAAGGAAGTCTTAACCCCTTTATATAGGACTTTGATATGACCACAGTTGAAGTACTGTGTCCAGTTCTGCTCTTCAAGTGACAAATACAATAACAGAAGAATAGAAGGGATACAGCAGAAAATGACCAAAAAATAAAATAAAATCCTTGTCCTGTTTGTCTTATAGAGAAAGATCGATCAAACTGAATTTATATTCACTGAGTTATAGGAGATTAAGAGGTGATCTTTGTCTAGCATATAAAGTTGTATAAAATAACGACCTCTGGAAGTGTGATAAATTGATGGGTAGGTTTAGTTTGAGAAATAATAGGTTACACAACCATTAATTTCAAGATGAACCATATAAGACAAACAAGAGTGGTGCTTGGTATAACCAAAGGATAGTTAAGACTTGGAATGATCTCCCTACTGAAATAGTTGAATGTAACACCTTAAGTAGCTTTAAGAAATCCCTGGATACATTTAAGGGGTCAAAGAAATTTGATTTCTTGGAATTAATTGGGTGAGTCACATGGGCCCTTGGCCTTCTGACTTGTATATTCCTATGTTCCTAACTGGCCAGAGCTTTATAGGATCGACGGGGTACATCTTTCTGACATAGGGATAAATACGTTTACCATACACTTGGGGGAAGCAATATGAAATAGGGAGACAATATAGTGCAGTGGTTTAAGGCTCTGAGCTACAAATTTGGAGACCTGGGTTTGAATCCCACAGCCCCCACTTGCATACTGTGTGACCCTGAGCAAGTCACTTAACTTCTCTATGCTCCCAGGTCGCACCTGTAAACAAGCTTTCAGCTTAGCGTAGGGCCGGTGTCAGGGGGGATGCAAGGGATGTGATTGCACCAGGGCCCAGAGCACCGGTGGAGCCTATGGCCCCCTCAACTAAGTCTGAAGTCACTGTCAGTAATTTATTTTAAACTACTCTGAGGATGCCAAATGAGAAGATCATCAGCTGCTGCTAGCCTGCACCACCAGCCGGTCAGACCCCCCAAGAGGCTGAGAGAACAATGTGTGTGGATGCGGTGCTGGTGGCTGCATGTGACAGTCAGTGCACTGAACAAACCAGCATGACATTTTAAAAATTAAATCCCCTCCCTGCAGTACTGTTACTGACACTGTAGCTCAGCTCATAATGCAGCATTCTCTCTGATTCCACCAATCTCCTCGGACATACCTGAGACAGCCGTGGCCCACGGCTGCTCTGCCTCTCCCTCCTTGATGATCCAACCCAGTGGTGGTCCAGACTCCTCCTCCTCCTAGTCCATAGGGCAAGTGGCAATGCTGCACTGTGAATCTGATCCTCGGCACTGACTGGCAAGTCGACCACCCACCACGGTATTCCAGCTCATTGGTCTGTACTAGACATTGTTTGCTCCCGTGACGTTGGATGGACTCGTTACTATGCTATGCAGTACGCTCGCTCACTCATTCATTCACTCGTCGGACTTTCTCCTCCCCTGATCTTGCCTCCTCCAGTCACTGTGTCCCTCCCACTCCTTCCTAGCCTATGACGACTGTCTGATTTGCTGGCTGGGTGGGGCTCTAACTTAAAAGGCTGCAACTCTTGTAGCCCACTAAGCCAGGTCAGTGTAAATTATATTAAAATATTCTGTTGTTGTTGTGGTGGGCGGGGGGCAGGGGCTGGGGAGGTAGATGCAGAGCGGAGCATCAATCTCGTGAGTTCCGAGAAATCCTGTCCAGGTGTGCACCATCTCACACAGTCTGTGGCAGTTGGCAGGCAGCAGATAAATGAGTGGATGTGGCTGGCATCAGATCGAGCAGACTGTAGAAATAAATTCAGAGCGCTGCACAACAAGCAGCACTTGAGTAGTTCTGAACTACTTTTGTAAACTATAAAGATACACAAATACACACTGGTAGGGTGGAGGACTGAAAGAATAAAAAATATTGACTGACAACACCAAGCAGCCACAGGAAGGTGTGAGTACTGTGGCTGCCTAGCCTAGGCCCCCAGCGGGTGGCGTGGTAACGGGCCAGGCCCAGCCTGGGCCGGCCGGGTCAAAATCTCAATCAAGTCTCAAGAAGAAGAATTGTATTTAAATATATAATTCAAATCAATCATAATATATATAAATCAAAAATTCAAATGTTTGAGTTGTGACACTCACTGACTGTTGGGGGGGCTATAACTCCTGTTGTTGTGACTCTAGTACTCCTTCAACTCTACTGTGTTGTCTGTCACTACTACCTCTCTCCCTCGATGTCTGACCAAGAATATGACTATAAGATCTCAGTTTTCTTCAATTTCTTCTGAGGGAGTTACTGTTTTGGCATTAAAATAACAAGATATTCTCTGGCTCTGCTGTGTCTGTGGCCTGCCTAGTCTTCTTCAGAATACGCCAGCTGCAAGCATTGTAGCCAGCCTAGTACTGTGCCATTAATTTTGGCATTATTATAGATCTTATGTTCATTGAACAAAAGTCTTCTTTCTGTGACTGTCTCTGAGCTGTGTGTGTGAACTTTACTTGTACTGGAAATAACTTTTTTTGTGGAGAGAGAAATTAACCTTTAATTTCTGATAAGAAAGAAAGACAACACATACAAATTATTACTGCAAAAAATACTTTATTTTGTGGAATCAGTAAAGAACAGTAACACATTCTCTTCTCGACTGGCTGTTTTTCATGCTCGCTACTTCAAAGTTAGACTTAGGCAGAGACTGCAAGCATAAGACTACTCTGGAGCACACCATCTATACATTTTTCTACACAAATGAGCCTGCTCTTGTGCTTGTCTGCTAGTGCTAAGTGATCCACCTGCTGCAGCTCATACGCATAGATATTATTGAACTTTAACTAAAGTAGTCTAGTGAAAAATACATTTTGCATTCATAAAAATAAATAAACATAGCTTAGCTAGCAAGGCAAACCTTACATAACAGAAACAAAAGGAAAGAAAAAAACTGACAAGATGTCGAATCCTGTAGCACTACCAAAGTACAAGTCTGGTTCTGCAAAACATAAAGAACAGAAAAGACAGCTACAGTTGACTCAGAAAGAAGCAGAAAATGCTAACAAAATATTTTGCAAATGGTTAAGTTGTAGTTGTCCGCCAGCAACAGTGTCCGCATCTGGTGAAAGCACAAGTGAGCAAGAACCATCAACATCATCACATGAAACAGCTGTAGAGGCAGCAGTAGAGGGGGAGAAGAAAGGTGTGGAGTTGGGAAACAATGATGAATTGGACTCCGACTCAGAAAGAAATGTACAGTTAGACCTAGAAGAAATATATGATGATGAAAGAAATGTACAGCAAGAAGAAATACAACAATGTATTGAAATGGAATCAGGTTGTAACATAAACCCTGAACCCAGTAGTCAGCCACCTTTCATGCATAATTTTTATGACCCAGCTACCTGGCCTGAAAGTTTTAGTTCAGAGTCAGAGCGCCTCAGGGTTGAAATTGTGCAGCATAAACCTCTGCAACTGAAGGAAACTGACATTAAGTTCTCAAAAACATCTGGTGGCCGGTTTACTTCAGCAAACCATGAGTGTAAAGTGAGATCCTCAAAGATTCACAGGCCTTGGTTAGTTTACTCCAAGTCTGCTGATGCTGTATTTTGTTTCTGCTGTAAGCTTTTTACAAGGTTTCTGCAACTGGCAAAAATTATCACAAAGGCTAAGTCAGCATAAAGCTTACCCATCACACATGGAGAATCACTACAAACAGAAACATTTAGAATTAGGTTTAGAGAAACGTGCTACTATAGACGGTTTTGCAAGAAAAGCTGGATAAGGAAAAGGAACGATGGCATGCTGTACTTTGTTGAATTTTGGACTGTGTTTTATATTTAGCAGACCAAAACTTAGCCTTTAGGGGTTCAGTAGACCGTCTGTATGTGGACAACAACAGTAATTGTTTGAAATTGTTGGAACTGTTGTCCCGGTATGACCCTATTATGGCTGATCACTTGCAACGTGTTCAGCGAGGAACAAATGTTCATTATTTAAGCAAAGATAGCCAGAACGAATTTATGCAGATGTTAGCTAAGGCTGTGACTAATAAGATTAGGAACAAGATATTCAATGTTTGATATTATAGTGTGCTGATGGACTGTACTCCAGATACTTCTCACAAGGAGCAGTTATCACTAATGATTCATTATGTTGAAATCAATGGTGATCAAGTTGAAATGTGAGAGAGCTTCCTGGAGTTTCTCCGTGTTGAAAATACAACAGGAGAGGCTTTGGCTGAGTTATTACTAAATTGACTTACTGAACAAGGCATCAACATTGAAGACTGCAGGAGCCAGAGTTACGATAATGGGGCTAACATGAGAGGTATCCATTGAGGGGTTCAAGTGAGAATATGACAGGTGAATGAACATGCACTATATGTTCCTTGCTGTCCTCATAATTGGAACCTTGTGTTAGAACATGCAGCTGAATAATTCTTGGAGTACTACAGCAGATTTATAGAGTCTTCTCTGGGTCCACCAAACATTGGGACATCCTTGTCAAGCACATGAAATTATATATCCTCAAGCCACTTTCAGAGACTCAATGGAGTGCCAGTGCAGATGCTGCAAAGGCAGTCTGTGAACAACTGCCTGAATTGTTGGATTCGTTGCTGGAAGTATAGGAAACTGCAAACTGTGACAGCAAAACACTGTCAGACATCACAGGCCTTATGAAAACACTGGAATCATTTCTATTTATTGTATCTTTACTTGTGTGGAATGAAGTGCTTAGGGCCATCAATCCAATGACAATAGTTTTACAGTCACCCGCTTTAAATATTGCCATAGATGTGGTTTCCTCCATCAAGAAACAACTGTCTGATTATTGAAGACAGGGATTCAGCAGAGTGTTAGAGGAAGCAAAGCTGCTAGCCCAAACCATGGACATCAAACTGACTTTTCCAGAAAAACACACCAAACGGCAAAAACACATGCCAGGAGAACTTGCTGCAGACGAACCCTTAACTGGCCAAGAAAGCTTTGAAGCAAATTTTTTCAATTGCCTATTGGATAAAGTAATGATGGAAATTGAGGAACAATTCCAATTTCTCCATGACTTTAAGTCACTTTTTGGTTTTATGTTCAACATAAAAACATCTGGACATGACGAAAACCTAGAAGTAGCATGCAGAGAGCTGACCCGATTTTTTGGGGACATAGATGGTTCTGACATGTCTAGAGAAATTACCTTGCTGGCTCGACTGTTACCTGCTGATGTGAAATGTCCATTTGAAGTATTACAGCACCTGGTACAGAGAGACCTGAGCAGAGGATTTCCAAACACCCAAATTGGACTGCAAGTACTGCTTTCAATTCCAATTACAGTTGCCAGTGCTGAACATTCTTTCCATAAGCTGTCCTTGATAAAAAATTACCTGTGCTCCACAATGTCGCAGGAGAGACAGTCTGCATTAGGTGTACTTTCGATTGAAAATAGACTTGCAAGAGAAGTAAACTTTTCTGATGTGATTGAAACATTTGCTGCAGCGAAAGCCCGCCTTGTACACCTTTAACTTCACAAAATGGAATAATAGCAGCAATATTCTTTTGGTGGTGGTAGCATGGGAGGGCCCAACCGGGGTGGGGGCACTTGGGGGGGTGATGGAACATGACGCAAGGACAGTGGGGGCCCACTACAAAGTCTGCTTGGTGCCCAGAATTAGGCACTTACTGTGGTATCCGCATACATCCCTCCAAAAGAGCAAGGGAGTGGTTTCAACTTGGTACTGGACTTCACACATAACCAGCCACCTGGGTTGGAGTCAATTCTGATCAGGGACTTCAATATAAACTGGCTTGCACCTGAAAATCAGAGCATTAAGGACACCATCTCTGCCATAAATTTTTCCCAGCTGGTTGACTCCCCAACTAGATCCAATTACAAAACAGGGACTAAAAGTCTTTTGGACTGGGTCCTAACCAGTCATCCAGACTGCATTACTAACACCACTGTCTTCCTGGATACACTCAGTGATCATTCCCATGTCATCTGCACATGGACAAACACATTTTGCAAACCACCACCACAAACAATTACCAGCAGAGATCTTGCCCGGGGTCACCTGGAACCTCTTAAATCCCTCCTTAGAGTGCAAGAATTGTCTCCAATCTACAGAGCAAAGAATGTTGACACAGCACTTGAACACTTTATCAACACTTATAATTCTGCCTGCAACTCTCACGCACCCCTATAAACATGCAAAATCAAAGGCCCTTGCAACCACTGGCTCTCTGTAGAACTCCTAGCTTGCAGGAAAATAAGGAACCACCTCTGGCACTGAGCCCAAGCCACTGGCACACTAGGTCCATCCGTCTAGCAAAAATGAAACACTATCAGGAAGTGCTTACTGATACCAGGGGCAAAGGAAAAGCTTTCTTGGATAATATTAAAGAAATCACAGGTAAAACCTTGAAATCACCACCTACCATACTGGACTTAGATGGGATCATTATCCTTGACCCTGTAACTATTGCCAATACTTTCAATAACATATTCACGGACCTCAGGAGTGTTCTCCCACCGGACTTTTTAATTGCCCACCTCTGATAGCACTCCCACACCTACTAGCCACCCCCCATTCTACTTTAAAGTTATCTCACCACAGGAAGCCCATAAATACATCCTCAAGGCAATTAGTAAATCTAAACACAGCAGGGATTCCCTCGATCTTAAACTGTCATCCCTCACACTAAAGGAGGTGCTAGTGCCTCTTACCTGGATTTTTTATCTCTCACTTAGCCTTGCCCAGTTTCCCAAGAGATGAAAATCAGCCATGGTAAAACTGGTACACAAAAGCGGTGACAGGTCTCTCTACGTGAACTACTGGCCCATCTCCATACTTCCACCCTTCTCCAAGGCACTTGAACTCATTGTAGCTGACCAGCTTACAGAGTATCTTGATAAACATAAGATCCAATGTACCCAACAGCATGGATTCAGAAAAAGACACAGCACCTCTTCAGCTGTCATGGAATTCACCGGCTTCATACACAAATCTCTGGACCATGGACAGATAGTTGGGGCTGCATTTATCAACCTGACAAAAGTGTTCAACATGGTCCATCACTCCTACTACTGGAACAGCTAAGCAATGCTGGAATTTCCACCAACTCTAATGCCTGGTTTAAAAGCTATTTGGAGAAATGCGTTCAACAAGTCAAAATTGCCTATGTCATCTCGGACTCTAAACCAGTTCGCTCAGGTGTCCCATAAGGGTCCATCCTGGGCCCTCTACTATTTAGTCTCTTCTTAAATAATCTCCCAAGATCCTGCACTGAACAAATCCTACTATATGTGGATGATGCTGTTATCTACACAAGTCACACAGACACCACATCTCTTGAAAGCTAGCTGCAACTCAGATTTGCATCAGTAGAGAAATGGTTCAGTGATCACAAACTGGTGCAAAACTATAAAAAAAAACTAAGCTCATGCTCTTCAGCAGCTCCCACAATAAACACAGGCATCATTCCCTGACTATATCTAACCACCTTGGGACTGCTCTTGAGCAGGTACAATATTTTAAGTATCTCGGCATCACCATCAACAGCCACTAATCCTATGGGGTGCATATTGACAACATTGCCAAAGCAGTCAATACTTGCATCAGCCTCCTCTACAGACACAGGAACTCCCTTACAACAGAAGCCTCAAGGTTGGCCGTACAGAACTGTGTTACCTCCATTATTGACTATTACTTGGTATTACTTGGTTGAATGAGATACAAGGGGGCATGGTGCCCATCGAGAGTATCTCCCACAATGTTGTGGATCATTGTTTGCCAATAGTGTTCGGCCATAAGTCTAATTTGAATTTAAAATTTTCAAAGTTAGTGGTGTTAACAAGATCATTAGGTAATTTATTCCATATTCTGGGGAGTCTAGTTGTAAAGAAGTGAAGAAGTGAAGTTTTTTGTTAGTGTTTGCTTTTGGGACAATTAATTGTTTGTTGTGTAATCTGGGAACTAGTTTTCTTTTTGTGTAATTTAATTCACAGAGTTGCATCATGTTAGGTTATTTCAAAGTTTTATAAAGAAATAGGAGATCTCCCCTTAGTCGCCTGGTTTCTAATGAGTGAAGTTTTAATTTATTTAGTCTAATAGCATATGGTAGGTGTGCCAAGTGAGGTATCATCCTAGTTGCTGTTCTTTGGATGCTTTCAATGGTGGCTATATCCTTTTTGAGATATGGGCTCCAGAATGGTGACCCATAATCAGAATGTGGTCTAACATAGGTCCTAAACAGAGGAATAATGCAATTTTCAAGTTTTGATGCAAATATATGGTTAATTCTTCTGAGTAGTCCATTTGAGTTTTTTGCTAATATATTGCAATGGTCACTTGAAGATAATTTATCATTGATGTTTACTCCAAGATCTCTTTCACACTTAGTTGTTTTTAAAAGTGTATTATTTAGTTTATAAGTGTGGTATGGATTGTTATTACTGAAATGAAGTACTGTACATTTATTATTGTTAAATTCCATACCGTTTAATGTTGTCCATGCTTCAATTAGGTGTAAATCTGTACACAGTTTATTTATGTTATCTGGAGTGTCAACCCTTCCTCCTAATTTGGTGTCATCAGCAAATTTAGATAGGTTGGTGTGTGAACTAACCTGCATGTCAGATATAAAGACATTGAACAGGACAGGTCCGAGCATGGAACCCTGCGGCACACCACTAGTCACCTCACCCCATTAGACAATACTCCGTTAATTCTAACTTGTTGGGTTCTATTTGTTAACCAGTTCTTCACCCAATTAGTTAGTTGTACAGAAATTCCTAATGATATCAATTTGTTGATTAATTTTGTGTGAGATACATGATCGAATGCTTTGCTGAAGTCCAGGAGAATAACATCCATGGGGATTCTTATATCTAGTTTATTGTGAATTTGATTGTAGAAAGCTATTAAGTTAGCAGTTGTTGAGTGTCCTTATTTAAAACCATATTGTGTGGTGTCTTGAAGGTTTAAGAGTAGTATTTCATCTTCTATTAAGATTTTAATTATTTTTTCTAGTACTTTACATGACACGGAAGTCAAGCTTATGGGTCTGTAGTTTTCTGCGTCTGATCTATTCCCCTTTTTGAAAATTGGTGTTACATATTCTGTCAACAGCCAGTGGGAACTGATGATTCATTTAAGGATTTGTTGAAAATAATAGCCAATGGTGTAGATATTGTGTCAGTGGTTTCTACCAAAAATCTGGGACTAATCATATCTGGACCGGGACTTCCATTTTTGTTTAAAGTTTTCAAAGCCAATTTAATTTGGTTAGCAGTTATCAAATAATTTTAATTATTCAGTTGTTTAGATATTACAGTCTGAGTTGTGTCGATATTTGAGAAAACAGAACAAAAATATTTATTTAAATGATCAGCAGTAGCTTTATCTGATATTGTTGGTATGTTATTAATTATTAATGGTCCAATTTGTCTAGTATTACCTTTGTTTTCACTTAAATAAGAATATAGTGATTTTTGATCATTTTTAGTGTGTGCTATTCTGAATTCTAGATTTCGTTTTGATTTCAGAATTGCTGATTTAAGTTTTTTTACAGAATCCCTATATAATATTAAGATTTCATTATTGTTTGGATTTTTTTTAGTTTAGAAAAATATATTTCTTTATGTTTAATTAATTTCCTAATGTTATTATTTAACCACTTGGGAATATATCCTTTTGGATTACATTTGTTTTTCGTTGGTACATATTTGGATTCTAGATTCAAAATAATTTCTTTGAACTTGGTCCAGGCGTGTTCAACTGATAAAGAGGAAAGAGTATTTTTCCAATCTATGTCATTTAAATGATTATTGATTAGTTTGAAATCTGCTGTGTCGTACTGTTTTAGTGATATAGTATTTCTTACATATTGTTGATGTTGAGGTATACTAAAAATATGGATTTATGATTGCTGTTCCCAAGAGGATCTAGCAGGGATAAGTTAGAAATATGTATATCAATTGAGGTAAGAAGTAGATCCAGAATGTTATTTCCTCTAGTGGATTCTGTAATAAGTTGGTCTAAACCCATGTCTATCATCCCAGTGAGGAAGGTTTTTTCAATGTCAGTTTTATCATTTAAGTTATCCCAGTTAATGTTTGGCATGTTAAAATCACCCATTATTATGACATTATTTGTTTTTACGATATTTTTTATTTCAGCCACAAGTAAGTTGGTGTAATTAAGATCCTCATTCGGTGGTCTGTAGCATGTCCCTAATAATAATTGTGGTTGTCCTTCAAACTGAATTGTAACCCAAAGACTTTCTGTGTTAGTTAAGATGGTATTTTCAAAAGAGGGAATATGACTATGGATTAATAATCTATGGATCTGCCACTGAAACTGCCCTCTGATGCATTTCCACTGCATCTCAGGAGCCCACTGTCTCACCCACTCTTGTGACTTCTATGCCCAAACTGATCAGCTTCAGCTCAGAGATCGCATCAAATATCAAACATGCCTGATGGCCAATAAAATAACCCTTGATCTCCTACCACCTGGAATCAAAGTCTTCTCAGATCCTCTGTTAATACCCGCTATACCGTGGCTCTGAATCCCAGCTCTTTCTGGTCCCTCACTGCCGTACCTCCCAGAGACAAAGATCATTCACCTACAGAGCCCCTCTTTGGATGAATGTCCTCAACTGTGACATCTCCTCTGAATCCAGATTGGGCCCTTTCAAATCCAACCTACAGCAACTACTCTCTGCCACTCGGTCCTGTGACTCTTTCCGCTAAACCCTTTTTGGCAATCTAAAACCCCTAGCACTTGATTACTGTTAAATATCCTTAGCAACATCTCTAAAATTCCCTCCCTCCTGCTACCCTACCCCTTCACCTTCTCTTCCCTCTACCTAATGCCCCCCCCCGGTTCCTCCTGGCAAGGCCTGTTGGCCGATTTCAACTTACCTTATGATTTTACTGACAAAGCTTGTTTTGGCTGATTTTCAATTTACTGTATGCATTCCTGTGCATAAAACAGCTTAGTGTGACTCATTTCTATTCTTTAATTCACTGTGAATGGCAAATATTGCTTCTTTTCTTATTTACAATTATTTTACCATACCCTGTTTGGTCTGTAAACCTGTTGATCTCCTTTCTCTATGTATACTGTTTTGCCATACTTTTTGTTCTGTTAACCTGTTGTATTATGCTGCTGATGTGGAACCTTTGTAAAAGAGCTCTAAACTCAAAGGTATTTGTAATCCAAGATCTAAATAAATAAATACATAAAAAATCTATATTTAGCAGACTAAAGTCCCCCAAGCATGTCCTTTAATATCCATTAAATGTTCTGCTTTAGCATGCAGGTGGCTGTAGCTGTAGTCCAATTATGCATATTACTTTGAGTGTATAAAATGGTGTGTTACTTAAATAATATTAACTATTGTCAAGTCTTTAACATTGAATTTATTTTTTCTCTACATATTTCCAATACATAGGGTAATATAATGCAACTCTCCTCCACCAATGTGGGGGTTTACTATAACGTCTTCCTGGGCCCCTAATGCTCACTGTCAGGCTGGTTTCCCGTCCTAGTGAGATTCTGTGCATTTGCATGACAGTGTCATTCTAAGCCTCCACACCTGCCCCTTTAAGTGAATAGCTAACCTGTGTTATGTAATTTGTCTGTGTTGAGGTCAAGCAATTTAAGGCTTGTGACTGGCAGTGCATTGATTTGCTCCATTCTGCTGTCACTACCTGTGCAGAGGGAGCTTATGTAGGAACTGTACTTAGCAGCAGAGCTCAGCAGGTAGCACACTCACCTCTGAGGCTGGGAGATCAGAAGACTGTGGGTTCTATCCCCACACCAGGCACTTGGGTTAATATCCCAATATTGACACTGCAGCACAGCATGAGGGGAGTGCAGCACTCCTGAGGTGCCATCTTTAGGATGAGACATTAAACTGAGATCACATCTACCTGTTCTGGTGGTAGTTCAGGTTGATGTTAAAGATCCCATGGCACTTTTCAAAAAAGAGTAGAGGTGTTTTTATTGAAAAAATGCATAATCAAAATGAACAGACAATCATACCAATTAAACCTATTGAAGAAACTACCAATATTCACACATTCTGATTTATCATATCAAAAGTTTATAAAGAAACTAAATTAATCAAAGACATATTCTGTAACCTCCTCTCCCCAATACACCCTTCATTTGGTTCTAATCATATTTTCTTAAAAACGTGAAACCCCTCCACTACACCATCACACGTGCTCGAGGATGCATCTTATGATCATTTTTACACATTTTCCACATTGCTTGTTCACATATATTCTTAAATATATCATACATCGTAATCTTTTGTTGAAACAGAAATTGACACTTACTGTATTATAGGTAATACTTCAAAACTGGAAAAAAAAGTTAAAGTTCCTGAATCATATTTGTTGAGTAATCTTGGAAAATTGCCTAAATCCAATTCTCCATAAGTAATTGAAGTCAGCTAAGGCATCTTCCATGTCTGTGACAAAAAGTCCCATAGAACTATAACATAGGAACATTCTAATAAAAAATGGTCTTGGATTTCTTCTATGTCTTGACAATCAGGATATAAACATTTTCTGTCCTCTAAGGCTTTGTGCTTATGATTTCTTTGAACATTTAATTTACCAAATGCACTCAACCATTCTGTATCCCACATCTGTTATGGTGTTTGAGGGTTCATCAGTTTTCGATATACTAAGTTATTTCCATCTAGACAGTGTTTAAACACTGGTTCTTCTGGACCAGAATGGCATATAACCTGATCACATATATCTTTTCTATTTTTCTGCACAATTATTCATTTAGTAATTTTCCATTTCCATAATTTTTGAAAAGTACTTTTTAAATTAGTATGCATTTTATAGACACCAAACAATTTTATAGGAGTATTTACCCACCACATCAAAATATCTTAAAATGAACACCATAACCATTTTTGTGGTACACTTGTTCTCATTACAAGGGCTGGTTTTAAATTTGCAACCCAAAATATTGACTGAAAAAGGGCTAATGAATTAGTCATCCCCACCCCACCCCTTATTTTTGGCAAATAGATGAATTCCCATTTAATAAGATTTAGACAGCTTCCCCACAGCTTTTTAAAAACATTCTATACAATCTTGTCTCCAGAGAAACCAGTGGGGAAAATGCACTAACATATAAAAAAGAGATACAAGGAACTGTTTAATAATATGCACACACTTAAGTTTAAATAAACTCCACCCTTTCCAGTTATGAACTTTCTGTTTGCCTCTTTGTAATGCAGATTCCCAATTCTGTGCTGCACTATTCACCCCCCATACTATATTAACAGGATCACTAGTTACAGTTATACTTGCTACACCGTCCACTATGTCCAGACACTGGTCCTAAAAATAAACCAGTACATTTCTTTAGATTTAAACTTGCCCCAGATACCTGCCCATATAACCATGTTGTCTCTAATCATTAGATAATACTCTCCTGATTCCTGGCAAAAATACACACACCATCTGCATATGCTAAAACTCTCACCTCATCCCCCTCACGACTGTCTGATGTGCCCTGAAAATTTGATAATGACAAAATTTTCCATATCAGCAGATCTAAGACAAAGATGTATAACAGCGGACTCAGGGCACATCCCTGTCTGATACCTTTTTGTACCCGAAACTGATTTCCACCCCTCGGGGTCAATTCTGATATAATGACAGCATTTCCATAAAGCAGAGTTACCTACTGTAAAAACACTGGAGGTATCCTATACTTTTAGAAGACAGTTAAGAAAACAAGATTCACCTTATCATATGCCTTATGCTGATCCAGGGACAATAAATATCCCTCAATTTTCTGTTTTTCACAGAAGAAAATAGTATCTCTTAAAAGACGTAAATTTGTTTGAATATTGCACAAGTCTGAACTGGGTGAATCAAAAAAGGAGCAACCTGCTTTAAATGGGATTGCAAAAGA
The DNA here is from genome assembly GCA_016271365.2 of Neoceratodus forsteri. Classification (NCBI taxonomy): domain Eukaryota; kingdom Metazoa; phylum Chordata; order Ceratodontiformes; family Ceratodontidae; genus Neoceratodus; species Neoceratodus forsteri. The sequence continues at coordinate 70,193,173 of CM028133.1, forward strand.
AAAGTCAATATTTTAAAATTCAAGTTTAATAGACAGATAGGGTGCCAATTATCAATCAGGGTTCTATCTCCTGCCTTAAATATATATGTAATCAAACCTCTAGTGATGTCATTGGGGAATTCTGGTACCTGTGCCAGATGTGTGAACACTCAAACCAAAATTTTTGCCATAAGTTCTGAGAACAATTTATAAAATTAATTTGAAAGTCCATCCTCCCAGTGAAGACCCTAACTTTAATTTTTTATAACTACCAGTATTTCTTCTGTAATATTAGCCTCTAAACTCTTTACCTGATCTGGAGTTAAAGCTGGAATTTGTATGTCATCTAAAAACTCCAACATTTGATTCTCCTCTATAGCCTGTAGATGCAATAAAAGGGCCAAATGGCTATCAACCACTGCCTGTATGCCTGTCTTATCTGATCTAAGTATCTCTTTCTCATCTAATAAAGCAGAAAAATGCACATTTTGTCTTTTCTCCTTACAAGTCTGGCAAGGGTTAGAGAAGGGGGTTTTGTGAGTTCTGAAATGAGGTTTGGCTTGTAATTTGGCAGCCCTATCATATTGCAATGACTTCATTTCACCCTTAACTTTCGCAATTTGTGTGGCAAAATCCCTTCCAGTGACAAAAGTTTGAGTTTGAAACTTAAATAATTTGTCTCTTAAAGATAGATAGCTAAGTTTGTCTATATTTACTGTAGGCTTTCCATAAGATTGTAATCACTTTATAATATTGAGTTACGTTTGCAACCACCACTGAACTATATTTGTATATAAACTAAAGACCATCATCCTGGTAATTAAAATATCTAAAATACCTAATTTTACTCATCGAAGTTGTAGGCTTTCTGTATTTACTTTCCACCGTGTTACAGTTGGTCTCTCTCTCTCTCTCTCTGTACTATAAAAAACTCTCCCCTTAACATAACATGATCTGAGAATTCTACAGGCACAATATGTAGCATCAGTACTCCCAACAGTTTTTGACCTAAAAATATAGTCAATTTTGGACATAAAGCGATTTCGTATATACGTATATGTGATATTAGGTATGGTTTGTGTACTACAGTCCACTAGCTATGTAATACCTATATAGGCCTTTAAAGCTGCAGAATCACATAATACATTTTCCCCATCTCCTGTCCACCTGATACCTCCAAACTACAATTGAAATCACCTGCAAAATAAATGTGTCTTGATGTAGCTAGGTACAGCTGTATTTACTCCGACATCTCAACCCTTGCTGCTTTAGTCTGTGCAGTGTATACCCCAATGAAATGAGACAGCTGTCCCAGCCAAATCCCATCTAAAATCAGTATCCTCCCTGGAATGAGATACACCAAATTCTGGAAAACAAAGTCCGAGCCTGAGAAAATAATGCCACCCCCATCTGCTATATTTTCACCAAAAGTCCAGTAAGATAGTCCCCAGAGCCATTTCTTTCTAGTCTGAGCTAACAAAACAGTGGAATTACACCATGTTTCTTACAGGAATATCACATCCAACCTTGCATCATGCAAAAATGTAAATACCACGTTGCGCTTCAGCGCAGACACGATACTTTGCACATTTAAGGTTGCCAAATAAAACAACATTAATGTGTTATTCCAAAAGAACCTTCATTTTTTCCTTTTTTTATTTTGCCTTTTTTTCCATTCAGTCCCCCTTGTCATGTTTTTGTGACAAAGTAAGTGATGAAGATGCATCCAAATCCAGGTCCCCATATTCAGATCCACCACTGCTGGTTTTAGATAGTACTTCAAAAGGAATGGACATTTCCCCATGTACTGGAGCACTGTTTTGCATACACAAACTACTTCTCCTCTGTAAAGGGGCCTTCCATCCAGGTGAGAGTGGGTGTGTGATGAATAGCAACCTGCTTGTTATTGTTTGTAGAACATTTGTGATATAAATGTATGTTTCTGTGACTTTCTACTGGGAAAATATGGTAGCAACCCAGGCCATCATGGGATATTGCATTCTTTTTAAAGAAAAAAAATGTGCTGGCCTGGTTGTTACCTCTGGCTTGTGAAAGTTGGCTTCCTGGGACCCCCAGCTGGCTAAATGCCCTCAGCACTCATATTACTGCCTCCACCTCTCTAGGTATTTTCAAATCAAGGCTTTTCTCTCACCTTGCCACCTCCAGCTCCTGTGACTGCCCTGATTAAACCTCCTATTTTCTCACTACCCACCCTGTCCCATTATTTGACAAAGACATGTTTGGGAAACCTTTTCTCCTGCTATTGTCTGCTCCCCACACCTTTCACTTACCCTCTCTGTTCTGAACTTTTTCCCTATTTGTTTCTCCTAATCTGGCATGACCTCTTTCTTGTAATAATAATGTGATTATTGATATGTCATGTCCTTTTGCACAAATGATTTGATATGTATTTGTATATGTTTTCTTGCTCTTGACACAACACAAATTGTTGCGTTATCTATGTAACCTTTTGTACTGTACCTAATTGACGTGGAACCTTTGTAAAAGAGCCTCTGGCTCAAAGGTAGTAATTCCTAGAACAATAAATTAAACTATAATGATACCAGGCTGTAACAGTTGTAAAACACCCACTTACTGTGAACTCCAGGAAGACTAGCCATAAAATAGGTTGCATTTTATGACCTATTAGAAAGAAGAAACTTCTAACTGATACCTATTAGATTTCACAAATAGGTGACACAGCTCATCAGGAACTTTACCTGAAAACATCAAAGGGATAACTCTGACCTGTCATAAGGCATTACTAATTAGGAAGAATATATATATATATATATATATATATATATATATATATACATGTAAAAAACTCTGTTTAATGCATCCGTTAGGGTTGTTCCACAGTGGCAAATGCAAGGAAATTAGGTGTTAGGGTTGAAAATCCTAACTCTGCATTCCCTCCTACCCCCAGCTCCAAACACACACACACACACACACACATATATGCAAGTAGGGAGCAGGATCGAGGCAACACGACCAATCACAAACAACCAGCAGCAGGTGACAGAAATACCATACAACTGTCTAAATGTACTATAAGACACATCCATCATCATGAGCCACCAAGTGCAGAAGTTCTACAGCCATTCAACTGACTTCGTCCTATGCATGCATACTGCCCAGCAGTTGTTGCTGTATCACATTATACCTTTTTTTATATTTAATAGATTTCTTATGTCTTCTGAATGACAGTGTGTTGATAGTCATTACTGTAATAACATGCCAATATCTGGCAGTGGTCTTACAAACCTTTCTTGACTGTTAATGCCTCCTGGCATTACCCCGCAATAAGACAATTATCTGTCAGTACACTATTCTCTGCACAGTACTGCTGTACCATTATCTTATACTGTAGAATTGAAGATCTATGTGGAACTGTCAGACCTGATAACTCACATGATCACACTACACAATAGCTAAGTTGTGCAAAGTTTGTCATTTAAAACAGCAAAGTGTGTTCCTCCAGTATGTGATATAGTGCTGTTACAATGGTATTCAAAGGACCCATGTTCACATGTTTGTCATCATTAGTGCATAGTAGCAAAGATCACTGTAACATAGTTTCATGTGTCTAAGTACCCACTGATCTTACCATGCCATAAGAAAAAAATGGATCAGTACAATATTATCTACTAAGCCATTCTGCACTCTTATTTGAACCTTCACAGCTGTATATGGGACTGTGTCACCCAAATTATTACATGGTACCAGTTCACTGTCTTTGTCTTGCAGTGAGTTTGTAAATGCAAACAGATGTTTCTGTTTGTATACACATTCCTACCTATGAAGTAAGAGTGGCGGCCAAACACAATACGTTACCACCTCTGTACCTAAGCATGGATAATATTAGACACCATTTACACCAGGCTTTCATGTGTGTAAATGGCTCCTAATGTTACCATAACAGTAGCAAATAATGTATATGAATACAATAATAAACACTGTGCTGTAGCACTGTTATCCACTCCTAAAGAGCACAACGGCTATGTGGAACTGTAGCTCACAAACTGTTAAATATCATCATGGCCCATGGTTCATATCATTATACAAAGCATTTCACATATTTATAGTAATATGACTATTATCATAGGGTGGGAACATCATGCAGCACTTGTACCACTGTTAGTTCTGGTAGTGGTTCTGCAAGTGGCAGAAAAATAACAAAATATTCATTCTGCATAGTATTTGGAATCACAAGTAACAGAACAGTCATACAACTATTGAGCACTGCATGTAGTTATAGATTTATGGCCAGAAATCTTTATTCATTCAACATGTGTGTCTCAATGTGACCAAGCCCATCTTGATTTGAAGAAGGGTACGTTGAACAGTACATGTTACTGAAAGGGTCCCATACTGCCATTTTATTTCTGCCTGTATCCACATTAGATAATTCATCATGTTATACATGCTTTCTTCTACATTGATACCTCATGATATTGTCACAGCATAACCAAACAATGTATATCATAGGAATTCTGTGTACAGTACTATTGTTGTGACATGAGACCCTGTGAAGATGTGCAGAACACTCTGTACACCCATGGATGCTCAAATGCTACAGTTGTTGACACATGCTTATGGATGTGTTTTTGTAGTAAATTTAGACAGTTGTATGTTATTTCTGTCACCTACTGCTGGTTGTCTGTGATTGGTCATGTTGACTTGGTCCTGCCCCCTACTTGTGCGTGTGTGTGTGTGTAGCTGGAGGGGTGGAGAGGGAATGCGGAGATAGGGTTTTCAACTCTAATTCTGAATTTCCTCGCTTTTGTCACTGTGGAACAACCCTAACTGATGCATTAAACAGAGTTTTTTTGTCATTAATTTTCTGTCTTTTTGAGAAATCATTATGTCATACTATACTGTATATCTTGTTGAGAACATGCCTCCCTCTTTTTGTACCACAGACTCACCAAGAAATAGATACCTTTGTCAGAATAAGTACTTGTCTTATACTTTTCATGCAGCAATAGTTCATGTACTACATCTTTCACATGAAAATGAAATGATAAATTAATGGAATAGCAGATTAATATGTGCGCCACATGGACCAATAGCACATGTACAGTGCTAAGTATAAAATCTGCACAGATGAACATCTTGCACTTTGTTTCTATGCAGCAATATCATAGGAATCATAGGAAAGATACTGAGCTGGATGGACTCACGTCCTATATGCTGACCACTATCTTCTAATTTCTAATCTGGTGCATATACCTGTCCCATTTAGATTTAAACTCAGCAATAGACTGACTAGCCACAACCTCCAATGGCAATTCATTCCAAGCGTGCACCACCCTTTGATTAAACCACCATGTACTTCACACTTTATTACTTTTAGACGCTGTTAACTGCATTGGGTGGGACCTAGTTTTGTACATATTACTGTTTCATTTTAGCCCCGTGATATCCCAAAGATCATCATTTTGCCAAGTCCTATAAACCAAACACATATCTCCTCGCTTTCTGTGCCCCTCCAAAGAGTACATGTTCAACTCTGTCAATCTAGTTACATAATTCTTTCCTGTCATATCACAAATAACTCTTGTTGCTCTTGTCTGGACCCACTCCAATAGAATTGTATCCTGCTTTTTAAGGGGTGACCACACCTGTGCTCCATACTCCATAATGGGCCTCACCAAGGATATGTACAGGGGCAAAACAACAGTCCTACTTCTGGATGATATGTGCCTCAGTATGCAATTTAAGATTTTATTTCCTTTTTGGGCTATATTCTGACAGTGTGATGAAAATGTCTTATTACTAGAGACTGTTATACCCAAATCTCTTTCCTCATTTGTTATTTTTAGTGGTATATTTCCTAATTTGTAGGGTAATTTGGGATTTCTATTGCCCAAATGCATAATGAAACATTTATCTAGATTTAATGTCAGTTTGAATTTATTAGACCATGTGTCAATATTATCTATTGCATTTTGTAAATTTGAAGTGTTTAGTCTAGTATTCACTTCTGCTCCAACCCTACAATCATCAGCAAACTTTTGCAACCATACAGATTTTTGTTTTATTTGAAGTGATGATACATAAAGATTGAAGAGACAGGGGCCCAAGACTGATCCCTGAGGCACCCCACTAGTCACTTCCAAGCTGTCGGACAGTTCCCCTCTAATACTCACGCACTGATTCCAATCCTGTAACCAGTTTTGAACCCAATTTATTATGTAAGGGTTTATACTCAGATTACTCATTTGTTGTATCAATTCACAGTGAGGCAGTCTGTCAAACACCTTTGAAAAATCGAGAAACAACACATCAATGGGGATACCCTTATCCAGTCTATCTATAAGAAGGTTATAGAAGGCCAACATATTCATCGAGGCACAACCTACCCTTTACAAAGCCGTGCTGAAATTCATCTGTAAGATGATTTGTTTCTAGATATTCATGTATTCTATCCTTTAACACCCCTTCTAAGATCTTTGAGGGTATGGCAGTAAGGCTAATAGGTCTGTAGTTAGCAGGATCCATCTTATTTCTCTTCTTATAAATTGGGACCACAATTGCTGATCTCCAGCATTCAAGTACCTCACCTGTATTTAGGGACTGCTGAAAAATGTATGTTAATGGGGGTGCTATTGTCTCAGCTAACTCCCTAAGTACTCTTGGATGAAGTCCATCAGGACCAGGGGATTTAGTAGGATCTAATTTGTCTAGTCGTTCTTTAATTTCTGTATAGGTTATTGTTATACTTTCATTTGGGTCAGGAACAAATCTTTTAATAGGATGTAAAAGTTTATCATTAGAAAAGACAGTTGAAAAATAATTATTTGCAATATCTGCCATTTCTTTATTATCAGATGTGCTATCACCATTTAGTTTTCTTAACGGGCCTATAGTATTTGATTTTTCTTTTATATTGCTGATATAAGCGTAGAAGGCCTTTGGATTTCCCTCTACCCTATTAACCAAGCTTGATTCATAGTCAATTTTAGCCCTCCTGATATGTTTTTTAATTTGATTTGTTAATTGTCTGTATTGATTTCTGGTTTTGTATAATCTAGTTATTTTCCACTTTTTATAAAGTTTATGTTTTTTGTTAATTAGTGATCTAATTTTGTGAGTCCACCACTGTACTTTATTATTTCTCCCGGTATACTTTTGTTTTGTGGGAATATTTTCCAATTCTTGCTGTTTAATTTTTGTGTAAAATATATCCCATATTTCTTTCAAGGGTCTGTCACCAAACTCGTTTCTCCATTCCCATTTTGAGAGATTTGCATTAATTTTTACAAAATTTGCTTTCGCGAAATCATTAATAGTGGTTTTACCCCTTTGAATTGATACTGGTTCAGCCAATTTAAATTCCACCATGAAGTGATCGCTTGTTCCTAAAGCAGCAGAGGTCTTACACTCACACAAAATATCTCCCATATTTGTCAACACTATATCCAATATATGTTCACCCCTAGTTTGCTCTGCTACACACTGGACTAAGCCTATTTGATCACAAACAATTTGAAACTCTCTCTCAAAAGGCATTACTGCATAAGATGTTCCCCAGTCTATTCCTGGTAGGTTTAGATCACCTAAAATTAATAGCCTATCTGTTGGATCTAGAGTCAACATGTGATCTAGCAAGCTCTTATTATGTTGTGAAGTGGATGATGGAGCTCTGTAAATTAAACCTAAAATGATTTTTGGAGCGTGTATTGGTAATAGTTTGATCCATACTTGATCCACCATATCCAAGGAGGGTACCATTAATTCTGATTTTATGCTATCTATTATATACAAAGCCACCCCTTCCCCTTTCCTATATGTTCTGGACCTCCTATATAGTGTGTAACCATCAATATCCTGACCCCAATTGTCATTATCATCCCACCATGTTTCCATCACAGCGGCTATATGTATATTGTTAGTAGCCAGAATAACTCTAAATTCCCCCATTTTAATTTTTATGCTCCTAGCATCTACTAACAAGCAATTCCAAGAATAGGATTCATTAAATTTATTATTAATGTTTTTACTTCTACGTGAACTTGTGCTGACAGAATCCCCATCCTCCTTTCATTTAGTTTAAATTAAACCTTGTGACTTCTTTAAATCTCTTAGCTTACCAACACCAATATACATATTAGCACTGTAACTTAATATATAATAAAAAAACACAACACAGGTAGATAAGGCTCAAAAAATATTTATTGTCCAATTAAAAGTTGATAAAAAAGGCCAAATTAAAATTCCAATTAGTACACAAAATCAGTCTCACAAACAATTGTAAAAAAGTATCACACCAAAGTTTGAAATGCATGTAAACAGTATGACAGGTACTTCATGAGTAAGATGTGCCAGTAGTACACAACACATGAACACAGCTACCACAGTATGCTCTGTACACTGCTTACATGCATCAAACAGTAATAATGTTATCATTGTGTGACTGATAGTGTGAATGTTCCTGGGGTGGGTGAAAAACAAGATGCCAACTGTTTAAATAATAGCAGCACAAACACATAATGCTCTCTAAAAAAATACATCTGAAAGCTATTTTAAAACATTAAATTATAATATATTTATGTGTAGACATATGCATATATATATATATACACATATACATATACATGTAAAGACATATAGATACAGTATATGGGTGCATTTGGGAAATTCCCACCTGACCCCTCAATAGAGGTGATCAAGAAATATTATCAGGAACATAAAAATGCTGTTGTTATCAGTGAAAGTGTTTGATTTACAATAGTGTAATATTCTATACATACATTTAAGTAACTTATTACACAAACCAAAATGAAATGGCATATGGTAACAGGAACTATATCCATCAGTGAAAATGATCAAAGCTATAATTAACATTAATAGTGAACAAATGAAGTATCTACATCACTAAAAACTTGTACTTACCACAAAGTAATCGTTTCACAGAATGCTATGACTATTACGTTAAAAAATCTCTTATTCAGAAAATGTCACCTCTTGATAATAAACAAATATCTACCACAACACTCTACTTTATTATCAATGATGCCTATATGAAATTACTACAAACTAGAAATGTTCTACTAAATATCTATGTTATATTAATATATATATATCAACAATACCTTTAAATAATTGTGAATCAAATACTGTAAAACAGTGAGATATTAAAAATTGTTTAATCAGTTCAGTTGATAAATACAACTACTTAAAACCTAACAGTATTAACTGTAATCAAATAATGTATTAATAAGCATATATACATATGTACAACACAGATGTACGGCAAGAAAACAGGGATAGTACTACACTATTGAGGCACAATATGGTATTAGTCAGTGAAGACGCAAACGGACAAAAAAAAAAGAAACCCAAGCCACACCTGATGATACTCAACATGTCATAGAGTGATGCATATTTCAGAGTATTGTACTGTTAAGTACAGGTCAGCAGATCATGTAAAAAAACAAAGTTTAATAGTGCTAACACAGAAGTGGCACGAACACCAGGATATCTTTTACTCATAAAAGATCCAAATAATGTAATGATGCAGACAAGTCTTTAAAAAGACATGTGTTACACAGTTTTATTTATGCACATGGACAAGTATTGTGCCTTAGTAGAGGCACACAGTTGGCAAGTGTGTCAAATAGTACTTGTTATGGCTACATATGACATACTCATAAGAAAAGACAATGACAGAAGAGGACAACCAGATAGGAATATCTCTTTTGACATTTCAGATTCTTCCTTAGACATATAAGGGTGGTTTCTCTAGTGACTGCAAAGACAGTTGGCGATGACTGAAGACCACTGCAACTATTTTCACTGTGTCACTGATCAACACAACAATCTTAACAGTCAGATTGAGTAAACATATGCATGTAAACCATGTGATATGTTAACAGTGTATTCTTGAACACAGATTTGCATGAAACAATTTTTTATCTACCAGAACTCACTCTGTAACAAAATGGACAGCAAGGTATGTCACATGTTGTGTGACTATTCCTTTGATGAATGAAGATTGTAATAGTTCTTCAATATCAACACGTATGCATTTTTTAAGTGTCGCGGCAGTCTCTGTTTGAAAGTGCTTGTTGAGTCATTGCATTCGGCCCAGCCAGTTCTGTACCTCAGTAAACAAGTGTAATGTCCAGAATGTACAGACTGGCCATAGTGGTAGACCACAGCCTAAGTGTCAAACACTGCTTGGTTAAATACAGTTCTACCAGCTGTGAAATCTGTGATGGGTGTGTCAACTCTGAGCCCATTAGAGTCAAATCTATGCAATACAAGCATACGATATTGAGATGAAGTCCTGAGATGTATGGACTGAGTACATGTACCTCCACACCTTACACACAAGTGACCACTTTCACCATTGGCAAACAGCTGCTGGAACCTGACACTTTGAGTCTGAGGCACAAACAGAGAAACCCAAAGCATGCCTTCAGTGGTTTCTCACTCTGAATGACCACATGACACACATACATATCTGGTAACATATGACACAGTGAAGTACTGGTGCATTGGAATCCAATCTTTATCCAAGCTGTTTATGATGGCCATCATAAACTCACTAGTGTCCTTGCATGTTAGCAGCAAATGTACTGCATCCATCATATGTACCTAAGTCTTGCTGTAGAGGTGTCAGTGACTGCACGTTAGTTGACTGATCAGAAGCCACGTTGACAACTTCCTTCAATGCCTTTGATAAGGGAGCGTCTTGTGAAGCTGATGTTGCCTGCACAAAGTGTGGCATGTGGAGAAAAGCTTGCATAGCTGAATTAGCATAGCAGTTTACTCTAGTACTGTTATCAAACATTGGGACACTAGCCATACCAAGTGACTTCTGAACAACAGCTGGTTCTGCATCTTCATTTGACATTCTGACCTTCTTAGTACTCTGCACAGTTGATTCAATGGTGGCAGTTCATTTTCTCTTGTTGCTAGGTGAAGCTGTGACTGTGGGATGTGAGACAACCACATACATAGGCAGTGGTATTAGAGAAATATGTGGCTGCTACAGAGTACATAGTCTGTTGTACTCCACAATACATTGCTTGTCAGCGCGTATCTTCTGAGATGTGAGTGTTATGGCGTGCAACCCAGAAAGACTGTGTACGCGTGAACATGCCACATAGCTCATGGCATCTTTGAAAATGTCTATCCCTATGTCCATCATTGCTGAATCCAAACTCAAGCCCTGAGATTTGTGAATTGAAACAGCATATGCAACCCATATTGGCAACTGTTTCCTGTTGACATAGATATCCTTAAATACCTGGAACTTAACACAGGTATGATCAATCTGCACAGGCTATTCCATGTTGTCAAAGTGGAAAACAAGTGTCTCAATAAACATCTTCTGAACATTGTAAATGAACTATGATGTTACCCATGGCACCGGTTACCATGCCATGCTCAACATCAAGATTAAACCGTAGCATGACATGTGCATTCTTACAAACTGTAAGAACAGCTTCCAGACCAGCTGTGCATGAAACATCTGACTTTTTTTCAGAGAGTCATTCAATCATCTTCGCTACCAGCTTGTGACTTAGCATAACACCATCAGCTGTATCAACAGTAAGCAGTATGAAAATTTCTTGATTCTCTCGCTGAAAAATAACACTGCTGAACTCAGCACATTTCTTAAGTCATGGCATAAGACACATAATGCGTGTACCCCTTGAGGTACACATCACTGAAAACATCACATGCTGTTTCTATGGATGTAGTATCCATTCTGATTCTTCGATTGTGTAACATTGAAAGATGTTCTGGTGACAAAAAACCTGTATGAGCTTGATCCAACAGTGTCTTGTAAGACAGATCACCACTCTGCTGCTTGTTGTGACACAGCTCAACATAGGTAAATAACTCCCACAGGTTAAAACCTCCAATGCAGCCTAGTGTATTCTTAGCCTGCTTGACAGTCAGAGCTGCAAAGACATGTTCCACATTAACTGGTGAAAGCTGTAAAAGGTCTCCAAATACACCAATGCTTTTACCACCAAATGCATCTTCATAGTCAGTCCCCAAAAAATCTCCCGTAGACGTAGGTGTATACAGGCAAGCATCAAATTAGAGACCATGCTAATCTCATCAATGATGGTAAATTCATCTTAGTAAACATAGAACAAAGCTGAGATGCAACCTCAAATGACAGCTTACGATACTCTCCTGCTTTGCCATGCTCCACTGGCAACATGAAGAGACGGTGTAACATAACTCCACCAATGTTGTATGCAGCCAGTCCAGTGGGAGCACTAACAGCAACAGACATTGATGAGTCTGTCAGTTTTCATATTTCAGCCATAACGGCCTCTATAAGGAAACTCTTTCCTGTACCTGCTGAGCCACTAACAAACATCAATAGTGGCTTGTGGTCAGGACAGTCACATTTCTTTTGTTCATGTAGTATCCCATGCTGGACAACATCAGTAACTGCAGAGTGCAACACATTGCTGCTTATTGAGTCTCTCTCTCAGTTCTGCTGGGTCAACTCTGCAGTGTGTCCCATGTTCCATAGCACTCTCCACTTCTGACATGAGTACTTCTGGGGTATTCAGAGGCAGAGGTTCTCCAAGGATAACTTCTCCTTCTGGATCAAGATTGTCCTGTGAATTAACAGGAGTGTTCTCCCCAAGTTGTTTCTGTACCTTTTCAAGCTGCTCCTTCTCAGCATCTAGTCTCTCTATATATATATGTGTCTGAGTATTCAGTTTTGAATGTCTCATAATTGTGATTGAATACTTCCTTGAATGTATCACAGTCACCTTTTAATTCAGACTCATTCCTCCAGAGTTTAAATAAGAACAGGAGAGCAAAGTAGTAATGCTCTCTGCTCTCAGATGTGCCTAGATGTAATTAACAGTGGTCAATGAGTCAAGGCTTATGTCTCTTAATGAGACAGCTGTCCACTCCTTTGACCTTGTAAATGTCACGTGTGCAATGAGGTGAGAGATCCAACTTATAGTCATACCACTTAGCCACCTCAAATAAACACATTCGATCCATGTCTTTCCTGTCTATGGGGGTAGTACATGTCAATGAGGTTATTCTTCAAGATATGTCTTAAAGAGGGCATCTGAGAACCAGTTCCTCAATCTCAGCATGAGGAATAAGTACACGTCTGTGCTTCTCTTTGTAGTTTTCACTGAGAAAGTGCACAGCATCAGATTTGCCGTACAAATGTGTACCGATCAAGCGATTGCCGGCCTCATAATCACCACATTCTCTGTGTGATAGGGTCTTCAATCCCATTGACCACAACTGAGATGTCAGTGACTTGCTTGAACTGGCAATATATTCCCAAAGATCTTGCATGCTAGTCTGTTCATGTTTGGTGATGTACGAAGTGATGTACCGAACCAGAGCCAACGAGTTGTCAGCAACAAACTGAACATCTATGTTTTCTTGCCCCATTAGAAGAAGAGTGGGATTGTAGGATTGTAGTCATTGATGTACACCTCTTTCTCATCTCTGGGTAACTCATATACCATCTTGTTTGATTTTGCCTTCAAGTGGTGTCGCATAACTGAAAACAGTTTGTTCATGCAACCATCCTGACAGACACGCCTGGGAAATCCGAAATGACATCTTGTGTACCAATCAGATTTGTTTTTCACTACCTGGTGGCAGTATTTCACACAAATATGGTGTTGAAACTTCTGCACCAACTTCCACTGTGTAGGACTGTTGTACTTGGCATTACTTGACGTATGTGGCAAGTAATGTATTGCTTACTGAATTCTGCTTCATGTTCACCTATGCATGATCCACAGTAACATATGAATATGAGGATCACCTCATGCCTGATAGTTCATCCTCCAGAAGTAATGCTCCACAATACCAAGAGGCAGATTGTCCTTTGACAAAATGAAAGTCAGGAGTTCATGGAAATTGCTTGTGAAAATGCCTAGTCACAGACACTGGGTCAAGTTAGCAAATTTCTCAGAGTCATTGATGAAATGGCCAATACATCAGAAGTTGCCAACTTCAAGAGTTCAATGACCCCCTCCCAGGTATATTCAGTACAGCTGAGTGTGACAAACCATGTGGCTGCACCATACTCTGACAGCATAGTGATCACCTCAGAGTGTCTGCGATACCGGCATTCTTTGGTGCCACGTAGACTTGACAGAATGGAAGACAAATTCACTTTCACATTTTCATCCTTTTGCTTTAATTTCTGAAAAAAATGTGCAGCAGTGATTCCATCTAGTGAACTTGTGAGCCGAATAGTATGTGCAATAGATGCAGACAGTATGCTAAGCTTGCTCTCCCAGAAGAGATGAAACAGGTACTGTATGTTGCGTCTGAATTTGCCATCCTTACTGAGCACATGACCAGTGTGGTACTCAGCACCTTGTACACATACTTCTCTTTCATCTAGGTGTCCACCTGACCCTTTTGGGAATAAATCTGGAAAACAGCGGTCTTCCAATGTTGCCTTCCAAATGCTGACAGGCTCACCTTTCACCTGTTTCATTTGGTACAGATCAATGTCCCCTACTGGATTTCTGCCATGCAGTGGGTGAATTGTGTACTGTTCATACACATTATCATTTGTCTCTACATTCACCTTCTCAATCATTGGTTTTGTGGTATCCAACACATCATGTTCAACAGACACACTAGTCATGCAAACAATGTCAACATCTGCATAAAAGGGATTGTTGCTCTTCAAATAAGAAAGCAAGCTTCTCCTCTACATTAGCAACATCCTGCCAATTGACGTCTGACTCTGTTGGAACGCCATTGACAAGAATCACCAAAGTGTTCTCAGTGGAGATTGCCTCCACATTTTCCTGCAGAGGAAGTAGAAGATACATAACGGAGCACTTAAGAGTACTAATGAGTTATTTTTGTGGAATGTTCCTTGTTTTTGTGTTCAGACATAGAATAGTTTGAAACAGTTTCATAGTCCAAATAAGAATCCGTTCAAATATATTCAATGTGGCAGTCTCATCAAGTGTAACACGTCCCTCCATTTTGTTCAAGAGTGATCTTGGTGGCATAATGTTAGCCTTCACCTTGGAGAAACAGTGCTTGCATATCACAATGACTGGGTCTAACTGGAAGTCACACTTTAACAGCAGAAATGCTGACAGTCGAAACCGCATGTCATTGTACGGTGACAAGGTTTCCAGGTTCACTGTGACCGTTTGTTTTTCGTAACAGAGCCGATCACATGACACACATACAGAGTCAAATTTATCTGCCTTTGCCAACTCAAATTTGGCAATCAATTTCTCAAACTGCTTTAGAATATCAATTTCTAAGACAAAGACAGAATTTCTTTCAGCAATTGATGACTGATCAATCACAATTTCTGTGACACTGCTGACACGTCGCAGCTGTTTCCGAACTGTCATGGCACCATGCATGGCACCAGACTGCAGTAATTCATTCAGACGAGTATACTGCACAACTCATCGCACCTCATAGACCCTGTACACAAAGTTTCACATGCCTGATTGATGCACTCCCAGCATCCGCATGTGTTGAAATACACTGTCACAAACACCACTATCTAGACATGCAAGAGAATGATACATAAGTCCAGTATGTGGACAGATCTCGCAAAGGTCTATAGTCTCAAACAGTTTATGTCTGTCTTTACAATCAGTAATGACAAACAGGTTGATAAAGTGCTCAACTTTGTCAAATGACAATTGCCTTCGGTTGCAACTTGCATCACACGTCCATGACAGACAGTGACGCTTATGAGGCTGAACAGTTGCCTCACACTCATCATCTGACTTCATTGTAGTGTCATCACACACACTCAGCACATTACACAGCTTACTGGACTCATCAATGCAGAAGTTGCTGTCCTTTTTCTGTGAGTAATATGACTCCTCCCAGAAATACACCTCTGAGTGCTGTGTGTGCAGCCAGCAACCGGTGAAAACATCATAGAAATTGTGTTGGTTCAAGACAGGATAGCGTTGTAGCCTCATCTTAATCTCATACACAACTTTCCTGAACTGCTCAAGTACATGTGCCATCTTACGCCACAAGCATCGAAGAACAAATAGTGCTCTATTAACAAATGTAAGGATTCTGAGATGCAATTTCATCAAAGAGAGATGACTCTTTAGTTTTTTGCACTCACGTATAATCACAGCATCAATAAGTCTGTCAATCTTAGCTTTAGAAGCTAGTGATTGAAAATACTTTTGCTTCCTCAGATGACCATTAGCAGCCATGCCTTTACGCTGCTGCTTAGTATGTGTCTTTATGCTTGCCTTATCAATATTAGTGTTCCGTCTGAAAGATTTCCACAACTGTTTCTGGGCTCTGCATTTTGCCCTGCAGTTGAGCAAGTACGTACTGTTTCTGTAGACTGTGCAGCCTGTCAAGTCATTCCTTGAGTGTAATGCTGATTCAGTTTACATCTTGATGTACCATGTGTGCTTTTCAGAACACTCTTAAACAACAGTGAACTACTATGATACCTCTTTTGTCTCTGCATAGAACTCCATCTCTGTTTAGAGGGCATCTTTCATCTCTGGAAATTCACAGTAGTGTGGGACAATGTTATGTTTGTTATCAGATGCCTGTATAAGAAATAGAGAAAAACAAATATTTAGTGGAAAACTTATTTTTTTGTCCCAAGCATTACATAGCCACACACACTGTCCATGTCTCATGTTACAAGAATAAATAGTACTGCTTACAAAACATTGCACAGATAATGCTCCTCACAGCAGGACACCAGTGAACCCAATATACAATGTTTCTAGTGTCGCAGAACAGAAGATCACTTATAACATGAGAAAATATATCTAAACATGTCAAAACTAAAGTTTTGTCACAATTTTAAGTATTGATAGTATTTTTTTCCAAAAAATCATTTTTTTCAACATTTTCAAAAAGTGGTGTCAAATGTATGCCACTGTCACAAAATGTGGTGTCGTGAGCACGAACGTGTTGCAGAATTTGGTGTCCTCAGCATGACACTGTCAAATATAATGTCGCAAAATAGTGTCTTCAGCATGAAAGTGTCGAATAATTGTGTTGTGAGCATGAAAGTGTCCAATAATCACATTAAAAAAACACCCTCCATAAGGCTAAGTCAATCAGACACTGGTTTGTATTTGAGTGACAGACACTTACACCAATGGAACATAATATTGATCAAGCCATGTCAGGCAACCAATCACAAGTACTGAAGACTGGAAAAAAGAACATAGCTGCCATCTTAGGAAAACACTGAGCAGCCTGCTTTACTCTGTGTAAGTACATAACATTTTCTATACAATGTTTCTAGCATTATTAAAACTGTTAGCACCACAAAAATAGCATTAAACAAAACATGTTTTACTGCTCTATTTGACTATGACAATCTAAATAACCTATAATGGTATAAAAAGAAGTTATTACTGTTTAAAGTCAGAGTGTCAGTCAGTACTTACTAGCACAGATAGAGCTGTAAATGGAGGCAGAAAGCAAGTAGCACGTGTATCATAACACAAGAAGAAACCAATCACACATCTCTGTGTAGTTGTGATTGTTTGAACTAGCCTATGAAAATGTAGTTTTTCCCCACCTAGAAATCTTCCAACATTTCCAGTTGACAGGAGCTGCAACCATTCATAGTAGTCATAGTTAATGCAGCCACTGTATTGGTTAACCATGAGAAAGCATTAACCAATTACTTTCTAAATCACTGTGTTTTGGGACTGCCCACCAAAGCAATGTTAAAGGAGAAAGGGAAATTTTAGTTTCATATTCAGTAGTGACTAGACACTGCAGGACAAACACTGATTTTTTTGGTAGTTCTCCGTCCACTTCTCAGCTTAAAACCTCAGAATGGCAGAAAACAGCAAATGGATTGTGTGGGTCACCAGCAGCAGTATAGTATGATGAGCTTCAGAGTGTGCTCAGAGGAGTGATTTTGGCAAAGACCTGCAGCTTTCAAATTGCTCTGTTAAGTGGTTTGGTAGGGGAGGCATGAGGTGGGAGCATCTCAAGCCTTCACTGCACAGACTACTGATCACTCAAGCTCATCCAGACATACTGCTGATTCATCTCAGAGGCAATGATTTAGGCATAAAACAATGGTAGATTCAGTGCCAGAAGCAAAATTGGACCTTGCTTCTATTATGGGTATGTTACCTGCCTGTAAGATCATAATTTCAGATATTGCAGAGCGTAGAGTCTGGAAAGCAGAACAGCACATGTACCTGCTTGACAGAGCACGGAAAAAGGTAAACATACAAATATCTGGATATCTGCGCATGTCTGGGATGCACACCATACGTCACCCTGAAAATAAGTATTGTAATGATTGACTATACCTACCAGATGTGCACTTCTCTCATGCTGACAATTGCCTTTTCCTGGGATACTTTCGAGATAGAATCCTCACAGTCTTCTAAAAAATCAGACTGCTAAGATGTTCACCTTTCAAAAATGGTTCTTTTAAGAGCCACAAAACCTTGGTCAAAAAATAGAAAAGCTGCACACATAGCATACGTGGCACACATAACACACACACATACAATCTCTGCTATATTGAGTGTAGTGGAGCAAGAGCATAGTGGGAGGATAGGTTAGCGGAAGGGGTGAAAAGTAATTATCTGTGTGACTTACTGTATGCATGAGTGCTGTAACATTAACAAAATGAATATCATAAAGTACAATCATTCAAATGATCTATGTCTCCTCTAACTGAGAAAAAATGTTAAGTAAATCCAGCTAGCCTGACAATAACACATATACTAAATAACAGTTATCTCTCTCCTATTTATTTCAGCATTAAAAACACTAAGCAATAAAAACATGAGAATCTGGAGCATTAGGGAGGTATGCTGTCTCTTGGAGGTGGCGCAGACAAAAGGAACCTGCAAGGTCCTGATGCGCAGTATGAATAGGAAACTGGACCACATGTGGAGGTGCATCAATGCACAGCTGAGCTACAGGTTCAGAATAAAGAACAAAACCTCAGAGATGTGCAAGAAGTGTAAACTGCTGCACCAGTGTTTCTATATGTTGAAACAGCATGGGGAGATACTGGATAACAATGTAGGCTGGTACTACCTCACCCACAAGATGTGGGAGTCAGTTGGGAAGCCTGCTGTTGGGGAGCGCCTACAGCATCGTAAGTATAGAGCAAACTCAATACTATACAAAATGTCACACAGTAACAACAAAGCTGCACAGTTACATTTCGTAGCATTACACTCAGGAGCCAGTACCTTTTCTGGGGCACAGGTGGGAACATAGCATGGTGCAAGCCATGCAACTCCTCACTGTCCTACTGTAAGTACTGTACAGCTGCTGTCACAGAGGTATCCCAATAAACTACATTGAACTAGTTTTCCTGTGTCTGCACACTCAGCATACAGTTCCTAATCATGGGGTGGGTTGGGGCCATACATCCATCCAACCCCTACCTGTGCTAACTTGTGTGCACCTTCAATCAGGAACCTGTGCCATTGATGCCCGTGGCTTGAGCTTAGCTGTTGCTCTCCACTCAAGATGTTGTACCTGCTCTATGGGAGTGGTGGGCATTGCCTGGCTGATACCACACAAATCCTATCTGTGCTAAGTTATATGCACCTTCAATTAGGAACCAGTACTGTTCATGTTCATGGCTTTAGTTTTGCTGTTGCTCTCCACTCACAATGCAGTACCTTCTCTGTGTGCGTGCAAGGGGGTTGCATTCCTTGGCTGATACCATACAACTCCTAACTGTGCTAAGTTGTGTGCAGCTTCAATCAGGGACCTGTACCGTTCATGCCCATGGTGTTAGTTTTGCTGTTGCTCTCCACTCAAGATGCACTACCAGCTCTGGGAGGGGGGGCATTGCCTGTCTGACACTGTACAACTCCTAACTATGGTAAGTTGTGTGCACCATCAATCAGCGACCTATACCGTTGATGCCCATGGCTTTAGTTTTGCTGTTGCTCCACACTCAAGATGCACTACCTCCATTGCGGGGGTTGGCATTGTCTGGCTGACACCATACAACTCCTAACTGTGCTAAATTGTGTGCACCTTCAATCACAGACCTGTACCATTGATGTCCATGGCTTTACTTTTGTTGTTGCTGTCCACTCAGGATGCAGTTCCTGCTCGGGGGGGGGGTCAGTGCCTGTCTGACATCATACAAATCCTAACTATCTCAAGTTCTGTACAGCTGCAATCACTTAACGTATGCTGTAGATATCCATGGCTTTAGTTCTGCTGTGACTCTGTACTAAGTGACTAGTACCTACTTTAGAGGGTGGCGGTGGGGCAGAGAGTATTACATGGCTCAGTCCTTCTACTGGATAATGTTTTATCAAATCACAGTGAAAACACTATGAATAGTCTTAAGTAGTAAACAAAGACTAGTACACAGGTCTTGATAAACTATCAGAAGGAAAAAAATACTGATGTATAGATAAAAGTATACTGAACTGCACGGCGATGTATACAACACTGTTAATATGTATTACTATCCATTTACAGAACATCATATGTGTTCCCCACCTCAGGATGAGGTAATGCCAGCTACAACAGAGACTGTGGAGGGCCATGACTCTGACGAGAGTGTAATTCTCATGGAGTCAGAAGGTAAGACAAATCTATTAGTACTATACTAATGACAGATAACCAGATGGCTGTAACAGGGGAAATATTTCCTTAATGAGATAAGACAACTCAACTATACCTCCTCACAATAGCTTGTGCATCACTGCTACCAGTGAAATATTATATAAAAAGGTACATTTCTCACACTATTCACGGGTGGCAACAGGTTCCTGGCCAAGATCTTCCTGTGTACATCCTCACTATAACAACCTGTGTATGAGTATTCTCAGTAACATCCATCATTACTATCCACAACTTCAGTAGCTGTGTTGTTAACCACTGTGTATCCAATAGATGTTCTTCACGTGGGAAAGAGGAGTTTTGGTGGGGGGAGACCACTGGTTGACTAACAACATATAACATGATACTGCAGTAAATTATGTGCAGCTGGTGTCACACTTATATAATTGACATACATATCTTAAGTTCATCTCTCTCTTAGCAGTCAGCATTGTATATCTTTTGCTCTCAATGGCGGAACTGAGCACTTTTCACCGCTGACTCAACACCTGTCATCAAATGCCTAATGTGTCCACAGTGTGTGCAGCAGTGGAATGAGAACATTTTTGTTTTGATAACTGAAATATTGTACAGTACCCAAACTTCTGGGCAGGCAGCAGCACATATTAATGTAAATGTTATAAACGTATTTACTTCAGACTCCGATCGAAATATCTGTCCATTTTTTTGAGTTGAGAAGGAAACATCTGCTTCTCCTTCTGTAACACATCAAAGTAACTGTTGTAACTGCTATCACAAAACAGTAATGTTAATGTCCAGTACTTTAGTTTACTTATGTCTCACAAATCAACATGTACGACATAGTCAGGGTAGAGACCATGGAAAGCAATACCACTATTAATCAAACATACAGATAGCAATAAGATCTATTATAAAAAATGTCTTTTTTTTTAGCTGCCAGGAAGACTGGATTGGACCAGTTGCTGGATGCAGTGAAGAAAGAGCCAACTGGCTGTGCAAAGCATAAGTACTTAGTACACACATTTGCAATATACAGGAGAAATAACACTTGTACATGTCACTCTCAGGGACGTGTACCGTTGATGTCCATGGCTTTAGTTGTAATGTGGCTCTCCACTCACGCTGCAGTACCTGGTCTGGGGGGGCAATGGCATTGCCTGCCAGACAACGTGCAACTCCTAACTGTGGTAACATGTGTGTTCCTGCAATCATGGTGCTGTCCCATTAATTCCAATAGCTTCAATTTCCTGTGGGTCTCCACTCAGGATGCAGGACTGGGCCTGTGGGGGGACATTGCCTGGCTGAGACCATGCAACTCAAAACTGTCCTAACTTGTGTGTTCCTGCAACCAGGGAGCTGTACCGTTGATGTCCATGGCCTCAGTTTAGCCATGGGTCTCCACTCAGGATGCAGACCTGGTCTGGGGGGGCATTGCCTGGCTGATACAGTGCAACTCCTAATTGTCCTAACTTGTATGTTCCTGCAATCAGGGTGATGTACCATTGATCTCCATAGCTTTTATTTTCCTGTGCATCTCCACTCAGGATGCAGTACCTGACCTGTGGGGGGGGGGCACTGCCTGGCTGATGCCATGCAACTCCAAACTGTCCTAACTTGTGTGTTCCTGCAATCAGGGTGGTGTACCGTTGATGTATATGGCCTCAGTTTTACAATGGGTCTCCACTCAGGATGCAGTACATGGTCGAGGGGCATTATCTGGCTGAGGCTATGCAACTCCAAACTGTCCTAACTTGTGTGTTCCTGTAACCAGGGAGGTGTACTGTTGATGTCCATAGCATTTGTTTTCCTGCACCTCTTCACTCAGGATGGAGTACCTGGTATGCAGGGGGGGGCATTGTCTGGCTGAGGCAGTGCAATTCCTAACTCTCCTAACTTGTGTGCACCTGCAATCAGGAAGATATACCATTGATCTTCATGGCCTCAGTTTTGCTGTGGCTCTCCACTTAGGATACACTACCTGGTCTGGGGGTTGGGGGATTGTCTGGCTGACACTGTGCAACTCCCAACTATCCTAACTTATGTGCACCTGCAATCAGGGAGGTATACCATTGATGTCAATGGCCTCAGTTTTGCTGTGGGTCTCCACTCAGGATGCAGTACCTGGTCTGGGGGTGTGGAGGGGGAATTGCCTGGATGATGCCACACAACTCCTAACTGTCTTAAGTTGACATGTTCCTGCAATCATGGAGGTGTTCCATTGATGTCCTTAGACTTTTTTTTCTGGTTCTCTCCACTCAGGATACAGTACCTGGTCTGGGGGGGGCATTGCCTCACTGAGGCTGTGCAACTCCTAACTGGCCTAACTTGAGTGTTCCTGCAATCAGGGTGATGTCCCATTGATCTCCATAGCCTTCATTTTCCTGTGCGTCTCCACTCAGGAAGCAGTACCTGACCTATGTCGGGGGCATTTCCTGGTTGAGGCCGTGCAACTTTTAACTGTGCAAACTTGTTGTGCCTCCAATCAGGGATGTGTACTGTTGATGTCCATGGCCTCAGTTTTGCTGTGCCTCTCCACTCAGGATGCAGTACCTGGTCTGGGGGGGCATTGCTTAGCTGATGCCATGCAACTCCTAACTGTCCTAACTTGTGTGTTCCTGCAATAAGGGTGGTGTACCATTGATGCCCATAGCCTTCATTTTCCCGTGGGTCTCTACTCAGGATGCAGTACCTGGCCTGTGGGGGAGGACATTGCCTGGCTGAGGCCATGCAACTCCAAACTGTCCTAACTTGTGTACACCTGCAATAAAGGCAGTGCACCATTGATGTCCATGGCCTCAGTTTCACCATGGCTCTAAACTCAGGATGCAGTACATGGTCTGGGGGGGCATTGCCTGGCTGATGTAGTGCAACTCCAAACTGTCCTAACTTGTATGTTCCTGTAACCAGGGAGGTGTACCATTGATGTTCATAGCATTTGATTTCCTGTGCCTCTCCACTCAGGATGCAGTGCCTGGTATGCAGGGGGGCCATTGTCTGGCTGAGGCCGTGCAACTCCTAACTATCTTAACTTGTGTGCGCCTGCAATCAGGAAGGTATACCATTGATGTGCATGGACTCAGTTTTGCTGTGGGTGTCAACTCAGGATGCAGTACCTGGTCCAGGGGTGTGGGGGTGGGGAAATTGCCTGTCTGACGCTGCACAACTCCTAACTGTCATAAGTTGATGTGTTCCTGCAATCATGGAGATATGCTCTTGATGTCCATAGCCTTTGTTTTCATGTGCCTCTCCACTCAGGATACATTACTTGGTCTGGGGGGGATTGCCTCGCTGAGGCTGTGAAACTCCTAACAGTCCTAACTTGAGTGTTCCTGCAATCAGGGTGATGTACCGTTGATCTCTATAGCCTTCGTTTTCCTGTGTGTCTCCACTCAGGATGCAGTACCTGGCCTGTGTGGGGGGGCATTGCCTGGCTGACGCCATGCATCTCTAAACTGTCCTAACTTGTGTGTTCCTGCAATCAGGATGGTGTACTGTTGCTGTCATGGCCTCAGTTTCACAATGGGACTCCACTCAGGATGCAGTACCTGGTCTGGGAGGGGGGTATTGCCTGTCTGATGCCATGCAACTCCTAACTGTTCTAACTTGTGTGTTCCTGCAATGAGGGTGGTGTACCATTGATGTCCATAGCCTTTGTTTTCCTACGTGTCTCCACTCAGGATGCAGTGCATGGCCTGTGAGGGGGCATTGCGTGGCTGAGGCCATGCAACTTCTAGCTATCCTAACTTGTGTGTTCCTGCAATCAGGGAGGTGTGCCATTGATATCCATAGCCTTCATTTTCCTGTGGGTCTCCACTAAGCATGCAGTACATGGTGTGGGGGGGTCATTGCCTGGCTACCACCATGCAGCTCCTAACTATACTAACTTCTGTGTTCCTGCAATCAAGGAGGTGTGCCATTGAAGTCCATAGCCTTCATTTTTCTATGGGTCTCCACTCAGGATGCAGTATCTGGCCTGTGGGGGGGAGCAGTGCCTGGCTGATGCCAATCAATTCCAAACTATCCTAACTTGTGTGTTCCTGCAACCAGAGTGGTGAATATTGATGTCCATGGTCTCAGTTTAGTAATGGGTCTCCACTCAGGATGCAGTACCTGGTCTGGGGGGGCATTGCCTGGCTGATACCATGCAACTCCTAATTGTCCTAACTAGTGTGTTCCTGCAATCAGTGTGATGTACCATTGATCTCCATAGCCTTCATTTTCCTGTGCATCTCCACTCAGGATGCAGTACCTGACCTGTGTGGGGGGGGGCATTGCCTGGCTGACACCATGCAACTCCAAACTGTCCTAACTTGTGTGTTCCTGCAATCAAGGTGGTGTACTATTGATGTATATGGCCTCAGTTTTACAATGGGTCTCCACTCAAGATGCTGTACCTGGTCAGGGGTGGCATTGCCTGGCTGAGGCCATGCAACTCTAAATTGTCCTAACTTGTGTACACCTGCAATACGGGCAGTGCACCATTGATGTTCATGGCCTCAGTTTCACCATGGCTCTCCACTCAGGATGCTGTACCTGGTCTGGGGAGGCATGCCTGACTGACGCGTCAACCCCAAACTGCCTAACTTACGTGTTCCTGTAACCAGGGATGTGTACTGTTAATGTCCATAGCATTTGTTTTCCTGTGCCTCTTCACTCAGGATGCAGTACCTAGTATGCGGGTGGGCATTGTCTGGCTGAGGCAGTGCAGCTCCTAACTATCCTAACTTGTGTGCACCTGCAATCAGGGAGGTATACTGTTGATGTCAATGCCCTCAGTTTTGCTGTTGGTCTCTACTCAGGATGCAGTACCTGGTCCGGGGGTGTGGGGGGGGAATTGCCTTGCTGATGCTGTGCAACTCCTAACTATCCTAAGTTGATGTGTTCCTGCAACCATGGAGGTGTACCGTTGATGTCTATAGCCTTTGTTTTCCTGTGCCTCTTTACTCAGGATACAGTACCTGGTCTGGGGGGGGCATTGGCTCGCTGAGGCTGTGCAACTCCTAACAGTCTTAACTTGTGTACACCTGCAATCACAGAGCTCTACCATTGCTGTCCATGGACTCAGTTTAGCTGTGGTTCTCCACTCAGGATGCAGTTCCTGGTCGGGGGGCATTGGCTGGCTGACACCATGCAACCCATAACTGTCCTAACTTGTGTGTTCCTGCAATCATGGAGGTGTACTGTTGATGTCCATAGCCTTTTGTTTTCCTGTGCCTCTCCACTCAGGATGCAGTACCTCATCTGGGGCAGTACCTGGTCTGGGAGGGGTAGCCCATTGCATGTCTGAAAGCATGCAACTACTCAGGCTCCTAAGTTGTGTGCATCTGCAATCAGTTACCTGTACCATTGATTTCCATGGCTTTACTTCTGCTGTGCCTCTGGACTCATAATCTAGTATGGAGTCTGTGAGAGCAGGGAGGGGAGTAGGAGTTATTCCATGGGTGAGTTCATGTAAGCCATCAATGTCCTGCCATATCTGCACCTAGTACCAGACAGTCATAACAACAATGTTCATGGCTTTATATCAGCTGTGTCATGACCAGTACTATGTCAGCCAATCATAATGTGGCATTTTTTGCACCCATTGTATAATTTGTAATAACATGTACAATAAGGCTACACTGATCCATGTACCATACTGATTTATCTATTTTCTGTTCACTGGTCCAATCAGAAGACGATCGGTCCATGAGCTCTTTGGTCATGTAGACAGACTTGAGCAGAAGGTTGACCGTCTGCTACAGGGCCAGGATGAAATCCGGGCCATGTTGCCTGCCCAGCAGGGGATGGTCAACCTCTTGCTCGAGCCTGTCAACATGGACACAGATGCCACGGGCCAGGCAGCACTGCCCCACCACATGCAACTGAATCCAGTCTCCCTGGGCAAAGCTGAAGGCCCTCCACAGCACCGGTATCTTCTCCTGGAGCAGCAGTTTCCACTTCTGATATACCTCCACATGTGTCCAATTTCCTGGTCTGAGAAGCCTCAACCAGACAGCACACCTCCCCATCTCCCAATCTTTGCACAAATAAATATTATTTTTGTTAATTGTTATATATCTGTAAACAGAGAAAAATTGTGACTTGTATTTTTATATATTTTCATACTTGCACAAATTTATAAAAAAGAAAAATAAGCACTTTTAAAAAAATGTTATACTAACTAAAAGCACATAGTGTTTTTATTTTCAGTATTAAATATTTCAGATTATTTCTCCAGCTGTTAGCACACACCTGGTGCTCTGGATCTCTATGCAGGATACATTACCTGGCCTCTGGCAGAAACAGGAGGGAGGACCATTATCTGCCTTAGTCCATGCAACTCTTCAGTGTCCTAACTTCTGTGAACCTGCACTCAGACAGGTGTATCGTTGATGTCCATGGCTCTAATTTTGCTGTGGCTCACCACTCAGAATGCAGTAACTGGTCTTTCATGGGGGTGGCCTGGCAGATGCCATGCAAATCCTAACTGTGCTAACTTGTACGTAATTCCAGTCAGGGACGTGTACCGTTGATGTCCATGACCTCGGTTTTGCTGTGTCTCTCCACTCAGGATACAGTACCTGGTTGGAGGGGCATTTCCTGGCTGAGGCTGTGCAACTGCTAACTGTGCTAACTTGTGCCTCCAATCAGGGATGTGTACTGTTGACGTCCATGGCCTCAGTTTTGCTGTGCCTCTCTACTCAGGATGCAGTACCATTGTCTGGGAGGAAGGGTCATTCCTTGGCTAAGGCCATGTAACTCCTAACTGTCCTAACTTGTGTGTACCTGCAATCATGGAGGTGTACCATTGATATCCATGGTCTTTGGTTTCCTGTGGCTCTCCACTCACGATGCAGTACCTGGTCTGCGGGGGGGGGGATGTAGTTGCCTGGCTGAGGCAATGCAACTTGTAACTGTCCTAACCTGTGTACATCTGCAGTCAGGAAGGTATACCATTGATGTCCATGGCCTCAGTTTTGCTGTGGGTCTCCAGTCAGGATGCTGTACCTGGTGTGGGGGTGGGGGGCGTTGCCTCACTGAGTCCATGCAACTCCAAACTGTCCTAACATGTGTACACCTGCAATCAGAGAGGTGTACCATTGATATCCATGGCCTCAGTTTTGCTGTGGGTCTCCACTCAGGATTCAGTACCTGGTCGGGGAGGGAGGGGCTTTGCCTGGCTGATGCCGTGCAACTCCTAACTGTGCTAACATGTGTACACCTGCAATCAGGGAGCTGTACCATTGATATCCATGCCCTCAGTTTTGCTGTGGGTCTATACTCAGGATGCAGTACCTGGCTTGTGGGAGGGGCATTGCCTGGCTGACACCATGTAACTCCAGACTGTCTTAACTTGTGTGTTCCTGCAAACCAGGGAGGTGTACTGTTGACATCCATGGACTCAGTTTTGCAATGGGTTTGCACTCAGTATGCAGTACCTGATCTGGGAAAGGGGCATTGCCTGGCTGACACCGTGAAACTCCTAACTGTCCTAATTTGCATGTTTCTGCAATCAGTGTGGTGTGCCATTGATCTCCATAGCCTTCGTTTTCCTGTGCGTCTCCACTCAGGATGCAGTACCTGGCCTGTGCAGGGGCATTGCCTGACTGATGCCATGCAACTCCAAACTGTTCTAATTTGTGTGTTCCTGCAATCAGGGTGGTGTACCATTGATGTCCATGGCCTCAGTTTTACAATGGGTCTCCACTCAGGATGCAGTACCTGGTCTGCGGGGTAGCATTGCCTGGCTGATGCCATGAAACTCCTAACTGTCCTAACGTGTGTGTTTCTGCAATCAGGGTGCTGTCCCATTGATGTTCATAGTCTTTTTTTTCCTGTGGGTCTCCTCTCAGGATGCAGTACCTGGCCTGTGAGGGGGATGGGCATTGCCTGGCTGAGACCATGCAACTCAAAACTGTCCTAACTTGTGTGTTCCTTCAACCAGGGAGGTGTACCATTGATGTCCATGGCCTCAGTTTCACTATGGGTCTCCGCTCAGGATGCAGTACCTGGTCCGGGGGGGGGCATTGCCTGGCTGATGCAGTGTAACTCCTAGCTATCCTAACTTGTGTGTTCCTGCAATCAGGGAGGTATGCCGTTGATATATATAGCCTTCATTTTACCATGGGTCTCCATGCAGGTGCAGTACATGGTCTGGGGGGCATTGCCTGGCTAACACCATGCAACTCCTAACTGTACTGACCTCTGTGTTTGTGCAGTCAGGGAGGTGTGCTGTTAAAGTCCATAGCCTTTTTTTCCTATGGGTCTCCACTCAGGATGCAGTACCTGGCCTGTGGGGGGCATTGCCTGGCTGATGCCATGCAACTCCAACCTATCCTAACATGTGTGTTTCAGCAACCAGGGTGATATATCACTGATGTCCATGGCTTCAGTTTTGCAATGGGTCTCCACTCAGGATGCAGTACCTGGTCTGGGGTGGGGTCATTGCCTGGCTGATGCTGTGCAACTCCTAACTGTCCTCACTTGTGTGTTCCTGCAATCAGGGTGGTGTACAGTTGATCTCCATAGCCTTTGTTTTCCTATGCATCTCCACTCAGGATGTAGTACCTGGCCTGTGTGTATGTGGGAAGGCATTGCCTGGCTGATGCAATACAACTCCAAACTATCCTAACTTGTGTGTTCCTGCAATCAGGGTGGTCTACCATTGATGTACATGGCCCAGTTTTACAAAGGGTCTCCACTCAGGATACAGTACCTGGTCTGGGGGATTGCCTTGCTGATGCTGTGCAACTCATAACTGTCCTAACCTGTGTGTTACTGCAATCAGGGAGGTGCACCGTAGATGCCCATGGCCTCAGTTTCACTATGGCTGTCCACTCAGGATGCAGTACCTGGTCTGGGGGGGCATTGCCTGGCTGATGCCATGCTACTCCAAACTATATTAACTTGTGAGTTCCTGCAGTCAGGGAGGTGTACCATTGATGTCCATGGGCTGCCTTTCCCTGTGACTCCTCACTCAGTATTCACTACCTGTTGTGTTTGTGAGGGGGAGGTTTCACAGCATTGTACACATGATTTTTTGCACATAATGCAAGCACATACCCTTTTTTTTCCCCAACAGCTCTATGAAGAAATACACAGAATACAAAGAATATATGCATGGTAATGGGTCTCAGACTAAACAATGAGCACTTCTAATACTAAATTGCTTATATCTCAGGAACAGTACGAAATAGAAAAAAATTACATTTTCATATGATTCATGACTTTCCTGGCTAGCTTTGCACTTGAGTATTTTCATGATGAAAGGTCCGAATCTCAAACAGTTTCCAAGATACAAGCCCTGAAAGGCACGATGGATGCCACAATATTAGTCTATGGGAAAAAGTGTCAGGTTTGGAGCACAATAACTTTCCATCCACACAATATTTTGTTACCAAACAACCAAAATGCACATCTGTGGTTGTTGGCTCTCTCCCCTCCAAATTTCAGCCCAGAAGACCAAACCAGTCTTTTGCAGCAGGGTGGCAAAGAATTCCTGTTATTTTCCCCATAGTGTTGAATAGTAGTTTTGCAAAATATGACACTTTCGCAAAAAAAAATCACAAAAATGTTGCAGGTTTGACACTACTTTGTGACACTACTTTTCCCAAAAATCTCGAAAACATATTTCTAGGGTGTTTAACCCCAAAATAAAGACATGGCTGGCATCCTCAGGGCTTGACTAGGTAAACACAAAATGAATTGTGTCCCTAAAGGGTCCCAGTTTTAAATGCCAATCATTTCTGTGATCAGTAACTAAAAACAAAATGGTGGATTTGCGACACTACTGGGGTCATTTGTGACACTAAAAACTGCATTTGCGACACTGTCAAACTTTTTGTTAACTTTTCCCTTTGACTGTAATGGAAAACTTGTTTTTAGAATAACTTTTGAACTGTTCCATATTTTTTCACAAAATCTTCAAAAGGCACATCAGGCACCCTCACCACATGTTTCCTGCAGTTTTTGAACCAGTCACGTAAACTGTGAGACCTGTGGGCATGCGCAAATAATGCACAAAAAAGTGTAAATGTGCTCCAGAGCGTTGCTTAATAACAGCGCAACCATATATCCGACCAGTGCAAAACCTGGCAGATCCCAATATCTAGGCTAACCCTGCCAAATGTCAGGCAAATCTGTTGAATGGTTGCAAAGTTATTAAGGTGCAAGATTTCACCATTTAACCTTGAATGGGGTATGCAACCCTAACTATGGTAGCACTACCATGCTACCATAATATATATATATATATATATATATACACACACACACATATATACTAGAGGCAAAAACTATCCATTTAATGCATCAGTCAGGATTGTTCCACAGTGACAAAAGTGAGGAAATTCGGTGTTAGGGTTGTAAGCCCCCTTGCACCCCCCCAGCCTGCCCCCCAACTGGCACCAGGGTACGCATTGGGGTTGTCAGCCCTAACTCTCAACCCATCACATGTGTAAGCAAGCTGAGATATAGGAGAATGATAAAGTGATACATTAAACAGAGTTTTTTTCCATGAATTTCCCTTCTTTTTGAGAATGATGACTATAAATAGTGATTTATTGTGACATAGTAACTGTAAAAGTAACGTAAACGCAAGCACAAATGGAAACGAAAGGGTAACACACACAGTGCCATACACAGAAACGGTAATGCAAATGGGTACAGAAATGCAAGTGGAAATGCTACGTGTAACAGTAACTGGAGCACACACCCTGGTTTTCCCTAACAGCTGCATATAGAAACATAGTGACTACAAAGAATGTATGCATAGTAATGGACCTTGGACCAGAAAATGAGGTCTTGGAATACTAAATTGCTTATATCTCAGGAACTGTATGACGTAGAAAAAAAAAAAATTCATATGATTCATGACTTTCTTGGCTATGTTTGTACTAAATGCTTAAGGGGCTAAGTAGTTTTCAGACGAAAAAAACGTATCTCGCACCGTTTCCGAAAGGTGTTAGTCTATGGGAAAAAGCGTCAACTTAAGAGTACCATAACTTGACATCCCTGCAATATTTTTTCAGCACACCACCAAAAGGCACATCTGTGGGATGTTGGCTGTCTTCGGTCCAAATTTCAGCCCCAAAAAACAAACCGTTCTTTTGCAGCAGGGTGGCAAAGAATTCCTGTCATTTTGGTGATAGTGTTGAAAAGTAGTGTTGTATTTTGTGACAACTTTCACAAAAAAATTGTGAAAGTGTCATAAGTGCGACACTACTTTACGACACTACTTTTTCCAGAAATTTAAGAAACATATTTCTGGGGTGTTTAACCCCAAAATAAAGACATGGTTAGCATCCTGAGGGCTCGACTAGGTAAACACAAACATAATTATGTCCCTAGATGGTCCCAATTTTAAATGGCAAGCATTTCTGTAATCAGTTAGTGAAAACAAAATGGCAGATTAGTGACACTACTAGGGGCCATTTGCGACACTAAAAATGGCATTTGCGACACTATCGAACCTTTTGTTAACTTTTCCCATTGACTATAATGGGAAACTTGTTTTTTGAATAACTTTTGAACCGTTCAATATTTTTTCACAAAATCTTCAAAAGGCACATTGGGAACCCCGGCCACATGTTCCGTGAAGTTTATGGACTGGTCGCATAAACCATGCGACCTGTAGGTGCAAGCAAAGAATGCAAATTGCACACACAGATGTCACTTAATAACTCCGCAGCCATATATCCGACTGATATGACATCTGACAGATACCAAGATCTATGGTTATGCCCTGAGTCTACCAAATTTCAGGCAAATCTGTTGAACAGTGACAAAGTTATTAAGATGCAAAGTTTCACCATTTAACCCTAAATGGGATGCTCCACCCCAAACTATGGTAGCACTACCGTGCTACCATTTTTATATATATATATATATATATATATATATATATGTATATACATATATATATATATATATTAGAGAGGCAAGAAAACTCAGTATAATGCATCAGTTAGGGTTGTTCCACAGCAACAAAAGTGAGAAAATTTGGTGTTAGGGTTGAAACCCCCTTTGACCCCAGCCCACCCCAACTGGCATTGGGAGTGCGCACTGGGGTTATCAGTCTAACTCTCACCCCATTCTCCTATACCTCTGCTTCTTTACACATGTGATGGGGTGAGAGTTAGGGCCAACAACCCCAATGAGCACCCTAATGCCAGTCTGGGGGGGTGGGCTGTGGGGGACCAAAGGGGGTTTTCAACCCTAACACCAAATTTCATCACTTTTGTTGCTGTGGAACAACCCTAACTGATGCATTAAACTGAGTTTTTTGCCTCTAATTTCCCTTCTTTTTGAGAATGATGATGACAAATAGTGAAAGTAATGCAGCCCCACCCTCCCGCCATGTGATGTCTTGTGACATAGTAACAGGAACAGCAACACAAACAGAAGTGCCAACTGTGGTGCACATGGTAACGGAAATCTAAATGGTAAAGGAAACGTTAATAGAAATGCAAGTGCAAAGTGACGCCAAAGCGAACAGTGAAGCAAACGGACATTGAAGTGCATACGAAAACAAAACTGGTAACGCAAACAGTGATGGCAGTGGTATTTTAAATGGCAATTTTAAGTGTCACAGAAAAAAGAATGCGAAAGGGAACAGAAACGAAAACACAAACACGAGCGCACATGTAAACGCAAACCGTAATGCACACAGCCATGGTACTGCAATAGTAAACACAAATGGTAAAGTTAACATGGAGAATAATGCCAAAGGAAACAGAAACAGAAACGGGAATGGAGATGCATATGGAAACACAACCCATAACGTGCATGGTCATGGAACTGCAATTGTTAACACAAATGGTAACAGTAACAGCAACAATAACACCAAAGGAAAGAGAAATGCAAATGCAAGCGAGTACAGAAAAACAAACCATTACATGCACAGTCATGGTACCACAATTGTAAACACAAATGGTAACAGTAACAGCAAAAATACCAAAGAAAACAGAAACAAAAGAGAAATGTAAGTGCATATGAAAACGCAAACCGTAACGCACGTGGATGGAACCGCAATTGCAAATGAAACTGGTAATGGTAACAGCAACAATAATGTCAAACGACACAGAAGTGCAAACACTAGCGAAAACGCAAACCGTAACGCACACGGTGGCGTAGATGGTAATGGTGCCATAAACAGTAATGGAAACACAACTAGAAATGCTAGCTGGCACAGTAATGAAAGGGCACACCCTTCTTTTCCCCAAAACATGCATTGGAAAACACAGTGAAAACAAAGACTGTATACATAACAATGGGCCTCGGAGCAGAAAATGAGGACTTGGAATATGAAATTGCTTATATCTCAGGAACTGTATGATGTAGAAAAAAATGTAAATTTCATATGAATTATGACTTACCTGGCTAGTTTTGCAATGAAAAGTCCGTATCTCTCACCGTTTCCGAGATACAGGGTCCGAAAGGCATGACGGACACCATAATGTTATCCAATGGGAAAAAACATTAACATTGGAGTGCTGTCACTGTGCCGCTCTACAATATCTTTTCACCAAACCACCAAAAGTTACATCAGTGGGATGCTGGCTTTCTTCCCTTCAAATTTCAGCCCAAAGGACCAAACCGTTATTTTGCAGCAGGGTGGCAAAGGATACCTGTAATGCCGCGGACGCCACAATATTATCCTATGGGAAAAAGTGTCAACTTTGGACTGCCATAACTTTGCTGCCCTGTAATATTTTTTCACCAAAATACAGAAATGCACATCTGTGAGATAGTGGCTGTGTTCCCTTCAAATTTCAGCCCAAAAGACCAAACCGTTCTTTTGCAGCACAGTGGCAAAGAATTGCTGCCATTTGCCATAGCCTGGAAAAGTAGTGTCGCAATTTGCGACAGCTGTAGCATAAATTTGCGACACTTTCGTGAGTGCGACACTACTTTGTGAAAGTACTTTTTCCAGAAACTTGAAAAACATATTTCTAGGGTGTTTAACCTAAACAAAAATACATGCCTAGCATCCTCAGGGTCCGACTAGGTAAACACAAAAAGAATTGTGTTGCTAGAGGGTCCCAAATTTAAATGGCAAGCATTATTCTGATCACCAACTGAAAACAAAATGGTGGATTTGCGAAAGTAAAAGGGCCATTTGCGAAAGTAAAAACTGCATTTGTGAAAGTGTTGAACTTTTTGTTAACTTTTCCCTTTGACTTATAATGGGAAATTGTTTTTTGAATAACTTTTGAACTGTTTAATATTTTTTCACGAAGTCTTCAAAAGGCACATCAGGGACCCTGGATGCATGGTCCCTGAAGTTTTCAGACTGGTCGCGCAAACCGTGTGACCTGTATGGACAAGCAAATAATTCAAAAAAGCATAAATGCGTGTGCAGATCATGCTTAATAACTCCGCAGCTGTATATGTGAACAGTACAAAAGTTGGCAGGTCCCAAGATGTATGGTTCTTGATCATGTATGCCAAATTTCAGGCTAATCCGTTGAACAGTTGCAAAGTTATTAAGGTGCAAAATGTTAGATTCGACACTTAAATGGTTCCTCTACCATAATATATACATATATATATAATGGTAGCATGATAGTGCTACAGTAGTAGCCACAGGCATTGCCAGCTATTTCCTGAAATTTCTGTGATATTTCTAGAGAAATCTCCTGCTTTCTGCATTACCACAATAGGGTCAGCAGAGAGAAACTCTTGAGAAGTTTTGCAAAATATCTGGATATAGCTGGCAGTGTCTGTGGCTGCTACTGTACCATAGTTAGGGTTGAGTACCCCATTTAAGGTTAAATGGTGAAACTTTGTACCTTAATAACTTCGCCACCATTCAACGGATTTGTCTGAAATTTGGCAGGCATGGGGCGTAACCATAGATCTTGGGAGTTGCCAACTTTTGTACTGGTCTGATACATGACTGCAGAGTTATTAAGTGACATTCTGGGGCACATTTACAGTTTTTTGCACATTCTTTGCTTGTACCTACAGGTCGCACAGTTTGCATGCCCGGTCCAAAAACTTCAGGGAATGTGTGACCTGGGTCTTTGATGTGCCTTTTGAAGATTTCATGAAAAAATATTGAACAGTTCAGAAATTATTCAAAAAACAAGTTTCCTGCTATAGTCAATGGGAAAAGTTAACAAAAAGTTTGACAGTGTCGCAAATGCAGTTTTTAGTGTTGCAAATTACCCCAGTAGTGTCGTGAGTCAGCCATTTTTTTTTTCAGTTACTGATCACAGAAACGCTTGGCATTTAAAATTGGGACCATCTATGGACACAATTTGTTTTGTGTTTACCTAGACGAGCCCTGAGAATGCTAGGCATGTTTTTATTTTGGGGTTAAGCACCCCAGCAATATGTTTTTGAAATTTTTAGTGTCGCACTTGCAACACTTTCCTGATTTATTTTTGCAAAAGTGTCACAAATCACAACACTACTTTGCAATACTATGGTCAAAATGACAGGAATTGTTTGCCAACTTGCTACATAAGAATGGTTTGGTCTTTTGGGCTGAAATTTGGAGGGAAGAAAGACAACATCTCACAGATGTGCCTTTTTTGTGGTTTGTTGAAAAAATATTGCAGGGATGCAAAGTTACGGTACTCTGAAGTGGACACTTTTTCCCATAGACTAACATTGAGGCGTCTGCCATCCTTTCGGGGCCCGTATCTCAGAAAAGATGCGA
Source organism: Neoceratodus forsteri (assembly GCA_016271365.2). NCBI lineage: Eukaryota > Metazoa > Chordata > Ceratodontiformes > Ceratodontidae > Neoceratodus > Neoceratodus forsteri. The sequence goes on from CM028133.1 coordinate 70,229,357, forward strand.
GATACAGACTTTTTGTCTGAAAAATGCTTAGCTCCCAAAATGTGAGCTAAGTGCAAAACTAGTCAGGAAAGTCATAATTTATACGAAATTTTAATTTTTTTCTACATCGTACCATTCCCGAGATATAAGCAATTTAGTATTCCAACTCCTCATTTTCTGCTCCGAGCCCCATTATTATGCATACATTCTTTGTACTCACTGTGTTTCTCCATGTAGCTGTTGGGGAAAATCAGAGTGTGCACTCCAGTTACTATTGCATGTACTGTTTCCACTTGCGTTTATGCACCCGTTTGCATTAGCGTTCCCGTGTACACCACCTTGTGCGTTATCCTTTGCTTTTCTGTTTGCACTTGCATTTGTGTTACTCTTACCATTTCTGTCTACAGTACTGTTTCTGTTTGTGTTTCACTTTGCGTCACTGTGTGCATTACCATTTGCGTTTGCGGCTGCCCTTCTGTTTGTGTTTGCGTTTGTCTTTCATTTTGCATCATCGTTGTTGCTACCATTACCATTTGCATTTCCAATTGCATTCCTGTGCCCGTGCGCATTACGGTTTGCATTTCCATACGTGCTTGTGTTTGCATTTCTGTTTCCTTTGGCATTATTGTTGCTGCTACCATTACCAATTGCGTTTCTAATTGCGGTAACATGACCATGCGTGTTACAGTTTGCGTTTCCATATGTGCTTGTGTTTGCATTTGCGTTTCTGTTTTCTTTGGTGTTATTGTTGCTGTTACCATTACCATTAGGATTTACAATTGTGGTATGGTGACCGTGCGTGTTACGGTTTGCGTTTCTGTACATGCTTGCTTTTGCATTTCCGTTTCTGTATCCTTTGGTGTTATTGTTGCTGTTACCATTACCATTTATGCTTACAATTGCGGCACCATGACTGTGCACGTAACAGTTTGCATTTCTGTATGCGCTTGCATTCATGTTTCTGTTTCCTTTGGCATTATTTTAGCTGTTACTGTTACCATTTGCATTTCCAATTGCGGTGCCATGACCGTTCGAGTTACAGTTTGCGTGTCAAGACATGCTTGCATTTGCCTTTCCATTTCTGTTTTCTTTGGTGTTATTTTTGCTGTTACCATTACCATTTGCATTTAAAATAGTGGTACCATGACCGTGTACGTTACGAGTTGCATTTCTGTACAAGCTTGCATCTCCGTTTGCATCACTGTTCACTTTGGCATCACTTTGCGCTTGCGTTTCTATTAACATTTTCATTACCATTTAAGTTTGTGTCACCATGTGCATAACCATTAGTGCTTGCATTTGCATTGCAGTTACCATTACTATGTCACAAGACATCATGTGGTGCGCTCCCACCACTGCATTTTATTCACTATTTATAGTCCTCATTCTCAAAAAGAAGGGAAATTCATGGCAAAAACTCAGTTTAATGCATCAGTTAGGGTTGTTCCACAGCAACAAAAGTGAGTAAATTTGGTGTTAGGGTTGAAAGCCCCTCTTGCATCCCCAGCCCACCCCCAACTGGCATCGGGTGTGCATTGGGTCATCAGTCTAACCTTAACCTCATTCCCTATATCTCAGCTTGTTTACACATGTGATGGGGTGAGAGTTTGGACCGATGACCCCAACGCACACCCTGATGCTGGTTGGGGGGTGGACTGGGGGGTGCAAGGGGGGCTTTCAACTCTAACGCCAACTTTCCTTGCTTTTGCCACTGTGGAACAACCCTAACTGATGCATTAAACTGATTTGTTTGCCATGAATAGATATATATATATTTTTTTTTATTTTTTATTTTATTTGAATGTTTAGCTGTGTGCTGGGGCATGTGACTGTTCAATTAATTCAGTATCCAGGTTTGAGTGACTTCACAGCCAGCATCACTGTGAGCTGTGACATCACAGGGAGGATGGGACTGTACTGAATATTACCAGATGGCTGGAAGAAAAGAGTGCTTTTGGATTTTGAATCTGGACTCCTGACAAGACACACTCTCCAGAGCACTTTAGGTAAATCAACCATCACTTTGTATTACTGGAAACAAGGGGAGGAGAAAATATTCAGTATTAAGGTGGTTTTGTATAATTATCCATTTAATTTTCATGACTGTAATCTAAATGTTATATGTTCTGTGTGTTGCATTTTCTTTACTATTTTTAATTCTAGTAAACTTTATTTTCCTTGAAATTCTGTTGTTCTGCCCCAAACTTCCCATCGCCCCTGTACCTGTGGGGTGTCTGCCCCCTCTCCACCATCCAGTCTTGGTGATTCCTGTGGGGTTCTTTCTTTAGGTGTAGATGTAGGTATTGTCCCTGCATCCACACCACAGCTGACTCTGATGAAACACACGAGAACCCTCCTTCCTCTCTCTGTGATGCCAAGAAAGATAGATCCATATTGGGTAATCAAATACCTTCCACTGTCTTTCACCATCTGGCAGCCATTAATGCTTCCTCCTTTGATCACCTGGATTCGATGGAGCTGTTTTCATGTGAAAAGCAGCCAGTATCATTTCTTGCACAGTCATTGGTCTCTCACAGTCCAACACAATATGCTGCTGATGCTCAACTTCTTCTGCCACCTGTGAAAGTTCCACTGTGTGAGCCATACAAGATCTTGATTGATTTTCCACCCTGGATTTCTGTACCACAGCTGAAGCTTGCTGACAAGCAATTTTCCTCTTTGCATACCATTGTTCATCCTCTGCAAGCAAGGTAAACAAAACAGTGTGCCTCGCATCTATTTTTTTTTGTAACTGAGCCTCAGCCAATGCAATATCATCGTCTGTGGTGCCTAGGTCTGCACTGGAGGTTGCATCCAGGCCAATTGGCTCCTCTTCCATGTCTGTGTCTCCTTCCTCCATTTCTACTGTGCACTGCTCCGAAATTTCTATTTCTACTTTGGAGACCACAGAATTCATTTCTTCTTCATCCTCCTTATATTTCCAGGTGAGGTCAGAGGATGAAAGCCCAGCCTGTGTCTCCTCCACAACCTCCTCAGGTTCTGAATCCTCCATTAGGGTGGCTGACATATAGCCCTCTCCTGACACAGTAGGGGAATTTCCCTAGTGCCATGGTCAAATGTACCCCCATTCACTAAAAATACCACCAACAGATTAATCTAGTTCAATGTCAGTTGGCATTCATCTGTATCCCCCTCCCCTCCCCTCAGGTAGTTCCTAAAAATAGGCAAGAATGTGTCTCGTGAACTTACCCAGTCAACAAAATCTAAACTAAACTTATTTACTGTTTATCTGTTGTTATATTAGAGATAGAGAAGTTTATCTGACCTGCTTTAATTGTGACTTAATCATCTGGAGGGAAGCCACCATTTTGGGTCCAGGACTTCCTGTAATTAGAACAACAGAACCACTGGTGATCTAAAATGGATCCAGACCCCAGTGTTCTGTGGGAAGGAAATTCTCTCATTTTTTGTAGTTTTAGTGTTGGCACCTAAATGGACCTGGAAGGGAAGCCCTTATTGTGACTGACAGCTCCTTCAGCCAACTAAACCTTTGGATTTAAAAGGGAAGTGCCCTTGGTGCCAAGAGACAGTGGATCAGTTACAGCTGGAGGTTGAAGTGTGAAGTGTGAACAGCTTGAGCTTTCAAGCAGCTGCTCCCAGTAGGAGCGTAGGGGAATCGGCAGGAATAGGCCTAACTTGCCTTCCTGACACCTTTCTGCTGCATTGCTGAAGTCAGACTTGTCCAATTACAGCCTGGAACTGCAGCAGAAGAGAAGAAGAAGTTTGTTAGTGCAACTTACGATTTGGACTGAAGACGTACTCCTGCAGCAATCAGCCCAGCTTGTGTGTGAGATATACTCGGATCAAAAGGTATGCACAGTAAAGCTATTTATTAGCAACCAGACTGAATCTGAACTGTGTTTCTGAAGTAGTTATTGATTTAAATGTGCTGAATGCATTTCGTGAGTTGAGACCTGATTCACCATGAAAGAACCTGTTACGTCAGCTGGAGGCTTCACCAGCAGAAGATCACAAACTTTGCCAGACTGGTCATCCAGCCTGGGCCCTGCCACTTTGGCCTAGGCTGCTACCCTTGCACCAGAGACCATTTCAGTGAGAGACTGGCTCGGGGATCCAGCCCCTGTGCAGCAACATCACACAGGTTGCGGCCATCTAGAGATGTGTCATATCTGCCCAGCTTCCCCATATCCATCGATCATCACCTCGAGGTCTACATATCACCTGCCTTGCAGCAGATTCCTGGTATAGTACAATCAGGGTAGCTCCCTGCAACAAGGGTTTAAATAATCTGTGGCACAAACTAATTGTTTCACTTTTCTGGGGTTTACAAAAGACTGAGCCAACTGGCTCAGATTACAAATAATTTGGGTATTTTGCATGTTAACTGCTTTATTCTCCATCAAGGGCCCCAACATCAGCTGCAATGCTGACTACCCTCAGGCAATGCCTCTGGCTAGCCTCACTGATCATCCTGGGTATCCAGTGTTGTGTGAGTGTCACATCAGGACTAAAAGTGCATGCCAAACCTGAATCAAATTATCTTGCAAATAATTTGACTAGCTTCATGTCCCTTCCTTATTTACTTCTGCTAAATAAACCTGATTGTCTTTTTTCCCATTTAACCTGGCTAGTGTGCATATTATTAGTTGAGTTCCAGTGTTAAGAGCATGTTGTTGTATTGCTAACCTTATTTTGCATGGGGTCTCCAGGGAAACTGCAGCAGATCTAACCCTGGTGGTAAGTGTGAAGGGTGTGTACAAAGTGTTACTGTTTCCTACTGATTGTAAATGTATTACTGTGTTAGACACTAGGCCACTAGGAAGGTTGGTGGGTGGAGCTTCCCATAGAGCTTCCCATGGAGCTATACCAGAGCAGATAGCAACCCCAATACCATGTTCCTGGGTGGAGGCACCTTATTAACTAACTCAGGCCCGTCAACCTGTGCATAGCCATACAGGCAGGGGTAGTAACCCTTTGAATAGTGCTGCCTATGGGTTACATCTTGGAGGCACCACTGGGATTAGTGCCCACCTAGTGCTCAAAAGTTGAAATTTTCAGTCAAGTGCAATTTTGCAAGATAATTTGAAATGGAAGTCCTTACTACGCCCAAGTGGAAAATTTCTCCCCACAATCTTGTTCTGCCTCACATGATGGGGTGGAGTGAGGCCAAAGGGGTTGACTCCCACCATGCCATACTACTACTAGATATCCCTGTGGGGACCACTAAAGACACCATAGAGGAAACCGTGGAGAAAGTTAAGTGCCTGGGGAAAGTTGAAGTACGAGGGCAGCAGTCAGACCTGTTTGCTCAGACTTTGGTGTCCCTCATTTCCTGTAGCCTCCCCATAGACCCTGAGATGGTACCCCCTGTTATCATAACTGAGGGATCCCAGAATGGGTGGAGAGTCATTAATTTACACAGTGACTCATCTTCCCCCAGGGGTCCCCAATGGTAGAGGGGTTTAAGGACAAATTATTGAGGCTTCTAGCTGCTGAAGTACAGACAGTAAAGGATTTGAGGAAGACTTTGGTGGACTCTGAGGAGGTTACCCCTATTCAGTCTCCCTTGGCCTCCCCAGGTTCCCCTATGGTACCCACTGTTGTGACGTCCCCCACTGTGATACCTTCAGTGTAACTGAATTCCTATTGCCGGCTCAGGCTATTTTCAGGTGCTGTTCCTGTGCCTGTGGGGGAAGAAGATTTGGAAACCTAGATGGACTATGCTACCTCCCTGGTCCAAGAGTGGCAGTGTTCTGAAGGGGAAAAGCACAAGAGACTAATGGAAAGTTTGCAGGGCCCTGCACTTGTAGCTATCCGGTTCTTTCAGTCCATGAACACAGAGGCATCTGCAATTGAGTACTTATCTGCTTTAGAAAGGGTATTTGGCAGCAAGGAGTTCAGGGAAGATTTAATGTGGAAATTCAAGTCTGCTAAACAGTGGAAGAATGAGAAGTTGTCTGCTTTTGTGACCCAGGTAGAGTGGTCCTTGCAAAGAGCACATCGTAAAGGTGATATCTCAGCTAGTGAACTGAATTGTGTCAGGCTGAAATGTATCCTTAAGTCTACCCACTATTCAGGTGTGCTTATGTTAAAGTTAAAGTTTCAAGACAGAAAAGCTAATCCTCTTGAACACTGCTGGTTAATGAAGGAAATCCAGGAGGCTGAAAATGAGGAAGATGGCTGTGAACCACATGGGAGGGGAGTCGCACAAAAAACTGCCCTGTCCCCCAATAGACCCATTGAAAATGAGGACCCCTCTGAGTCCCAGCAAGTCAGTGAACTACTGAAAGAGCTAAAAGAACTGAGAACCAGCTGGCAAGCTGTGGCTGAGTCAGCTAAAATTCCTGGTTTGAGGTTTAGGAAACTGGGGAAGGGTCTCAAGCAAGTAGCTACTTCTGTCACTTTCTCAGAAGTACTACCTGTGAGAGGCAAGGGAGAGCATAGGAGTGCATGCACCAGGAACTTTAACTCATGGTTGAAGAACTGGTGCTGTGAGGAAGGGTTTGGATTCATTGGTGACTGGGGACCCAACCTGGAGGGATGGAGGTTTGTTCAAGCCTGACGGCCTGCATCCATCCTGGAGGGGAATCCAAGTACTCAATGATAAGTTTAAATGCTACATTGACAAGCATTTAAACTAGCAAAGGGGGGTGGCAGGCCAGCAAGGAGGGTACCCATTGCTCACCCCCACAGCTAGCAGTGGAACCAGTGAACCAGAGGAGTGGCTATCTCTGCAAAGTGGTGTGCAAAAGATGGAGATTAGTGTCCAAAAGGTGGATAAGCAGAAAAGGGGCAAAATTCAGCAGAAGGGCAGACAGCAAGGAGAACATGGGATAAATGACAACCAAGGAAGGGGCTGGAGTAGAACAGTGAAGCAGACTGGGGAGGTCAAATCATGGAAAGCCATGTGTGCAAATGCCAGGAGCCTTAGCAACAAGATGGAAGATCTGGAGGCTGTCATGGTACAGTCAGACCTGGACATTGTGGCCATCACTGAAACCTGGTGTAAGGATAACCATGACTGGAGATGGCCATACCTGGCTACAACATATTCAAAAGAGACAGAGCAGGCAGGAAGGGGGAGGAGTGGCACTGTAGTGAAAAATGACATAAGGGCCACAGAGATCCAGGAGGAACAAAATGGGGAGAGATACTGTGGGTTGCTAGAAAGGAAAATGGGCCAGCCATCCGCACAGGTGTGGTCTATAGACCACCAGCCCAGGAGGAAGAAACAGATAGAGTTGATGCTAGCCATCCAATGGATGGCAGACAAGGGTGAGGTAGTACTGGTTGGAGACTTCAATATTCCAGACGTGACTGGAGCATCCCAGCAGCAGCATCAACTAGGAGCAGATTTATCCTGAACTCCCTTCAGGGTGCCTTCCTCAAGCAACTGGTCATGGAACCAACTCGGCAGAAGGCAATACTGGACCTTCTGCTCACAAACAGGGACAGTGTGATGGGGTAACAGTGGGGGAGCACCTGGGTAACAGTGACCACCAGTCATTGTGGTTTGAAATCACAGAAAGAGCAGAACCAAACCACACAAAAACACGTATCCTGGATTTAGGGGGCAGACTTTGGGAAAATGGGGAAATACTTGAAAGAGGCATCAAGGGGAATGGGACAGGAATCAGGGGTTGAGGAACAGTGGGCAGTATTTAAAGTGGGGATTATAAGAACAACAGAATTATGCATTAAGCAGGTTAGCAAGAGAAAAAGGAAGAGGAGACCATTATGGTTTTCCAAAGAGGTAGCAAAGAAAGTGAAAGCCAAAAAGACAGCATTCAGGCAATACAAAAAGACACAGGCAGAAGGGGATAGGGAGAAGTACCAGGAGAAACAAAGGGAGGCAGGGAAGTCAGTAAGGGAAGCCAAAGCTCAGACAGAAGAACACATTGCAAAATCAGTGGTTAAAGGGACAAACCTTCACAGGTACATAAGTGAAAAAGAAAGACAAAGGGAGGGATAGTGAGACTGAAGGGGAGGATGGGAGTCACGTGGAGGATGACAACAGTAAAGCTGACATATTGAACAGGTATTTCTGCTCAGTCTTACTGAGGAAGAGGGGGGTAATGGGTCTGAAGGGAGTACAAGGGGTGAGAATGGTGCAGAAATGGACACAAGTCCCTTTACATGAGAAAGGGTCCTGAAGGAACTGGAAGTAATAAGAGTTGACAAAGCAATGGGGCCAGATGGGGTTCACCCCAGGGTCCTTAAAGAACTAATAGAGGTGGTGGTTGAACCTCTGGCTATCCTGTTTAGCCAATCACTGGAAACAGGGGAGGTACCCAAAGACTGGAGGACAGCAGATGTAGTCCCCTTATACAAAAGCAGGAACAAAGAGGAAGCAGGGAACTACAGACCAGTCAGCCTCACCTCGGTAGTGGGAAAGATCATGGAAGCACTTCTGAAGGAGAGATTGGTGGAACAACTGGTTGTCAATGGACTACAGGACCCAAGGCAGCATGGTTTCACCAGGGGAGGTCACGTGTCAGACCAATCTCATTGAATTTTTGACTGGGTGACTAGGAGGTGGATCAGGGAGGGCAGTGGACATGGCCTATCTGGACTTCAGCAAGGCCTTTGACACTGTGCCACATAGAAGACTATTACACAAACTGGGGAATATGGGTGTGGGCAGGACAGTAGTGTGGTGGGTAGGTAACTGGCTGGGTGACAGAACACGGAGGGTGGTGGTAAATGGCTGTCACTCCACAGAGGGAAGAGTGACCAGTGGGGTACCACAGGGGTCAGTGCTGGAACCTGTCCTATTCAACATCTTCATCAGTGACATTGAGCAGGATCTAGAAGGCAGAATTTCACTGTTCGCTGATGACACAAAGCTTTGTAACAGAGTAGACACACCAGAGGGTGTAGACAGAATGAGAAGGGACCTGCAGAAACTTGAAGAATGGTCAAGGGTTTGGCAGTTGAAATTCAGTGCAAAGAAGTCGTTAATGCATATGGGGCACAAAACCCTGGCACAATATATCAGTTGGGGTGAGGATATAGCATGCACCAAGCAGGAAAGGGATCTTGGGGTTGTCATCTCTGATGACCTCAAGGTAGGGAAACAGTGTGACAAGGCATCAGGTAAAGCAAATAGGATGCTGGGATGTATAGGCAGGGGCATCACCAGCAGGAAAATGGAGGTCATAATTCGCATACAAGACACTAGTGAGGCCCCACCTGGAGTACAGTGTACAGTTGGAGACCATACTCACGTAAGGACATAGACAGGGTAGAGAAGGTTCAGAGGAGGGCAACAAAGATGGTGCATGGATTGCATCACAAGTCCTATGAAGACAGGTTGAAGGAACTGAACATGTACTCCTGGAGGAGAGGAGGGAGAGAGGGATATGATAGAGACATACAAGTATCTTACAGGGAGAAACAGACTGCAGGAAAACACTATTTTTAGTGAAAAGATGTTCCAGGACTAGAGGGCATGGGATGAAGTTGAGGGAGGACGATTCAGAGGAAACATGAGAAAGAATTTCTTCACAGAACAGGTGGTGGACAAGTGGAACACCCTGCCAGAGGAAGTGGTGGGGCTGAAACAATCACGGGATTTAAGAATGCATGGGATAGACATAAAGGAATTCTAGAGGTCAGGGGTAAGGGGAAACAGACTTCTAGGAAAACAAACTGAACTTACAAGCTCAAACGGGCAGACTGGGTGGGCCATAGGCCCTTATCTGCCGACACTGTCTATGTATCTATGTATCTATGTTTTTGCCCCACTAAAACTGAGCCTAGTAATAAGACCCCACCTGTGGATGTAGGAGCCTATGCCATCACCGCTGAACCTTGAGCTGACCCCAACCTGGTAGAAGAGATGAGGGAATTGTGAGCCATGGTGAGAGATCTCATCTATACCACCTGATCACCCGCCCCCTGGAGGGACTGTGGAGAAGCTAAGCCCAAATCCAAACCCAAAGAAAAGAGTAGGACTTCAGCCCCCAGTCATTACAAAACTCGTGAAGAACCACCTTGTCCTGTTGACCCCAGAGGCAAGGTGTTTTGCTACTAGTGTGGAGGGGACATTCACACCTGCCATGTTTGCAATGCTCCCGAAGATCTATGGAGAATCACTACCAAGCTACTCAATTTTGTCTGACAAAGCAACATAAAACCCCAGTCAGGCCCACCACAAACCCAAACTACTTGAGAAAGCTGTTGCCACCCAAACACTGGACTTCCTTTCAAAATATGGTATTCTCGCTGATGCTCAGCATGGTTTTAGGAAAAATCACAGCACGTCCACTGCCCTACTAAAACTTACCTCTGATATTCTCTCTCTAACATGGAGCTGGGGAGACTCACTGGGGCTGTTTTCATCAACCTCACAAAGGCATTTGACCTTGTGGACCACCCCCTACTTCTATCCTGCCTTCGTAGCATTGGTTTCTCTACCCCGGTTGTTCACTGGTTTACCAGCTACTTGTCCTACAGATCACAAGTGGTGAAATTTAATGAAGCTATATCTGAAGTTGCCTCAGTAAGTGTGGGCATGCCTCAGGGCTCCATCCTGGGGCCACTCCTTTTCTTGCTCTTTGTAAATAATGTCCCTAGAGCACTGCAAAGCTGCTCATCTCTCCTATATGCAGATGACCTTGTTGTCTTTGCAAGTGATAGCAAAGTGGAGAACTTGAACTCTGTCCTCTCAACCGACTTCAAAAATGTCCAAAACTGGTTCTACGAGTATAAACTTGCACTCAATGTGAAAAAAATGAAGGTCATGCTCTTTGGCTTGGCCCCAAACTTCAAAATTGTCCCACTTCTCTTGCAGTGCAGGACCTTGATGGTATAGATCTTGAAATGGTCTCATCTTTTAATTATCTTGGGGTCATGCTTGACCAATCCTTGGACCTTAACCTTCACATTCAATCTAGCTGCAAGACTGTAAACAGTAAAATTGGTGCTGCGTACAAGTTGGGCTTTATGCTAATGCTGTTTGCTAAACATGCCATTGCCAGAGGGATACTGCTCCCCTCCCTTATTTACTGTGCCCCTCTCCTTGTGGGTGTCCATAAAACAGTCCTGCAGAAATGGGTTGTCACATATAATAACATATGTCGCTATGTGTCCTCCTCCTCTTGACTGAAACACTGTTGTCAGCTTTACGACAACCTTGGATGGCTCTCTCCTGCTGCATTGAGACAATATCATCTCGGTTCCCTTACTGATGTAATTGTTAGACTCAAAACTCCAAAATCTCTTGCAGCGCTGCTAACTTCTCACACAGCCCCTCATGGACTGAAGTCAGCTGACAAATCACTATTAAATGTATCCAGATGCTACACCTCTAAGGACACTGGGGCCTTCAAATCATGGCTCCACAGCTTTGGAATTCCCTTCCCCTTGGACTCAGATTGTCTGGTTCCCACCAGTGCTTCAAAATGAATTTCATCGTTATCTACTGTGTACTGACCCCTGCACTTGTTTTGACCCTACCTGATACCTTGGTCTAACCTGTTTGATTAATCCCCTACCAACTGCTCCTATCTCTGCACTTGTCTTGTCACTACCTGATACATTGGTTATACTTATCTTCCTCTATGCCCTATTATCCTCTTTCTATCTCTGCTCATGTCCCTTTCCCTTCCTTTACCTATCACTTTGCAGCCTCACTGTCTCTCCATCCTGTCCTCCTCCTTTTCCTCTATCTTTCAGCTTTATTGCAAAGATAATTATGATAGCGGGATTTTCCTGCTACTGTATTCCTATCTGTATTACGTTTTTGTTATATCCCCTTGACATATGGCAATCTGTCTTGATTGCTTGCTCAATGATGTCTACAGTATTGCTTTTGTTCCCTATACTGCTTCCCACCAGTGATATTGTTTCTCTATTAGTAAATTTTGTTATTGGAACTCTCCCAATTAGTTATGTTTTACCCCCCCCACACAGTTTCCTGCATCTATGTGCATTGCCCTTCTCCTTGAAAAGTGTATTGTTTGCCTCTTACCTTATTTGTAAGGTACTTGTGTTTTGCCCAATTTGTTCTGAACTCTTCTGGGTCGTGCCTGAAAATAGTCATGATGTTGGCTAGTGCACTTACCCGGTAAACAAAAACTAAATAAAAAAGTCTTTCCCCTCTAAAACTGCGGTGGGCCAGTCTGTCAGACAAGCCCCTCCAGATTGGTCCAAGGTGGTGGGTCCATCCATGGAAACCACAGTGGCTCTTAATGGCATCTCCACTTGAGATGTGCTAGACAATATTAATTTACACACATTCCAAAACTAGCATGCTCTAACTTTCACATTGCTCACAAAATATAATTAAAATTTCTACTGAGGGGTGCTACTGGTTTGTGGTGTATAACAGACAAACACACAGAATCCAGTGCACAAACCCCCCTCCCCAACCTGGTAAATCTGAGAAATTAAACATATTAATTGCCTGAATTGGCTTTTCTTACTTTAAACTCCATGAAAAAGGGGGGAGGCATCCTCTTAGTTTTCAGATTGGAATTCCAATGTGAGCAAGCCAAACCACCAAAACGTCTAGGTGGGACCCCAAGGTTTGGTCCCTAGCTTTTCCTGGTCTGAAATCCCTGCAGTGGCTTCTCTTAAATAAGAGTTCATTGCCTAATTGGCTCCTTTATAGCAAAGTGCTTCCACCCAGAAAATTTCACAGGAGATCAAAGGGAGCATGCTAAAAAGAGAATAACAATTTCCAAAATTTTCAACATATTCCAAAACTAGCATGCTCTAAGCTTTGCATTGCTCACAAAATGTAATTCACATTCCTACTGAGTGGTGCTACTGGTTTGTGGCATGTAACAGACAAACACACAGGATCCAGTGCACAACCCTCCCAACCCCCCCAACATGGCAAATCTGAGAAATTAAACATGTTAACTGCCTGAATATTAATTTACTGATGTTGCATGGTATTCCCAGCTCAGCCCATGAATCCACAGCAAAGTGGGAATTATGGATATGTACAAAATAAAAATGTATTTGTTCTAAATATTTTTTCTTTTTCCTTACAGAAATTCCAGAAACAGCCTTCAGCAATGAGCAGGAACTCTAGCACTGGATGCAGCAGGCTAGGTCTCTGGTTCTGTCTCTCTCAGCAGTACATACAGCCCAGAGAGAGTTAAGTGACTGCATGCACTAGCATAAGAGACTTGGCAACAGAATATATGAGGCACTGTGTACTCTCAAGAGTAGCAGCTGGGTCCTAAATAGAAATACTGTGTAGTGTATGGTGGAATGCTAGTCTAACTGAAAATTTCAACTTACTAAAACACTGTTCAGCCACACTCTCAGGAATAAATGGAATGCTGTACTGACTGTATGTGCAGAACAGCATTCCCTTCATTAAGAGTGAAAAGCTTGAGCCATATTTGAAAGTCAGCACAGAAAAACTGCCACACATCAACAGCATTAAAAATCTGTTTCAAACACCAAAGGTGGGCGCTTTTTTTCTAACACTCACTGAGCAGGTGCATATTATTCTCAATGACAAGAACCAGCATTAAAAGAAATTTCTACACCCACTTTGTTTGTATACTCACTTAGTGAGACATCCTGTCACCGTTTTTTTACTTGTAAAACCAGCCCACACTAGCACGACAACCAATGGGTGTGTGCGTCGCTAACATAGGGATGCCCAGTTCCTAGTAACTACACAACTCAGCATGAACAAGCCATAGCTACAAAAAAATAAAATGGGAGGGCCCACCAATGCAGCATTTGGATTTCATGCTAGTGACCCGGGTTCTGGAATGGACCCAGGAGCTGGAGGGCTGGCCAGGTGAAGGAAGCATGAACATCCCATGGACTGGTCACCTTCTCCGGGGGAAGGGGACTCAGAGTCTGGCTCTTGTCTGACCTCAGGTGGAGATCCAAGGAACAACAAGGTCAAGGCTGCAAAATAGGGTTAACGTGCTGGACGTTGACGCTTCAGCGCCTTGACATCAGGGCATACAGCACATCCAACACCGGGAAAAAAACACCTGCAGTGCTCCCAGTAGACAAAGCACCAAGGCCCTGATCCCCAATGCCCCTACCGACCCTGGTGATGCATCCCAATGAAAGACAGACATGTTGGGGTGGAAGGGCCCCCACCCCATACCTGCCTGGGGGTACAACCATGGCTCCATGGGGGATGGACAGCACCAGAGGTTCCAGTAGGTGAGCAGGGACTGATCAGGCCAATGGGTGTCTCCCAGAGAGAGGGAGTGCTGTGGGAGGAGGGGGGGAAATGAAATGGGAGACAATTTATTTCTCATAGATAAAATATAGTTAGAAATCCCAAAACAGTGCTAAAATAACTGGATGGGCACCTTGCACTATACAAAATACTGGATGGCAACCCCATGCACAACCAGCATGTTCAGTGACTTCAGGGTTTGATTCCCATGCACCTTTCAAGCTTTGCTCTTGAGGTCACAGGGAATCAAACCCCTCTATGGCAAAACATGCTGGTTCTGCATGGTTGCCCATCCAGTATTCTGTGTTCAGCATCTTTCTAAACATGCAGAGAGACACCTTGCTGCCACTGAGATCACACAGGGCCTGCTGCATCAAATGCTGGAGGAAATGTGAGAAAGTGATGTACTTCTGCAACAGGTCTTCAACATCTGCATCAATGTCATACATCCTCTGCAAGAACCTTTTCCACTGGATTGGAGGTCCAGACTTTTGAGGATGAAGCTGAGCTGCTCTAAATCCATAGATCCTCCATCCCTGGACATCATCAGAGCATCAGTTCTGACTTTTGACAGCCCCTGCAAGAAACCACTCAAATACTGTCCCCCTCATTCCAAAACATGGACCAGGGTGAGTAACTCCTCATCAGTAAATGGGGGACAATTTTAAACAAAATCTGGTCAGATCCACCATGGCTGCATAATGAAGTTAATGAAGCTGTGTGGAATTGTTAAGAAAGTATGGAGAAACCATAGGAGCCAGGTTTGTAAAATTTTTTGGTGAGGCACAGGAGTCAGAGGTCAATGCCCAGGGGTCAAAGGTTATCCATCAGGTTTTCGGTGTTAAAGCACCAGCTGCACCGCCCATGATCTGGGGTCACAGGTCAACCCAGCACCACCAGGGGTCTATGGGAGCAGGGCACATTGTATCATACTGTAGGTCTCAGCATGCTTAGACCCTGGCTAGCCCCCTTGGTAGAGAAAAGTTGTTTTGTTAGACAGGATGCCATTGTCCTGGGTGTAACAGTCATTTTAGGGTTGGAGGTTTCCTTAAGAAACTTGATATTTATTTTGCTGCTGAGTGAATGTTAATAAACCTTGTACTTACCATGTTGTGTGTTTTATTGTGTTGTGGTCTTCTTTCTTCCTTTCTTGTTTTTGCTGCTGGGTGGGACTTGGAGAAGGTGGTTGTGACCGAGGTGTCTTCTGCTCTTCCTTTTAGTTTTGGGTGAGACTTGAACAAGGTGGACATTAGGCACAATGAACAGTAATAATACACATCAGAACAGTTTAGCAGCCAAATGAAAAAAAAAATACTGAGTTAAAACCTCCTCTCCCAATAAATTGAAACAGGTAGTGTAGGCCAAAAACAGGCAGATATTGATTTGTTAAGTAAATTATAATTATTTAATTACACAAGGGGTTTTAATTTGCCCACTGTGGTCTGCTGAGTGAAACAGCCTGCCTGAAGCATAACTGTAACTTATCCTGCTGTCTAGGTGATGTTTGTGTGTGAAGGTTGTTTCAATTCTATAGGTTCTGTACTGGTCCCAGTGGCACAGTGCATCGCTCATTCGGAGATTATCAGCTAGTTTTGTATTTACTGTTCAGAGTTACTGAATTTGGATTTTCCTTGCTTCCATGTACTGAAGCCACAGCCACGTTACATGTATGTACTTGCCATCCACTATACAGGTAGACCACTTCTGTCTGATACAGTTTTTCACATGGTGCCAACTGCCAAGACAACTTCTTTCAGTACAACTGTAGGCTCAAGCTGCTGGAGTGGTATTGGACATAGTAGTCATGTGAGGATCATCTGTTTCATAAAAGAAATGCTTTTTGCAGGCTCTGGAGCTAGCTCTAGCTCAGAAAAGTGGAAGTGCTTGCTTCAATATTTTATCTAGTGTCTGCATTGTACGTACTGAGATCATCTGAATGCTGCATATCTTTGGTTTCACATGAAGAAACAGCTGAAGACATGTAAGGTGTCTTGATGAAATGCGCTTTTGAAGTTCTTCTGAAAATTAGCGGGACACTGTGAATGTCGAAGGGTGTCTCACCTTTCATGTATTGAGTGCCTTTATGGTCATGGAACACTGTTCCAACAGGGAACAACTTCAAGTTGTTTTTAAAGGACTGCAGGATGCATACCAGTTACAAATAGAAGAAGTCATCTAAAGTGCCACTGTCTTTTTAGAACAGTAAGACTAAATAGTGAGACCATCTATATCATTAGCTACCTTTGCTGGAATGTATCCGTTTGTTTTTGGTAAGAGTAGGCAGCAGCTGTATGGTGCAGTGTCCCTGGTGTCTGGCTCATCAACTGAACACTTGTGGTACAGCTTCAGTGCCAATCTTGGTCTTGTGTGTGTATTGTTGCTCATTCATCATTCAGTCTTTTTTTCTGGTTGTCTTCTTGTTGTTCTGGAGGTCAAGTGCACATTTGGTTGCTTTCTTGTTGACCAGGTCAGCAAGGATCACATGCTCAATGATCATATGAAGAAGTCAGCAAAAGAAGTCCACTTGGTCTATCAAGTTTGCTCATATGGTCCGCAGCTTGAGACAATATCTGTGCTCTCCCTCACTCACCAGTCTTCCCATCCTCCCTACCCATGGCCCTTATCCTATGCTTGTTTCAGCCTGTTAAAGCTTCCCACTATCCTCAACAAGATTACCTACTCTTGCAGTGTATTCCAAATGCTCACCGACCTGTCTGAAGTGCTTCCTGACCTCCTTCCTAAACTTCCCACCCTTCAGCTTAAGACTGTGCACCTTCGTGTTGTGGCTGCCAGTCACAGAGCCTAAAGAGACTCTCTTTATCAACCTTATTTTTCCTTGTACTTGAAGGTCCCAATTATGTTTTGTCCTTTTTCTCTCTCTCTCAACTTCCAGGGAGTACATGTTCAGTGTACATGGAGTACATGATCATGTGCTATTAAATCATCTGCTTGTCATGGGACTTTTTGATATCTTCTTCCCAAGTTTATTTTCTTCCTCATCCTCCTGTTCTCCATCTTTTTTATTTTTGGATTGTAAATATAAATGCTGTGTCTGAAGTTGGGCTGATCATATACACCTGGACAGGTCTATGTACTTCTGAACCAATCCGTACCACCTTGGTGGGCCCCAGTTGTCAATCCCCATAGGCGTTCTGGCCAACGTTTATAATTCTGTGTTTTGTTTAACTTAAGACCTCCACAGTTCCAGTTCCTTGTCATGGTCCTTCATACCGTTGTCTTTAGTGTCATCCCCCAAAATGTTGCATTAAGATAGGAACATACAAAATTGCCAGCAAATACTAGCCTACTGGTCTATGTAGTCTGCTTGAGTGTGCAGCTTCCCCCCTTACACTGATTCTACCATTGTATCCTTTATTCTCACTCTTTGCTTCCTTATGCTTTAAACCCTCCCTCTGTACCTCACCTGTCCCATCCCATTTTGAAGCTGCCCACTGTCCAGTGACAACACCACCTTTAGTAATATTACAGCCTGCCACCACCCTTTTGGGTGGAAAGGTGCATCCTCATTTCCTTCCTTAATCTGCCTCCTTCAACCTCTGACTGTGCTCCCTGGTTAACCTTCCACATTTTAAGATGAAAATATTTGTAGTGCTTACTGTAGTCTGTTCATACCCTTTAGGTACTGGAAAGATTCTGCTTTATATCCTCTGTCTCCCTTCTGTCCAGGGAATACATGGTGTCTCAGACTCAGTCTCTTAATAAGGCTCATCTCCAAATCCCAGGATCATTTAACTTGTGAAGTACAGTTAAGCTTTAGTCCCCTTATTTTGCTCAGCAGACCTTTTTTAGCTCAGTATTTTGTGTTTTCATTTGGCAGCTACCTCATTGTAGCTGCTTTTTTTTGGTCAATGTCAGTGTCAGTGGCTCAGTAGGTATTGCACTCACCTCTGAGGCCTGGGAGATCAGAGGGCTGTGGGTTCAGTTCCCACACCTGGCACTTGGGTTAATATCCCAGTACTGACACTGTAGTGCAGTATGAGAGAGGTGCTGCACTTCTGAGGTGCTGTCTTTTGGATGACACGTTAAACCGAGGTCCCATCTGCCTGGATTGGTGGTAGTTCAGGAGGACATTAAAGATCCCATGACACTTATCGAAAAGAGTAGGGGGAATTTTATTATTATAACATCCAAGAAAATAATACAAACAGTGTTAAGTCACACAAATAATATACAAATCATATAATAAAACAAAAGCAAAAAAGTATTACAGTCATACATTACTAGATAATTGCAAAAATAACTATGTATAAATTCCCCCCTTCCCCACTTAAAAGAGTAGGGGAATGTTTTATTAGACTAGCAAATCAAAACCAAACAATTCAAAAACAGTGTTGTCATACAGAAAGGAAAAATACAAAAAGCAAATAAGTACTATAGTCATACATATACATACAGGTTGTCAGAAAAAATGGTAGAATGCAGTGCTAAAACCAGAAAAAAAAAGAACCCTACCCAAAAGTCGAGGAAGGGAATTTCATATGAAAAGCATAATAATTCAACAATAATTTAGTTACACAGCATACAAAATCAGAATGAAGGAAAATCAAAACATAAACAAGGAAAAGAAAACCAAAACAAAGAAATCAACCAGTATCCAACCACTGTATCGCTTTCCATTTTTTATGAAAAGCTAAAGTCGATAACATGCTACAATACTTGTCCCGCACCCCCGATAACCAGTCATGGATTTTCCAAAATAATTGATCAGGGGAAATAAATAATGATCGCAAGGACCACATACATCTTGTGTGCCATATATAAAATGTAATACCCCCCAAAATTAATCTAATAGTATCAGGATTAAAAGACCCCCATTTCGAAGACAAAATTCCAAAAAATAAACAATCTTTGTTAATAATAGGGAATCGAAAATGTGCCCACTGAACATAAAAAATCAACCAAAATTTGCAAAACATAAGGATGTCAAAAAATAAATGAGACATTGTTTCAAAACAAGACTGACAGGAACTGCTTCTCGGACAATGTCTCTCCTCCTTGCCTTTATGTTTCAGATTGCCTTTAACATTCAACTTCCCATGGACCATGAGCCAAGTAACATCCCACGTGTAAGTCAGAAGACTGAGAGATGTAAGCATTAAACAAACCTGAGGCACATCAGAGTCCATCACATCCGGAAAAACAGGACAAACAGAAAAATATTTATCTAATAAAAAATAATGCATACCCTTTCGTGAGGTATGAGTAATCAAAGAATATGAAACTTGTCATGTTTTCAACTTCCCAAAACAAGAATGTAAATACCCTGGCAAAGTATGTATACATGCTTGCTTTTGAATAACTCCAGTAGAAGACCAACCAGCCACCCACTGGAAAACCTGGTCCATCATCCAAATTGTCCATATTTTAGAGTGGCCCATTAAAACAGGAAAAAAAAATTTATATAAAAAAATACTAAAAAAGAATAATATAGGATTAACCATATTAAGACCTCCATCCTTAACAGGTAAATACAGTATATTTCTTCTGATGGGATTTAACCGACTTCCCCATACAGTTTGAAAAAAAAAGACTATATAGTGCTGTTTCCCTAGATGCAGGTAACACACAGACAGCACTCAAATGTAAAAATAAACTAATGATATATGTCCTAACTATATAAATTCTCTTCTTCTTTGACATATTCCATTTGTTCCAAGTGGCTATTTTCCACTTAGTAGATTTAATAAGTACATCCCAGTTATATGTTGCAGTATCTTCTCCACAAAAAAAATAAATCCCCAAAATTTTGAAAACCTCAGAAGTAACAGGGATCCCCAAAATATTAGAGTGAGTAGAATTATTAATACCAAAGAATCTACACTTACATTTTAACAAGTTAAATGTAGCTCCAGTGCCTTTCGTATAAGCAACAGTCAGATGACCTATAGCCGTACAAGAAGGAACATCCACCAAAAAGAAACATAAATCATCGGCATAGGCAATGACTTTAATTTCTGCATCATCAATTCCCAAAGAGAGACCTCGAATATCGTCTGAAGCATAAATGGCAGAAAGGAGCGGTTCTAAAGAAAGAATATATAAAATGGGGCTTAAAGGACACCCTTGCCTCACACCTTTACTACACTGTTGTTTGGTACCCAACCAACCATTGACATAAGGGATGATGTCTGCATGAAGATAATAGTGGCACAACCAAGTAACAAAAGTGGGCGGAAACCCCATTTTCAACATACAATTCCAGAGATATAAGTGAGACACAGTATCAAACGCTTTCACTTGGTCCAGAGTGACACAAATACCAGCTATTTCCTCTCTTTTACCCCTTTCAATGACTTCCCTTAAAAGGATGAGAGCATCAGCAATAGTACGACCGGGTACAGAGCAAAACTGTGTAGAATGTATAATGGTTTGTATAATACATGAAATCCTCAAGCTCAAAATTTTAGTAAGAAGTTTACAATCCGAATTTAAAAGAGTAATCGGGCGCCAAACATTCCCTATCTCCTGATTTAAACAAAAAAATCATAAGCCCTTCATTCATACTAGCTGGAAAAACACCTTGTAAAAGGCAGTTATTAAACTCATCAACAAGCTGGGTACCTAAATGTTCTCCAATAAGACTATAGAGCTCATTTGGAAGGCCATCCTTACACAGAGTTTTTCCTTTGCAAAGATTGCAAATAACAGCACGCAATTCTGCTAACAAAATCGGTGCCAAAAGGGAAAGAAAAAATTTATCAGGCACTTGCGGTAAAGAAATAAACTGAAGCCACTCTCAGAACAGACTCATGCTCATCAACGCTCTTTCTTGAAAGATAGCCAATATGAGAATTAACAACCCTAAAAAGATCAGATCGGGAGGTAACTATACAACCTGTTGAATCAAGTAAACAATGCATAGCTTTTTTTTCCGAGAAGCATCTTATTATGGTCATATGGGTTCGTATGTGCCGAAGAACCATCAGTATTAAATTTTTGTTCTCTTTCTAAGTGGATCTGCTTAGAATTGTGAAGCTGCGCTAGTTGAGCTTTCACCAGATTCAACTCCTGAGCAGCAATTTTCACACCCATATTAATCTGTGAATAATAATGTGTCAATAATTCCTGTAAATGTCTTTGGGTGTTTTTGCAGGAGGCTCCCAACAAACGTCCAATATGTATAAAGTACTGTTTAAAAATAAGTTTCGAATCCTCCCACCAATCCTGTGATTGATCATAAAGAAAAAATACCTAGAGATGGGCTCTTAAGACATCCATAAAGCCTTCCACTACTTCAGGAATCTCCAGCAGAGATAAATTTAGCTTCCAATACCCTGGTCCCTTAGAAGTATTTTTATAAGCAGAAAGAGGAAAAACTCAACAGACCATGATCTGAGGAAGCTACCAATTTAACCTGTGGAACAAAAAACTTAAGGGAAGATGAAATGAACCAGTAATCAATTCTAATTTTTCTAGTACCCTGAATATAAGTAAAGGAGGGAGTAGATTCAAAAATATCTCGCAGACCTGAAATTAACAGCAAGTTATTCAAACAATGTGAATCACAATAAATCTTAGAGGTAGCAGAATTTGTAGGCTTACGGGATATATTAAAGTGCCCACCAAATAAAACATTTTTACTAGTAAATAAAAAAGGTCTTATAAGATGTAGTAGTTGAATGCGGTCCCATTTATTTTGAGGAGCATAAATATTAATTAGTCGAAATGGGGTTCCATCAATAAGGATATCTAATAACAAAGCTCTACCAGGGGCGATGTGAATTTCGTCTAGGATTTTGAATCTGTAAGACGTAAAACAAATTCCTACTCCAGAACAAACATCAGTACCCCTAGACCAAAAACAAGGACCCCAACCCCACAAATCAGTAGTAGTAAGAAAGTCTTGAGTCTTTTTTAATCTAGTGTCTTGAAAAAAAATAATAACATAGAGCAACTCTGAAAAAAGGGCAAATGTTATTCTTCTTTTATAAAAGGATCGATTACTATTTACATTCAAACTAGCTAAGGAAATGTTATAGCCATAGTCCTTAGGACCAGACATAAATCAAGAATTGGGAGGCAGTTTTTTGTTGCTTTTGCGTAATCCAATTCTGGATATCTTTTTAGATTTACCTTTTGTCCACACCCTGGAATCTAAAACTGAATCATGGTCTGAAATAGGTTCTATTTGGGTAGGATCCTGAGAGGCTGTATCAGAGTCATGTTCCTCCGGTCCCATAGAGGCCAAAATTCCGGATTTATTGGAAACTGATACAGGTTCTGGAGATTGGGCCCAATCCAACACAGGAGTATGGGAAAGGCAAGCCTCCTCAGGAGAAAATGAGACAGTTCCATTCGACTCAGTCAGAGCCGAAGAGGGAATTATTGTTTTACTAGTCAAAGCTTTCTTCAAATCGCCATCAGACTGATGCCTGGAAATACCATGGCTAGGTGATCTGAGGAGCGTGGCTGACAGGGGTGGGGGGGAGTTAGCATAGACTGTTTAGAGGAAACAGCAGAAGGTTTAGAAGCCAGAGCAGCTGAATAGGACATTGGACCTTGAGAAGCAACAGGTGCAACACCAGCCAATAAATTTTTAGCTGCTTTAAAAATCAGAAAATCCTGCAAAGCATAATCAGATTCATCAGTGTTATGAGCAGCCCTCGGACATTCAGAAAATACATGTCTCACCTCCTCACAAAAGTTGCATTTAAGAGAATTCTCACATTGAAACCTGAATGACCAACTTTCCCACATTGAAAACAGCGAATCTTCTCACAGGCAGTACTAATGTGTCAAGGAGAACCACATTTGTAACATCGCTTGGGTTGACCAGGATAAAACAAAAAACCTTTATCTCGGCCAATAAAGAAGCAATTTGGGAGATGAACAAATTCAGCCTGAACACTACGGAGTTTCAATTTTATCTTCCATCCCCCATTCCAAAATCTCTCACCATCCAAAATGGGATCAGGTGTGCCTTGAACATCACAACGTTTATCTAATGAAAAAAGAATATCTGCTAGATTTACCCCCTCATCGTGAAACAAAATAGTAACAAACCGAAAAGGTTTTTCATTAAAGGAGTAACCTGAAAATGGGACCATAAAGGATTAGTCTTTAAAGAAGCATATTTTAACCAAAAAGTGTCCAGAGTAGCAGGAGTCCTGAAACTCATGTCAAAAGAATGTTCACCTGGAACATGAATGAGAGCATAGGTGTCAGAAGGCAAAAAGCCTAAAGATTGTTTAATTAACACCTTGCCCACATAAAACCTATCCGGTAAATCTTCCATTCCACCCAAATAACGTAAGTGAATAGCATTTCTATGTTTTGCCTGCTCTAAAGGTTTAGCAAATAAGTCAGCAAAAGACGGTTTTGGTGCCTCACGAGTTATACCCAGAGAAACATCCGGTTTGTCTATTTCAATGTTAACAGCAGGAGGAATAATAGGCTCTGAAGACGGAGCTAAAACAGCAATACCTTTCACCCCAGGCTGTAAGACTGTAGACTCAGTATGATGAATAACAGGTCCATCAGGAAGAGCTGCTTTTGTAACTCGAGGTCCACTCAAATGAGCTAAAATATCATGCGGCTTGTCAGGGTCTGTGACCCAAGATCCATCTGCTCCTCTCGTCCAACCCACCATTGAAAGAGCCAGTTCTGGAGACCACTGTTCAGTCTGCTGCTGGGCTTCCAGAGCAGCATCTTGCTGGATTTGCAAAATTGTTTCCGTCGCAGAAGGAACTGCATCATCCCAAAAACCAGGACCTAGTTTAAAGGTCCTATGGAGAGATTCAGAAGAGACTCCCAAAAGGCGTTTTCATTTTTTTTTCAAGTAAATCAGCCTTGGCCGGCCCATCGGTGCAGCGGTTGGATTTCTGCTTGCGACGCCGGCGACCTGGGTTCAGGAATGGATCCGGGTCATTGGAGGGCCAGCCGGGGGAGTAGGATTGAGTGTCCAATGGACGGCTCTTCTACTCCGGGGGAAGGGCGCAGGTAAGCCTCAGCACGTTGGAGACCCCTGGTGGAGACCGGGGGTTCTGTGCAAGCTGACGTTCAACATGGGAAGGGGATGGAGGCGGGCAGACGCTGGCATCATTGCACGTCCCCGCCTCCTCTAAGGGAGAAAACTGGTGGAAAAAGATGGAGGGCAGGACCACCAATTAATGAAGCCCTCCCCGGAGAGCCTCACATAGCCGCCGCCACTGCAGGACCCGACTAGTTACAGTTCCGGGGTCATGAAGGTGGCCCGAGGCCCACTCTCCGGGGGGCAAGCTAGGGGTGACCGAGGGTCCTCAGCAGCAATTGGCGATGGTAGAGGTCTCCGGGGGCTGTGACCAGGGTGGATGGCTTCGGTGGTCCTGCGGGGGGAAAAAAAAAGTAAATCAGCCTTGGCTGAGGTAAGAGCTCTTTCTGTTTGAAGCAATTGAGCTTGTAACTGCTCTCTTTGTCTTGCCATAGCTTCCACCTCGTCTTCGTCACTCTCAACAATTTCATGTTCCGAATGTGGAGGAATAGTAGTAGTAACAGGTGTCAAAACAGGTGGTATCTGAAGAGGTGAATGTGCGGTAGATACTTCCGCAATGTTATCCCATAGCAGACCTCCTTCCTCCTCCTCCTCCGCTGCTAACAGCATACTGTCATTGTCCATGGCAGTGATGTGTGGGATACTGCCCCCTACCAGAGTAGGGGAATTTCCCCGGTGTCCTGGCCAAATTTCCCTCATTCACAAAAAACACCACCAACAGTTTAATCTGGTTCAAGGTCAGATGGCATTCATCTGTATCCCCCTCCTCCAAGTCATGCCTGAAAATAGGCAGGATTTGTGTAGTGGTAAGCTAACCAGCTCTAATGGTGAATGTGTTGATGCCACCCTGTGATATGTGATTTATACCACCATGGTACAGAATCAATCACCATTAAAGTATGCTGATAGTCATGTTACCATAGAAAACACATCCATTGATGTGATGTTAAACAAACATGATTATATGGTGTACCCAAGAAATCGAAAAGTTGATTGCAAACTTCTGGGCTGCAAGAGCAACATCTGTGAGTGTGACTTTATAGAAGATGTTAGTGTCACAAAACAGCAGAATGACAAATGGCTGAGAAAACATGGGCATATGGACATAACCAACCAGTGTCCCCAGTGCTGCCTTCATCCTCAGTCAGAGATGAACAGGCACACTTTACAAAGTGGTAATAGTACTTAACTGTACTGTAACTGTAACAGCTGTGACTTAGTGTCTGAATGTTGTAAAGGAAACAAAAATCAAGTATACTATTACCATTATCATTAAGAGTAACTTCAGTTAACTGTCAAATTACACCGCTTGACCCTGGCAGGTTGCAGCCATTGTCCAAAATTCCTCAATGCTGACTGGTGTTTCATGGCTAGAATATGTAATAAGACAGAAGACTTGAGCATGTCCAACAGCCAGCCCAGCCCACATAATGACCTATTGTTTCAGAGGATTAAATATCTTCTTCTTAAAGGATATTTGGAAAGAACACATTTGAAAAGTGTTATTGTTTCCTGTTGTGTATACAATATGGACATACTCTGCAATACACGAATTATAATGAGTTCAAGCTGGTAAAGAGAAGATGACCTATATAAGAAAACTGCTGCCTGCATACATCAATAATTTATCATAGTCCACCTATAGTGCATATAACACTTACACTTGCCACTTGATTCTTGAAGAGCAAAAATGGTGCAGCATTGTTCAGTTCGCAAAATGAACTCGAGGAGACTGTCAATATCAATTTTTTCAGTCAGTTGCTTGTGACATGCAGCACTGCCAAGTGATTGAGTCAGTCTTGACTCATAGTGGTTCGCAAATAATTTTTTAGTCTTTGTAGGCAGCTAAACGATCGCTCAGCAGTGCATGTTGTTGCCGGAATTGTATAGAACAACTTCAGTAGAGTTACAACTTCAGACAAGACATCACTCAACTCTTCATTTTCTTTCAGAAAGGTCTTCACTTCATTCACAGAATCAAGCACACAATTTCTTGATTTTGAAATGTCACTCAGCATTTGTAAATGAAGAGCTAGTCTGTCCCTGTTTATATCATCCTTGAATACTTCAGTAACATGGTCAGTTTCTTCTTGTGATCCCCTGACTGCTGCAGTGATATGCTTCTCCAGTTTGATTGCCTTCTGATGAAAAGCGATGCTTGATCACAACCTTGCATGCATCAATTACCTCAAAATATTGTTGATGAAAATAATGTTTGGGGTCACTGTGGTTATGTCCAGAGCTTCCTTCATGAAGCCATCTTGGTGGTCTGTGTTTTCTCAGAAGTGAAGGCTCCTCTAAATTGAGAACTTGTGCCTGCTCCAGTGTCATTTCCCAGAAGTGATTAAATGATGAGTCACTGCGCATCGCATTCAGCACCTCTTGCAGTATCTCAGTCTTTTTAGGGATGTTGAACAGTGAGAGATTTGGACTCTGAATATTTGCATTGACTTCTTCCAAAGGACCCATCACTTTCACAATTACTTGTAATGTAAAGTAGATGGGAAAAGACTGGAGTTGCTTCAAGAAACCACGGCATTTTGAACAAAGTCATTAGCACACGTTTCACTGAATTCTTCCAAGCAGTTAATCATGGCCTCATAATTGCAGAGCAAAGATCGGATACTGCTGATCCTCAGTGTCCATCTTGTTGGGCACAATGGACGAAGAGAAGGCTGTGTTTCATCTTGAAAGTCTCTAAATGTTGACAGATGCTTAGGTGACTCCCTTATGGCATTTATGAGATCCTTCATCAGCGAAAAGCAGTCACAACATGCCTGAATATTTTGTAGTGCATCCTGCATGGCAAGATTCAAGGAATGGGCAGTACAGTGAATAAATACTGCTCTTGGTTTTCTTTCTTTCACCCTGGCTTGTAGTCCAGTGAATTTTCCTGACACATTACGGGCTCCATCATAACACTGACCCCGACAATCAGAAAAAGATAAGTCAAACCTCATCAGCATATCTTCCAGAATTTTGAAAAGGGTTGTAGCATCACTTGCATCAGTGTGGTAGAATCCAAGAAATTCTTCATGAGTTTCCCAATCTTCATTTGAAAAGTACCTTTAGGAAAAACATTTTGTTCCTTCCGAGATAAATCCACAATCTCATCCATCAAGATTGCATAATACTTAGAGCCCTTGATCTTCTTTACAATTCTGCATAGTGCTGACAATGCCATCATTTCAACAATCTCGTTAAGAATATCATGCGATAGCCACTTGTATGTTGTACGACTAAGTCATTGCTTTAATTCATCTGAATCTGTGCTGCGTAGCTGCAACAGCTGCATCAGGTTTGAATCAGTGTCTGTATGTCCCCGTATCACTAGTCCTTGCTTGGCAAGGTAGCGAATGCTAGTAAGTATTTTGTGCAAGGCATCATGTGCTCTTTGCATTTCTTTCTTGTAACTGGCAGACATCAATACAGATATGTTTGTTTGAGATTGTAGGGCAGCATACTTCATTACAGCTTCCTTGTGAAATGCTGATTTTTCATGTGATGTAAAACCACGCAATGCATGTTTTCAATCTTCAAATCCAGATGAAATAAAAGCTGGTTCAGCTTTTGTGGAAAACATTAACAGCTTCTTTTCTGAGCATGTCTTGCAAATTGAACAAAACACTTTGACTGCTTGTGATACTCTAGCCAGGTAAACCTTGCTAACCAAGACTGCTGAAATTTATTTTTGTCTTTGCCTTTGAGGCTGCATCTTCTGCATGTGTCTCTTCCTCCGACACTTCAGTTTGCAAAAGTACTGGATTATTAGAAGTGGAGCAACCATGCCCTTCTTCTGCAGTGTCACTGTCCTTCTGTCACACTTTTTTTTATTACGTATCTACCCATATTGTGCAGTTGGCTGTTCAATGAAAAATATAGGCACAAAGAATTATTCAGCACACACACTGACTGCAATACTGCTTGGCCTACAAATTCCTACTGGAGAGAGCTTGCATAACAGTGGCAAGGCACTTGCTTTGGCATCAAGTGGGTTAAGGTTATGGACTGTGTGTGAGGAAATAAAGTACCGGAATCAGCATCAGCATACCAAGATGAAGTATTCCCCAGGTCACTGAAAAAGAAGAAGAAGAAGAAGAATGCATGTAGCATTTTTCATACACAATGTATGTAATGTAATATGCTTTACAAGTGATGCTAGACTGGTAGTGCAGTGATAACAGTGAAAAACTTGAAGTTAGATATTCCCCAGAAGTATCTTTATTTGTGGTGGGATCCTGCAGAATTAAGAAGCGAAAAAATGATGATACATTATGAAAATGTCGCTCGCGTGAGAAAAACAAAACAACTAAGCTCAGCTCAGCTGCCTACCTTTGAAGCAGTACTCAAGTGGTCACAAACAAGAGAGGACCATAAGAGTGTGTGTGTGTGTGTGTGTGTGTGTATGTGTGCGTCACATTTCTTTACATTCCTTTTTTCACAGACAGACACACACCATACCCCCCATCTGAAAGTTGGAACCATTTACTGGCATGCATGCCTCAGAAGAGCAGACAACTTGTAATAGTCCCTGGCAACACTCACATCACATGTGAAGGCAGCCACCACAAAGATGAACTAATTTCATATGGTTTAATGTTGCATAATTAAGGCTGAAGCGATTCTTAAATGTGTCTGTTCAAGCAGAAACAAGTTGACACTTCCTTCACACTTTCCACCTTTGATTCTCCTTCACCACTTGTCATATTCTTGGATCACTTCTGGACTGGCCACTGCATCCCTTGCTTAGTCAATGATAAATTCCCACAGTACCTAGGCCATTAGCCAGAGTGGGTCACACACCTCAGACATTTCTCCTCAGGTCCCCACACGCCACACCACGCTTTTTTTTTTTTACATAATAGGAAAAAAGATGATTTGTGGAATGGAGGGGATAGGGGACAGACTGTCAGCAGGGTGAGAGGCCTGAATATGTACAATAGTAGCACTGAATTTGTCAAGCAATTTTGAGAGATTCCCTATCTGTCCTTCACAAAATTTAAGGAAAAAATCCTCTAAAATTATTTTTGTTACATTACACCTACAGAAAGGGTCCAGTTCCGATTACAGTACTTAAGTACCATCTGGTAGATTTTCAACTACACCATCAGATGCAGGCACCATCAAACCTCTTTGGAAAGAATCAGCATTTACATAGCACTTTTCATACAGTGTACCCCAAAGCAGCAAGCACTTTACAAGTGATGATAGACTAGAAGTGAAGTGACTGAATATGTAGTGGTGTGGTGGCCATATCACACAACACCCAGACACAGTCTGGATGATTGCCTGAACTGGATTATGGGAAGGGGAAAGTTGGCCAGGACACCGAGATTGTCCCGTACTCTTTGTGAAGAGTGCTCACCCCTGGGTTCTTTTACTTCCACCTGGACACCTACCAGGATAACACCAAGATGGGTAGAAGGGACCTCAGTTTAACATCTCATCTGAAGGATGGCATACCCTAGCAGTACAGCACCCCCCCAATATTGCACTCTGATGCCAGCATTTTTAGGTGCAACTTCAATACCTGTGTGGGATGAGAACCCATGCGATAATGCAACCTTCAGGTCCAGAGGTGGATGTGCTACCAACTGAGCCATGCTGACATGACAACTAGCAGCAGTGAACACACTAACAAAATAAAATCCCTAACTAAAGGTTTCACAATTCTCAATAGGGATTTTCCAAAATCCTTTGACTAATTTGGTGTTACTACTGTACATCCAAGAGCACAGAAGGGAAAGGGGGGCATGATACAGACATTCAAGTATCGGGGAATCAATAAGGGTGGGTCAGATGAGGTCTTTAAGCTAAGGAGGGGGAAGGGCACCAAGGGGCACAGGCTAAGAATAAAGATGGGAAGATTTTGGAGGTAAATGAGAAGACACTATTTCACACAGAGGGTGGTAGCAAACTGGAATGCACTAGCAGAATAGATGGTATCATGTAAATCTGTGAACAACTTGATAAGGGCATGGGACAGGGAGTGAGGGTGGGGGAATCGGGGTGGCATTTGGGATGACAAAGGGGAGGGGGTTGGGCAGCTGCAAACTAGGGATGGTAGGCTAACTGCACACTTGAGCACACTTGCTTAGACCAGGTGGTCTGTTTCTGCTGGCAAATTCCTGAAACATTAGGAAGTGATACCTCTACCAGTGTTAAAATCAATGACTGGAGACTGGACAAAATCCAACCCTCCTCCCATCCCCACCACACTTTACCTGGTTACTGCTGTCTGACTGGGCCTTTGGGTTTTATCAGGCTGAGAGGATCAGTGGTGTGCTATTGAACTTGACTGATGGTTGTCTTGGGGAGGTTACATTACCACCCGGTGCTGGCCTGCTGCTAACTTTACTCCCAGAACCCTCCACTTCATCCCTCTCTGATGCTGGATGCTGCTAGTGCCTGCTGGGCTGGAGTGGCTGGCTGCCCTGGTGCACCGCTTGGTGCTCACTGTAGTTGATCCTGGATGGCACACTGCTACCCTTTATATGGGGGAAAAATACCAGTGTTAATAAAGATGCTTCAGCAATAGGATCCGTCTTTGACCTTTGCATGAATACAACCAATCCAACATAATATAACACATTTCCAACACACCCCAAATTAATCAGCTCATAGTCCACTACAAAGTTATGTACGGTACAAGATAACAGAAACAGAAGTTTTCTGCCTGCTTGCTGACAGCCCATCCCCTTTTTTCTATTCTTATTCAATACTTACAACCTGATATGTTAATTAAGCACTAAGACATGACCAGGGGTAATGTAATGTTAATGGTCTGTTAACCACCTTCTAGGGGTGTACTGTGGCACGAGGTGTAACCGAGTGCCCCATGCCCCTAGAGGGTGATTAACTGACCATTAACATAAATACATAATCCCTAGGAGTGCCTTATTGCTATTATTAATAAAAAAAATATTTTTAAACAGTGTTAAACCCTGTTCAGCAAATGGCTAAGCTCTACTTGTATGTTAATAAAAGATTAACATAAGGCTGTTACAATGTTTGCAGCCAATCAGAAAGCTCCATTTCTCAGACCCTTTTTATGTTTGCTTGCATGCATGTGCAAGAAACATAGTGCCATCATCCAAAATTTCAGAGGTGTGTCACCTCCTCCTCCAATTCAGTCAGTGTGTTGGCAGGCACGGCCCCTGTAAGCCAATGCATGCTGGAGCTGTCTATGACAAGCTCCAAAATGCAGTGGCATACAGTTGAAAGGGGGAGCTATGCTTCAGTGAGCAGTGCTAAGATATCACCTGCTCATGCGCAGCTCCCCCTACACACACACACTCACACACACGCACGCACACATACTGCATGCTGCCCCCATGCACACACTCTATAGCCGATGGGGTGCCCAATCCCCATCGGCTGTGCCACTCCCAAAAGCCTCCCAAATGCACTGGGTGCCTACCCGAGCATGGCAACTCAATGGTATAACCCTATGGGGTGCCCAATCCCCTCGGCTTCACTCTCCCCCAGTACAAGGTGCCATGCTGGGAGTCCACCCCAGCATGACAAGTGATGCTTTGGCCAACAGGGGTGCCCAATCCCCCGTTGGCTGAACGCCCCCCAACCATCCTTGTGCCACGCTGGGAGCCCAGCCCAGCGTGGCAAACCTCCCGCGTAGTCATAGAAAAAAAAACCTATAAAGAAAAAATGGTCCCATGTAGTCTTCCTGGCCCCCCCACAACCCGCACCCACCCACTGTGCACCCTGCCTCCCCACACCTCCCCTCACCCCATACTTACCTCCAGAGTTCAGCGTGATGATCTTCAGTGGACCGGGAGCACGTCTGCACTCTTCAAGCCGACCGCAAACTGAGGAAATGCCGGTAAGCTGTATAATGGGCTAGATAGAGGGGTTTCAACTTTATTGCATATCGCAGGCATTTTTTGGAATTTTTGCACCAAATTTTCAACATGGGGTTTTTGGGACCCCTTCTCATGAATAATGTCACTGTCATGGCGTTATTCAGGCCCAAAGTGTGATTTTGCAGTTACTGCGCAGTCACTGCATGAAATCACCCTTCAGGCCTGAACAACGCCATGACAGTGACATAATTCATGAGAAGGGGTCCCAAAAACCCCATGTTGAAAATTTGGTGCAAAAATTCCAAAAATGACTGTTTTACGAGCGTGCATTGTGCAGTTCCTACGCAGGCTCGTAAGTTCACGAATTTTCAATATTTCACTCCAGATTTTCAACATTGCCATTTTACCACACCTTCTTATGAGTAGTACAGCTATCATTTTTCACATCTCACCCAAAATGTGTTTCCACCCATGTAGCGCACAATGGCATAGTCAATGTGTGAAATCAATGTACAGGACAAATTAAGAAAAACACAGTTACACTGTTCATGAGCAGAGGTCTTAAAATGGCTATGTTGAAAATTTGGTGAAAAAATTCCAAAATGACCGTTTTACGAGCGTGCATTGTATAGTTCCTATGCATGCTCGTAAGTTCGCGAATTTTCAATATTTTCACTCCAGATTTTCAACATTGCCATTTTACCACACCTCCTTATGAGCAGTACAGCTGTCATTTTTCCCATCTTGCCCAAAATGTGTTTCCACCCATGTAGCACACAGTGGTGCAGTCGATGTGCAAAATCAATGTATGGGACACATTAAGAAAATCACAGTGACACTGTTCATGAGCAGAGGTCTTAAAATGGCTATGTTGAAAATTTTGTGAAAAAATCCTAAAAATGACTGTTTTACAAGTGTACGTTGCGCAGTTCCTATGCATGCGCGTAAGTTTGCGAATTTAATATTTTCACTCCAGATTTTCAACATTGCCATTTTATTACACTTCCTTATGAACAGTACAGTCGCAATTTTTCATATGTCACCCAAAATGTGTTTTCACACATGTAGTGCACAATTGTGCTGTAGGTGTGCGAAAGCAATGTTTAGGACAGATTAAGAAAATCACAGTTACACTGTTCATGAGCAGAGGTCTTAAAATGGTTATGTTGAAAATTTGGTGACAAAAGTCCATAAAATGACTGTGTTACGAGTGAGCATTGCGCAGTTTCCATGCACCCTAGTAAGTTCATGACTTTGTAATATTTTCAGTCCAGATTTTCACCAGTGGCATTTTTTCACACTTCCTTATGAACAGTACAATTGTCATTTTTCACAACATGGCTGAAGTGTATTTTCACACTTTCAGTGCAGAGATGCGTGGTCGCTGTGGGAAGTCATTGTTCAGCACAGATAAAGAAAATCACAGTGACACTGTTCATGATCGGAGGCACCAAAATGCCTGAGTTGGCAATCTGCTGTAAAAAATCCCCAACCTAATTATATTACCGGTGTGCATTGCACAGTTTCTATGTACACTCGTGACTTCACCATTTTTTTAAATATTTTTACTACAGATTTGCAACATTGCCATTTTTTTACACCTCCCCATGAACAGTACAGCTGTCATTTTTTACATCCTGTTCGGAATGTTTTTGCACTTGTGGTTCTAAATGCCGTAGTCATTGTGCATAAGCAGCTTTCAGCTAACAGACTGATATTCCCCCTGTTCATGAGGTGGGGTCACAAAAAAAAATGTTGAAAATTTGGAGTGAAAATACCAACGAATGCCTGAGGTATTAGGGTTTCCAACCATAACGCCCAACCCTGTAGAGAATGACAGGCATCAGGGGTGTGACTTGGGATTCTTTCCTGTGATGCTTATACCATTTCACACCCTGCAGTCAGTGAGACGCATCGAGGTACGCCTTGGACTCTTCGGCCCCAAAGTTCACCCCATTCTCCTATATCGCACCCATCTCACCATATTTCCTAATGAAATGGGGTGCACATAAGGGCCAAAGACCCCAAGGAACACTGTGACACTTGTCAGTGTCTGCAGGGTGGGGTGTGGTGAAATGGCGTGGGCGTTATGCCTGACGACCCAAACGCACACCCCAATGCCTGTCACTCTCTGCAGGGTGGTGGTGGGGTTGGCTTCAGTTCAATATTTCACTGCCATTCCTATTACGCAGCTCTGTAACTGCTACACTACCACTGCCAATGCCAGCAAGCAAACATTCGGCATTGAAAAATGCTTGTTATAATTGATTTTAGGAAACTTGTTCAGGTCAGTTGGTTTTGCAGATCGCCCACTAAGCATGCTGTTTTCATTGTCAAACATAATTCATTAGAAAAGCAGCAAATGGCCGGCCCGGTGGCATTGAGGGTTGAGGCGCTAGACGCCACACCTCGTACCACGCCAGCGACCCGGTTTCGGGAACGGACTCAGGTCGTTGGGGTCGGTTAGGGGAGGGAGGATTGAGCATTCCAACGGATGCTCTCCTCCCTCAGAGGGGGATTCTCAACCCTGAGCTGTCGTGGGAGCACCGGCATTTGGGGGTTGAGGCTCCGCCACTGGAGTCCGGGAGGGGGACGCTGTTAGGGCGCTTTGAGGGAGGCGTGCATCAGTACGTCAGCTCTAGGACGTACGTCCTTGTGTGCCGGCATCCCAGGGGGTGGGGGAAGTGGGGGAGAACAGCAGAAAATGGCCTCCTCGGTGTCCCTAGATGAAGACTGCCCCATCCCGAGCCCACCTAGGACAGACCCCGCTGTGCAAGGAGAAGGAGAAGGTAAGGGCACTCTAGGAGCAGATCCTGAAAGGGGGCTTCGGGGTATGTGCAGTCGGAAGGAGGGGGACACTGGGGACAGGAAGGAGAATAAACAGATAAAACAAACAAAAAAAAAGCAGCAAAACTGTGACTAACTGCGAATTCCAAATGTTAAGCACATTACCATCTGTTCATTAATACAAAGCTCTCTACCACTGACTCAGCTTGCATAAATGTCTTACAAATGAAACTAAACAGCTTCAGCTACCTGAACTTGAGCAGTCCAGTACTAGAATACAGTTACACCAATCAAGATCAAGAAGTCGCTGTATCATTTGTGATACACATACATCAATGACTGGTTGTGAGATGGGGGGCTCCTTCAGGTAGCCGCTAGCGTCAATACTGCCTTCAAGCCTGGCAGGACTCCATATACATGTCCCAGCACAGGGAGTGGATAGGGATGCCACAGAGTGCTGGTCAGGGTCAGGGGTGTAGCCAGGAATTTCAGATCCGCACACCAAGTGGACTCAACTGCTACCCCCCCACGCTACCCCCCCAACCGTTAGGAAGAGCTACCCCTACAACCCCACATCCATGACCTGTTCAGGCACCCTCACCTGACTCTAGCATTATGTTCTATTCTGTGCTATATGCCAGCACACCACTGGCCACACCACTAACAGGTATCAGACTAACAAACTGGATTTTGGTTACAATATTGCATTGTGATGAGCCTATGTACCTCATCAAGGTACTTGATGAGGTACATAGGCTTGTCACAAATTCACAAATTCACAATGCAATATTGCTTTGAAGGTAGCCATTCACGCACTCCACACTAAACATGCCACCACACCACCAACAGTTGTCAGACTAAGAAACTGGCTTTTGGTTACAATATTGCAATAAGCCAAATGCTAGATCCACCACAAAGAACACTGCAACACAGCCACAGCTATTAGGTTTTATTATGAACAGCGCTCATTACTACAGCCCCACAGTAAACATAATCCATCCCGATCCCAGTACTGATAATTACACATTTTGGCTGCCTAATTTTGTAGTTAATACATCTTTAACTACTACCGGGTAACTTACATCTGGGTGTGTAATGTACAATCCTGGTCTGGACCAAGTTCTGTATCACCAACTCAGATCATTTTCTCAACCTTCACTCTGAACAAGTCACATTAACTCCCAAGTGTTCAAAGACAATTCACTCCTGAAAACAGGCACTTGACTAGTGGGACTTACCCAGTTGCCAAAAAGAAAAACAAAAAGGACTAGACAGATTTACCCAGAGAGAAATGCAGTGAGTGTTATACAACATGACTAGGGGTAACAGGAATAGACAGATTTGAGGAAGAATGGCATTGAGGGTTGTACAGCATTAGTTGGGCTGGCAGTATAGCCTAGAGATTAGGGTAGTGAGCAGTGAATGAGCTTGCTACATCCAGACTAGACCTGGTTTTCATTGTCACAACCTCCACTTGTATACTGTGTGACTGAGCAAGTCACTTAACCACCCCATACTCCCTGATCATGACCACCTACCCCCTCTGGTCAGCTCATGGAGTCCAAGAACAAAACTTTATTTTTACCATAACTTGTAGAAGTTAAATTTCTGCTTACTTAGACTTTTTCCCCTGAATCCCAGCCACCACCACACAGTGACAAGGCAATTGACAAACAACAACAAGCAAGCAGAGCAGCAATACTTGAAGGAACCTCAGCCATTGAAAGAGCAGTAACATGAGTGACAACAGCACGTGCTGCCAGACTCCTGGAGACTATAATGCTTATAGAGTAAGGGGTGTACATACCAAATGCCAACAAAATAGAAGCAGCATCTGGTAAACCAGGATACCCAACAGCTAGATGGGGTCGGGGAACAAAAAAAAAAATGGGAATAGAAAATATTGCCACTGCTGTTGGGCTGGACAACTGAAGATTTTCGCTAAATCTAGAATTTTAAGGACACTAAGAAACACTTAGTGACATATTGAAGGAAATTTAGCAAAACATGAACATAGTGGCTGTCAGAGGGACAGAGGTCTGGGCAGGGTACTATGCTGTGATCTACTGCATACTAATTTTGGTGGTGCAACTAGACTTATGAATGTCAAAAAGGAGTATGTAACAGTTTCATTTGTTTTTCTTACTCCTCATCCCTAGACAGCCTTTCATAGCTATGCTATACAGCTGTAAAAATTAACATTAAACTGAAAAAACAGAAGGACTGCTTGTCCCAGCCCCCCGCCATTAGTAAGTAGAAAAGAAAAGAAGTCACAGTAGGGCTACAGATATAAAAACACTTTTCCCCCTTCTTCTGGCTACCTATCTATAACAAGCCCCTATTGGAATGAGCAGAATTTAACAATAAACCTACCCCCGCTACACTCATGACTCCCCAAAATAGTGCAGTATGTTAGTTAAAATGAGAAATGTCTTGGAATCTCCAGCACAAATCAATTTCCACATGCCACATGGTCTCTCTTGCTCAGTTTCTCTGAGCTTCCTCCCTAGTGGATACATACTATAGTACTATGTTTTTAAGGAGGAAACTCAGAGACACTCACAAGTCACAATCACAATTCACAACAAGGAGGATATCAAATACTACAAGAAATATTCAAATATAATATTAAAGTTGAGTTATGTCCCCCGTCGGTGCCCATCACTGCTACTGGAAAATGCTACCAACCTCTTCAAAGCTGGCAGTTGGGTACCCATCCCCACCACCAAAAAATGCTAACCCTCCCCCAGCAGCATGCGATTCAGAATGTCAAACCACACACTGGCACTGGGGTGCCCCATCCCCAGTATTGGTTCCTGCAATAAAGAAACCCATCCCTTGTTATCCCCTTTGTTTTTTGTTCTGAAACCTGAAACACAGAAAACCATTCATCTACATGGTCTGCTCCCCCTTTGGATCCTCCAAGTACCCCACTCCAACCCTACTCTCAGCACACACCACTACACCCCTCCACAACACTCATCTCTCTCGCCAACCCTACTCTCAGCACACACCACTACACCCTCCACAACACTCATCTCTCTCACCAACCCTACCCTCAGCACACACCACTACACCCCTCCACAACACTCATCTCTCTCACCAACCCTACTCTCAGCACACACCACTACACCCCTCCACAACACTCATCTCTCTCGCCAACCCTACTCTCAGCACACACCACTACACCCTCCACAACACTCATCTATCTCGCCAACCCTACTCTCAGCACACACCACTACACCCTCCACAACACTCATCTATCTGGCCAACCCTACTCTCAGCACACGCCACTACACCCCTCCACAACACTCATCTATCTGGTCCACTTGCATGATCTGCTGCTACAGACACCAGCTGCGAACAGACTGAAAACAAAGTAAGACAGAAAATGGCTTTTTATTGCATTTTAAACTTCTACTCAGTACTCATATGGGAGGCTACCTGGGGACAAGCGATCACCATACTGTCTGGTTCATTATAAGGACAGATGTGGAATCAAATCACACAAGGGCAAAGGTCCTGGACTTCAAGAGGGCAGATTTTATAAAGATGTATGCTTGCGTCAGGAATAACCAGGCAGTGGGGGGAGTGACCTGGGTGGGGTGGAGATAAAAGTGGATGAAGCTGAAAAGGATTTTAGTAAAGGCAACAAACCTCTGCATCAAACAAGTAAGCAAAAGCAAGAGGAAAAAGAGACCCTTATGGTTCTCAAAGGAGTTGTCTGAAAAGGTACAGCCTAAAAGGGTAGCAGTCAGAAGGTATATTGAGATACAGAGGGTGGAGGATAGGGAGGTGCATTGAGGGAAACAGAGGGAAGCAGGGAAAACAGTAAGAAGTAGATCAAACTGAAGAGAGAATAGCTCAAGAATTAACGAAAAGGGACAAAACTTTTTTTGGTATGTAACTGACAAAAGGAAGTACAGGAGTGGAATTGTAAGTTTAAAATGGGAAGTGGGTACTGTGTGTGGGGGGGTCAGGAAATGACAGACATCCTGAACAAGTACTTTTGCACACTGTTCACAGAGGAAGAAGAAGGAGAAGAGCCATAAAAAAGTAACATGAGCTTTGGAGGAAGGGGGTGGACACTAGTCCTTTTTTGGAGTAGACAGTCATGAAGGGACTCACTAATCTGAAGGTGGACAAAGCAATGGGGCCAGATGGGATGCATCCAATGGTATTGAGGAAGCTCAGGAGGTACTAGCTGCACCTCTGACTATCCCATTTAAAAGCTCATTGGAGAGGTTCCAGAGAACTGGAGGAGGGCAGATGTAGTCCCACTTCTCAAAAGTGGTAGCAGGGAGGAAACTGGCAATTATAGGTCAGTAAACCTGAACTCAGTGATGGGAAAGTTAATGGAATCTAGGCATGAGTGGGTAGTGAAACACACTACACTAATGTTACCTTTAAGTACCTTCAAACTACCCTAAATTATCCTAAAAATATTCTAATGAAAAGCAGGTTGTTGGTTAGGCTAGGGTAGTTACTACCCTGGTCTACTACCCTATCACCATACCCTGACCATAACAAAATGTGAAAACTTTGTTTCTAACTGGCCTAAACAGACAAAACTGCTCACAAAGAGCTGTCCTAAGTTAGTTATGATTGGTACAGGTGCTCTGAACAAGCTTGTCACTGTTTTTAAAATACAGCCTTTAGTATTATGGCTATGTAAGGTATTTTCCTATGCCCCCACTTACTTTATTTTTTTTAATTTTCTGTTTTTCAGGCCCCCTTCAATGCTGCAGCTCTACCACTCCCTCAGGGTTCTCCAAGGCCCCTGGGCAATGCTAGGCCAACTACTGGACACCCTGGTGCAAAGCCTCCACGCTGCCACAGTTTACAACATGGGTCGGGAAGGTGAGAGCGGCCCTCCTTCTATTCATCATAACTGCTATTAGTTTCCATCAGGCAATGACCTACAGCATCCAGCTTAGGTCCTTTGGAGTGCAGTGCCAGAGGCCATAGCCAGGCCAGCTGCGGGACTTTTCCTTCCATTTTCTCCCATCCCCAAAGTCAGCAGTGTGCTGGGAGACCCAAGGAGTGTGTGCATGCAAGGTGTGGAGCCACTCTAGATCTCAGCCAATGTTCTCCCCACCCATAGCATGCTCTAAGCTGCACTGTCAGCTGTGGTTACCCATGTGGCACTGTTGCAGTGGGGATGACATCCCACCCTCCCCAGAGGAGGAGAGCATCCTCTGGGATGCTCAGTCCTTCTCCCTCTCTCAGCCATCCCCCAGCAACCCAAGGCTGCTCCCAAACCTGGGCTGCTGGCACTGCAACTTCCTTTATTAAGGTGTATTAATGTGCGATTGCCAGCCTGAGTGCCCACGGTAGTTAATGAAACAGAGAGTGTTATATTATTAAATAAGTCATTTGTCTGTCCGGTCATTTTGTGAGACAGGCAGGTACAGGAGGCACAGCGGGCAGCTTGTTTCACTAAGTACTGAGAAGAGTCGAGCTGGCTATGCCAAATTAATTAATGCCTTCCTTACACCACAACTAAATAAGCCTACATTGAAGTCAGGACTCATGGTGTGGTCTCTCCCTCCCTCCCTCTCTCTCCTGCCACTGGTCCCTGACCAAAAATACCTTTCACCTGTTCCTCCTTCCTGACAAGTCCCAATCAATGTTTTTTTATCAATTTTTTTTTAGTCAGAATCTCTGTTGTGAGCTTGGCCCACAGTCACATAGTGTCTCTTTTATTTTTTTGAGATATCACTTTAGCAAGAGCATTACATTTAAACATACAGGGACTGGCAAACTGTAGGGTCCAGGGGTCTGACTTTCTTAATGAACCACAGAACTTGACCACTAGTGATGTTGCTGTTTGCTGCTACCTAGATAATAATACAACAACAGGTAAAATACACCACATATTGTTCATCACTATTCAGGACACTCTTAAAATTGCCAAGGGGATTTGTTTTTCAGCTCTGTACAGTGAATCATATAATTAAAAAAATAGTCACTTTCTTTTGATGTCAGGGCAGGCTGATGAACAAATCCTCTCAAGAAAAATCAAATTATTCCCTTTTTTAAAAAAAAAATAATAATACATTTCTCTCTCAGAGAGACAGAGAAAAATGCTGTTGTTGTTTTTTAAAAAGGGAACTGATTTCTCAAGCTACTGGCTCCCTGAGAGCACCATTTTTAATTAGTTGAGTGAAGTTCAACAAAACAGACAGAATACAGAAAGAAACCCCAACCAGCCTGGCCACCTGAGCATGCATGCTCCCTCACTCCCAATTTGAATTCCCTACGTTCACTTTCTTTTGTCGGGATGAGCAGCAAAACAAATTAAGAATAATACTGAGATTTTTTGGAGAGGTCTGTTTTCCTAATTCATGTGTCTTCCTCTTTTCCCCCATCCCAAAGGCCATAACTTCATCATTTTTTTAAATATTTCCCCTAACTCCCCTTAGAGCACATCTCCATGATCCAGATGAGAGACACAGACCATTTTTACTCACCTTGGCCTCACTGTATGGTGCTGGCTGCTGCTCCCTGATGTCCTCGCCCGGTCCAGACACCCACTTGCCCTCCACACTCGCCTGCCCAGTGACCGCTCTGACCCGACAACTACTCGGTCGACTAGGAAGTTACGTGGGAAGGGTTCAGGGGAAAAAGAATCAAGGGAGAACTCCTCTCGATCTTGACTCCTCTCTGTCTTCACACCCTCGGCTCTCTCTCTCAACGTTGACTGACTCGCCTTTTGCCTTCCAGCTCTCTGTCTGGTTAGCGCTGGTGTTCTCCAGCTCGGTTCCAGCTGTGCTTGCTTGCTGCTGCCCGGAGTTGCTGCTCTGCCTCCTCGCGCTGACTCCTCGCTGCCTGAGATGCTCATTGCACACACACCAAAAAATCCCGGTGAATCAGACATCAGCCACATGTGTATGGTGCCTATAAACCCTGCTGGCTGCTGCACTGGCCAATCACAGGGAGCGGCACTGGCAAATTAGAAAATGCCACCCAACCAGATTAAAGCACTGACCAGTAAGGGGCAGGGTCCAACCGACCAAGTAAACGTCTGGTGCAAATTTTAAATAATGCTTCCAGTGGGCTAGCATGCCCAAGCCACCACAGTGGTGCCAGCCCAGAGCAGTAAGTATTTACTTGCTGCTCTGGGCTGGCGCCACCGCGGTGGCTTGGGCCATTTGACTGGGGGGTGGCAGCTGAGGTGCCGGTCACATGCAGGTGTCCACAATCAATTTAAAGGGCAAGGGAGCAAGAGCAAGCATTAAATATTGCTGGGGCTCAGCCCAGCTCAATAAATATTGATGGGGCCCGTGCCTCATGAGCCCATATAACCTAGCGCCTATGCTTTTAACCTTGTTTCGTAACTCTTATTATGCATATTAGTTATAAGCTTAGTTACTCTTCTCTGTATTCCTTCCAGTCTACCAATATTTCTTCTAAGGTAGGGGCTCCATAGGGGAGAGCAATAATCAAGATGAGGTCTGACATATGCTCTGTACAAGGGAGAACACAATCCCTGTCCCATAAGGTAAAACTCCACTTGATGCAGCCTATGAGTTTATTAGCATGACTAATGTTATGATTACAGTGACTATGTGAGGTTAAGTTAGAATTGATTATTGTACTTAGATTACTTAAGATCCTTTCTTGCTAAAAATAGAGAGGGGGTTGTTGTTTAAGACGTTTTAGTGGGTTTGATAGTATTAATCAATTTGGTTGATTAATAGCTGTTTTAAATATTTGGTAGTATGTGTTGGGACTGGGCTTCCGTGGGCAGGCGCTACTCCCCCTCTAGGTTGAGGGACCTGTGCCCTTTCAAAAGCCCCCCGTTGCTACCCAAGGTATATAGGCATCATGCCTTAGGGATTGCATGGAGGAGGCAGAGGGGGAAGGGTGTTCCTCAGCTATGGGGGAGGGAACGGAGTGGGTGAATTAGGGTGGTGAGGTTGGAGAGATGCATTGGGGTGAAATGGGTCCAGGATGGGGGGGTGCGATGCCTGGTTCCCATACCCAAGGGTTCCACTGAGAATGGGAAAGTGGCCCGCTTCTCCAAGGCCTCTCATCCAACCTGGGTGGTGTTATGCAATGCCAGGTCTATAAAAAACAAGACAGAAATTATTGCTGATCTTGTTGAGTCATCTGACCTGGCTTGCATTACCGAGACCTGGCTGGACAAGAATGCTGGTCCCATATTGAGTCCAGCAGTCCCAGCAGGTACTCGGTAATACATCGCCTGAGGTTGGATCGAAGGGGTTGGGGGGTCATTATTTGTTTTAAATCGGAATTGGGCCTTGTGGATGTTCCAGTGGTGTCCCCTAGATCTTTTCAGTGTACAATGGGAGCAGGTGTGGGCAGCAGAATCTTACTCGTCTACCGTCTGCCTGGTGACGAGAAAGTTTTTCTGCAGGTAGTTACAGACTTCATTGTTGACCTGGTGTTGGAGCCCTCCAGGTGGTTGGTCCTGGGGGACTTCAATGCCTGGGTTGATGATGAACTCTCGCACTTTGGTCAAAACTTCCTCAAACTTATGATTTAATTGGGCTTCACACAGGTTGTTACCACTGTCACCCATATCCAGGGTCACTCTTTGGATCTGGTGTTCACCCTGGGGATGGAGATCATGGAACTGGTGCTGGAACCAGTTGGGTGGTCTGACCATCACTCCATAAGGTTCAGTTTCGTGACCTCCCCTTGTGAGACCTACCCCTTTGGAGATGGTCCAGTACGGCAGTTTGAGGGGAGTTACCCCTGGAGATCTGATGGCAGTACTGGATCTATCGAGTTGGCCTATAGAGTGCATGGAACCAGATGCCTTAGTAGTGCACTATAATAATATGATGCTGAGGGTACTGGATTCCATAGTACCTGTCCATGTTCACCCCCTCTCCCTTTGCCCTCGGTTTGATGGGATACTGAGGGAGTCGAGGAGAGTGGGGCGAAGATTGGAATGCTGTGGGTGGAAATCCAGCCTGGAAGATGACGGGCTTAGATTGATGGCCCATTGTGTGGACTATCAATCAGAAATCTCCCGTAAGAAGGCAGAGCTCCTGTCCAGGAAGATAGCTGCATCAAGAAATTGACCAGCTCAGCTCTTCCGGACCATGGACAGACTGTGCAATCCAGCCTGTCTGTGGAGTCGGAGAGCTTTTTCACAAATACAGTGTGATGAGTTTGCTCAATTTTTTGAGGATAAGGTGTCATCGATCAGGTCGGAGATCCACAGTACACATTCTAATGAGCGTTGCAGAGATCGATGCAGGGCTACAGGCCCTCAGTCTACCTGGACAGATTTTGGCAGGCCAGTGATCATAGATATCATGAAGATTGTCCAGGGCTTGTGACTGACTTGCTGTAGTTTGGATCCTGGTCCTATGCGCCTCCTTGTGGGGTGCATGGATGTAATCAGACCAGTCCTTGCTGAGATAGTCTGGTGCTCTTTGGACCAAGGGGTGTTTCTGGAGCCCTTAAAAGAGGCTGTCATGACACCCCTTTTGAAGAAATCTTCCTTTGACCAAGACTGTCTCGCTAACTACAGACCAATCTCTAACCTGCCCTTTTTGG
This sequence comes from Neoceratodus forsteri, assembly GCA_016271365.2. NCBI lineage: Eukaryota > Metazoa > Chordata > Ceratodontiformes > Ceratodontidae > Neoceratodus > Neoceratodus forsteri. The sequence continues at coordinate 70,273,623 of CM028133.1, forward strand.
GCACGGTCATTGAGAAAGTAGTCGCGTTGCAGCTCAGTGACTTTCTTACCATCCATGAGGTCTATTATCCTCTCCAGTCCAGTTTCAGGAAGAGGCATAGTACTGAGACAGAGTTGGTCTGGATACTTAATGATCTCCTAATAGCGAGAGATTGGAAGAACCGTTCGATCTTGGTCCTCCTTGATCTCTCTGCAGCGTTTGATACCGTGGACCATGGAATGTTGCTAGATCACCTGTGGCTTTTCTGTGGACTGTCAGGAACAGTCCTCATATGGTTCCACTCTTTCCTCGCAGGCAGAAGTCAGAGAGTAGTTTCAGGATTTTTTTTCCTCTGTTCCCTTTGCTCTGTCCTGTGGAGTGCTGCAGGACTCTGTGCTTTCCCCCCATGTTGTTCACAGTGTATATGCTGCCATTGGGAGACATTATAAGGCATTATGGGCTGAGTTCTCACTGCTGTACAGATGATACTCTGCTCTATATGTCCTTTGTACCTGAACAGAATGATGCATTATCGGTCTTTAACAACTGCCTCACTGAGATCCAGGACTGGATGAGTGCTAACTGGTTGAAACTGAATACGGATAACACTGAGGTGTTGGTTGTGGACCCAGGTCATTGTGCAGAGAAGTTGACTCCTGGGTTTCCCTCTGGCCTTGTACTAGGGGGTAACCAGTTGAGACCTTCTGAACAGGTGTGAAATCTGGGCATAATCCTTGACAGTGGGCTGACACTGAAGGCACAGGTGTCAGCCACTGTCAAGTCTTCCTTTTACCATCTGAGGAATATCGCTCAGATAAAACACCTTGTTCCACACGATGACCTTCCTGTGCTGGTCCACGTCTTTGTTTTCTCACGTCTTGATTACTGTAATGCTCTATATCTTGGGTTGCTGGGAGTGGATCTCCATCGCCTGCAACTGGTGCAGAATGCTGTAGCCAGGTTGTTGACTGGGATACCAAGAACTTGCCACATCATACCTGTGCTGTGTGAACTGCACTGGCTGCTGGTGCAGTGGAGAATCACTTTCAAGGTCGCATTGCTGACCTGTAAGACCCTACATGGTCAGGGACCGGGCTACTTGCAAAATCTTCTTTGACCTTACCGCCCTCTTCACCCACTCCACTCCACTGATGAGGGATTGCTAGAGATTCCCAGGGTTTGTTTTCAGTCATCTGGGGCCAGAGCTTTTTCTTTTATGGCCCCAACCCTGTGGAATTCTCTACCTCATCAGATTAGAGAGTGTCTGTCCACAGAGTCATTTAAGGTATCTCTGAAAAGTTATCTGTTTGAATTAGCATTTGAATAAGTTTACTGCTACTTTTATTGTTTTTATGCTGTTATTTATTATGTTTGATGTTATTTTGATATGTAATTGCACTTTGATATGTAGAAAAGCATATTATACAGTAAATAAATTTTGATTTGATTTGATTTGATTTACCTGGGTTGTTATGTTGTGTTACAGGGGTTAATACTTGTCTGTTTAGTGTATATTGATTTTTTATATTGGTATTACCAAAGTAACTGACTACACATTTACCTACATTGAAAGACATCCGATTTACAAGTGCCCATTCTTCAAGTCTCATTAAATCATTAACAAGGGTTTGATACATCTTCCATTGTTTTAACTTTAGCCATTATTTTGGTGTTGTCTGCAAATTTAATTGAAAAACTGTTGATATTAATGGTTAAGTTGAATATAAAGATGTTGAACAGTATTGGGCCTAAAACTGACCCTTGTGGTGCTCCACTAGTGATAGAACGTTGTTCAGACATATAGCCCCTGATACATATGCGCAGTGAACGTCTGTTTAACCATTTCTCAACGCAGTTTATCATTTTATTATTTATTCCTAAGGATCTCATTTTGTTTACCAACAAATCATGAGGAACCTTGTCGAATGCCTTGCAAAAATCAAGGTAAACCACATCCACTGGTATGCTGTTATCTAAGTTCTTACTGATATATTCATAAAACACTAAATTTGTGGTCAGACAGGATCTATTTTTTCTAAATCCATGCTGTGATTGATCTATCAGTCCTTTTGTAATTAGATAATCTTTTAGTCTGTTTTTTAGTATGGATTCAAAAATCTTTCCCAATATACTGTACATGTCAAGCTGATCAGTCTGTAGTTAGACATGTCTGCGTGGTTTCCTTTTTTGTAAATTGGTGTAACCAATGCTGTTTTTCAGTCATTTGGTATTTGGTTACATGAAAAAGACATATTAAATAATTCGTATAATGGATAAACTAACCAGTCCTTGATTTCTTTTAAAAGTCTGGGGTGGAGTTTATCCGGCCCTCGTGATTTATTTATATTAATGTTATTTAAATGTGTCATGATCCCATCCTTTAATATTTCTGCACCATTGTCGACTGTATTTCTGAAAGTTTCACCATTGAATCTAGTTTTGGTGTTAAAAACTGACGTAAAATATTTATTAAATTCATCAGCAATCTCTTGTGGGGATCTCTTTAGTATTTTTTGTTACTGGCACTGTTGTCCGTGGTGTTTTTTTGTGTTTGTTTATATAAGAATAGAAGCTTTTGCCCCCATCATTTCTGTAGGCTAGACTATATTCAAATCTCCCTTTACCCATTTTTATTTGAGCATTGCATTGTTTTAGAATCATTTTGTACCTCCATCTGTTATAGTCATTGCCATCATATTTTATTTGCCTATATGCCTGTTTGTTTTGTTTTAGTAACTTAGTAATGGCAGGTGTTACCCATGCCAGTATTTTCCTTTTTTTATTATAACTTGTTCTGTTAGGGACATATTTAGCTTCTAATTCTAAAAGTTTATTCTTGACTAGTGTCCAAAGTTCATTTGGAGAAGATGGTTCATTATCCCATTTCCATTCAAACAGAACCAACCTTAACCATTTAAAATTTGCTTTATTGTAATTTTTAAAAACTGTTTTTCCAGTCTCGGGTTTTGCTTGTATGCAAATATTAAAGCTTATAATCATATGGTCACTATTATGTATAGGTGGTTTAACCTGGATATTAATAATTTTATCAGGGCTGTCGGTTAATATTAAATCAAGAATATTGTTTTTTCTTGAAGGTTTGTTCATTAATTGGTATAGACCATCAGCTGAGCATATTTCCAGAAATGTGTTTTCTTGATTATTGCTACCTACACAGTCCTTTACCCAAAAAGTTGAAATCTCCCAGTAGCAATATATCTTTATAATGGGATTTACTACTTATATTATCATAAAGGACTTGATTGGTAGCAGAATCGGTGTCAGACAGTCTATAGCAGAGGTTGATGAGATGTTTAGGTTGTTTGTCCCCCAACAATTCAACCCAAATAATTTCACAAGGTGTTTTATCTGTTGTATCAGTAATCATTTTAAACTTAATATTGTCCTTTATGAAAAAGTTGCCCCACCTCGGGTTCTTCCCTTTCTGTTTTTATAATGGGTAATATAACCAGGTATATTTATGTTCCATTCAGAATTATTATTCCACCAGGTTTCTGTTATTGCTGCTATGTCTATATTGTCTTTATTAAGTATTATTTGAAGTTCATCTATTTTTGTTCTGTGTAGACTTCTGGCATTAGTTAGTAGAAATGATAATCCTGTTTTCTTGCTGTATGAATTAATATTGATTTTTTGTTTATTTTTATTTTTATTTGTTGCTGCCAGCAGATCATCTCTTTTTATGTTTCCCTCTGTTAACACTTCACTTTGCCCCATAATTTTTAGTTTTTTGTGTTATTTAATGTGTTGTACATGATATAGTCCAGTAATCTCGAGCCTTGTCTGCTTGGATGTAATCCATCATATCTGTACAGTGCATCGTTGTTTTCAAATTTTTCCCAGGTTCGTATACACCATATATTATTTATGAGACTCCATCTACGTAGCCAATTGTTAAAACTTTTGATTTGCTTGGTTCTTCTATAATTGCCCTAGGAACAGGGAGAACTTCAGATACTGTGGGGGTTGTGTTAAGATCTTGCAGCATCTTAATTGCTGCTTCCATTTCTTGTATTATTTCACCCACCTCTTGTTTTCCAAAATTGTTTGTTCCTGCATTTAAAAGTACAGTTTTGGGTTCTGGAATGTTCTTTAATATTCCAGGTAGTAATTGGGTAATATTTTTTATTGTTGTGCCACTGTAGCTGCAACTGGTCACATTCTCTTTATTTCCCCTAGTAGTGTACTGTATCTATCTGTGGACCTAGTGATGGAGTCTCCTAATAAAAATATTTGCTCTGTTACAGTGTTAATATTTGATGAAACATTTATGGAGTTATTAATCTGCTCTTCTTGTTCAGTATTTATAATATTTAGTCCTGGTAGTGTAGTTGTAGAGTCTTGTGCTATGTTTTCATGGTCTGGTGCCAATGTCGCTAAGCGGGGGAGGAGCCCAAGGTAACTACACTTGCAATCTGTCTCTCTATGTCTGTTCCTGATTCAGTATCAGATATTAATTGTGGTGTGGGGGAAGAGCCAGGGAATATCAAAGTATCTCCTTCAGTTACTGTGTTAAGGGGGTCAAAACTATTGAATAGAGGTAAGTTAAAGGCATCTGCTTTTCTGCCCTTTTTTGATGGTCTTTTAGATTGTACCTCAAACCAGCCAGCATCCGAGTTCTCCTGTATTTCATTTTCCCTAGTTCATTTTTTGCTATATGTTATATTTGGATATAAGCTGGTGTTTTGTACGCCTGCCTGACCAATTTCGTATGGGTTCATACCAGTTGTTTTCCCTTCCTGGTTAAGTGAATTTACATGTTTTTGAATTCTGGCTTGGTGCTTCATGGGTTTCCTTTTCATTTGGCACATTTTGCACTAAACCTATTTCTTCATTTATTATTTTGTTCATTAAACCCCATTGGCTAATTTCCAAAACCTTTAGTCTTGTATTGAATAAGAAGATTTCCTCTTGCATCTCCTCATTCTGTTTACACTTCAAACAAATAAAGGGTATTGCAATGGCTGGTATGTCAGAAAAGAGGTACATATCACAGCCTATACAGTGTATCACCAACTTTCCCTGTAGTAACTGACTTAACTCCATAGTTCTCACAGTTTGCGATGTACACATGCAAATTGAAAACTTGAATGCACTTACTATAAATCACCGCCTGAGTCTGGAGTACACTAACACTTATTTTGTGCTGTCCATCTGCCCTCACATAACATGCATAACATGTGCATACCCACGTGCCTCTGCGTACTTCTCCATGTGCATCCTGCACGCACTCACCCTGCTCTCAGCAGGGCTGCTTATGAGTCCTGTAGTGTCCCGGAAGCAGTGTTAGAGGTCACAGATCCTTTGCAGACAAACTGCTTAATTAGAGTGTATTTTAACACTCAGAACTGTGCCCTGAAATGCTGGTAGTGTGTAAATTCCTCCAAGTGCAGTTATAAAATAAAAAAGTGCCCAAGCTGAGTGTGTAGTCTGTTTGTGCAATACAAACTATGGCACCCCTCTTTCTGCTTCCTGTTTTAGAAACAGGGTTCTGTGTAAAAGCAGTTGTAAACTTTACAAACACACAGATAAAACAGGTACACTTGTATACATGCAGTCAAGGTTCATTTATCTAGCAACTAACACCAAGCTCTTCAGAACTGCTACAAAAGAACCCCAGAACAAATGCTACTGATGCATGTGTTATCCTGGATGATACTAGCAAGACAGCCAAATTTTAAAGAAAACACAATTGCACATACCCCAATAATGCAAAGCATCAAGGGAAACATTTGCAAATCCCCATGATGGTACAGAAGGTGGCAGTACATGAAAAAGTAATGGCTGGCATGTGTTCAGCTTTGGGATTATTTACATAGGTTTTTTTTTCAGAGAAACAGGGTTTTTGTCCATGAGTTGATGTAAGTTATATTTAAGCAACGTGTTGATGTCAGGAAATCAGGTGACTTTCAGAGGGGGTCACTTTTGATAAGGGCAAGGTAGTTATGTTTGTGATTATGGGAATATTAGGAGAGTATGATGTCTATGCAGAAGTGAAGTACAAATATGCACAGTTTCATAAGTATGTGCTCAGAGTGCAGGCAAATGTGATATGCAGATTTGTTTTAGAAATAGGTAAAAATATTGCAATTGATAGAAAGAGAATTACATAGACATATGTGTGTGTGTATATATATATATATATAGAGAGAGAGAGAGGCAGACAGACAGACAGGCAGAATACGAATGGCAGTGAAGTACTGAAGTGACACCAACCCCATCCCCACCCCGCAGACATGGACAGGCATTGGAGTGTGCCTTTGGGTCATTGTCCATAACGTTCATGCCATTTCACCTCACTGTACCCTGCAGACACAGACAAGAGTTGAGGTGTGCCTTGGGATTTTCAAACTTTACACTCACCCCATTCCATAAGGAAATATGCAGAAATGGGTACATTATAAGAGAATGGAGTTAACTTTGGGGCTGAAGGGTCAATGGCACACCTTGATACCTGTCACTGGCTGCAGTGTGGGGATGGGGTGGAATGGTGTGAGCATTACTGTTAAGAATCCCAAGTCACATCCCTAATGCCTGTCAGTCCCTACAGGGCAGGGTATTATGGTCAGAAATCCTAATGCCCTGCGCGTTTCTTGATATTTTCACTCCAAGTTTTCAGCATGGGCTTTTTGTGACCCCACCACATGAACAGTGACACTATCAGTTGATTAGCCAAAAGGTGATTTTGCACAGCAACTGTGCCATTTGGTACCACAGGTGCAAAAACACATTTTGAACAGGATGTAAAAAAATGACATGCTGTACATTTCTTGCTTCAGTAACTGCTCAACACATCTGTTGCATGACCTGCTTATTGACATTTTACATCTGCTATGCAATGTACTACTGCTATGTCTGTCTGACTGAGAGGGACCAGGGGGTTGGGGATGTCAAGATGAGCAACTTGGAGACTTATAGGAGGGCAGTGGCCCAAGGCCAATGTAATGCTGGGATGCATCACTAGGGGGATCACTCCAGGAGGAGGGAAATTATACTCTCTCTGTATAACTGCTTGGTGAGGCCACACCTCAAGTACTGCATGCAGTTTTGGAGGCCACACTTAAAGAGGGACATTGAACTCCTGGAGAGGATCCAGAGGAGGGCAACCAAAATGATCTGGGGCTTGGGGGGAAAGGACCTATGGGGAGAGACTTGAAGAGCTAAATGTGTACACATTGGAAGAAGGAAGGGATGGGGGACATGATAGAGTTCTTCAAGTATATGAAGGGGGTAAATGGGTGAGGCACAGTCATGGTGCTCCAAAGGAAAGGGGGAAACAAGAGGGCATGGGTGGAAGCTGGAGGGGGAGACTCAGGGGAGAAAGGAAGAAGTGCTACTTCACTGAGAAGGTGGTAGAACCATGGAATATTCTGCCCGGGGGGTTGGTGGAGGCAGAGACTGTGGAGGGGTTCAAGAAGGGGTGGTACAGGCACAGGGGAAGGGTTGTGGAAGCAAAGTCCAATGAAGCGGGAATACCCTGGAATGGGAAGGAAAAAGCCTGAGAGGGTTGGGGGCAGTAAGGTCAGCTCCCAGGGTGGGGGCTGACCAAACAAGCAAACATGAAAGACCACTAGGCCTATTTTGCTGGCATTTTAGTATGTTAGTATGCTTACTATACCAACATCATGAACCATAAAACAGATGACTTCCATAACTAGGGAGGCAGTATAGTGCAGTGGTTTAAGGCTCTGAGCTGCAAATCTGGAGAGCTGGGTTTGAATCCCACAGCCCCCACTTGCATGCTGGGTGACCCTGAGCAAGTCACTTAACTTCCATGTGCTCTCAGGTTGCCCTGTAAACAAGCTTTCAGCTTAGTGTGCCACTCCTGGTTAAACAATTGAGAGAAAAAAACACAATATATTATTTTTCTTGCTTTATTTTGCTACTACAAGCTTTGACTAATATATCCATTCTTATTTACAGATTATGTGTCTGTGACCTAGGCAGAACTACACTTAAAATCTCACACATAAATAAATAAATGATCAAAATAGCGTTTATTTTGCCAGCCCGGTGGTGCTGAGGGCTGAGGCGCTGGATGCCTTACCTCACTCCACGCCAGCGGCCCGTGTTTGGGAATGAGTATGGGTCATTGGGGGTCATCAGGGGTGGAGAAGGATGGAGAGCCCAATGGTTGCTCTCCTTCTCTGGGGGGAAACCTGCAAGCTCCCACCACAATACCACCACCTTGGGGAGCTTGGGTGGAAGGTGTGGTCAAGGGAGTAGCAGGAACGGAAAGCCTGATGCCAGCAGGGGACTGGAGCAGGAGGCACATCTCAGCACATCTACTGGCTCCTTGAACCCCATTGCACACTGGCATCTGAGGGTGGGGAGAAAAAGAGAAAAAAGAGAGTGCACAGTGGTGCCAGTAGACAGATCACAGGAGATGCCACTCAGAAGCTCTGGTAAGTCCTGAGCAAGGTGCACACTTGAATCATGGTCGGGGGAGACCTGGGTCTCCTCCACCCCACCGGGGGTAATCCAGGCATCTAGAGTCTAAAGAGTGGGGCTCCCATATGCAAGGATGATCTGGAGAAGGTTCTGAGACAGGTCTATATTGAGATACCAAAGAATGGGGTCACTGTGCGATAGGAGGATAAACACAGAGAGAGAAAAAAAAAAAGAAAAAAGAATAGCATTTATTTTAGTAGTATTTTAGTAGTATCTCCTTCCTTTTCAGGTGCCCTTGACATTACATATATATATTTATATATTTTAACTTCAAAGCACTAAACCTATTCAAATGCAAAAAACACAAGACTTTATTCTCTTCACATGTTACTGTTAAACTGTAGATCCCAGAATGACAAAGAAACAATTTAGACTTCATCTTTGCATGCCATTGTCATGCCCACTTCTCATGCAAACAACAATCAATTACAGAAAACATGTTGTTTCTGTGCTATGCACTCTTACATTAGAGAGACATAAATCTTACAGAACTGCTAAAAAAACTAATTTGTCAAGACTGGATTTCTGAATTAAAACCTGTCATTTACAGTATCTATGTAAATAATACTTTACTGACTACAAATGATGCTACAGACAAAACAATAACAAAATGTCTGCTTTACGTGGAAAACGTCCGTATAATGAACTTGTCATACAGGATTTGTGACCTTCTGTCTGCATGTATCTGACAAAGGAAAAGGCACCTGCTTGATCCTTTTTTTCTATTTTACCTTTATGCCCAACTTGCCCATACTATAATAGTCAAATATTAACATGCTTAGAGTTAAAAATAAATCATAATGTCTGTATGTTTATGGGGGAGGGGGGGTATGCCTAAATGCAGTTTCAGGCACTCCTTAATTACTTCCCCAGACAGTTCTGATAGTCAGTTGTTCCAACATGATAGAACCACCTCATGCCCCTCCCACATGAACCAAAAAAAGGTGGAGGTGGATCTTTAGGAGCTTCTCAGGTGGAGGTGGGGGTGGATTTGACCCCGACAAAAAACTAATGCTACCTCCTACTACTCAGGTTCCAGTTCTTGTACCTCCAATTTAAGAAAGAAAATAGTGACCTGCAACCATTGACTAACATGAAAGCATATTTATTTGAGGGTGGAAAACATTTCTTGGAGGAAGGTAAGGCGGAGGAGACTATTTACACCTTCAGTCAGATCCACGGACAGAAAACATGACATCACTCCTTTTGTACATGCAAAATGTCTGCAGGCACTGCCTACTGCAGCCGTTAAAATGGACGATTTATTTTTTTATTCTTTCATATAAAACTTTTATAAAAGAGATCTTTTTAAATAAAAAAGTGACTATTTATTTTGATTTTTTTTTATATTTATACCACAAATCCTTTGTAAAAACTAAATTGAAGGGACACTGTCTTAGGCCTCAAAATATCCCTAGTTAAAAAAATATATTTTATGATTGCTTACATTCTGTAAAAATTGCTGATGTAGCTGGTTGTCTGATTTACATAGAAACATAACATAGAAGTTGACAGCAGATAAGGACCGCAAGGCCCATCCAGTCTGCCCATTTCTTTTTCTACCTTATAAATGTGCCATCGGCCTTTGCTCTGTCAGTGGCCTATCTATTCATACTCATTTGTATTGCTCCCTTATGCCTATCCCATGCCTGTTTGAAGCCCTGCACTGTATTCATAGCCACCACTTCTTGAGGTAGACCATTCCATGCATCCACCACCCTTTCTGTGAAAAAGAATTTCCTCATAGTCCCCCTTAATTGGCCCCCCTCTAATCTCATGCTGTGTCCTCTTGTCCTGCTATTTTTCTTATATTTAAACATGTTAGACTCTTTCACCTTGTTAATGCCCTTAAGGTGGGTGTTTGAATGCCTCAATCATATCACCTCTCTCCCTCCTTTGCTCAAGGGTATACATATTGAGCTCTGTTAATCTGTCCTCATATGTCTTCTGATGCAGTCCCTGCACCATTTTGGTTGCCCTTCTCTGAATTGCTTCAATTTGGTTAATGTCCTTGTGAAGGTGTGGCCTCCAATACTGCACGCAGTACTCCAGATGGGGCCTAACCAGTGTCTTTTAAAGAGGGATTATTACCTCCCTCTTACGACTTGTGATACCCCTACTAATACACCCTAACACCCCCCTAGCCTTACCTACTGCTTTAGAGGTCTGCTTGGATGATTTCAGGTCATCAGTGATGATGATGCCCAAGTCTCTTTCTTCCTTTGTGACTGCTAGCAACTCCCTTCCCAGCCTATAGGTGGCTTCAGGGTTTCTCTTCCCTATGTGCATGATCTTGCACTTCTTTGCATTAAATCCCAGTTGCCACTCTTCTGACCATTTTGCTAGTTTATCCAGATCTCTTCTCATTCTGCTCACCCCATCTGGATCATCTACTCTGTTGCAGATCTTGATGTCATCTGCAAACAGACAAGCCTTACCCTCTAGTCCATCTGCAAGGTCACTAATGAAGATGTTAAAGAGGACTGGCCTCAGGACTGATCCCTGAGGTACTCCACTTGTGACTTGCATCTCTTCTGACTGTATACCATTTACCACCACTCTCTGTTTTCTGCCCGTCAACCAGTTTGCCACCCAGTTTACCAACTTCTGACCCTCCCCGAGCCTACCCAGCTTATTTATCAATCTTCTATGTGGAACAGTGTCAAAAGCTTTGCTGAAGTCAAGGTAGGTGACATCAACTGCTCCCCTTGGTCCACCACTCTGGTTACCCAGTCAAAGAAATCTATGATTAGTTTGACAGGACCTTCCTTTTGTAAACCCATGCTGTCTTGGATCCTGTGCCCTATGGATTCCAGGTGTTGCACTATCCTTTCCTTAAGGAGTGCCTCCATAATCTTGCCCACTACTGAGGTAAGACTGACTGGTCTGTAGTTCCCTGCCTCCTCCCTGCTACCACTCTTGTGGAGCAGGATCACATGAGCCCTTCTCCAGTCTTCTGGGACCTCTCCTGTGCTCAGAGACTCACTAAACAGTTTGCTAATGGCTCTGCTAGTTCCACCTTTAGCTCCTTAAGTACCCTGGGATGTATGCCATCAGGTCCCATTGCCTTATCCACCCTGAGCTTAGGAAGCTCTTGTAGGACCCTTTATTTTGTGAAGGTACTAGTGCACACCTCCCTCTCCCCTGTGTCTATGATGCTGAGCTGTGGGTCCTGCTCTACCTTTTCTTCAGTAAATACCGAGCAGAAACATCTATTTAGGATAGATACTATTATATGGTTCTCCTCCTCACATGCCCCCTTATCCCCTTTGATCTTAGCAATACCCCCTCTGGCCTTTCTCCTTTCACTAATGTATCTATAGAAAGTCTTGTCACCTTCTTTTACTGTCCGTGCTAGTGTTTCCTTGGCTTGGGCCTTTGCCTGCCTTACTGCCTTCCCTGCTTCCTTTAGGTAAATTTGGTATGCCTCCCTATCTTCATCCCACTGCATTCCCTTATATTTCCTGAAGGCTAACCTCTTGGCTTTGACCTTTTCTGCTACTGTTTTTGATAACCAAAGTGGTTTCCTCCTTCTGTTGCTATTGCTTTTATTCCTAACACAATGGGATGTTGCTTCAAGTATTGCATCCTTAATTCTTGCCCACTTTCCCTGTACCCCCTCACATGTATTTCTTCTTGCCAGGGCTAGCTTAACTCTGTTGGCCATCTTGTCAAAGTCAGCTCCTCTGAAATCCCATATTTTTCCTTGGAATCAAATGATTTAGTTCTAGTGGCCAAACTGAACCATACCATCTGATGGTCATTGGCTCCCAGGTGACCTACCTGGAGAATTCCATGATCCTTTCCATTAGTCAGTACTAGATCCAGGATAGCCCTGTCTCTTGTGGGTTGTTGTACCAGTTGTTTGAGGCCCTCCCCCCCTGAAGGGAATACACTATGTGTCTAGTTCTGGTGGATGTTCCTGCTGGTATTAATCAATCTGTATCTGGCAAGTTAAAGTCTCCCATTATCAGAACCTCCCCTTTAGCTGTCATGTTTTGTATATCTTCTAACAGTAATGTGTCTATGTCCTCCCCCTGTTCTGGAGTCCTGTAGACAACCCCAGTTCTTATGACTGTCCCATTTCCTGCTGAGTTTTCCTCAGTAGTGTTTTCCCTGGTAAAATAAAGATTGATTATGAGTCACTGGCATGAAGCTATACCTTGTGCTTCAGATTGGAGGCTATGGGTTGGGGGAGAGGGTGAGCATTAGGGTTGACAACCCCAATGAAGACCCCACCACTGATTTGCCAAGACTCCAGAGACCCAAAACCAAAATACATTTTCCTTTTTGCTGCCTGGGGGTGGTGGTGGGGAGTAAGGGTTGGAAACTCTAATGTCAGATTTCCCTAATGTTGTGCCATTAACTTGAACCCTAATTAATATATCAACACAGTTCTTGCAAAGAATTTCCTTTTTTTGAGTGGAATTGTATCTCATTCATTCACATTCCTTTCTGACTTGTGTGAACACATGCAGCTGCTTAGGGCCCAAAGGAAGAAAGTGAAGATTCCCTCTGCCTAGGCATCGCACTTCTGTGTAGCAATGGATGTCAAGAATTCATGGGTCTATCTGATGGACTGCAGAAGGGCAGGGCCACCTGTTTCTTGTGCTTCCAAGTGGCTGAAAATACAGATGCAAGGGGCAAAGGGTCCTCCTGTCAGCCAATGCATAGGGCTCTCTGCCAAGCATGGATGCAGACATGTAGGTCTCTATGCCAAGAGAAAAGTTGTTCTCACTCTATTGTACCTAGGCCCATGAAGGTAGCTCTGCATCTTTCATTCCCTGGCTGGGGGGTCACATAACAGTGCCACCCCCACCCTATCCCCATCCATTGGGCTCATTCCCCCTCACAACAAAGGATCCTCCTGACATCGCAGTCCCCCACTTCCACTTTAAAGCTATTTTATGATATGAAGTCCTAAAGCTGCTCTGTGCCATTTCTGAGAGCAAGGCCATGGGCTCTGAAAATCTGGAATCAAGGCTGCTAAAATTAGCTGCCCCCTTCATTGTGACACCCCTTGCTAGGATCTTCACTCTCTCTCACTCTATCTGTGCCAGAGTCATGTTCCTGATATCTTGAAGATAGCTTGTATAACCCCAGTATTTAAAAAAGGTGACCCTAAAGACCCCGTGAACTATAGGCCCATAGCTATCCTGGCAGTGCTCAACAAAATGTTATGAATAATGTCCTGTTAACCACAGCACAGCATGGATTCTGTAAGGGCCATAGCACCACCACTGCTGTCTTCAAATTCACAATGGATACACTAATGGCCATGGACTCAGGTCTTCTTACTGGTGCCATCTTTATTGATATGACAAAGGCGTTTGACTTAGTTGATCACTCCATTCTCCTAAACACCTTGTGGTCATTAGGCTTTGCACCCAACATTGCCAGCTGGTTTGGCAGCTACCTGTCAAACAGGATCCAAGTTGTGAAATACAACTCTGTCCTCTGTGATCAAACTGTGATAAATATTGGAGTGCCTCAAGGGTCCATCCTAGGCCCACTTTTTTCAATATTTATAAGCAACATAACCTTAAGCCTTTCAAACACCTCCTCTCTTCTATACGTAGATGACATCATCCTATATACTAGTGCAAAAAGGATTGCTGACATCAACCATTGGCTCTCCACAGACTTCCAACAAACCCAAGATTGGTTAGTAAACCACAAACTGGTTTAAATAGATCCAAGATCCAAGCCATGTTATTTGGGACTAGTCCCAAACTAAAATTCTCCCAAAATGACGTTAAAGTCTCTGCCTTGGACAGTTCTCCTATTGCAGTGATGACCGCTTCTAAATACTTGGGTGTCACACTAAACCCAACACTCAGTTTTGATCTCCATATATAGAAGACCTGTAAGTCTGTAAATGCCAAATTGGGCATTGCCTACCACACTAGCTATATGGTAACACCCTCCACCAGGCTTGCCATTGCTCACGGTATACTTCTACCACCACTTGTCTGTGGCATTGTTACATATGCTGCAGCATCCAAGTCAAGTCTTCACAGATGGAACATCACTAATAACAACATTTGTCATTATGCATCCTCCTCCCACTGTCTGAAGCATCACTGTTTCCTCTACTCAGATCTGAGATGGCTGCCACCTACTGCATCCAGGCTTTACTCATTTGACTCTATCATTGACACTGTCATAAGAAAACAAACTCCCAAGTATCTCACTGAACTTCTTCTCCAACATACATCCTGCTACAGCTTACACTCAGTGTATAAGTCCCTCTTTTGTGTCCCACAATGCAGTACCTCTAAAGGTGCCAGTGCTTTTGCCTATCAAGACCCCAATTTCTGGAACTCTCTTCCCTTGACCATCCACCAGGCTCCCACGTACAACATCTTTAAGAGTGAGCTTCACAACTACTGTACCTCATCTCCTCCAACCAATGCCAATGCTTCAAACCCCTTTAGCCCCTCCTCCATTACCATATCATCTCCCCTTAACCTTACCACCAATAACCTCTCTCAACTCTCTGCACTGATAGATAGATAGATAGATAGATAGATAGATAGATAGATAGATAGATAGATAAGCTAAAATAGACAAAATTGACTAAATGGACAAATGTCTTGTGGATTGGTATTATCCTCATCTACTCTTGCCTACCCGTCGGTCACTTGCTTTCATCTAATTCTACAGAACCCACACCTGATTGTTTCTCTGTTGGAAAATCTTGTCTCAACACTTGTCATTGTAACTATTTTGCTTCATTGATGCTATTTCCCTGCATCACCAATGCTGACTTCTTTTGTATTGATTGTTTGCTGTTTTGCTGCATTGTATTGTACCTTCCCAAGTCGTGCCTCAAAATAGTTGTGTCAATGGCTAGTGCACCTACCCGATAAACAAAAACTAAATAAATAAAAATAAATTGAGCTTGCCTCTGCCCCTGAACTCAGATCACTGGACTGGGAAACCAAAGTATACCCACTGGGGGTCAATACTGGCACTACACATGAAGTTTTTTAATAAATCTTTTTTTTTGTTTGTTTTTAATTTTGACCCTGAATTTTTAAGATAGTTGTTTTATGACACCCTTTATAAACATAACATGTGGCATTTATAGTATATTGTCCGAAATATCATTTTGCACCAGAAGTGAGAAAACACATCTCATCCGGGAATAGAAAGTGACACCTGTCACATTTATGAGGTGGTGTGAAAAATGGTTATGTTGAAATTTTTGAGTCAAAATATTGAAAATTAGCAAAGTTATTAGTGAACAATGAAATATTGCAATGTTCACTTATAATTTTGTCATTTTACCATATTTACACAGCAAGTTTTCAGCATAGCATCCCCCCCATGAACCTGTTAGGAGAAACATTTTGAATATCCACCAAAATGTTATACTGGTACCACAGGTACGAAACAATTTTTGGCCAGGATTTGAAAAATGGCACCTTTCATGTTTGTGAGGTGGTGTGAAAAAAAGCCTATGTTGAAAATCTGGGATCAAATATTGAACATTAACAAAATTATGGGTGAGCACAGAAACATTTCAATGTACACTCAAAATATTGTTAGTTTTGAACATTCTGACCCTCAGTTTTCAACATAGCCTTCTTAGGGTACCACTTCATGAACAAAGGCAGTGAAATTTTTCAAATTCCTCCAAAAAGGGTGACTTCGCAATGCAACTGCAAAATCATCTTTTAGGCCAGAGTTGCATAATTCTACTGCCTTTGGTCATGAGGTGAGGTCCAAAAAAGGCCATGTTGAAACTTTGGTGTAAAAGTATTCAAACTGACAAAATGATGAAGACAGTTCAAACCTCATTGAAATACATTGACTGGACTTACCTTATTTTCTCATATCAGTCACTTATACTAGCAGCAAGATATGTCTTCAATCAAAAAGTGGGTCTACATCATGGGACATATTTAGGTGAGTGAGGGTGTGTGTGGTGGTGAGGGCTGGAGCTGAATTGGATGTCTGGGTGGGGTGTGTAGGTGGTTTGTGTGGGTGTGAGATCAGGAAGGGACCATTTTCTTTCTTACATGTAACCAAAACATAACAATGTGGGATTTTCTTTTTTATGAAGGGGATATTCCAGCACTAGGGACTGGGCACCCCACTGTTGAGCTACTGTTTGGCGACACTGGGGCTGGCCACCCACTGCAGCCATGCATATCATGGGAAGGGGGCAGGTGGGTGAACTGGAGTGGAGGGGGTGAATAGAAGCAGTACTAGATGTGTGTACCTCAGTCCACTTATAATAAAGGAATAATGCAAGACAGGGTGAGTGTCATGCTGGGATAACATCACGCATGGGGTGATTTGGCATGAGGCCAAGTGTGATCAATCAAGCCAGGTGTGATGTTATCTCAGCATGACACACACCCTGGAGTGCATTACTCCTATTATACAATGTCTTGTTGTTATATACAGAATAAAAAAAATATTTTAAAGATATTTTTATTAGGGTGAAAAAATTGTTTTGTTTATTAAAAAAGAAGCAAACAATCAATTGGCAAAGAAGGATAATCAACTCATGACGTTATGCTGAATAACATTGTATAGGGGCATGATCTTATCCCAGCCTTGAGAAAATGATGTTCCGTAAAAACATTTGGTTCTGTGTGAGACCGCATACAAAGGGGTTGCACACTCTGTGGCCTGTGACCACATTTTTTACCATGGATCCTTCACTTATTTATGGATTAATAAAAAACTTCCTGATGGGATCTATGGTTCTTGTCC
Organism: Neoceratodus forsteri; assembly: GCA_016271365.2. Taxonomy (NCBI): domain Eukaryota; kingdom Metazoa; phylum Chordata; order Ceratodontiformes; family Ceratodontidae; genus Neoceratodus; species Neoceratodus forsteri. The sequence continues at coordinate 70,290,804 of CM028133.1, forward strand.
AGTTCATCTTATGATGGTGTTTCAGTTACATTAGACAAAAGTGGAGCATGTGTTGCTGACTTTTCTACTGTGAGTACTGTTCCTTTTTTGTTGGCACCAGCCTTGCTGCATTGCAGCCGCCTTTCTTCTGGTTTTCACAATAAAACTTTACATGTCTTGGGATTCTGACAGCCTGACTGTGCATGCCAAATGTTGTGTTATTTTGCCTAATGATGCCCAATGATGCTTAAGTTATTAAGTGCAAAAACTGGGGTTTAACATTATACAGCCTACACAACCCTAACTAACAGGGTTCCATGTCATAACAGCGATCGCTATTAAATATATATTATATATCACCAGAAAGCAAATCAACAATATACACTTGCCCAACATCTGGCAAAAGAAAAAGTGTTTTTGTTGGGGGGGGCTGTGCCCCCCTCACAGAGGACTTTGCCCCCCACAACCTCCTGAATAAAGATAACTAACTCTAGAGGGGTGCATGTCGGGAAAGGGGCACAGCGGAAAAAATTAAGTGCCATACTCACAGGCAACAGCAAAACTACAACCCTCCCAGTCACCAGCCCCAAACCCCATACCTGCTCAGCCAGAGCTAGCCACCCACACCACTATGCCATGGGGATAGCTCGACTGGAGTGGGCACAACAGTCCCCTTCGGACCCTTTCCCTATCCCTCCTCTTCACTATCCCTCCTTTCCGGTCATTCTTCCCTACAATCACTTTCGCTGTAAGGTCGGTAGCCTTACAGAGTAACCCTTGATGATATCACTGAAAATGAATCACTGTTTTGGCAGTCACTCATTTTCAGTCACTATCATCACAGGATACCACTAAAAGGTGGGCAAGTCAGAGACACAGTAGGGTCCGAAATGTTACAGTAGGAAGGGAAAATGGGCAGACCAGGCTGACCAAGCAATCTTTAACTGCCATCAGTTTCTATGGGCCCAGTTTTAAAAAGCTGATTTGGAATGACAAAAGTTGCATCAAACAGTGTGATTGCATCTGATGAATGTGCGTTAATGTTTCTGTACCATATTCTGGAAAGTTTGTTAATTGCATCAATGCAGTGGAGAATGACACAGGATGCAAGCTGCATCATAAAAAATGGTGTAGTGCGATACATTGCCACATCTAGTGAAGCAAACTGGAACAGAGTGCAGATTGCAGCAGAACTGTGTGAAAGAAGTTGAGATATGGTAGAAGAGGAGGAAAGGATGCAGCCATAAAAGAAAAACTTTTCCCAGGAAGAGACAGACATCCTAATAGAGGAGGTGGAAGCTCAGTTGGGCCTCCTCCTCAGCCATGGGGGGGAGGACAAGACCCACAGATTAAAAAGGAAGCAAGCCTGGGAAAGAGTTGCCAGCCCTGTGAATGTGGTGGGCACAGTTAAGCATTCAGTGCGTGAGCTACAGAAGAGGTATAATGACCCCATACGGCGCTCCAAAAACAAATTGGTGAAAATCTGTCAAAGCAGTCTGGCCACTGGTGGAGGACCACAGGACGCAGTGCAGCTCAGTAGCCAGGAGGAGTGGGTGGCATCCCATCTGAGCAGGAGGAATATTGAAGTGGACAGCAATCTGGACACCTTCAGGCTGCAGAGCGAGTCAGGTAAGTAGGATGTGGCAGAACGTAGGGTGCATACTGCTGTATGTGTTTTACATCCCACCAAGTGCCTGCTGTGGGTGTATGGCCTGAAGCATGCAAGTGTAACCCACACCCCCACCTTTTTGTAAACGACAGGTGGTATGCTGTTGAAGCTGACAGCAGTACCAAGTGGGGACTGGGTTCGGGGAGGACTAGGTTACTCTGCACAAGGGCTAGCTTTGGCTACTCTGCACAAGGGCACCCAAGTAAATCCGAACACAGGAAGCAATAACTGCAATGTCCAATACCAGGAATGGGATTCTAAAGTGTGGCTTTATTTACATCCAAGCAGAACAAAGCATAGACAGACCCCCACAGGACTACACTTCTGGTAATGCAGATTAAGAATCAGAACACTTCCTCAACACTTCAGCCCTCATGCTCTGAACCCACCAGGCACACAGCCCGGACTTGCACGCTGCTTTAGGTATACAGCCTGACTTGTACACTATTTGGGGATTTCCCTGGCTTGGCTCCCCTGCCGGTCACTCGAACACCTTCCATTTGACATGGACACATTTTCCAGTGGCTCCCTAAACCACCTTAGAGCCTTCGACTCCATAAGGGAAACTTCCTTTTAATCCCACGTCTGAGTACTTTCCTTAGCATTGGCCAAGTGCCTGAGGGAAAGTAAAAGGGCCACAGAGCAAATCCATAGAGGTGAATTTGGTTACTACTGATGGGGGGGTCTCCCACCTCTCGCTTCCACAGTTCAAACCCGGCCATTTCTCTGGACATTAAACATCTCTTTCTGAAAAGCTTGGCAATGTAGATTAAAGGGTACATGCATAGCACATTTCCTCTACATGTCTTGGCTTTCCCCTTGTGCTGGACTTGAACATACTTTTACTTGGCTTAGTCTTTTCCTCTAGGCCTCCCACTGATTAAGCAGTCCAATCTCCACTTTACTTTACTCTTTGTGCTGGACTTGAACATACTTCTACTTGGCTTAGCCTATTCCTCTAGGCCTCCCACTGATTAAACAGTCCAATCCCCACTTTACAACAGTTCAGGTGAAACAATGTCCCTATGTAAGAGCAGAATCAGCCTTTGGTTGCAGGTGCCCCACAGGCAATTCCTCACAGGAATTTCTTTCGCACAGCTTCTGGTGCCTCAGCACAACTTGAAAAATAAGGCAGCTTCTTCCCTAGCTGGAACCAGGAGGGTTGCCCCTGGAATGACAGGCAAACTTTTCCACCTCCATCCCCTCAGGGATGGGGCACAGAGACCAGTAACAGCCTTCTCCACCACTTCATGAACAGCTTACTGTGTTCCTCTTTTGGCGGAAATACACACCCTCTCCCTTAAAGTAGCTCTGTATCAGATCTTTAGGCTCCAAGAGCCTGTGCACAGGCTGCTGTGCTCCTCTCTTCAAGACTGCTCACATGCAACTCCTCCTTCAAAAGCTCCCAACATTCTAACCCAACTCCCAACTGCAGATTCCAATGTGGCTCATGCAGCTCCGAAAGTTCTATGGTGATGTCATCCCTCAGTCTCATCTGAGACTGAGAACAGAGTGAGACAGTGTGAAATCCATTTAAATGGAGTTTCACAAGCTGCCTTCCCTGCCTACCACTAGGTCTTACTGGTATTCTAGTAACACCGGGTAACAGGGGGGTTACACAAGTGTGTGCTACCCACCATATGCTGGGCCTGCAGTTTGGATTGTGTCTGCCACCTTTATCTTTATCAATATTTCAGAGATACACCTTTAAGCTGTGGCTAATTCCACGTCCTATATTACAGAGCAGTATTTCAATGAGTCACAAGCAATACAATGATTTGGACAAGCATTTCAACAACATTACATGGTTTTACATGGTTTTGTTTTGTAGAAGTAGACCATTAGACCCATCTAGTCTACCCTCACACTATGTGGGCTATTCAGCTATTTTCCCATTTTGTAAATATAAATCCAAATTTATTTTAAACTGTTCCACTGTACTTGAAAGACTAGGTTTGCTGTCCAAGGCACCTACCTTCACCTGAATTCTTTTCTTCTAGGTTGCTTGAAAGGACAGAGCAAGGAAAAGGATTAAGGCTTCTTTTTGCTAGGCAGATTTACTGTGTGTTGTTATTTTAATTTTGTACTCACAAGGATTGTTACTGTTTGTTGTTAACATTTTATTGCTTTATTGTTCTCTGATTCAAATTGTTGTTGCTGAGTATACCTTCTGCTGTATTATTACAGGGTGTGCCTACAGGTGTGTGCTTACAGTTTACTTTTGTAATCTTCTGATTCAACTTGTTTTTTGCCATGTATATCTTCTGTTACTGCTTTATTTTTTCTGCAGCAAAGTGTTTCTTATAAGGTATATACCAGTGTCAGTGGCTCAGTAGGTAGCACACTCACCTCTAAGGCCAGGAGATCAGAGGGTTGTGGGTTCAGTTCCCACATCTGGCACTTGGGTTAATATCCCAGTACTGACACTGTAGTGCAGCATGAAAGGGGTGTTGCATTCTGAGGTGCCGTCTTTTGGATGAGACATTAAACCGAGGTCCCATCTGCCTGGATTGGTGGTAGTTCAGGTGGATGTTAAAGATACCATGGCACTTCTCAAAAAGAGTAGGGGTGATTTTATTAGAATAGAAACATAAATATAAATCCAGTAGAAAAAAAAATACAAACTGAGTACAAAGGAAACACTTCAAAACAAGGCAATCACTATGCATATATCTCAAATCAGCAGAAACACACAAAAAAATAACAGAACAGAAAAAAAAAAAGAAATCTTGCAGTAAACCTTCATTAAGTACTACATCTCCTGACTTAATCCTAGGGAACCATATCTCCCGTAAAACCCAACCAAAAAAAGTGGGAAAGACACAGGGGAGAGAAAAGAAATATACACCTTCTATTTATATTTAGTAATATGTGAAAATCCCTTCCACCATTTCCTAACTTTATCAACATTATACAGTTGCATATCTGTAATAAAGATTTTCCTCAATTCATTTATAGCATACAAATTAAACCCTTCTAAAGAAGTTTTCCTTTGATATAAGACCCATTGGCATCTTACTTGCCAAAGGCAAAACCGTAAGCATGCAAGTAGTATTCTCAAAGTACCCTTCTCATACTTCCTGAAGGATGGGGGAAAAATGGCAATCACCAAAATATCATAGTTTAAATTTGCCAACCAATGTAATTCCCATTTCTTAGCCAAGCATACCCATAATTTAGATGGGAAAGAGCACTGTAGAAAAAAGTGTTCCATGGTTTCCTCCTGATTTACACATTTGGGGCTGGATATTCAAAAGGGTTGCGCCATGTGCAATAGGGTTGCGCATGCTCAAGTCTGAAATTGTGCCATTCTGCGATATTCAGTGGGAGGCAGTTGCGCTACCGAAAGCATGCTGAGCAACAGCGCAATGCAAATGAAGGCATGCACAACCGAAGAGGGTGGATCCATGCATAAAGAGTGCGATGCGATATTTAAAGGCTTGCGCAATGCGCAACAGCGGATCAGCCGGAAGGTGCGTCAAGGCGGAAATGAGCCAAAATAAAAAGGCTCAAGGAAGAGGCACAAGAATGCAACAGGGAAGCCACATGAAGCAGGGAGAGAGACAAGGCAAGAGGGACAAAAAGGGCAGGCCAGGGAGATCTGAGGACAAAACAGGGGCAAGGGAAGGTGTATGGGGCCACAGACTGCAGAGGCCAGTAGGTGTACCCGGTGCAGTGGAGGTAGCAGTCAGGACAGCGGGGGTAACAGAGCAACAACAGCCGGGGGGAACACAAGCCAGGGACATGGACAGTGCCAGCTTCCACATGGAAGCTGTAATGAAGGGGGTGAGAAGGCATGCTGCAGGGGGACTTAGCCGTGGAAGGGCCCGTCGGCGGTATGCCCCCAACAGGCAGTACCGTGCGTGCATCAGCTTTGAGCTGTACATGGATGTTGAGATTGTGGGCCAGTACCACCTGAACAGGGCAATACTGAGGCAGCTCTGTGAGCTGTGCAGTGATGTGATGCAGGCACCCTCATGACGGAGTCACGCTCTGTCAGTGGAGATAAAGGTAACAGCCTGCATGTGCCTGCTTGCCACGGGTACCTTCCAGAGGCCGACAGGGGACACCACAGGCATAACACAGTCGGCCACATCATGCATCCTCACCCAATTCCTCAGCACACTGCTGCCACGTGCTGCAGAGTACATCCATTTCCCCAGCACCGCAGCAGAGCATACAGCAAACATGCAGGAGTTCCACAGGGTAGCACATATGCCTGGCGTGCTAGGGGCGATAGACTGCACTCATGTGGCTATTTGCATGCCACCTGGCCCCGATGGGGCCGCATACCGAAACCAGAAGGGTTTCTCCAGTGTCAACTGCCAGGTGGTGTGTGATGCCAGTGGGCGCATCATCAATGTCTGTGCCACACACCCTGGCAGAGCACATGATGCCTTCATATGGTACCAATCTGCACTGTGCCATCGATTCGAGAGTGGGGACATCCCCACAGGACATCTAGTGGGTAAGTATGCATGTAGGAATGGCAAAGTTGCGGCAAGGGTGGGAAAGCCACAGGTGCCATGGTAGTGGCACACAGGGATATGGGCAATATGGACCTGAACATGATACTTATCTCCACTATCTCCACACAGGTGACGTGGATACCCTCAGTCCTGGCTGCTCACACCTGCAGGCACCCCGACCCCCATCGCAGCAACGTTATAATGAGGCACATGCCGCCACACGCAACATCATCGGTGTTTGGGATACTAGGGCATGCTTCCGATGCCTAGACACCTCTGGCGGTGCCCTACAGTACAGCCCCTCAAAGGCCTGTGGGATATTCCTGGCCTGTTGTATCCTGCACAACATGGCCAAAGACTGTGGGATAGCCGTACAGGTCGAGGAGGGGGACAGCAATGGGGATGCCGGTGACGCCGGTGATGATGGGGATGAGCAGCCCCCCCTTGGATGGCGGGACCCCCGACTGATCCAGCAGGCCCAGCTGCACCGGGACACCATCACGGAGGAGCATTTCACATGACAGGTAAGTCAAGGGGCCATGTGCAACCAACACTGTCTAGGCGCAACCCACAGGCACACAGGGTAACACACCAGGGGTGAATGATGGCAAGGGGAGTGGAAGGGTCCAGGCGCACAAACATACCATCAGGGAGGGGTGAATAGACATATGGACACACACACACACACACCAGGCACAAAGCGTACATGGGCAGGTGCACAGCAGAGCAGGAACAGACATGGCAAACACACAGATCCACAGACCCACTCCACCTGTACTGTCCAAGTATGTGTGTCAGATGCTGGGCACCCACCTTGGTGTACAGTACAATGCAGGCATCATCATGCTACGCACCTGTGGACAGCAGTCAGGTGGGTGTGCAGGTATCCGTGTCGGCGTGTTGGGCAGGGCACCCACCAGTGCACTACCCACCATGACACACATTGCACACAGGGCAGCATCAGACAGGGCCCACACTGGGAGACAGCTCAGTCAGGTGGCACTGTGCCACGGCCACCTCGGATGCATGGGCAGCCCCGACGTGACCCAGCAGCACTGGCAGGCTGAGCATGGGCCACATGGGATGGCACCGATGGACCACCAGGGGTCCCACTGCACAATCATGACCTTGTCCGCACAGGGGTCTGCAGCATGCCGAACATACCTGCACCAGGTGTGCTCGGGATGCCCACAGCAGAACCCGGCGTCGACAGGCTGGGTGTCGCATGATGCCAGAAATGGGGAGTGGAGAGCGAACTGTGTGGGGTGTGTGGTACAGGGGCACCTGACTGTGTGCCCAATGCAGCCATGACAGAGACCACTGCCTGGGTCAGCCTGTCAATGGCAGCAGTCACATCCATCCACATTTGGACCATCTCTGCAAGGATCCTTGCATTGTCCCTGCTGTTCCACTCCACAGCCACGCACAGTGCCTCCACGGACGTTGCAACCCGCATCTGCTGCTGTACTGATGCCCGCAGCAGGCGGGTGTGCTCATCAAATGGGTCCTCTGCCACATCGGCATTCTGTCCCCCAGGGTATGGAAGGTCCTGATGCTCAACACCCCTTGAGGGTGGGTGCTGTTCCCCAGGACCAGGAATGGGCAAGTCAACAGGTGGTGTACATGTGCCACCGCTGGACCCTGTACCCCCAGACCTGGTGGGTGACTGCTGATGCTGCCCCTCCAACTGCTGTGCCTCACTTCCACCGCTGTGTCTGCAACAGTGCCAGAGACCTGCACAGCCACCGGTGCTGACAGGCACAGCATGGGACTGTGCTGACGTGCTGGCACACACGTTGGAACCAGCTAGGTTCAGGGGCAAGTGCTGGCCTGCTGTGTGTCCGTTATGAGACACACACATGTCACTGCCCATTGCGGGCCTTGCATCATCAATGGTGCAGGTTCGTGCAACATCCACAGTCACAGCGTGCTGGCATGCTTGCATGCCAGACTGCTGAGACATGGGATGTGCACCCCCCACACCTGACTCACTGACAACAGAGGTGGCAGCCAGGCATGCATGCTGGTGCAGTGCATGCCGGCTGGCAGCAGAGGTGGATGGACCCTCCTCCAGTTCTGGCAGGATTTCCACACTGCATGGTCCCACCACCACTGTCCCCTGCAGATGCACAGCATCTGTAACAGAAAGCGAGAACATGTTAGTGCATGTGATCAACCTCCCCCCCACCATCATGTCATACCGTGCAGTGATGGGCTTCCACCTGTCTGGAATCCACCTCCTGGTACGCACTCGATTGCACTACACTGCATGGATGCAGCCAGACAGTCCTCCGCTGGGGTCAGCTCCACCACCTCTGGCTGGCCCCTGCCTGTGGCAGCGCACGCCGCCCTGAGGGCTGCCACCTTCTCTTTCACCCCTCTCTGGTCTGTTCCCATCTTTTTTTTGCATTCCTGCAAGGAGCGCTGGTGGCTTCTGTGCAGGTTCATGGCACAAGCTACCCCCTCCCATGCAGCAGCATGGGCCTGAGGGGTGCCCCGCTGTCCACATAGTAGTGGCTCCTCTTCCAGGTAGGCCTGGAAGAGTGCCTCTGTCTCTGACTTGGTGAAGTTGGGCCTCCTCCTTCGCCCACCATCTTCATCCTCACCTAGTCTTTGCTCGCCATGTCAGTCTGTATGGGTGGAAGTGGACACCTGTCACTGTGCAGTTTACAGCATTATCCCATGACCATTGCTCAAAACATCACACAGCATGCAACTCACCTCTCATCTGCAGTAACCGAATCTGGCCAGTGCAGTCCACTGTCGCACATTTATAGCACAATGCATGCAAATTAGGAGTGGCGCAACTTTAATGAGATGCAAATCGCGCCACTGCGCCTTTGAATGGCTGATCAGATGATTTGCATATGTCGGCTGAATATCGCGCTGTTGCACTTTGCGCAATATGGTTGAGCCGGCTGAGCCAATGGCACATTTCTGCGACTGCGTAGTACACCGCATTGCACATGCCCAGGTAGCTTACACAGGTGTCTGCCATGCTGATGACGTGCTGTGCACAATCAGCAATTCAGGACATGGCCACCATTGTGCCAGTGGCGCTACAGCGCTGGTCACCAAATGGCGCTCTGGCACAACTGCGCAACAGTCCACTGTGGCACTGGCATGCAGGTGACAGATCGCACAGGACGTGTAGACATCCAATGGCACTGTGCGTGGCCTTGCGCCACTGACCCATGACCTTGTGTCCGACCTTTGCCCCCTGGCGCTGTACATCTGGCATGTGTACGGCTCTATCGTGCTGTTCGGTGACAGCACGATGTGGACCGATGGCACTATACGAACAGTGCGATAGGGACTGATGGAGTTGTATTGCACAACATTTCCATGTGGGGTTGCTGTGCTGCGGAGCACCATATTGCCACTGTACAACTGCAGGATGGCATGCAGGAGAGCTCCACAGTGGGGTGCGTTGGAGGTGGCCAACCTGGTGGCTGTGGTGGAGCCTCACCATGGGCCACTGTTTGAGGGAGAACCCCTGCACATGGCCCGCACCCATGTGTGGCAGCAGGTGGCCACTGACCTAGAGCAGGCCACTGGGTGGAGGAGGACACCAGAGCAGTGCAGGCACCAGTATAATGACCTGCGCAGGAGGGAGCATGGACTGCTGGAGTGCCTCAGGTCATGTGCCAGGAGGGGCATTGTGCCTAGGCCAGGTGGGTGTGCTGTGTATGCACCTGTATTGTCCGCATGGGTGACACTGTGTAATGTGACCTGCGCATGGGGGTGGGTTGGGGCTATGGTTTGCTGTGAAGTTGTTTGCAGGTGTGTGCTGTATGGGTCTGGTTGTGTGGGCAGGCACACTCAATGGGGCAAGGGGCTGTCTGCTTTGGGATCTCACTGATGTGTTTCTCTTCATTTGTCTCCCACAAGCGTGGAGAAGCAGAGGCAGGCCCAGGCTGAGGCACGGAATGGCGGTGCCAGGGTGGCTGGCAGAGGTGGTGGGCCACAGCAGCAGCAGCAGCAGCTGCCACAGCAGCGGCTTGATAAGGGTGAGTGTCATTACATCATGGATGCTATTGCATGCTGGGGGGGTTACGGCCACCATCCATGGACAACACTACCATGCACGCAACATGTGACAGTCATCACTGTCCAGTAGCACTGCATGTCTGTGTGTGCATCACTGGTGGTCCATGCATGCACTGGGCACATGGCTGTGGGACTAACATTAGACCACGTAGCCACATCACTGGACAACCTTGGTTGTGCTGTGATGGACATGGGTGGTGTGTGTGTGCAGTGGTACACATGGCTGTTGCTGCCTGGTTGGGCATGCCTTGTGCACGGTCACTGTGGGTGGGTGCAGTCCATCACGGGAGTGGGGCACTTTGGCTGTATGCCATGCATGATGGGTGGGATTCAGGGATGTGGACAGTCACAGCCATTGACTCTGATCCCTTGTCCTAGGTATCCAGATCCTGTGACAAATCACGCGCACACTGCGGCGGCTGACACAGGTGGCCATGGACTCACACGCCATCCTTTTGGACATTCAGCAGCATGGAATGCAGCACAGGAGGAGGCCCCGGGCCCAGCACCAGGTGGCAGGAGGGCAGGCTGGCAGGCAGTAGCTGCCCATCACCTCACCCCACCTTTCCTCTCCCGGTTGTTCACCCCTGCCCCTTACCCACCCTTACCTTATACTCATACCCCCCCCTACTTTCTATATATGTGTACATAGTTGTTTTGTTGTTCTTCTTATTCTTGTTTATTACATTTATATATTTTGATATGAATACTGTGGTAGTCTCTGATTTGCAGCTGGCTATAGGTGCTCAGTTGCAGTGGTGTGCATGGCATCTGGGGTGTTATGGTCATGGGTATGTGTGTGTGTGTGTGTGTGTGTGTGTGTGAGGGGTGATGTCTCTGGTGTGGGTGTGGCTTCCAGTCAGTATTGCCGTGTGCTGCCACCCACTGCTGGGTGCTCATGGTGGGTTTGGCTTGTATAGATCTGTGGTTCATGAGGTTGCAGTGTGCCGGGGGGGCCTGGGGATTCCTGCAGTGCTGGTCACTGCTCATGGGTGGTGTCTTGGGGTCACAGTGCTTGGTGTGCTGTGCACACAGGAGCTGCTGGCATACACTGGGGTGGTCCACCCCCTTTGTGTGGCAGTCTCAACTTGCCAGTGGATGTGCTGCAGTAACACGGCTGGGATGTGCTTTGTTTGCTTGTCCCCATGGTCTGGTGGCTATTCCGTCCCTCCCCCAGTTAAGCTGTGCTTGGGGTGTGGGGGTACATTGTTGGTTCTGCAGTGTGTCCCTGTGCCCATCTGGGGCATAGGTACTGGGCCCCTGCCTACCTCCCTGGTTGTGCAATTCCATTGCTCTGCTGCTGGGGGTCTCTATTTGCTTGCGCTATGGCACCTCTGGACTGCTCAGCTGGGCTGCCTTTGTTGAGCTATGGCGCATCATCTCTGCTCAGCTTCCCCTTCCTGGTTGTGCTATGGCACAGGTTGTGCGATATTCAGACGTTGGCTGGTTGTGCAATTTGTCTTGCTCCATGTTTGAATATCGCGTCTATTGCGCATGTGCGTAATTGATTTGTGCTTGCTCCTGCTATTGCGCACTTTTTGGGTGCAGTTTGAATATCCGTCCCTCAGTATATGGACAAGTCCTCTCTTCCTTTGCTTTATATTTAGTGGTTCCCCTAACATTCAATCTCCCATACATTATAAGCCATTGAACCTCCCACATATGTAGTGGTAGCCTGGGATTATCAAGTTGCTCCAAACCATCAGAAGTCCGACCCGTAGGACAATTTTTAAAACTTGGCTCCAAAGAATAAATCAATGCCATAATTTATTTATATAATTTCCTAGGAGAACCCCCTATTATTTGGTTTTTGGTTACCTGCCACTTATATAATTTCCGTGCTGCGGGCTTAAAAAATTCCGGTAAGGACAAATGTGGGGATAATTTAGATGCACAATGCAACCAGGCTGTTCGATAATGACGCAACAAAGATCTGAAAAAGGAAATCTCCTGATCCCCTGGAGGTCCCAAACTATGTTTCAATGAAAAGGAAAAAATAACGTAAAACAAAAAACTACTGGGTCAGCCATCCCCAAACCTCCTTGTTTCCTATCCAGGTAAGAAAAACACCTTTTGACAGGGTTTAGCCTATTGCCCCATAACAATTGGAAACAAATACTATAAAGTTTAGTTTCGTACTGGGCAGGCAGAGGGTAGATCATTGCCAAGTACTGTAAACATGGCAGAATAAATTGTTTTAACACTTGAATCCTTTGAACTTTTGAAAATTTAAACTTTTTCCATCTATTCACTTTCAATTCTATTTTATCCAAAACCAAAACCCAATTTTCCTCTGGAAGATTTTGTGATCCAAAAAGCACTCCTAAAATTGTCAGGGGATCTGTAGAAACATGTATGGAATTGTATTGAACTGGGTTCTGATAGGAACATCCCAATAACAAACCTCTGGATTTAGAAAGATTAATTTTAGCATTTGACAACCTTGCGTATAAATCAAATACTTGAAAGAAAACTCCCATTTGTGTAAACTCTTTAAAAAAAAGACAAACATCATCTGCATATACCTGTATGGTTAAAAGGAATTTGTAAAGGGATACGCACTCTGACCACTGAGGGACGTACTCACTCCTCTAATTAGGGGCTCTAAAGAAAGAATATAAAGGAGGGGCTTAAGGGCAACCCTGTCTACTCCACATGTCATGGTAAACCCTGTCCCTAATTCCCTTTAATCACTGGGTACACCAGAGCAGAGGCATACAGCCCTTTTATTAAATTAAAGAAACCCACAGGTACCCTAAAAATTCTAAAGTTGAAAACAAAAAGGTGACTAACTCTATCAAAGGCCTTCTCAGGTCCAAAGACAGTAAACACCCTGACTCCCTGAGTCATTCAAATGGTCAATTACATCTCGTATAATACAAAGCACCGACTGAATTCTTCTATTGGGAAGTCCACAATGCTGAGCTGGGGAAAAAATGATCTTAGACATAACTTTCAATCTATTGTTAATCAAAGTAGTTAATATTTTATAGTCAGAGTTTAACAATGTAATAGGTTTCCAGTTTCGGAAATCCCCCTTATCCCCAGATTTGAAAATATATATCTGTAAACCTTCTGAAAAAAAACTCGGAATCAATGCACCCTCTAAAAAATTACTAAAAACTAAAGCCAAACAGTGAATCAATTCCAAATGGAAAGTTTTATAAAATAAATTAGATAGACAGTCCAACCCTGGAGACCTAGTGGTTCAGAGATTTAATTACCTCATCTATTTCTAAGGGAGAAAAGGGTTTTGAATAATACTCATTATACCTGGGTCTAATCCCTTATCAGTAGGGGGCCTAAAACTGATTAATCTGCTGCACAGTAAGTATGTATGGAATGGCGCTCTGAAAGTGCTCACAATCTTGTTACCTATAGAATCCAAGTGTCCACTCTACCATCTCCTTGGTTCAAAAATTCTAAAGAGGAATGATCCTTAAGAGATTTACACAACTCAAAAGGATCACCAACCACTGATTTCTTCATATGATTGGATATCACTGCTTGTAAAGTTTTTGTTCTGTCATATTGTAATATCGTCATTTGTGCCTTGATTGACTCTATTTGTGTCGAGAAATCCTGTTTAGAGGAATTTGCCAATGTAAGTACATATTGTAAATGAGCTCTTAATTTCAAATAGGCAGAAAACTCAGAGTTCCTCGGACGGATCCCATATTTTTTGAACCATAAAATGCAGTCATTTTTTGTTTCTTGCCACCATACTCCAAAATCTGGGTATAAAAAAAACACGGATAATCTAACTTTTAGAATCAATCTAATAGAATTTAATACCAGCTGTTCTTGTAAGATAGAAGTGTTCAGTTTCCATCTTTTCCCCTGTCTTCCATGTCCTACCAATTCTCCTACCTGTAGCTGTAAAAGAGCATGATCTGAAAACTCTACTGGAATTGTGAGTGGATTACTTACTGGAATTGTTTTAGAAATAAAAAGATAATCAATAGTGAAACCCTTTCCTCCTTTGAAAAAGGTACCACTAAGGCAGGTAGTACTGCAAACATCACAGGAGACTAAATCTGCATTTTTCACAATTTCCTTCAAACAGTTAGAATCGCAATAGGTCTTTTTGTTGGAGCCCCTTCCTGTCCCTCCCATACTGCAATTGAAATCCCCACCCCAAAGAATGGGAATGGACGTAACTAAAAAGGGTTGAATCCCTTTCAAACAAGCTACCCTCGCTGCCTTTGTTTGGGGGTTATAAATATTAATAAACCGAAATATATTAGTATTCCATTTCCCGTCTAATATCAGCACCGTTCCTGGAACCAAATCAATCAATTTATACAAAACCAACAGATAAGAGTTGAAAAGAAACCCCACCCCCATCAGCCCTGTCTTCCCCAAAAGACCAATAAGATGGTCCCCTTGGCCAATCCTTCGAAAATGAAACAATTTGTTCTCTGGAAAACATCCATGTTTCCTGCAAAAAACAAATTGAAATCCAAAGATCATGAAGTAAATTAAACACAGCACGTCTCTTTTGTGTATTTAAAAGACTATGTGTGTTTAAAGAGGCCCATAAAAAACCCATTTGTTTGTTTTTACTAGGAAAACTTCCTCTCATTTTTTCCTCCTTTTCTTCTTTTTTTCCTTATACTCATCCTTAGGGGGCGCCAAAGAATCTTTTACTGATTTCTGGGAATCTGTATCCCCAATATCCATCTCTGAGTCACCCCAAAATAAGGCTGCATAGGAATTTTTTGATTCAAAAGACTCTGGTTCTGGAGGCGGGATGGTCTTGAAATTTCTGCAAGATCTTCTGGGAGGTAAAGAAGGTTGCGGAACAGTGTCAGCCACTGAATCCTCATTTGGGGCTCTATAACAAACTGGCTGTAAAACGCAGAAACTCCCTCTAAAACTTTTACTTTCATCTCTTTGAGAAGTGGGGCTTGAGGCCGGGTGGGAGCTTCCTCCACCGGAGTTTCTACAGTGCTCTGGGGTAAAGAGGGGGACTTTGAGGTACCACCCTCCTTCTGCTGTCTTTCAGGGGCATCTTGCGCCTTTTGGATAATTAAATCCAAATTCCCACAACAGGCCTTATTCTGTGCTGCCCATGGACAGTTTTGAAAGGCATGATTCTGTTCTTCGCAAAGATCACATTTTGTAGAATTAATACAGAACATGGTGACATGACCAACTTCACCACAATTGTCACAACGTGGCTGGTCACATGTACTGGATAAGTGTGTCCTTGAACCACATTTATAACACGCTCTAGGCTACCCGCTATAAAAACAAACCCCCCCATCCCTCCCCAACAAAAAGGAATTAGGGATATGCTCCACTCCCAAACTGGACTGTCGTAATTTAACTTTAAATTTCCAGCCTCCCATCCAGAACTGCTCAGAATCCAAAATAGGCTCTGGGTCACCCTGAACCTCGCATCTCTGGGAAAGCCAGTAGGAAATATCTTCAACATGCACTCCCTCATTTCTGAACATAACCATGACATGTTTGATTAATGGCTTTGTAAGAAGGATAACCATAAAGGGGGACCAAAGAGGTAAAAATTTCACCTGATTATACCTTTCCCAGAATAATTCTAATAAAGCAGGGGAATGGAAACTGATATCAAAGTTATCTTCCCCCGAGATGTTTATAAAAGCAAAAATATCTCTCGGGGGGGGGAAAAAACAAAGAGTCTTTTATCAAGGATTTCCCCACATAATACCTATCTGGTCTTTCTTTCAAACCCCCTTTATATCTGATCCGAACAGCATTACGTTGGGGTGCAGCTTCCCATTTGCTTTGAGAAAATAAAGTAGACATAAGGGGTTTAACAGAAGATGGCCCTACCCCAGACTTACAACTCTCAGAGCCCTGCTTTTCTGTAGCTGGAAGTTCAGCCTTTTTTGAAAACATTTCAACATTCCCTTCACTATCATGTACTTCCAAGTCAACCTTCTCTATATTACTTGCATTTCCAAACTCTATACCTGGTTTCCAAACAGGAGAAGATTTATTTAAATCCAAGGAAGAATCCCATGTTAAATCCGGAGTCCATATCCCCTGCCCTAATTGTTTCCACCCTGCTGCAACCAAGGCACCCTGTGGGGACCAATTCTCATCGTGACCCTCAAAATGGAGTGAAGTAGCAGGTAACACTTTTAGATGTTACAGGGATAGCTGCACTCACCTCCTTAGGCAGACTTGAGACAATCTTTTGCTGCTTACCAGGATTTTTAAAACTAAACTCAGTTACCCCCAGTTGAACATTTGCCTCCGTTTGATAAGTTATAGGGTGATCAGGCTTCAAACCCCCTACTCCCACCTTTGAGGGGTTAAAAACAAACCCAGTCTCTTTATGTAGTCTAATCATTGGAAATGCTGCCTTCAGCTTTACAGTACTTACAACCTCTTGCCCCTGCTGCAAATAGTCAGTGGAAACAACCGTAGTTTCTTCTTTCATCGATCACCGTTGAATAGCAAGCTTTCCCCTCGTAGCTGCCTCCTCTGCGATTCCTTGATGCAAAGTTTGTAAATCCCCACATCGCCTGTCTTGATCTCGCCCCATTGATCCAATTTTAGCCATAGACAGTTCGGTTAACTGCAAAATGCCTCCTCTCGTCGAACGCACTTCCGCGTTTTCTATCAGTGATGCAACAAAGCCGGTCTTAAAGCTGCAGAACTTGCAGACTCATCCGAAATCACAGACGGAGCCTCCGCTTCCTCAGCCATCAAGTAACTCCCTCCATTCTTCTTCACACACTCCTTCACCATCGATGATGCATCAGTCGATGAGACTGCATCATGAAACAAGTCACTAGTTTCTAACTCAAGACCAACAGCCATATTAGACTCCATGTTACTTCGCTGCTCAGCTCCATTACCAGCAGCAGACACAACCTCGTCCTCCACGCACCTAGCCAAAGTGGCCATCCTGCATACAAAGTCCAGCTCCCCTACTGGCCACAGAGCGCCAGCAGAGCAGGGGGAATTTCCCCGGTGTCCTGGCCAAATTTCCCTCATTCACTAAAAATACCACCAACAGCTTAATCTGGTTCTAGGTCAGTTGGCATTCATCCGTATCCCCCTCCCCCGGGTTGTGCCTGAAAATAGGCAGGATTTGTCTAGTGCACTTACCCGGGGTCAACAAAAACTAAATAAATAAATAAAATATCTTCTGTGAAATTATTACAGGTGGTGCTTTACAGGTTTTACAGTTTTATCTATCATTAGAATAAGCTTTTAGGGCTACTGCATTTGTTGCTGACTGATTGTTTCTGATCTTACCTCCTTGTTTCTTTTGTCTGTGGTTCTTCTTTTTCAGCAGGGGAAGGGCCCAGCCACCCACTACAATCCCCAACCACCCCACACTACACTGCTTTTATAGGGTAGCACAGTCATGACATGTCCTGTAGCAAAGCAGGAAGGGGTGGATCAGGAGGTATCCACACAGTGACCTCATTTACAGAGGCACTAGTAATTTAACTTGTTATAACAAGTTATAAAAAAAAGCACACAAAATCTAACTTTTGCTTTCACTTTCTTCCTTCTAATTACTCTGACCAAGTTATAAACCCAGCAACTTATCATCTGGAATTGATACATTAACTGCAGGTACTGTGGAACACTTTTCAGAAGAGCAGTTTTACAGGATTTAGGACACTGTCCTACATGCTGGCCATTGGAGATCTAAGGGCTCAGTTCCAGGCAGAATGGGCAGAACTTGCGCACCTCAAATTGCATATTCAAGAGGAAATATATTGTAAGACCTGCCCACCATTTTCCCAACATCCAACGGAAGCACCTTGACCGCAGAGGGTAGTTGGTCCAGGAGGTTGGCAGGTGGTTAGGAGGGGAAAATTGGGTGCCCCATCACCCAGTGCTCTACAACATATCACCTCCACAAACCATATAAAAACTACAAACAGTTCTCTGCCTCTATCTCTGAAATCAAACAAAGGGACAGACGACACTGCAGAGCAGGACACAGCAGCACAGGAGCTAGCACAACAAAACTCACCTAAAACAGGAACCAAAACTAAAAGAGCAAAAAGGAAATCCAAAAAATTTCTGATCATAGGAGACTCCATGATTCAGGGAGTTGATACATATCTCCAGCCAGGGGCAATGGTCAGATGTCTCCCAGGTCTATCAGCGTGGAGAGACACTGACCACATTGTTAAAATTGTACAGGAAGCAGGAGAAAACATTGACGTCCTGGTACACATAGGGACTAACGATCTCACCAGCCGGTCAGTTGTGGAGACCAAGGAACACCTGACCAGGTTGGGTGACAAATTATCATCTATTTCATCTGGTATCTTCTTCTCTGAGATCTTGCCAGTCTGGGGTGGGGAAATGGATGGAAGGTCAGAGAAGGGGAAATAGGGGAGCTAAACAAGTGGCTCAAGGGCTGGTGCCAGGAAAAAGGACATAAATTTGTAGGGAACAGGCAACAGTTTCGGGAACAAAAGTTATTTAAATTTGATTCACTGCATCTGACTAAGGAGGGAGTCAGTGCATTGTGGCAGAAGTTTGATGTCTTTGCAGAATATTTAAACTAGCAAATGGGGAGAGGGGTGCTGCACTCCATATGTTGAATGGGAAGAACACCCCTCCCTCCTCAGCTATTGGTTAAACAGGAGTTCAGCAAGTTTGTAGTTCATTTGCATCACCAGATAAGGAAAATGGTCTGACTCCCCATACGATGCACAGGGGAAATGCCAGACCTCACCCAACAACTAACACAAGAAAATCTGGGCAATGGAAAATCATGTACACAAATGCTCGCAGTCTGGAATACAAGATCCCAGACCTGCAGGCCATAATGACAGTGGCTAAACTGGACATAGTAGCCATTAGCAAGACATGGTTTAGCAGTAACTACACTTGAGAGATTTCATTGCCTGGCTCTGTACTGTTCAGAAGAGACCGAGGTGCAAAGGGGGGGTGGAGTGGCCCTTTATGTCAATGAAAATATCAAAGCTACAGAAATTCAGAATACACATAAGGAGCCAGAACAACTATGGGTCACCCTGGAAACAGGAAATGGGACAGCTATACGAACTGGGGTTGTGTACAGGCCTCCAGACCAGGGGGAGGACATAGATGCATTACTGTTAGAAGATATACAAAACATGACAGCTAAAGGGGAAGTTCTGATAATGGGAGACTTTAAAATGCCAGATACAGATTGGTCAATACCAGCAGGAACATTTGCCAGAACTAGACACATGGTGGATTCTCTGCAGGGGGAAGGCCTCAAACAACTGGTACAACAGCCCACAAGAGACATGGCTATCCTAGATCTAGTACTGGGAAAGGATCACAGATCTCCAGGTAGAAGGTCACCTGGGGGCCAGTGACCATCACATGGTATGGTTCAATTTGACCACTAGAACTAAATCATCCCATTCAAAGGCAAATATGTGATACTTCAGAGGAGCTGACTTTGATAAGATGGCCATTAGAGTTAAGCTAGCCCTGGCAAAAAGAAATACAGGTGATGGGGTACAGACAAAGTGGGCAAGCTTTAAGGATGCAATACTTGAAACAACATCCCATTGTGCTAGAGAGAAAAGGAAGTGCAAAAGAAGAAGGAAACCACTTTGGTTCTCAAAAACAGTAGCAGAAAAGGTTAGAGCCAAAAGGTTAGCCTTCAGGAAATATAAGAGAATGCAGCAGGTTGAAGATAGGGAGGCATACCAAACTTCTCTAAGGGAAGCAGAGAAGGCAGTAAGGCAGGCAAAGACCCAAACTGAGGAATCACTAGCACAGACAGTAAAAGGTGACAAGACTTTCTATAGAAACATTAGTGAAAGGAGAAAGTCCAGAGGGGGTATTGCTAAGATCAAAGGGGATAAGGGGGCATGTGAGGAGGAGAACCATGTAAAAGCATCTATCCTAAATAGATATTTCTGCTCGGTATTTACTGAAGAAAAGGTAGAGAAGGGCCCACAGCTCAGCATCATGGACACAGGGGGAGGGAGGTGTGCACTAGTCCCTTCACAAAAGAAAGTGTCCTACGAGAGCTTGCTAAGCTCAGGGTGGACAAGGCATTGGGACCTGATGGCATACATCCCAGAGTACCAAAGAAGCTAAGGGTGGAATTAGCAGAGTCGTTATCAGAACTGTTTAGTGAGTCTCTGAGCACAGGAGAGGGCCCAGAAGAGTGGAGAAGCACTCATGTGATCCCGCTCCACAAGAGTGGTAGCAGGGAGGAGGCAGAGAACTACAGACCAGTCAGTCTTACCTCAGTAGTGGGCAAGATTATGGAGGCACTCCTTAAGCAAAGGATAGTCAACACCTGGAATCCATATGAGCACAGGATCCAAGACAGCATGGGTTTATAAAAGGAAGGTCCTGTCAAACTAATCTTATAGATTTCTTTGACTGAGTAACCAGAGTGGTGGACCAAAGGGAAGCAGTTGATGTTGCCTACCTTGACTTCAGCAAAGCTTTCGATATTGTTCCACATAGAAGATTGATTAATAAGCTGGGTAGGCTCGGGTTGGTCAGAAGTTGGTCAACTGGGGGGCAAACTGGTTGACAGGCAGAAAACAGAGAGTGGTGATAAATGGTATACAGTCAGAAGAGATGCAAGTCACAAGTGGGGACCTCAGGAATCGGTCCGGGGCCAGTCCTTTGCTCTAGGGTATACATAAAGAGTAGGGGAATTTCTCCAGTGTCCTGGCTAAATTTCTCCCATTCACTAAAAATACCACCAACAGCTTAATCTGGTTCAATTTCAGTTGCTTACCATCTGTATCCCTCCTCCCCCCCGGTCGCCCCTGAATAAGGGACTTCTAGGCCCAAGTGGGTTTACCGGGTCAACAAAATTCAATAAAAAAATAAATATTCAGCTCCGTTAATCTGTCCTCATATGGTTTCTGATGCAGTCCCTGCACAATTTTGGTTGCCGTTCTCTGGACTGCCTCAATTTCAGTCCATCTGCAATGTCACTGATGAAGATAGTGAAGAGGACTGGCCCCTAGACTGATCCCTGTGCTGTACTAAAATATTTATTTACTGTATTGGCAATATCCTTTGGATCCTCCAGTACATTTCTGTTCTCTACAAGTGGTCCTACATTATGATTTTGTCTAGAATTGTTTCTGATATAAGAATAAAATGTTTTAGGATCTTTATTTAAACATAATTTAAATTCAAGTTTTTTTCCTTTCTGCCTGTATCACTTGTTTTGTATTCCTTAATTTCATTTTATATATATTTTTTATTATGTTCACGTGGATCCTTTTTATACTTAATAAATGCTTTTTTATTCAATCTAATTTGTTTTTCCACTTGTATTAACTACATATTACGGCAGTTTATTTCAACATGACTTTCATTTTATCTAGAAACAGATAAACAACTGCTACATGGTAGCATTGTCAGTGTAAGCTGGAACATGGTGGGAATAGCAGGGGGAGATAAGGGGCAGATGTAGGTGGATGAGGGGGGAGAGTAGGGAGGGAGGGCTGAGTTGGATGATGTAAGTCCGTAAGTTCATAAGTTGCAACAAAGCAAAGAAGACCTATTCGGTCCATACTGCTTGACTAAATTAGTTAGCATCCCAAAGCACTATTTCCTAACAAATGTCTATCTAATTTTGTTTTAAATTCCTGCATAGTACAGCTAGATACTGCCTCCTGGGGAAGTTTGTTTCATATCGGTACCACTCTGACACTGAACCAGTGCTTTCTTTTTGTAGTTCTGTATTTTTCCATTTTCAACTGTAAGGGGTGTGCTTTAGTCTGATATAGTTGTTCTCTTAAATTTAACCCAATGATTCCCTTAAACTAATATCAGAGAGCACTTTATAAACCAAACACATATCCCCTCACATCCTCCTATACTCCAGAGTGTACAGTCCATGCTTTTGTAAACGTGTTTGATATTCACAGCCTTGATTTCCATCGATCAAACGTGTGGCCCTTTTTTGGACCCTCTCCAATGCCACAGTCTATTTTCTGTAGCCTGGAGACCAAAACTGAGCACAATACTCCATGTGTGGTTGAACCAAAGACCCATAAAGTGGCAACAACACCTCACTCCTCCCAGACTTAATATGTCTACTTATGCAGCTCAGCATATTCCCTGTTTTTTTTACCACCTGGCTGCAATGTTGATTGAACTTCAGGTCATTTTGGACCCTCACTCCCAAATCCCTCTCATCAATTACTTCTCTAAGGATTTTGCTATTTAACTTATACGTGGCCCTTTTATTGTTTCTGCCAAAATGCATGACTGTGCATTTATCTACATTAAAGGTCAGTTTTGAAGCGTTTGGCCAGTTTTGTAGTTTAATCAAGGTATCCTGTAATTTCTCAGTATCTAAGATATTTTCCACTATAGTGCCAATCCTTGTGTCATCAGCGAACTTGGCTACCCAAATATCCTTTTCAGTTGTCATAGAATGTTTATATAAATTAAAGAGACACAGTGAAGTCACATAAGTGGGTCACATTAGGTATTTAAGTGCAGTTGTAGGTTATTTTTGATGCAAAGTATTTTATCAAGGCAGATTTAAAATGACCAGGGGTGGACAAGTCCAGTATAGCAGCTGGGAGCTCATTTTGCCAGGTTGGTCCTATGAAAAGGTACTTGTAGGGATTTCCTGAGGGCACTCCAGGGGGGAGTGTTTGTGATGAGTTGGGCAGATAAGAGAGTTAAGAGAGGGGGAGGAGAGATCAAGGATGGTCTTTTTTGCAAGTTGGCTCATTTGGTACTTAGGTCAAGAGGTAGTCATTCTGTATTAATGTAGAGGTCACAGGTGTGTGTCAATCTGTCAGCACTTAGAACTAGGTGATGCGCTTTGTTAAGGGCAACATTTACTCTGTGAAGAATCAAATCCGTGGCTGCACTATAGACCATTATCCCATAGTTTATCACAGGGAGGATGGAGGAGGTGACTGCTAGCTGTCAAGCCTCTTCAGTCATGTATGGTTTGGGTCTATAATGGGTGCCTCATTTTTTTATATACCATTTTTATTGCTTGGTCAATGTGGTGAACAAAAGAGAGACTGTCACCTAGGTAGACACCTAGAGATATTTGAAAGTGTTGACCTATTCCAGGGCTTTGCCTTCCCAGTTAAGAATAGCAAAGGGTTGGAGCCTGTTCTTATTTTGGTGACATGTGGTCAGCATTGTTTTGATTTTCTTGTAATTTAGGAGTAATATATTGTGGGAAATCCATTGCTCCAGGGCTGAGAAGCTGCTCTAAAAGGCTAAGTGTTCATTCTTGTTGACAGCTGCTTCAGATGTAGATCACCATGCCATCCACATAGAGGAGGACCCATGAGTTCGGGTATGCCAAGGGAAGGTCAATGATGAACAAACTGAAAAGTAGGGGTTCAAGGATTGAGCCCTGGGGTACCCTCCACCATGACAGGGCATGAGCTGGACATTGTCCCATTCATTTTTACCCTCTGGGAACATCCGGTCAGGTAGTCTTTGAACCAGGTAATGGCATCAGTGGACAGTTCTAACTTGGAGAGTTTGTTAGGAAAGGAATAGTTTACAAAGTCAAAGGCATTTGTCAAGTCTATAAAGATGGAGCCCACCAGTTGGCTATTACAGAGAGCCAGATGTGCAAAGTTGGTATACTCTAATAAAGTGGAGATAATACTATGTTGTTTCCTGAAGCCGTGGTGTTGCTGGCACTGTATGTTATGCTGGCTAATGTAGATTACCAACTGCTCAGTGATTATCTTCTCAAGGGCTTTGGAAAGTGGGGAGAGAATTAAAATAATTCAATAGTTTGAGATGGAAGTTTTAGTTCCCTCTTTGTGCACAGGGGTTACAAGTGCTGTATTACAGATGATCAGAAACTGTGCCGACCAAAGTGAGTGGTTAAAAATCTTGGCTATTGGAAGGGCTAATACTTCAGTCACATAAGCTAGTATGGTCATATCAATAGAGTCACTATCCATCCTTGTTTTGCCTAGGATTTATTTAATATAGCAGAGGGTAGTGGCTATTGAGACAGTTTTAAAATAGATATTTGGGAAGGATACAGTGGTAGGCATTTGACTGGGCTCATCCATGGGGTGGGCATCAGGCTGTGGAGTCCAGATTGGCCAGGATATTGCTCTGGTCAGTGAATGTTTCATTGAAGGGATGTGCTATTTCAATGGGATCTGTTATATCGGTTATTACATGAGGTCCCTATGACATAACTGGCATCCCACTGTACACCTTAGACAAACCTTTATGTTACACATAATATGCATATTAACAGATAGGGCACAGACACTTACCATAAAAGAGTAAGCATCAGAATAAGTAATGATTGCAATGCACATTACTTTCTTTATGCCCGAAAACTGCACATAGTAAGCCAAGACATTTATGTCTGTTATCTTCTGATATAATGTAGTCTGCACTGCCATCTTTTGGATTTATTTATAATCACACTACATCCTGTGTTTTCCATGTACCATGTATACTGTCATTGTTCTAAGAGATAGCTGACTTAGGGAATATTGTATAATGTTATCTACACTGTGGAGCCACCTAACATTTAGCCTATAGGGCTTACTGCCAGCAACTAAGAATGTTTCTTTCTAATGGTAACCATAGTGATTATCATAGTATATGATGTAATGTTTTGCATATTGCCCTTGGAGACCTTCTTCACTCCTTGAGGTATTGGGAATGCTAGACTTGGCTCTCAGTGTCTTATGGTAAGAACTGCTTAGGGCATCTGTGATATCCTTTTGTAGTAATAAACAAGTTTATTACTGATATGCAACTTGTCTGCGATTCATTTGCATCTCTAATTATTATTCACTCTTAAACTGAATGACACTGCCCACATTTGTTTGCAGATATTCCCCTCCTGGAAACGCTCCCCCTTGCTCAGACAATGCCTTTGGCTGTATTCCTACTCTGGAACAATGTTAGGCCCTAGCCCTTAGCTTCTGACTATCCTGTAAGACCATGTCCCTAGTTGACTTTCCTTCATTTTGTCTCTGACAATGCCACCTGGCTGCATCTTTTTCCTCCTGTAGCTGGATCCCAACCCTAATGACCTTTTTGCTAGTTAAGCTTGCCTCTAGCTGCTGTATGTCTGCAAAACACCTGTTTTTGTGACTTAAATGATCGATTCCAATCTTCCAGCAACACCTGCTCAGATTCTTCCCATCAGACTCTTATTAGACGCCCACAATAAGGCCCTCACAGTTGTCACTGTTTACATACTTCCTAAGGAACAGGGACTTGGTCTAACCGCTGTCCTTGACTTTGTCAAATCCCACCCATCGGACTCCAAAATCATCCTTCTTGGTGACTTTAACATTAATTGGCTCTCAGCTGAAGGTGGGTCATTTAAGAACTCCGTTATATCAACTAACCTGACTCAAATGGTTGACTATGCAACCAGAAAGAACTACAGAACTGGGACCTGCACCCTACTCAACTGGATCCTAACCAACCACCCCTCTTGGATCATGAAAACCTCAGTCCTCCCTGACTCACTCAGTGACCACTCTCCCATCAGCTGTACCTGATCAAACAAATTCTATAAGCCCCCTCCAAAAATCATCACCAGCAGAGTCCTACCCCGTGGTCAGTTACCCCACCTCAAATTGCACCTCAGTCTGCAGGACTGGTCCCCCATCTTCAAGGCAACAGATACTAATACTGCACTGAGCAATTTATTCACATTTTCAATGAAGCCTGTAATAAATTTGCCCCCCTCAAAAAGCATAAAGTTAAATTGCTCAGTAACCCTTGGCTGTCAGGAGACCTCCTAAAAAAACTTAAATCCAGGGACCACCTCTGGGAACTGGCTAGAAACTCCGATAAGCAACTCGGCATCCAGAATTATAAACCGGCACGGAATGACTGCACCAAATCCATTCAGCAACAGAAATCTGACTACTATAAAAATGTCCTCACTAACTCCTGGGGAAATGGGAGGGATTTCTGGAAAAACATTAAAGATGTCACTGGGAAGCAATCAAAATCTTTGCCGAACATACTCAACATAAATGGGCACACTACACTCGACTCTAAAACTATTGCGAACACTTTTAACATCATTTTCACTGACCTTAGTAGTGTTCTCCCCTCCGACTTCTTCCAAGATGTGTCAACTCCCCATCCCCCCAACTCCTCCACCCTTGCCTGTCATCCACCTTTCTACTTTAAAGCACTAAAGAAACATCAAGTCCGAAACTACATTGCCAAAGCCATCAGCAAATCTAGAACAAGCAATGACACACTTGACCTCAAGCTATTGGCCCTAATGCTTGACGAGGTACTTGGGCCCCTCACCAAGATCTTTAATCTCTCTCTTTCCTCTAGCCAATTCCCAGACAAATGGAAAATGGCCACTGTTACCCCGATTCACAAAAGTGGTGATAAGGCTGACCATGGCGAACTTCCACCCTATCTCCATTCTGCCTCCCCTATTGAAGGCACTGGAACGTATAGTAGCGGACTAACTTACCGAGCATCTGGACAATTATAATATTCTCTGTAAACAGCAACATGGCTTTAGAAAAGGTCATAGTACATCCTCTGCCTTACTCGAATTCACCAGCTCCATTCACAGCTCCCTCGACAATGGACAACTAACTGGTGCTATTTTCATTGACCTGACCAAAGCCTTCGATACTGTCCACCACTCCCTCCTGCTGAGTCAACTGAAAAATTCTGGTCTCTCCAATGATTCAATCTCTTGGTTCAAAACCTATCTTGAAAACCGCACCCAGCGTGTAAAAATTGGAGATGTGCACTCTGATTCCAAACCAGTCCTCTCTGGAGTCCCCCAGGGTTCAATACTGGGCCTCCTACTCTTCAGCCTGTTCCTTAACACCCTACCGGACTCCTGCACTGAAAATATCACCCTGTATGCCAATGATGCAGTAATCCTAGTCACACACCAGGACCCAAAGAAATTGCAAGAAAATCTCCAACTCAGCTTCTCCTCAGTTGAGAATTGGCTCACAAAGCACAAACTGATCCTTAATAAAAAAAAAAACAAAGGCCATGATCTTCAGCAGCTCCCATAATAAACATAAGCACTTTCAACTCTCCGTTATCACCAGACAAGGTGCCGCACTGGAACAGGTCAAAAACTTTAAATACCTTCGGATCACCCTTGACCCTCACCTCTCCTACACTGCCCACATCGACGATGTCACCAAAGCCGCTAACTCCTGGCTAGGCCTGCTATTCCATCATAGGAATCACCTGACACCCGAAGCCCTCGCTGTCACTCTCCAGAGCTCCATCATATCCATCATTGATTATGGCATTATCATTTACAGCTCTGCTACAACCACCGCACTCAAACGAGAATCCTCTGCCCTCAACAAGGCCTGTCGACTTGTTACTGGCTCCCAATGCCTAACTCACACCTGTGACCTCTATTCTCAAACTGGACAGTTGAATCTTGCCAATCGAATAAAACACCAAACTTGTATTACTACTAAGAAAATCTTGCTGGGCCTTGCCCCAGCCCGGAGTCTGTGCCCTCATACAACTGAGAATCCACACCCAACATACCAGGGGATCGAAACATCAGCTTCTGCAAGTCCCACATTACCGCACAACACAAGACCAAAGATCCTTTGCTTACCGGGCCACTAGCTGGTACAATGGTCTTCCCAGTGACATCTCATCCTCACTATCACTCAGCACTTTTAAGACTCGTCTCCGCCTAACACTCACTGCCTCCAACCTCTGTAACTGGCATGTCTTTTGGTTCCATAGCTGAAGATGCCCTTTTTGGATCCACATCTACTCCTGCACTTTGCCAGCACTGCCCCCATCTTCACCTCCCCTGCTGGCCCATGACAAATGCCACCTGGCTGCACTACCTCTATTCTTATCCGCCTTCCACCTCTCCTCTCTCTGTCCCCCCCAACCTACCACCCCTTTTCTCCCATCCACTTAGTCTCCCTGATTTCACCCTCTTCCTTTCCCTTCCCCTCCCCAAAGTTTCACTGTATTGTTCTTTTTCCATCTACAACACTATGTGTTTTTTTTTATTTTATAAACTGTTATCTTTGCTTATGATTGTCTCAATTGTACCAATGACGTGGAACCTTTGTAAAAGAGCCTCAGTTCAAAGGTATTTGTAATCCTAGAACAAATAAAATAAAATAAAATTTAAAAAAAATCCTTATGTGCTATTTTATTGTTACCATTACTCCTAGGATCACTATGTATTTACTCACTATACTGTTTGTTCTGTTCTTTGATATGATGTGGAGCCTATGTAAAAGAGCCTTTGGTTCAAAGTTATTAATTCCAAGACTAAAATAAATAAAAATAAAATAAATAATTATCGCCAATAACCTGATCAGAGCTAGAGACCCTAACAAGGTATTATTTTGTGCGGTTACTGTAGGAGAGGATTTTTCTTCCTTCCCTAGGACTTTCTTTACAGAGTTCCAGAACTTCCTGCTATCCCCCAGCTTTGTGTCTCTTGTGTTTCATAACAGGTGGCAGTGGATAGCCATATTTCTTTTGTGCACTTGTTTTTGGCAGCTCTATGGTTCTAGTAATCCTGCGAGGTCCCTGTGACTGACCCTGCTCTATTGTTGGACCCTTTGTCTCATTAGATCCCACACCTGTGATGTAAGCCATTCTGATGTGCTGCCTCAAATCACTCACTTTTAATACAGTGCATACTTGTCTGCAACTGTGTTGAATTCTTTAATGAAGAAGTCTAAGACAAGGTCTACATTGGGGACTGAGTCCAGGAAGCACCAATTAATAGAGGCTAGGTGATGTTTGAAGGCCTCTAGTCCTCTTTTATGGTGTACCCTGATGTTTATAAGCTTGGGGGGTTAGTATACTTTGCTAACCATTCACAGAGGACTGGGCAGTGGCCAACTGTGGGTGTTGGGGGGAAGTAGGAACTGTCATGGGCACTGATGTTGGGCATAGCAGCAGGAGCAGCCATGGGCAGGGAACATGGAACTGTGGTTGTGAGGGGTACATAGAGGGTAGCTGATGCTGAAGGGGGAACTGCTGGTAAGCATGTGACTGTCATGTCATGTCATGGTGCTCCCCTGTGTGTCAGGGTGTAGCAGTGGGCAGGGAGGTAAGCATAGAGATTGTATTGGGCATGCCAAGTTGTGATCAATGTGCAAAGCACCTAGCAAAAGTTGTTCTGGGCCTAATGATACTGTCATGTGGTGGCCCCTTAGGTGGTATGTGATGCAGGACACAACTCACCCCCTTCCATGTAGGACCAGGGGTTCCTGGCATTTGTCAGAAGTATGCACACTGTGGGACACAGTCATGCCTTGCATACACATGTGTCATATGGACATGTGGGTAGTCTGGACAGTGGCATGTTAGTGCTGCTTAGGGCCATGGAAGGTATTGCCACAATGGTCAGGCATAGCTGTGGTACTCTGTGAGAGTGGGCATGGTATACCAAGCAAGCCATGACGGGAACCACGACATGCATGTCAGGGTATGCATCGATGTGTGTCATGCACATGGATGGCACAGACCACAGGCCATCGGATGCCCTGTTTCAGGATGAGTCACACAGGACATATGCCTACATGGGGCCACTAATGCAATTGCTGTGTATTGTGAAAGTGACTGAAGGCAGCTGTAGTGTTGTGGGGCAACAGCCCCAGGTACAGAATTCACCAGTGTTCAGGTGCTGCCAGAAACACCCCTTTACCATAGCCTCTGGTTTTCATGACTGCCGTCTCCGCTGGTTTTGTTGGTAGCAGAGGCATGTCACACACAGTAGAGGCAGGGACAGCAGGCTCATCCACATGTAACCCCTTTGTTACCCGGGGTTACTAGAATCCCAGTAAGACCTAGTGGTAGGCAGGGAAGGCAGCTTGTGAAACTCCAGTTAAATGGGTTTCACACTGTCTCACTCTGTCCTCAGTCACAGCTGAGACTAGAGGGATGACATCATAATAGAATTGTCACAGCTGCATGAACCACAGTTGGAATCTTCAGCTCAGAGTAGTTCTAGAATCTTGGGAATTCAAAGTCAGTCTTCCGTTTGTCCTTATGCAAGAAGGAAGCATTATTATGCAGTGTGATTTCTCTCTCAGAGAAAAAGTCTTCAGTTTGTTCTTAAGCAAAACAAGAAGGACACCAGTAGTGTCTGTTTACCCCCCTTCCTCTGGGGGGGTGAGAAAAAGCTCTTTGTGGGTTCCAGGGGCAATCCCCTTCTCCCAATTTGGGAAGAAACCTGCCTGTTTTAATTTAAGTTCAGTCTGTTCATGTATAACAGCAAAGGTTACATTTCTTCACCTGTGGGGCACCTGCAACGAATGGGTGAGTGTTCGGCCTCATTGGAAGGGGCAAACAACTTCTTTTCTTTCAGTTGGATTTCAGGTATTGGGGACTGCTATTTGGGAGGACTATGTCAACTAGAACAAACAAATAGAGCAGACAATTCAGTTTCAAGTTTCAAATGGTTTTATTGGGAACTGCTGTTTGGGAGGACTGTATACACTAGGACGAACAAATAGAGCAGTCATCTGTTTAAAGTGTTAAAGTTCATTGTAGAGGGGGTGCATCAGGTCATCCACCGTCAATCTACAGTTTTAAAGTCTAAAGTTCTGTGTGTCCAGAGAAATGGCCGGGTATGGGCTGTGGGAGCTGGAGGTGGATAGATCCCCATCTTTAGTAACCAGGTCCACCTCTACGGATTTCTTCTGTGTTTTTTGCTACTTGCCTCATGCGCTTGGCCAGTGATGGGTGGGTACCCAGACGTGGGTCCTGGCAGAAAATCTCTCTGGGAGTCGCAGACTCTAAAGTGGTGTGAGGAGCCACAGGATGGAACATACTCCTTGTTTGATGGGAGTTTAATGTGGAAGTACGAAACAAAATCTCTAGGAGTCGCAGACTTCAAGTGGTGTGGGAGCCACAGTTTGGGAACCTCCTTGTTTGATGGGATGTCTTTCCAAGTAGAGTTTGGGTTCATTCTCCAATGGACCGTCAGTCAAGTGGCCGGCAGGGGAGCTGGGCCAGTCGGGCTATGTATCCAATGTGCATGCAAAGTCCGGGCTGAGTGCCTGGTGGGTCCAAAGCCAGACAACTGTTGTCGTGTTCATTCTCCAATGGACCGCTGTGTTTAACCTCTAATCTGCATTACAGTTACATAGCCCTGTGTGGGACCATACAGAGCTTTGTTTATGTTCAGTGAGTTAATAAATAAAGCCACACTGAAAAATCCCAATTCTGGTTCTGGACATTACAGTTATTGCTTTCTGTAGTTGGATTTACTTGGGTGCCCCTTTGCAGAGTAGTCAAACCTAGGTCTCTTGTGCCAGGTAACCTCATCCTTCCCCAAACCCGTAGATACCATATGTATATCCATGTTACAAAAATGGGCATATGTGTTACACACAGATGCACAGTGGAGTGGCCATATAGAAGACAGTGATATGGAGGCACCATGTTAGGCACCATCTCCTAGCAGTGGGGACAGTGACACAAAGGGCAGCCCTGGTGACTCTGAAAAGCAGATGGTGGATGTGCCCATGAAGGACAAAGCAGCAACTATCCAGGATGAGGAGAGGGGCCTTGAAAGCAGTGTGAGTAATATGGAGGATGACATCCTAAGCAATATTGCACACGCATTTTCCCCAACAACCTCTATGCTGAGGACGGGGATGAGTAAGGTGGTGCAGCCAACCCCCCTCGGCATGGTAATGCCCATGGATGATGTTGACAAGCTTTGCAAAACATGTTAACCTTAGAAGAGGCTCTATGATGCCAGTTCGATAACAATTTCATTGACCGGCATCACAGGGACAGAATTTATATCGACTGCAAGTTGTGGTTGACATAAATCCTGAAGGACTCCCGGTCTCTTTTTTCTATCGGGGGGCTTTGCCTATGAACCCCCCATGCAGGGGGCTGTGCCCCCATCCTAAATATAATCAACTCCAAGTTGGAGTTGATTTGAGGAGGGGGTGCAGGACCAGGAGACAGTGTGCCTGGGTCTCTGGTGCACTAATACAGTGAATTATCAATGTTGTCTGCATCGACATAGCTTGCTGTAATGGTGTTGCTTTCTGGGGCCGTATACCCTCAAAGGTGACTGCGTCATGGGAGTTATCAGCCATTAGCCAGTTCCCGGAAGGTTTATTTATTTATTTAGTTTTTTTGTTGGCCGGGTAAGTGCACTAGACAAATCCTGTCTATTTTCAGGCATGACCCGGGGGAGGGGGATACAGATGAATGCCAACTGGCCTTGAACCAGATTAAACTGTTGGTGGCATTTTTAGTGAATGAGAGAAATTTAGCCAGGATACTGGGGAAATTCCCCTACTGCGTTGCTGGCAGTAGGAGGCTAGTGGCTGTTTGAGTCATTGTTGGCTCAGCTCTGGTGGAGGATGGAGGTTCTGGAGCATAGGGAGTCCGTTCCCTATCGAGATGACTTGATTTCTAATACTGATCCAAGCTTCACCGGTAATTCCGATAATATTGAAGCTAAAAGTTGTGCCGTGATATCGGCGGTCAGCTGGGTGGCACAAGAAGAAGAAAAAAACCCTGTTTTGGAGGATACTGCTGGTCAGTACTTTCATGAGACATCTAATTCAAACTCACCCATAGCCACTTCTGCAGGAGACCGGGTGGAACTTTTCGAGGCTCCTCAGGCGACGGATTTTTTTTCAGCTATCGCAATGCGTGAGAAAAGGGATTTGCAAGAACCAGAGCCTTCGGTTCTTGCGGCTTTACAACAGAACATGAGAAAGGAGGAGAGTTTTGTGCAGGTTAAGGCTGACCTGGGATTAGTGGCTGGCAGTGAGAGAAATGCTGATTTCCAGTGCCAAGAGCCAAAACCTTGTAGTTCCTTGGAGTTTACTACTGACAACGTGTCCTCAGTTGTCATGGATACTACAGTCAACACAGCAATATGGGCTATGGATCCAGTTCATTCAGTGCTTCGTACACCGCAGAAACCACTTTCCAAAGATGCTGGGTTTGTTTTCAAGCCTCTCCCCTCTGCTGCTTCTAAGCAGTCGCAACAGCCTGAGGTAAGCTGTATCTATCAAACAAACTCTTTGGATCAGGTTGGGGTGTCGGAATTTACTTTTGCCAAGAAATTGCCTGTTCATATTGATTCTGTGGGGATTGAGGGAAAGGAAAAATGGGCGTCTGTTTTTTCGGCTAAAAGACACTTAGTGACCCCACCAGATAAACCAGTAGTTACTGGGACACTTACTAAGAACTCTGAGCCTTCTTGTCAGCAGGACAGTATTGTTGTTAACCCATTATCGGAAGAAAATTGGACCCCTTAAACGGCACTACGGGAAGCTGGTTGGTCCTTCAATAATGGTTCATGGCGTCCTTCTCCTGATTGGTACCCTAAATTAAACTTTTCGCAAAATGAGCCTTCATGGCAGCCTAATGTCTCTGTTTTACCCCTGACAGAAGCTAATTTGGAACCAGGTGGTGAAAAGCAAGAACCCTCCCAGGAACAAGTTCCACCATCAGAGGTTTTAATTGATTTACATACTGAACATCCTCATACTAATGAAGAAGCTGTGGACTCTAGTAAACCTTTGTTGTCAGACTTATTTTCTAAAATAAAGAAGGAAGCAGCCGTAATGCTGTTAGATTAAGATATAAGGGTGGTCTGGAAGCTAGGCCAGACAGACATTATGTGGGGAAATATTTGTTGAAAGACTCTTTGCATTTTACCCCACATGAAGTGTTTGCTTTTATCAATATATCTGGTAAGGATAATTTTGATATAAACTTTTGCTCAGCTTATGCATTGGATTTATTCTGGGAACGTTACAACCAGGTCAAATTCTTACCCTTATGGACCCCGTTTTTGCTAATCCCCCTGACTAAACCATTGGTTAAATTTGTAACAATTATGCTTCGGAATGAAGGTGTGCATATTGATGACATTGTGTATTGGTTGTCCCAGAAATGTGATGTCTTGAGTTCTCCAGAGGCCATTTTAGATGACCAACAGTTTTGGACGGGGGGGTTGGAAGTTTAAAGTTAAACTACGGCAATCAGATTCAGGGATATTGCATATTCCAAACTTTTTTTTGTTGGGTCGGGATCGGGGGGTCTGTTTTTATGCAGGCCAACCTAGGGCATGTTACAAATGTGGTGCTAGAACACACTTATCTAGCTCATGTGATAAACCCCATTGTGACAACTGTGAAGAGATTGGTCACATTGCATTCCAATGTATGAACCATACTAAGTGTGATCTCTGTGAAGACACAGGTCATGTTTTCACTGAATGTGTCTGGGCGGTTAGGAATAAGGCTACTATTAGTAGTCCTGATCTTCTTATTCAAAAAGCTCAGGATCTGGTTTCTGAAGCAGCGGCGGGACATCAGGCTTCTGGTGGTGCCACTGTGGTCCCTGACCCACAACCTTTAATTGTGGACTCTGTAGTTTCATTACCTGATACCTTGAAAGATACTTTGCCTATGTTAGTCCCAGTATGTTATACTGACAATCAGGAGGCTCGGCCCAATGAGGCAGTTCCAACAGTACCTCTACAAGTGAGATGGTCCTCCAGGAATTTAAAACCTCCTTTGGTAGGCTGTTCTAATACAGATGTGGAAACCAGTAACCCTTTTGTGGTTCTTTCTTCTCAGTGGGGAGACTCCATCATGGAGTGTCAGGAACTGGACTCACAACCAGCTAGGGACAGTCCCCCCTCCCCATTTATGGTTCAAGAAGGGTACAAAAGTAAAAAAAGAAAAGGAGGAAAAAAGATAGTTGACTGACTCATATTTAGATCTGGAGTCATTTAACTTGGGGTCTCTAAATGTACATAGTTTGTTAAACTTTAAAAAACGTCATGTTGTGTTTAATTATATGCATGAAAATCATGTGGACATTTGTTTATTACAAGAAATGTGGGTTTACACCATTGACCAGGTCAGGAATTTCCAGAAGGAATGGAATTGGGGCTCTTTTTACTGGTCCTTTGGACAACATTCAGCTGATGGCTTGGGGTTTCTTTTTGGTACTTATGATTTTTCTTTGATAAAATTGATGGACTTGATCCCAGGGAGGTTGATGATTTTGAATAGGGTTTGGAAGTCTTCGACATGTAGATTTATAAATGTTTATTGTCCACTATTAAAAGCTGAAAAGGTGGCACTAATGCAAATGATTAAACCTTTTCTGATTACTTCATTTACAGTTTTTCTCTGTAGAGATTTTAATTGTGAATTGGACCCTAGTAAGAAATTGACAACTGCATTAGAAACAGGGAAAATATATTGTGATACCATGGCTCTTTGGGCATTGGTACAATCATCCGGGCTCATTACGGCCAATATTAAACAGAAAGGTGGCCCTCGGTTTACTTATCAAAAAAATAAATACTCTTCTAGAATTGATTATATTTTTTTATCTTCCAAATTATCTTTTTCTTTTCAGACTATACCTATGGCTTTTTTGGACCATCTGTTACTTCATTGTAACATTTTTGGTGATTCAATTCCCCATTGGAGGAAATCCAGGTGGAAGTTAAGTGCTCCCTTATTAAGCTCCTGTGAGATTCAGCATAAATTAGGTTCCTTACTGATGGCAAGGTTGTCAGTTACCTTTTTATATGATGACATTGGTCAATGGTGGTGGGATACAAAAGCTGATTTATGAAAATTCTTCCAAAATCAAGGGAAAATAGCGTCAAATTCTTGTTTTCTTCACTATTTAGCTTTACGGCAACAATTGTATTACTTATTTTCTAAGGCTAATACTTCAAAGTTCAATTATTCCTCACAAATACACATACTTAAAAAGGAAATGTTATCATTACAATATGATAGGGCAAAAACTGCTAAAGTTATTCAACAACATGGGCTAAAAAAGCAACCTCATGGTGACCCTTTTGAGGCCTTTAAGAAGTATAGAACTAATACTTCCTTAAATGCCTTAGTTAATTAAGCAGGGAATATAGTGACGGATAATGAGAGCATACAGAACAGTATAAAAGATTTCTTTCTAGCACATGCACCTGCAGTACCTCCCAGTGTAACAAAAATGGAATATTTCCTTTCTTCTATTCAAATTCCTGAGTCAACCTTCCAAAAAAATTTGCTGGTACAATCTATAACACGTTTAGAAATAGAGGATGTAATAAAAACTCAAAAAGTAGGCATTTCTCCAGGACAAGATGGCTTAATGGCAGAGCTTTACAAGACTTTTCCTTTGGAATTCAGTCAGTGTTTAGAATTAGTTTTTAATTTTTTCCTTGCTTGTAAGGTTTTTCCAGGGTGGTTCCCAGCTGGATTGGTAATATTCTTGCACAAATCGGGGAAGCAAACCCATTTGGAGAATTGGAGATCGATTACACTTTTCAACACTGATTATAAGCTTTTCACAGGAATTTTAAATAACCAACTAAAAAAATTTGCTGTCACGGTGCTTTCCCCTTACTAATTTTGTGGACTACCTGGCAGAAAAATCCAGTGGCCCACATGATCCTTCATGATCTCATTGAATACACAGTTTTGCAAGGGAAATGGGGCTGTATTGTTTCAGTGGACCAGAAAAAGGCTTTTGATAGGGTGTACCACCCATACTTGTTTTTGTCCTTGCGGGCACTATAGAGTACCTAAGGTAATGATTAATTGGATCGCAGCACTATATGAAGGGGCACTGGCCCACCCAATTGTGAATGGCATATGTGGTGTGGGGTTCCATATGCCTAGTGGGGTTCGTCAAGGATGCTCTTTGAGCCCTCTTTTATATTCTTTTACTTTAGATTCTTTAATAAGATCAGTGACTACCATTCTCAAATGGGAGGGGATGTTAGGCCCACCCGGCTTGCCTGAGCATTTTATTCAGGCATATGCTGATGATTTATGTATATTTTTCTCCAAAATTGAATCTATCCCTATTTTTCTGGAATTAATAGTTTCTTTTTCTAGGGAATCTAACTCTAAAATTCAAGAACAAAAAAGTCAGGGCTTAGTTACAGGAAGAGGGGATGTTGTAGAGGAAATTATTAGAGGAATTTCAATTTCATCGGGGCCTATAAAAATTTTGGGCTTATTCTACAGGTCGCAGAATTTATCAGAACTAAACTGAAATACTGCAATACATAAAATTGAGGGGAAAATTGACTTATGGAGAAGATGGAAATTGTCAAAAATTAAGAGAGTTCAGATATTGAAGCAATTTATTATTCCTTGCTTTTTGTATACGGCTATGGTTTTTCCTTTACCTATGTCCTTAGAAACCAGACTTTACTGTATATTTTTTCGATTATTATGGGGTAATCAGTTAAATCTGATTAAAAGGTAGTATACCTATTCAGAAAAAGGGAAAGGTGGACTTGGGATGGTGGACCCGGTAGTTTTCTTTCATACATTATTCATCTCACATAATATTCGACCAGGGCTTCTTCCCCAAATAACCCCTTATGGGTCATTGTTTAAACAAAATTTGGCTAACTACTTTTTAGCCTGGCAAAATTTACCCCCGAAACCGATCAAATCATTAAAAATGCCAAACTATTTTTTGTCAGTGGCAAAGAAGTTGTTTACCTGGGGTATTCCAGTTCAATTGGTCAAGGATAAGACTGGCGCAATTGTATAAAGAAATGTGACATTGCTTTATCCGTCTGAACCTGCCTTAAAAATTGCCCTATGACTCATGTCAAAATTGCTATTCAAAGATTGAATACTCCTAGATTGCCTGAATGTATGTGGGAATTGATTTGGCTTTCCTTATGCAGTCGTTTGATCGTAAGGGGCGATGCTAAACATAAAGTTGTAACCGAAAGATACTGTCCTTATCTGGATTGTATTGCTCAAGAAGAATCATTGACACATTTTTTATTTTCTTGCTGTTATGCCACGTCTTTATGGAAATTCCTGTCTGCTAAATGGAATATGTCTTGGCTGTTATATACAGATTATAATACCTTGATTTTAGGCATTAATTTCCATTTGAGTAGACGTTATGATAGGGAAACATGGCATCTTTTTTGTTGTTGTTTAATTTATTATTTATGGCAAGCCCAATGTCAGTGAGTCTTGTACCAAAAGAGGATGTCCTATGAAACTGTTAGCATATTAATTACAGGGGCTATAGAAAGGATTTATGTTCAAGATCGTGCACACTCCACTTCTTGGCAGGTTACCAGTTGGTGGAAAGGATTCCCAATGTTTATCAAATATAAATAGTATGCCTTTCTTGATCTTATACACATAATTATTTTTATTGTGTGTGATTTAACACAATGTGATATTTAATTTGACTTCTTCGTAATTCATGATTGCTTTAATTTTTGTGTGCTTTAATACTGTTGGTTTTCATTTGTCCTTGATGTTTGTACAAATAAAAAATTCCCCTACTCTTTTCGATAAGTGTCATGGGAACTTTAACATCCACCTGAACTACCACCAATCCAGGCAGATGGGACCTCGGTTTAACGTCTCATCCGAAAGACGGCACCTCAGAAGTGCAGCACCCCTCTCTTGTTGCACTACAGTGTCAGTACTGGGATATTAACCCAAGTGCCAGATGTGGGAACTGAACCCACAGCCCTCTGATCTCCCAGCCTCAGAGGCAAGTGTGCTACCTACTGAGCCACTGACACTGCTCAGAAACAACAGCAGCACATTTCGGCTGGCATCAGAGGGGTAAAGGATGCCATCACCCAGGGGCTGCAGTGTGTGGCAACCTAGTGACAACAGCAGACAGACATCCTGCAGGGCATCCTGGTTTTCACTGAATGGCAAACTGCCATCTTGGAGTGACTGTCACAGGTGCCCTGGAGTGCCTACTGTGCTTGCAAGAGTCAGCTGGCCAAATGCCGGACAATGCCCTCCCAGGCTTTGACACCTCTGGGTGGCTGCACAGGCCCAACCCCATTGGCGGTCCCCCTCATGGTACAGATGATGTGATACAGTGTGGGAGTGCAGTGCCTCACCTGCCCAATAGTCATAACCAAACATCTGGCCAAGAGGCTCATCCCATAACCCTGGTGGTGTGTACATGTCACACATCCATGTCTCTGGTCTGGCAGGATGGTGGTGTCACAGGCTCCACTGGCCCTCAGATGACCACTGGATTGTTGACTGCCCATTGCATTGATGGGTTATGGGACAGGAGAGCCCTGGGCTTCGTTGTGCACCACAAAATGCAGGGGAATGTGACATGGTCATGCAGGCACATAGGATGGCCATCCCTGTGCTGGCCACACCCATCACAATGGCTGTAGTTGGCACCCACAATCCACAAGAGTGACTGACAGAGGGTGCAGGCCCATGGCAGGGTATGTTTGCAGTCATGGCTGATGCCATGCTGGTGCCATTGTCGGCCACAGCCAGGACCGATGGAGGCATGGGAACAACCCCCATCACAGTTGTCCTGGAGT
This sequence comes from Neoceratodus forsteri, assembly GCA_016271365.2. Lineage (NCBI taxonomy): Eukaryota > Metazoa > Chordata > Ceratodontiformes > Ceratodontidae > Neoceratodus > Neoceratodus forsteri. Next base: position 70,330,264 of record CM028133.1, read on the forward strand.
TTGATGACTCATGTGTACCTCTTGCTGAGTCTACACACCACAGCCACAGGTGCAAACAGGCAGCCCATGGTGCAAGGTTCACCTGCTGCAACCCCACAAGTTGATGGCATGCCCAACACTGCATGGGATCTGGGTCCAAGGACCACTTCATGGCACAGTGCACATATCTCAGCCACTGCCATATGGTTTACTGCATTCGCATGGTACATTGTACTAAAGCCCTGCTCGAACTCATCCAGATCTGATCTTTCCAGTCCTTGGACCTAACCTCCCTGGACTTTAGCCATGGGAGGTATTGCCACAATGGTCAGGCATAGCTGTGGTGCTCTGTGAGACTGGTTACCCATCTCCAATGCCAGCTGCATGGACTCGGCACTAAATTTCTTCACAACACGTTTCATGTCCATCTGGAATCAGCACACCCTGCTTAGAAAATCCTAGGATCCATGGTACTCACCTCCCCTGGATATCTGCCAAGCTGCTATCCTGCCTGCATGCACATGATTGGGCTTGTAAGGTTCACAAATATTCTGGGTCCTCTGCAGATTACCAGAGATATCACACTCTAAAAAAAATGCCTGCACCAGGGTCACTAAACTCGCCAAGGGAGATTATTTTTCCTCCATCTTTCAAAACAATGTTAACCATCTTCTAAGTTTTGAAAGGTTATTCACTCCCTTTTCTCCCCCTCACCCAGTTGACCCCCTTGTCCTCAAGGCGAGAGGGACAACCATCTCTGAACCCTCTGCTGTTGCTGCTGAATTCAACAACTTCTTTACCTCCTGTGCCTCCTCTTACTCCCCCTTGTCACCACACTCTACATCCACCCTTCTCTTTCTCTACTGTATCTCCAACTGACACTCTTGAAGCATTACTAGCGTTAAACTCTACTAAGGGCACAAGTTCTGATGGGCTGGACCCTAAGCTCCTGCTCATGCCATCTGCCTCCCTATTCCACTACTCCTCGACCTGTCTTTCTCCCTAGCATTGGTGCCTACTCCTTGGAAGCAAGCCACAGACATTTCCCTCCCTAAAGGTGGCAACCCCTCTGCTCCGGGCAGCTACCATCTTTCTTCTTCCTACCCTTGCTAAACTCCAACAGCATGTAGTACTGTCACAACTTTCTCCATTTCTTGATTCCTCCTCCATTCTCACCTCCTTCCAGTCTGGATTCCGCAAAACCCATTCCACGTCCACCTCTCTCCTGAGGCTCACTGATGCCATTCTGACCAGTGTGGACCAGGCCTGATCATGTCTGCAATCTTTATCAACCTGACCAAATCCTTTGACATGGTTGCCCATCCCCTCCCCTCCTTCTAGATCAGCTATCCACTGCAGGACTCTCTCTCCACACCACTGATTGGTTCTGCTCCTACCTCATGGGCAGAACACAAACTGTCAAATTTGGCAACTCCCTGTCCCCCTCCATCCACACTGGCATCTCTCAAGGTTCAGTGCTTGACCCCATTCTTTTCTCCTTCTTTCTAAACTCCCTTCCATCTGCATGCCCATCTGCATCCATTCATACATATGCTGATGATACTGTTATTTTTGCCATCGGCTCTTCCCTCGCTTAGCTGACAAACAGACTTCAGCTAGATTTCACAATATCCAGAACTGGTTCTGCTCTAATTAGCTGTCTCTAAATACAAAGAAAACAGCCTTCATTTAGGACCAGACAAAAACCTCACTAATCTCCCAGCCCTGCCCTCTTACCACACCCTGGACAGCTCTATCCTTGAAGATGTCACATCCTTCAAGTACCTAGTTGTGTGGCTCGACTGACACCTAGACTGCTCTGTTCATGTGGACGCCATACATAAAATACTTCATCCTAAACTTGGAGCACTGCACAGGGACTGTGGGTATATCCTCTGTCAGCCCACAAAGCCATTATACAGAGAATTATTTGACCCCTCTTTGACTATGTGGTCACCATTTATGGTAGTGTGCCCAAGACTACCATGGCCAGACTGGACCCCCTCTTACACTCCTTTTCTAGGTTTGTCCTGAATTGCCCTCCCAGGACACACCACTGCCACCTCTATACCTCCCTCTCCCTTCCCTCCCTTGAAGCCAGCTGGCTTACTCATGGTGCCTCCCTCAATGCTAAACACTGGCTGAGCTGCCTTCCATTTTATCTCTCTTCTCTTCTCTTCTCCTCTCCCCTTCCAACTCCTCCTACTCCTTCCATAGTTCTAACCTCTGCTCTTTAACCCTCTCACCTAGGCAGACCTTGGCTGGGCAATCCATCTTCCGTTCTACCTTCCAAAACTCTGGAATTCCCTTCCCCTCTCTAGCCACTCTGCCATCTCTATCCACTCTCTCTCTCCGGTCTCCTGTGTGATTACACTGCCCCTCCAGTAACTGCCCCTGACACCCTCCCTCCCTCCCTCTTGCATCTGCCCCAGTGCACGTTCCATCCTTCCTCTTTCTTCCTCTCTATGTCTACCCATTTCATAGGTATCATAGGTTTAACTGAGCTTTATAAAGACCAGGGTCCATTATAGCTCACCATCAATGTCTACTAATACCCCGTGATGTTCTTGCTATTCATATAGCAGTCCAGGGAACTCTTGAATGTCTCCATTGTTCCACTTCCTACCACTTCAATCGGCAGATCATTCCAGATTTTAACTAGTCTTACTGAAAACCAATGCTTACGTACCAGTGAATTATATCTATCACCTTTAAGCTGTAGGGAGTGGGCTCTCGTGTTGTAAATCTGGTCTCTAAAGTTGAGGCCCTGCTGTTCCCACAGTACTTGGTCTGACAAGGCCCAACAGATAAGGCACATATCCCCCCTTAATCTGTGATACTCTAAGGTATACAGGTCAAGTTTTTTTAGTCTTTCTCCATAATCTAACTGCTGCACTTGTTTAATTCTTTTTGTCACCCTTCTCTGTACTTTCTCCAGGGCTCTAATTTTGCCCTTATTCTTGGGGGGACCAAAACTGCACACAGTACTCGGTGTGCAGCTGCACCAAAGAGGTATAAAGAGGGAGCAAAACCTCCCTACTCCTGCTCTTAATGTCTTCTGCTACTCCTCTGCATTACTGTCCTTGTGCACGCTCTCTCTTTCCTCACTCTTCCTCTCCTACTTCTCCCTATACTCTCCTGTAACCACTCTTCAGAACTTCCTCTCCCACCTTCCATCCTCCTTACCTTCGCTCTGCTCTTCCAACCCACTGTCCTTACCTTCATTATGCTCTTCTGTCACCTCTTCTTTACCCTTATCCTATGCCTCCTGGCCTCCTCTGACACCCTGCCTCCCCTCTTCTGCTCTTTCTTCTTCCTTCCCCCCAGTTCTCCTCTGCAAGTTGTTACTTTTTACTGCTATGTCCTCCCATGGTTTCCCTCCACAATGATCTTGAAGGCTACTGTATTTCTTTTATTCTCTACTGATGCTTATCTCTGTAGTTATTTTTTTGTAAATGATATGTACCTTTCTATGTATATTTCTTTTTTCCGATGTTTAATTTATGGGATACTATATGTAACTTGAACTTTTAATACAACCTGTAAATATTTTTTCTCACTCTGTATTATCTTATACTCTGTTTGTATATGCATATTTCCCTTCTACCCTCTCCCCAAGGTGCATCTGGAATCGAGTTGTTTACAACTCAGTATGTCTCTCCTGGTGAAACTTTTGAAACAAATTTTGTTGTTTTTTTATTGACCGGGTAAGTGCACTAGACAAATCCTGCCTATTTTCAGGCATGACCCGGGGGGAGGGGGATACAGATGAATGCCAACTGACCTTGAACCAGATTAAACTGTTAGTGGTATTTTTTTTTTTTTAGTGAATGAGGGAAATTTGGCCTGGACACCGGGGAAATTCCCCTACTCTGCTGGCACACGGTGGCCAGTAGGGGAGTTTGTTGCTGTTGCTGACATGGCCACTATGGCTAACTTGGAGGAGGAGGAGGTTGTGTCGACTACGGACATGAAGAAGGATTGGAAAGGGCTCATGGAGTCAAGCATAGAAAACAGAATGGAAGCTGAGGCATTTGAAGATTTCCAGGATGCTATGGCTACTATGGAGATGCTGGAGAAGGACGTACTGACAGAGGGAGCAGGGAGTTCTCATAAGGCTGTGTATGAGGAGGATCCCTGGGCTAGTTCACAGTTTGTTAAATGCACTGTGCCTTTAAAACTGGCCAGCGAGGCTGATCTGGTTCCTGGGAAGGCAGAAGTGCGGTCGAGTCGAAAAGAGGTTGTTCGATTATCGGTGATTTCGTGGGCGGCGATGGATTCAACGGGAGATCAACATTTGGGAAAAGTGATGGTGGAGGTGAAGGGAAAAGCAGAGGAGGTGGTTAAAAGAGGACGGGCGGTGATTCAAAGACATTGGAGGAGGAAAGAAGTGGACAATGTCGTGGATAAGGAAAGGTCGCCCAAACAAGGGGCTGTGAGTACTGAACAGCTCAAAGAGAGCTTCCCCACATTTCAGATTAATAAAGAGACTGGTATTGTATTTAAACCTGATAAAACGAGTATGGTGGGAGTAGAAGCAAATACCCCTGTGACCTACCAAACTAATGCTGATGTGCAAGATGGGGTTACAGAATTTAAAAAAAAAATAAAAAACTGAACAGCAGAGACTAAGTAAATCACCATTGGCTGAAAAAGCTTGTAATAGTGGCCCTGTAAAGTTTAAAGAAAATTCTGTTTTAGGATTGCAGCCTTTAGAGCATGATGAAAGCTGGTCACCACAATCAGCTTTGGTAGCAGCAGGGTGGAAGAAATTAGGAAAGGGGATTTGGATGCCGGATTTGGCATGGGATAAATCTTTGGATTTAGATAAATCTGGGCCAGGATGGCAACCTGGAGGAGAGAAGTTTAAATTGAAGCCTATGGAAAGTAGAGCAGAAAGAGAAAATAGTAAAGGGGAAAAGGTGGATAATAAAGTTAAAGGGGGGGGGGAAGTGCTGAATCACCAAACCTAAGTTCTGGGATTAACATTGATGGGTCATGGCCTATTCCTGAGAAACCCCTTATGTCTAGTTTATTTGCACAGAGTAAGAGGGAAGCTGCACCCTGGAGGAATGCAGTTCGCATTAGATATAAGGGTGGTTTAAAGGAAAGGCCTAATAGATATTTTGTAGGCAAAACATTAATAAAGGAGTCCTTGATGTTTTCCCCTCGAGATGTATTTGCCTTCATAAACATCTCAGGAGAGGATAATTATGATATTAGTTTTCGTTTCCCTGCTTTGTTGGAGCTTTTCTGGGAGAGGTATAATCAGGTAAAGTTTTCTCCACTATGGTCCCCCTTTTTGGTTATCCCTCTATCAAAGCCTCTAATTAAGTACGTGACGGTAATGTTCAGAAATGAAGGGGTACATGTCGAAGATATTGTGTTCTGGCTGTCACAGAAGTGTGAGGTCCAAAGTGATCCGGAGCCAATTTTAGATTCTGAGCAGTTTTGGACAGGAGGGTGGAAATTTAAAGTTAAATTACGGCAAACAGCCTTGGGGGTTGAGCATATTCCAAACTCTTTTTTGTTGGGAAGGGATAGGGGGTCTGTTTTTATAGTGGGCAGCCCAGGGCATGTTATAAATGTGGAGCTCAGACGCACTTATCAAGCACATGTGACCAGCCTAAGTGTGATAATTGTGGGGAAGGGGGGCATGTTACCATGTTTTGTGTAAATACAATTAAATGTGACCTTTGCGAAGAACAGAACCATGCCTTTAGGGATTGTCCATGGGCGGCACAGAATAAGGCCAGTTGTGAGAATTCGGATGTGATTATCCAAAAAGCACAAGATGCCAGAGAATCTCAGCAGGGGGTGGAGAATATTGCAAAGACCCCTTCAGTACCACAGAGCACTGTAGAACCTAAGGTAATAGTAGGGGCTAGTGGGGCTACAAATGAGCCATCTAAAGTACAGGAAAAGGAACTGGTAATGGAAGTTTCTGATCTGCTGCAGCCAGTGTGTTACTCAGCTCCAAATGAGGAGTTAGCAGTTGCTTCGGTTCCACCTTTTCAACCACCATTGCCCCCTAGAAGGTCAAGTAGGGCTTCTAAGACACTTTTACCTCTGGAACCAGAGGCCATTGAATCAAAAAACTCTTATGCTGCTTAATTTTGGGGGGATTCGGAAATGGACATGGGGGATACAGATTCGCAAGTATCGATACAAGATGTGGTGGTGCCTCATAGGGAGGAGTATAAGGGAAAGAAGAAAAAAAGAATGGTTTAGATGGTTTGATTATTGATAATGGTTTTGTTATGGGCTACACTAAACACCCATAGCCTTTTAAAGGCACAGAAGAGACAGGCAGTGTTTCAGTTAATATATGATTTACAAATTTCTGTGTGTTTTTTACAAGAAACATGGATGTTTTCCAAGAACCAGATTGCTACTTTTACTTAGGATTGGCCATGGGGGCCATCCTTTTAGTCATTCGGAGAAGATAGGGTGGATGGAGTAGGGATTATTTTCAATTCTTATAATTTTGTTTTGCATAAATTAATAGATTTAAGCCCGGGCAGAATACTGATGGTTGAGGGGAATTGGTACACTCACACTCTACGATTGATTAATATTTATAACCCCCAAACAAAGTCAGGGAGGGTAACTTGTTTGAAAGGGATCCAGCCTTTCTTGGTAACAACCATCCCCATCCTATGGGGTGGGGATTTCAACTGTAGCATAGGAGGGCCAGAGAGAGGGATGGAGAATGGGAAACAAATATATTGTGACACACACTGTTTAAGGAGATTATTAAACAGCAGATTTAGTATCCTGTAATGATAACAGAACTACTGGTCCAAGGGGTACTTTTTTTAAAGGAGGGAAAAGCTTTACAATTGATTATCTTTTTATCTCCAAAAAAAATTCCGACTGCTAGTCCTCAGATTATTCCGGTAGAATTTTCAGATCATGCTCTATTGATGGTAAAAGTAGGGGATTTAGAGGGTTATGGTAGACAGTGGACTAGGTGGAAATTAAACACCTCCATACTATATGGAAAAGTGACTTTGAATTCTATTAGACTGATTTTGCAAGCTAGATTATCAGTAAGTTTTTTGTATCAGGATTTAGGGGAATGGTGGCAGGAAACAAAGGAGGACTGCATTTTGCGGTTCAAAAAGTATGGGAAGAGACATCAGAAAACTAAGTTTTTTGACTATTTAAAACTAAGGAATCAGTTACAACTAGTACTCACATTGGCAAATTCCTCTGGTGAGGACTTTTCATTACAAATTGCAGAAATTAAGGCAAAAATGAGGGTGTTACAATACGATAGGTCAAAAACCTTACAAGCTGTAATTTCTAATCATATGACAAAATCGGTGTTTGGAGACCCTTTTGAGCTGTGTAAATCTTTAAAAGAACATGTTTCTTTGGATTTTCTAAATCAAGGGAACGGGAAAGTGTTTTCAGTGCAGACCATAGGGGAAAAAATTACAGAACATTTTAGAGAGATGGATTCCCAATATGCTCCTACTTTAAGCAGTTTTTGGGCCCGCCTATAGCAAATGAACTAGATCCCGAGATTCTTAAAAGCATTAAGCAACCCTTTACTTACTTCGAGATTAAGGAAGTTATAAATTCTCTGAAATCTAATGTATCCCCAGGTTTAGATGGTCTTTCTAATTTATTTTATAAAATGTTTCAGTCAGAAGTAGTGAATTGTTTGGTGCTGGTCTTTAATTTTTTTTTGGAGGAGGCGGTGAGCTTAAGGTCCTTTTCTGAGGGTCTACAGATATATATATTTAAGTCAGTAGATAAGGGGGAGTTTCAGAATTGGAGGCCAATTACCTTGCTGAATTCTGATTACAAAATCCTTATGACTTTGATAAACAATAGACTGAAAATCTTGGCGGAGGGAATGTTTACGCCGGTGCAGCATTGTGGTATTCCTAATAGGAGAATCCAGTCAGTTCTGTGTCTTATTAGGGATATAATTGAGCAGGTGAATGAGATAGGGGAGAAAGGTTATATATTATCGTTGGATTTAGAAAAGGCTTTTGATAGAGTTAGCCATTTTTTTTTGTTTGCTACTTTAGAATTTTTTAAGGTCCCGGTGGGGTTATTGAATCTTATTAAAGGGTTATATGCTTCTGCTCAGGTGTTTCCTCTTATTAAAGGAGAATTGGGGAGAGGTTTCAGAATGAAATGTGGGGTACAACAGGGATGCCCCTTAAGTCCCCTTCTTTATAACTTTTCTTTAGAACCATTATTGAGAATAATGAGTTTGTCTCCTTTGTGGCCGGGGGGTGAGCATTCCTGGTGCAAATGCATTTATTACCATTCAGGCATATGCGGATGATGTATGCCTTTTTTTTTTCAAAATACTCACAAATAAAGGTGTTTTTTTCCGTATTTGATACATATGCAAGTTTATCTAATGCAAAGATTAATTTAAAGAAGTCTAAAGGTTTATTATTGGGTATGTCCCATCAAGACCCAGTGTTTTTTAATTCAATAGGGATAACTTTGGAGCCTTTGACAATTCTAGGGGTGCTTTTTGGACCCCAGAACCGCCCGGAGGAGAATTGGAAAATGGTTTTGGACAGAATAGAAGCTAAAGTTAATAGATGGAAAAGGTTTAAATTTGCTAAGATTAAATGAATTCAAGTTTTAAAGGAATTTATTTTGCCAAGCTTACAGTATTTAGCTGTAATTTACCCCCTACCATCTCAGTATGAGACTAGGCTTTATAGTATTTGTTTCCAGTTGTTATGGGGCAACAGATTGAACCCCGTTAAAAGAGGTTTCACTTATCTGGATAGGAAACGGGGAGGATTGGGGATGGTAGACCCAGTTATTTTTTGTTTTTCGTTATTTTTTTCCTTTTCATTAAAATATGGTTTAAGTCCTTCAGGATGTCATGAGATTTTTTTCTTTAAAAATTTAATGAAGCGTTATCAAACAACTTGGTTGCATTGTGCACCTAAATTATCCCCTCACTTATCTTTACCGACATATTTTAAGCCTGCTGCACAGAAATTAAATAAATGGAAAGTAACCAAAAATCAAATTATAAGGAGTTCTTCGAGGACATTATATAAGGATTTGATGACCCTAAGTTATTCTGCTGAGCCAAGCTTTAAAAATTGTCCTATAGAGCGGAATTCGGATGTATTGGAACAACTAAATAATCCCAGGTTGCCAGTTTATATGTAGGAGATTCAATGGCTCATGATGTATGGAAGATTAAATGTCAGAGGAATGGCAAAATATAAAACAAAGGAAGAGAGGTCATGTCCGTATTTAGAATGTATAAACCAGGAGGAAACAATGGAACATTTCTTTCTACAGTGCTCTTTTCCGATTAAATTGTGGGATTATTTGGCAAATGTATGGGATCTACCTTGGTTGGCTAAGTTAAATTATGATATTTTGGTGATTGGGACTTTTCCCCCTTCTTTACAACGGTATGAGAAGGGTACTTTGCGAGTATTTTTTGCAAGTTTAAGGTATTGCCTATGGCAAAGAAGATGCAAATGGGTGTTATATCAAAGGAAACCCACCTTAGATGGTTTTAGATGGTATGTGACTAATGCTTTGAATAAAGTTTTTATATCAGATTTACAATTGTACAATGTGGACAAAGTTAGGATTTGGTTGAAGGGGTTTTCACATATTATCAAATATAAATAGTAGAACTGGTTTGCCACCTAAACCTCGACCTTTTTTTTCTCTTTAGTTGAGGTGTCAAGAGTACTAGAGGGGGGTGGGAATTGGATTGGTAATTAATTACAGATTCAAGGGGAAGGAGAGATTGGTGTATGTAAAATTTGTTTCTGAACAAAGGGAGGTTGTTTCTTTATGTGTTTTATCTTTATTTTCTATTCTATTAGGAGTTTTTGTAATACATCATGTTTTCATTTTTCAGGACATTCATTAAGGGACTTTTTGAGTAGAAAATGTGTAGAGCTAGGTTGAATGATCTCTTATTTCCATAATTTTGGTTTTCTATGTGTTTGGTATTTTGCTATATCATGTATTGTTCTTTTTTGTGGAATTGTATTTATGTGTTTATTACAATAAAAATTGCCCCTACTCTTTTCGAGAAGTGCCATGGGATCTTTAACATCCATCTGAACTACCACCAATCCAGGCAGATGGGACCTCAGCTTAACATCTCATCCGAAAGACGGCACCTCAGAAGTTCAGCACCCCTCTCATGCTGCACTACAGTGTCAGTACAGGATATTAACCCAAGTGCCAGATGTGGGACCTGAACCCACAGCCCTCTGATCTCCCGGCCTCAGAGGTGAGTGTGCTACCTACTGAGCCACTGACACTGACAAATAAATCTCAAGACTGTGCAGCAGCCATGCCACCCATGCAACAGCATCTGGCCCAGGCACACTGAGCCATCCAGGGAGTAGTGTGGATTTTGGCTATGCTGACAGTTCAGTGGCAATGCCTGCCATTACCTCTACAACAGCTGAGGCTGTGGGGAATTGCCATCAATGGTACAACAGTGGCCTGGAGGACAGAGGCCATGTACCACTGTGATTGTGACCAGCCCTGCTGCAGGACCACAGTGGGTACACTGCCAGACCATCGATGGGAGGCAATCAACAGGCAGTGAACAAGTTGTCAGTGCACCACACACACCTGCAGGTAGTAGTAGAGGTATTGTGAGGGCTGGTAGTAGGTGTTCATACCTCAGGAAGTGGAATGCTGGCACTGGTCATAGATACAACAGGTGCCCCTGAGCAGCTGGGTGGGAGCAAGGCGACACACTTGTCTTGAGGGTGTGCACACTGTCGTAGCTCAATGGGTAGTAGGGGAGGACACTGTTGAGTATGGTGCACATGGACCTTGCTTTTTTGGGGGGGCTCCCATGTGGGGATACCTAGGCTGTGGAGTAAGATGTGACTGAAATGTATGTTTTATGGGAGGTGTCTTGTCCTGCTGTCCATGTGGGTTTGTGACCAGTGTTATTGTCAACCAAGGTTGTATTGTTTCAGTAAAGGATGCTTGGACTGGGTAAACATGTGTCCTGTACTCTCCACATCCCACACACCCTGGTCCAACACAGCAGCTGTGGTATAGCAGACCACACTTGCACAACACCATGGCAGGCTGTCCACCTGGCTGTGTCCTAGGAGAGTGGGCTGTATCTACCAGGTTCCCAGCCATGTGCCAGAGCATGGCTAAGTCCACAGCCTCAATAGTATGTGTGCATAGCACAGGCAGTACATATTGTAGCATGCATACCATGACCAGGAAGGACACTGGTGTGTTACAAACAATGTGTATTGTCGTAAAACCAGAAGAAAAACAAGTACCATACAACAGTATAAACATGGAACAGCAGCAAAACAAACAAGAACCACAGCAAACATGCACAACAGGTGCAATGGATCCAGACAATGGTCCAGCAACACATGCAGTCAATGACAACTGTTCCAGTCATAGCAATGTGCATGCCCAATGGCCAGCTTCACATTGTCAGTGGAGGAAGCAGCATATGGTATCATCCGTGGCCTCCACCTTGCCCACCATGCTATGGAGGTCAGACACCAGACCCTGCAGTCCAGCACTCATGATGGCAGCCAATGCATGGTCCTCCTGTTGTGGTTGCCCTTCTTCACCCTGTATGTCATCTAGGAACTCCTTCATCTGGACCCCTGTGCTGGTGGTTGTGGCAACTGGAAATACCTGTGGCGTGTCCACCTCCCCATCAGCAGCATTCCCAACTGCAGTGTGACACCAATATCCTCCTCCATGTCCTACATGTTGTCCCTGTGGGTGTCATCCAGTAACCGTCCACCTTATGCCATCTCCTGGTGCTCATCCTGCTACATAGTAGGGAGATTATCTGCAACCCCTGTGGTTGTGTGCTGTCACATCACCCTGGGACTCCCCAGGTGCAGCTGGTTTCTGGCACATAGGCCTGGGCTTCACACCTCTTTAGCCATCATATGGTCCTCTCCAGGGCACATGGTCATGGGGATGGTGGGCCAGCATGACCCATGGCACTGTGGTAGGCACCTGCAGATGGAAAGGAAGGAAGCCATTAGTGCACAGACTGTGACGTGGTATACCACACAACATGACAGTGACATTTGCGAGGGGGGGTGGGATGGTCAGCACTTCATAGACATGGCTGTGACTGCCATGCACCACATAGGCACTGTGATGGGGGGCTGTGGTGGCAACTGAGATATGGTCTGATGATCTGGCATTGTGTGGCCAACAGCACACACGCCATGCCACAACTGTCACAAGGCAGCACCACCACCCCCACCCCCACCTGTCTGTTCCCTTGCTACTTACCAGGTAAGCCCACAGTATCACCTAAGGATCCCTTTACAACATAGTTGCACTATGACAGACTCTAATGATGGGCCTAGCATATCCTGAACTCTACCATGGGCCTGCCTGTAGTGACCGACCACCACAGTAAGAAACATATCCTCTGAGGTGCACTGGGGGGATCCATGCCTGTGGCATGCATGCAGGGCAGTGCCCTCCCTGGGGAACCCAAGGACAGCACCTGAAGCAGCAGGTGATCACTGGGACCAACAGGCTGGGGTTGGACTCTGGCTCCCTTTATGGCCCCATGGCTTTCTGCCTGACAACACTATGCAGTTGTAATTGCACACAGCCTATGACACCAATAATTGTGCATCTGCCATGTACACAACTGCAAGCCAATGCCCAAGGTGTATACACCAGGGAAGACCATGGCATACAATGGGACAAAGCATGTCAGCCACATGCAGGGCACTGTGGCAGTCACATGAAACATGCTGCTGGGTCCTCGGGGGGAGGGCAACATGGGGGCATGGGGATGGCTGGGACCCATTGCCTGCATTATGTACACCGCATTGTGGGGGATGCAGCAGGGTGCACTCAATCAAGTTCCTCTGTTCAGGGAGGGTAAGGGTGGTGGAACAGAGGTGCATCCATTAGGTTGTACTTCTCCACAATTCAAATGCTATTCTGGCACAGCATGGTCCTTCTATGGAGGCACCCGCAATGGAGACCAAGGAGGATGCTGGAAACCTCCACAAAGGAGACCCACAGGAGGGAGCAAGGTGACAGAACACACCCATGAGGAGAGAGGTGCAACATGGTGAATGCAGTTGGCATGTAGGCAGCTGCTGTTGAGAGACACTCAGAACCACCTCTCCCTAACCCCAGTATTACGACATGCACGGTAAGCTAACAACGCCAAAAAAAAAAGGAAAGAAAAAAGGAGTTTAAACTCTTCTGCTTGTGGACTAAATGCCACCAAAAGAGATATGAAAAAAACTACAACTAGCAGTAGAAGTAAAACCCAGATGGTTTATAACTCAACAAGAACTACTAGGAAGACCCAGGTATCAAAAATGAATGCAAGGGGGAGCCCTTCCATTGATGTTAATTTAAATGCTACACCAGTCTTCCCATCTTTAAACCTCAAACTGAGCCAGTAAGTAATAATAATTTGTCGGAAAAACATCACAATTTGGAGCTTACCCTGGAAAAAAACAGAAGGCAAAAGAAGAAATGAGCTACATACAAATATTCAGCATGTGGATACTGCAAAAAATGCATTACCGGACAAACTCTTTGGCAATTCAGTTGCTAGAAATGTGGTGAAGGATAATGCTAGTGAACAACTGCAGGAGAGATGCAATGATGGACAGGAAATATCTGAAAAGGATTCCTTGAATGCCTCTTTATGTTCAAAGAACACACAAGCGCACTGCAGAGACAAGGCCAACACCGAGCCTGAGTTCGTGGTAACAGCTGAGGAACTACAAAAGGAACAGAATCCTATGGATGAACGGTGCAAACTACTAGAAACTTCAGTACGAATGCATGATGGTAGTCATGTAGAAGTGTTTTCAGATGTAACAATAGTGACTGAAAATATATATCTAAATAAACAAATATGTGTGCAAGATAGCAACTCAGGAAAACTGTAAGTGGAGGTGAAAAAGACAAGCTAGAGCAATATAAGCCTGAGATGATATTTGGAAACTTGAAAGAACAGAATGTTTTTCCACCTAATAAAGTGATCATTGAACACTTCAATACTTCCTCATCAGAGGATGAACAAGATGAGATGAGACCTGAGTCTACTGATAAAGACCCCCGGCAAAGCTCTTATTCACAAAAATAAATAGCATTTCAGCTACTTTAAGCCAAATGGCAAAACTACAATCTCAAATAGAGAAATACTTTAAAATAACACAAGACTTAATAGAAGAAAATAAAAGTTTGAAAAAAGGTATTTCCGAAATTCAAGAACATTTAACTGTGGTATCTGATGAAATGGTTCCACTTGTTAGACAAATGAAACCTCTTAGAAATGGCAAATAACAAACTTAAAGCCAAATTAGTTGACCAGGAAGCTCGGACAAGATGAAACAATGTAAGAATCTTCAGAATACCCAAAGAATGGGACAACATACGACCACTACGAGACTCCTTTAAAATCATTGCAGCTGCACACGTGGAGACAGAACCTGCTAATGTTACATACACCATAGAAATAATACATAGGGGGTTTCCATCTACAACAGAAGGAACTACACCATCACGACTGGTCATTGTGAGGTTTTTAAATTATGAAGATAAAGAAACCTTAATGGCAAATATTTACAAGAAGAAAAAAGTAAATGTTATGGGTGCAAATATATCAATTTACAATTATTTTCCTCATGAAATAATTTTGGAAAGGAAGAAATTTGACTCCTTGCACAGCTAATTATGGTCTCTAGGAGTTAAAGCGACCATGCAATATCCAGTGAAATTAAGGGTTATTGTGGCTCAGTTCATCGAGGGAAGAAACAACACAACAAATCAGGTGGCACATGTAGATTAAAAGATAGTTGCAGGGAACTACCCTGATAGTTACTCATGATACCCATACTGGACACAGGAGGGATGAAGACTGAGACAGCAGATGAGTTCTTGTTTTTCCAGGAGAAGCAGGGCCCACACAATTCACTGCAATGTCATTCCTGTTCAAGTGTGGAGTAGGGGGCTGATCCCCAGGCAGGTCTCTCGTCAATGGCTATTCACAGCACAGCACAGTGGGGTGATGGGGCCCTCATGGCTAGGCCCAGCATCATGGAGATGCAGTGGATTCAGTCCGTTTTGGCAGGATATAGCTTTCTGCCAGCCAAGCACAGTTTACAACGTGGGGAACCAACTTGCAATTCCCTCCCTGTTCACAGCACATTTATATGTAAGTGGGATTTACTGAACCAGGCACAGTACCCTCTGGTCTCTTTCACTATGTTCTCTGCACCCCACAGACACATCTAGATGGGCAAAATTTTCAGGCAGGCTGATCACATTCAGCACAATCTTCGGTCCTCCACAGGTAAAGCATGATCACCCTTCAGCTGCTCGCTGGGTCCTTGAGACTCGGAATTAGTCCAATAATTACTCTTCCTCTCTCTCTCTCTCACTCTCTCTCTGCAAACAACAAGCCGGCTTGCAGGCCTCTATTTAGATCTTTGCATGGTTCTCCTGCTTGAAACTATGCAGATACTTGCTCAGCTATCACAAGTTGTTTCCCTCTCAACTCCCAGCTTAGATCTGGCTTGCCAGCAGACAGCTTGTGGTATTTCCCTCAGATCCAAGATGATTCGGTTGGTAAACACAACTGTCAATCACACAAGATCTCCCCTTTTAGTAGTTCAAAAGGTACCACTAGTCCAGGACTACAATTCCCACAGGTTTGGGTCCATAAAGCCCCTATGATCAGTCTCCATTTTAGAGTCCCCTCTTACTGATTTGTCCAATTCGGTAGTTCAGGACCAAAATGGTGGAGGCAATTGGAACAGTCCTTGCTGCAAAGGAAGCAGGTTAGAACAAACCCCAATATTAATACCACTGTAAATAATGTTCAGCAAATGGTCACATCTTTAAACAGGGCTCCCTCTGCGCAATTAGTGATGGCAGATACAGAGTGAGATTCAAGCAGCCCAGCTGGGGCTCGAGCCTGGGAACACTCAGTCCCCTCCTAGATTAATTACAACTGCAATTAGGCAGCTCTTAAAGAGACAGGACATAGAGGCTGTTACAGGCACTCTGTAGCAATACTAGTTAAATGGCTATAGCGCCGGACACCATCCTGGCAGCGAGCAATTAGGCCAGCTCATGGAAGACTTTTCCGGAAACCCCATTTGTAGGGGGGTTACACAGTAGAAACCAGACTACAACAACTAGACACACTTGTCATAACAGACTACCTCACCCATCAGCATGAATGGCATACACTGCAAATTAAAAAACAGTATAACTTGGATCATCTGCCCCTTCCTCAGGTAAATCATACAGTTCCACCATACAGAGTGACTCAATATCATCAGACATGACACTTCACACTTCACCCTCAGGGATCATTGGCTCGAAGGACAAAGCTGGGGGGGTTAGGCAGTCCAGAAGGCCCAGCTTCATCCCCACAATTAATCATGGGGTTACCTCAAAAGAGCTGACTCAGTTCATAAGAGGGGTAATAAGCATAATCGCACTCACTCTTATCAGAAGTGGACTGACAGTCATTATCGTTCTGGGTTTGCTGTGTTGAAAGCCTTAAGTCTGTGACCACTAAGGTAGGTTGACTCTGTCTTTGTTTTACAGCAGCACGAGTCACTGGTCCAGGGGGAACAATCTCATTGGGTTCAGCTTCAATCATGACTTGAGCAACAGGCAGTAAATGGTTACGGTGCATGGTCTTGACAGCTTTTGAGTCATTTTCAGGCCGCACTTTTTATACGGGTAAGTCATACAACTTGCCAACTATTATATGGGGAAGGTGGTGCCATCGGTCAGCAATTTTAAGTTTACCATGTAGTCCCAGATTTAGCAACAACACACATTCTCCAGTTCAAAGCTCTTGGGCCTTTACTCTTTTATCATATCTATCTTTATTGGCTAGGTTTCTCTTTGCAGCCATTGTCTGGGCTAGTTGGTATCAGGGTGGGACAAATCACTTTTTGACCTGGTGGCCAGTTTGGCCACCATAACTCAAAATCTGGTGGCCAAAAATATTTTTTCAGGTGGCCAAATATTTTACGGCCGCTAGCCTATAAAATATGGTAGCCATTTTTTTTACTTGCCTTTCAGATGAGGAATTGTCTATTAACCTATATTTGGGAACATGTTTACCAAAGATTCTGATGAGAATTAGCCTGCCAGAACAGCATCAAGTATACACAGGAGGGAGAATTTATAAAGTACAAATTGAAAGTCCTGCCTGTCTAACTGACTGACCAGAACCTGCTGATTTACAAGTGAAAACAAGTCCTCTCCTAGTGTTAAGTGTACACTGTTTTTTTTGTTGTTGTTGTTGTTGACTTGTTAAATAAACCAATAAAACCTTTCAGATGTTGTGATTCTCTTATTGTCTTGTTGTTCTTTTTTTTTGGGGGGGGTGCTTTTTTTGTGACTTTTTTTCATGACATTGCCAGATGTGCTGCTGCCTGCTGCTATGCTGTTACCATCCCCAATCCACCCCTGTAGGGTCATCATCACTAAAATTAGATTTTGAGGGCAAGGGCAGAAAATAAGTTTTAAATGCTTCCTAAAAACTACGGCTGACAGATTGCTAACAGTATTTATATTGCTATTACTGTTTTCTTCAAAATCGGTCCACCTCCCACATCCCACTCCAACGCAACCACTGTCTGTGTCCTTTGAACTCAACTCCTCGGGTCCAACTCCGACTCATCTATTTCTGCTTCCAAGTCCATTATATCTGATTCTGGATGTGTGACTTTATGCCCAGAAAGATGCCGATATCCTGGTGTTGATGAGTACCAGTGATCAATTGATGGGTCTGGATTAAAGTCCTCTATTGTTGGTCCATTTAAACTGATCATCAGCAAATCGTCCATAGTGCTATCAATAAGATTGCTACGAGATATTGTTTTAATCCTATTATGAGCACTAAATCCCCTTTCGGAAGCAGCTGCACTCACTGGCATTACCTGAAAAATTGTGATCAACAACTGTAACAGACCAAATCTCTCTAAATTTTGGTGAACCTTTCTTAATATATGTTCTGTATTTTGATTTTTTACAGCATTTTTGAAATCTTGCCACTCTTCCAAAACTTTTTGTGTAATTTCTCTTGTAAGTTCAGCATCCTCCAGCTCTGGATCAGATAAAAGTTGCCCTGAACCGTATTGCTTTTTTAGGAATGGCATGTACATCTGGCAAAGCCCTGTGATGGATTCCTGACCAAAATTTAGAAAGATAGGGTCATCAGGAGAAGGCCAAACAGTTGTATCAAATACTGAACATCTTTTGTAGTCTTCCGACTGCCACATGGGCTCAAATCTGTCACATAAGAATCCAACCACACTGTCGCATACTTCTCCTTGATCAGTGTGCGGGCATTGTCACTGGAAATTATCTCCTTGGCTGCTTGGCCTGAAGCAGTGGCCTGCCTGGTTCTTTTTTGCCTTTTATTCCTATTTTTCTGTACTTCGTGATGTTCACTAGCATTTCAGTCATGCCTGGTGGAGGAGCTTGAGGAGTGCTGCTGCCATCCATACCACCAGTAAGGAGACTGTCCTCCGAACTGGCATACTCTAAAAACTGTGCCTCAGCAGGGCCCACATTGGTCTTCAACTTCATGAGCTCCGAAATGCAGCTCTCCACCAGTGGCTGTACCTGAGTAAGAAGAAGACCCTCTTTTTGGAAATTTTGAGAAAGCCTTCCAAGAATAGATAGATAATCTTGTTGAAAGGACAAGAACCACATTTTCTTTTTGTTTTTTACAAAGTTCAAATGTCCTTTAGCATTGTCTGCATCAGGAGTCCCACTGTGCTGCGTTGCAGTATTCTCTAAGTGTGCAATTATTGCCAGCAGGTTGTGGAGAAGAGCTGACACAGCACTGGGGTGCGAACTGACCCAGCGCACTGTGAAAATACTGACCAGTTTTTTCAATTCAATGAAAAGGGTGTTAGCAGCTCCTCCAAGGCTCTCATTCTGGTGAGAAGAATGATAAAATAAATACAGGGCCATGCAAGCCATTTTCATTTTCGTGAACTTCTGGCATATGTTTTGGGCATCCAGAATGGCCAGTTGTAAAAGATATGCGATGCAGTGTGTAGCAATTAACCAAGGCAGGCCACTGTTTTGTAACTTTGCTGTGACTCCGCCACGTTGACCTCGCATGACTGATGCACCATCAGTCGCCATCCCAGAAATCCATGGAAGAGTTTTCCACAAGGGGATGTTAAGTTTGTTAAATAGTGAATCTAATGCTGCAATGTATCCATCGGCATCTGCTTTCCCTAGTAGCTCGGTTCCAATAAAGGAGGTATTTGGAGTACCATCTTCACCAACATAACTGATGAACACATTCACAAATTCCCTCACACTTCTGTCAGTGCTTCCGTCTATTAACAGTCCAACAGCAGGAGATTTTTTATCTCTTCAGTTGTATTTGTGTGTATTACTGCTGCAATATGATGCACAAACTCGCTGCACCTCTTGTGATTTGTGTATTGTTCAATCACTTTTATATTACATTTGTGTAACAGTGAGGTATGAAATGGAAAGTCCCGAAATGTCCTATCCCTTGATGCCAGAAAGTAGGCAACATTAAAAAGACACCGCATGGAATATCTCATTGCAACATTCATCTTTTGAAAACAAAAAGCCATAGTTGTGGATTCAGGTGCCCTTTGAGCTCTTTCAGCCAGAATGCATTTTACATGGGAACTGCTTGCATCATGAATTTTTATAGACTCCATTTTAAAAGTACTGCTACCAACAAAAAACACAGATGTATGATCTGCCAGATGGGGTTGCTTCCTACACACCTTGCAACTCATAGTGTTGCTTTGCTTCTCATACTGAAGCCAGTCAAATTCTTGTGACCATTCAACCCTGAATTTGCACTTCACTGAATCTTTTTTCCTGTTGGTAGGATTTATTCTGGGCAGAGAGCCTGAGGAAGATGAACTATCTGCAACGGAAACACTATTAAAAGTAGCAGAAACACTAGGAACAAGAACAATATCAGTAACCATTACTGATGGTCTGTCAATATGGTCGGAGTCGCGACCGTCACCCTGGCTGCCCCTTCCTTCAGAAATAGAAGAACAAACAGCAGCAGCAGCGTTACCAACTGGAGGATTTAATTTCACATGTACCTCCTCAGCAGCAACATCGACAATGTTACTGTCAGTGTCACTGATGACTTGAATGGTTTTGTTACGTAATTCTTCCACAGCACATACATTGTGTTTAATAAAGCCTAAGGAAAACAAATTAGGTTGTTGTTTTTGTTTCTTTTTTCCAGACATTTTTATTACTCCAATCCCAAAACAGTATGAAAAACAATGAGTGATTGCCGGTAATGGCAGCAGCACAGCAGCAGACAATTTTTGGATGCCTGCCTGAGTCTGACACAACCAGGAGGACTGGCTGTAGCCATGACTGTGAGTGGTCAGAGTGAGACTGATGGACTTGTTTGGGATGGAATGATATTTGTAGTACTCAACAGAGGCTGTCACCAATATGCTTGCACACAGGTTATAATAGCTATGCCTTTTTCATTAATTGTGGCAAGCTTTAATTTTTTTCTTTTAAATTGGTCCCCTCAGAAAAGCCTGACACAACCTCAAGAGGACTGGACGAGACAGGTGGATAGCCAAACAACAAAAGATGCAGTCAATAATATGCACACAGGTAGCAGCAGTACTAGTATGGACTGTTCATTAATTGTGGCAAGCTCTAATTTTTTTTCTTTTAAATTGGTCCCCTCAAAAAAGTATGACACAACTTCAAGAGGACTGGACGAGACAGGTGGATAGCCAAACAACAAAAGACGCAGTCAATAATATGCACACAGGTAGCACTAGTATGGGCATTTCATTAATTGTGGCAAGCTCTAATTTTTTTTTGCCCCCCAAAAAAACCTGACACAAACAACCACTAATATAACACAACAGTGGTAGTCCGGACTCTGGACTTTAAATTACTGTAGCTTGTATTTTTTTCAGTTTTGGGCCCAAGAGCCCCAATCCCACCCAAAAACGACTGAACAGCAAAATCAGATACAGATTATAGCTCACAGCTCCCCCTGTACCACCACACATCCACAAAGCAGGGTCTCTGTCATCCCTCTCCCTTCCCCCAGTTGTCAGACTCACTCAGCAGTTAGCACAGAGCTGCAGCAATTGCAAATTAAGAAAATATTAATTTACCCACCCAATTTGCCCCTTTGAAGAAATTCAGGGCTTCCCCAATCCACACAACAGGACCACCAAGCACTGGCCCCTCCCCCCAGTCAGCATGTCGTCCCCAAACTGAGAAAAGTAAGCAGCTGTTTTTTATACTACAGAAATAGGACGGAGGACACACAGGCTCCTAAAAAAACAGTACTTGTCTGGTACTTTTTATTTACTGAGCCCTTAAAAGGGCTGTTGAACAACTTCACGGCACAGTTATGCTCTGCTGAGACAGAGCTCACACTCAAGTCTCCCTCACCTGCTCACCGCCTGAAATGAATGGCGAAGGGGCGAGCGAATCCTTTCCCCTCCTCCTGACTCCCCCACCCACATGAGCACCCAACAGTCCCAACTGCTCACCTCGTGATACTGTGCTGCGCAGACTCGCTGAAGCCTGATGGTCTGCCCCGGACCCTGACTCGAGTCCCGACTACTCCTCTGGCTGCCTCCCACCCAGACATGTCCCTCCTGCTCTCTCTTGGCCGGAAAAGATGATCCCACGCATGCGCGATGACGGCAGCTCAGCTAAGGGGATGCTGAGCTACCACGCATGCGCGCCAGTGATGCAGCTTAGTACTCATCACAATGGCGAGTTTTTACACACATCTGGTGGCCAAAATATTTAGCCAGGTCGCATTTGGCGACCCGGCGACCCTATTTGTCCCACCCTGGTTGGTATGCATGATTCAATTGAGCTTTCAGTTTTTGTACTTATTGTAAATCATTTTCAGCTTGGACCCCATTGGGAGAGACCCTGAAACAAACGTCAACTGGCAGGTGAGCCTCTCTCCCAAACATGAGGTGGTAGGGAGAGAACCCAGTAGCATCATTTTTTGTGCAATCATAGGCTTGTACCAAGGTGTTAATCTGCTGGCTCCATTTATGCTTGTCTTTTGGGTGAAGAGTGCCTAGCATGTGTAGCAGGGTGCAATTAAAGTGTTCTGGTTGGGGTTCCCACTGTGGGTGATAAGGAGTGATTCTTGACTTCCGCACCCCCCATAGAGCATTTTTTTGATTAAGCGACTCTCAAAGTCTCTACCCTGATCAGAATGAATTCTCTGGGGGGGCCCATAGTGGACAAAAAAATTCTCTACTAGCACCTTGGCCACACTGGATGCCTTTTGATCTTTGGTGGAGAAGGCTTGGGCATACCTTGTAAAATGATCCGTGACCACCAATATGTTACTGATGTTCCGCTGGTCAGACTCCAAACTCAAAAAGTCTATGAAAACTAATTCCATTGGGGTGCTGGTGGTAATATTGACAAGGGAGGCAGCTCTCTGAGGCATGGTCTTTCTCTGCAGGCAGCAACTACAGTTCCTTACATGATGCTCAACACTGGCCCTCATCTTAGGCCAGTAGAATCGGGATCGTACTAGATCAAGGGTTCGGTCGATACCAAGGTAGCCCATATGATTGTGGAGAAACCTCAGCACCAAGTCTCTGAAAGCTGTGAGCAAAACCAATTGTTGCTTGTCTTTTTGGCCTCCCCTATCCACTGTCTCTCTATACAACAACTGATTAATCAACTTCCACTTAGGGCCTTCTTTAAACAGTAAAGCAGTTCACAAATCAGAGGAGCGTAACTTGGACACATCTTTAACTGCACAGAGGGCATCAAGGGCTGACCGGATCATAGGATCTTGGGATTGAGTCCTCTGAATGCTGTCATTATCGAGTTGAGGTAGTGCACTAATATCTAGAGTGGAGAAGTGACAGTAAGCAGCTGGTATGCAGGTATCAGAGATGCCCAAGCACTCTACTAAGCAGTCCACTGTGTCCGTAGACATCTGTTCAACTTTATCAAACTTATGGCACGATGCTCAAATGTCAGATTCAGACAGCCTGACCCAATCACTTTTGGAATTGGGCCTCTGGGATAGGGCATCAGCATCTATGTGATTCAGGCCTGATCTGTATTCAACAGCATAATCATAGGTAGACAATGCAGAAAGCCACCGATGCCCGGTGGCGTTCAACTTAGCTGAAGTCTGCACATAGGTCAACGGATTATTGTCAGTCTTTACCAGCATCTTTGCCACTTACAGGTATTCATGAAACTGGTCAACAATGGCCCACTTAAATGCCAGGAACTCCAGCTTATGCACAGGGTAGTTTTTCTCTAATGGGGTCAGATTTCCACTAGCAAAGGCCACTGGTCTCAAACCATTCTCGTGTTCTTGATACAGCACAGCTCCCAAACCTTGTAGGCTAGCATCAGTATGCAACACATAGGGTCTAGTAGGGTCAGCATAGTTGAGAATGAGAGCATGGGTGAGCTGATATATTATTTCATGGAAAGCGGCTTCACAGTCAGGCATCCAGCAGGACCCAAAAAGTTCACCCGGGAGGAAGTATACTCTTTCTGTTCTGGAGGTGGCTCCTTTCTTGTATTTACAGTTTGTGGGAGGGTAACCCTGGGTAAAATTCAGGAGTGGATGAATCACCCTGGAATAGTCCTTTATGAACTGGTGGTAGTAGCCACAGAATCCCAGGAAGTGCTGTAATTCTTTCAGATTGTGGGACTGGAGCCAGGTGGTTAAGGCCTCAACTTTACTAGGATCAGTCTCTATCCCAACTGTGGATATTATGTGCCCCACATACTTCACAGATGTCTCAAAAAAATGGCACTTGTCGATAGATAGCTTAAGGCCGAAATCCTCCTGTCAGTCTAACACTTTAAATAGTCGACTCTCATGCTCCTCTAATGAACTTCCAAACACAATGACATCTTCCAAATACACCAGGCACTCCTAGAAATTTATATCCCCCACTGCACATTCCATCAAGCACTAAAAAGTGTCCGGAGCACCCAATATCCCTTGGGGCATCCTCATAAACTCATAGAATCCTAATGGAGAGATGAAGGCTGTTTTCTCATGATCTTCTGGGGCCATGGGGATCTGGTAATACCCATTGTGAAGATCCAACACCGAGAACCACTTGCTCCCATTCAGACAGTCCAAAGCATCTTGTACATGAGGAAATGGTGTATTGATCTGGGATGGTCCGCCGGTTAAGGGTTTGATAATCCACGCACATTCTTACTGACCCATTCATTTTATATACAACCACAGTAGGTGAAGCATAGGAGCTTCTGGATTCTTGTATCACACCAGCTGCAAGCATTTCCTGCAGGTGTCTTCTCACATCATCTATATCTGTGGGAGCTAGGTGCCGAGACCTCTAGAGAAATGGCCGTTCATTATGCAGGTGTATGTGATGCCCCACTCCCTGGACACATCCCATGTCCCATTCCTTCAGCGAAAACACTTGGTCTTTCAGGGCAAGTCTCTTGCTGATTCTAGTCTTCTATTCAACTTGCAATGGGGAGTCACCAAAGTCAAACAAGTCATGAGTCACTGTATCAGTTGCTTCAGGGTGCTTGTTACTAGGTAACACTGCAGTGTCTGCACAGTGTACAGTAGCTAGGGTGCAGCCTCTGTTCACTCGAATCTCCCAATCTGACACATTGTAGACCTGGACCATCACTCATCATGCATAGGCATGAGCACAAGCAGGCAAGATGCTGGGCTTGACCAACAAACCTTCTGGAAATTTTCTATCGCCTGGCGCATCCAGCATTATTATTCTATTCTTGACATCTTTCAGTAAGTGGACCTCCCCTTACAGAGTACACTAGGCATTGAGGGCTAGCACCATTGACTCGGGATCCTTCTTCCATACAATCCTGACCAGTTCATCCTGATCCACCTCCTCGGTATTTTGTCGCTACTCATTATGCCTTCTTTTTTTTTAACTTTATTTATTTCCTCTGGACCTCCCGGGCATCCTTCTGGAGTGCCCTCTCAGAAGTGTCTCTACTCCTGGCCTGAACCCTCACATTCCTTTGGCTCTCCCCCGGATGACAATGGCAAGTCTGACCCCTGGATCACCTCCAGGTCTGGGTCTGCCCTCCCTTGGCGGCTCTTTGTAGCTGAGTGTGAAGGACCCACCTTCATCTCTGGGTTGGCCCTGGAGATACCTGGGTGCACTGGGCCGGCATGGGGATGTGGGTGCTCCACCGGGGCCTCTGTCATCTCACCAGGTGTCCTGAGGGGTATTTTCCACTGTTTTTGTTGTCCTTCCCCCTCAGAGTGCGGCATAGCAAGGCAACGTGAAGCTGCAGTTCCGCCCCTAGTTTCACTGCGTCACCACACTGGGCACCCCTGATCTCCACCATAGGCCGCTCCAGGAGCAATTGCTTCTCCCCTCCCTGGGAAGAGAGATCAGTCCTGATGACACTCAAACTCTTCCCCCCACCGACCTCCAGCAGCCCGGCTTGTTCCCAAACCTAGGTCACCAGCGTGGCATGAGGTGTGACGTCCAGTGTCTCAACCCTCAGCGCCACTGGGCCACATAGGCCTTCTTAATCAACACGGTAATCCTCAGAGTCCTACCAGTCTGGTACCCCTGTTTCTCATAGCATAATTGTGCCAGTTTCCCAAACATATGAGTGTTGGTCCCAATTATTAGGGAAACCCCATCATACAGTCTAGTAGGGGGAAACGCCAAGGCCAAGGTCTCTACTTGTTCCACCACTACAACCATCGAAGTAAGGAAAGACAGCCAGATTTGGATATACCGAGAGTATGGATATGACTTTTCACTTAACCCCAGGCATGCAAACCTTCCAAGGGTTGTAAGGGCACATCAGGCAGGTGCTTCCGATACCAATTTTGAAATAATTCTAGTCACTTGAGAGCCACTGTCAAGCACAGCCCTGGTGGACACTCCTTTCACCTTTACTGTTGTCTCTATGGAGGGACCCACCACCTCAGACCATTCAGGTGGCACAGATGTTGGTGTCGATCTGGCGGTGGCCTTTGAAGAGTAACTTTTTCGAACAGCCCCACTGGGTGGCCAGTTGTTATTTCATCAAATCACAGCTAATAACCTGTTAGTAACTCTCCTCAAATTCTCTGGCTGATGGCAGAAGAAATGGATGTGTCCATCCTCTCGCAATGATAGCAGAAAGTAGGTTCTCTAGGATCTCGGGGGGGTACGCAGGCCATCTCCTTGTTGGTGCACCACAGGGGCATTGGGCAGCTCATCTTTGGCTTGTGCTTTGGGTCCCTGATCCTCTGGGCTTCCACCAGAATTGGGGGTCTGTGGGGTTCACAGCAAGTCCCCCAACAGAGCTCTCAACTCTCGTGCTTCTTCTAATAGGTTACTCTCAGTCCAGAGTGCTGAGGAAACAACATGCACCCCACTCCACTTTTAGTCTTTGTGGGTGCCTGTTACAGATCAGGTTCTCTGGCCACCTCTGTCAATTCTTTGGTCAGCTGTGTCAGCTGTTTCGCTTCATCTGAGTCACTCCTCTCTGGGGTTGGGCAGGTACCAACAACCCCAGCATAGGGTTCCCAGCCCTCTTCATCGTTCTCAGTTTCATGAATCTCTTTCATAAGATAACAGTACTTGGGAGGATTAGCCTTCCTGTCTTGTAACTTGAGTTTCAATATCATCACACTGGAGTATCTGGCTGATTTTAGAATACGGTCCTATCTGACCTAGTTCAATTCCTTTTCTGGTGCTCCTCCTTTCCTGTGGGGCTGCTGCAGAGCCCTCTCGATTCTTGTAACAAATGTGGACAACTTCTCATTTTTCTATTGTTTAGCATACTTGAACTTCCACAATAAGTCATCCCCTGACTCAGTGCTGCCAAACACTCCTTCCAGTGCAGAGAGGTATTTGGCTGCCATAGCCTCTGGGCTAGTAGCTTGCAAGAAGTGGATGGCCTCCAGTGCAGGGCCCCTTAAGCTCTCCAGAAGTGTCTTTCTCTTTTCCCCCTCTGAGCACTGTCATTCCTGTACCAAGGGAGTAGCATAGTCCATCCACGTTTCCAGGTCATCCTCCCCTGTAGGCACTGGGACTGTGCCTGAGAAAAGTCTGAGCATACGATATGAGTCCAATTGCACCAAGGGAATTACTATGGGGGAGGGGGCAACAGGGGAACTCTTAGGAGAAGCAGGGGATAAGGTCAGGGAGGGCAAGGGTGTGTGTTCTTCGGAAAGGTCTATCACTTTTACTAGCTCTTGAGCAGTTCATCCTTCAGATGCTAATGGCTTAAGAAACTTGTCCTTAAACCCTTCTATACTGGGGGACCCGCTCGGGGTAGCCAGATCATTATGCAGGCAAATGAACCTTCACCCCTTCTGGTTCCATTCCGGCAGAATAACAGGGGGTACCTTCTCTTCATCTATTGGGGAACTATAGGAAAGTAAAACTATCATAGTCTGCTCAATCAAATCTGAATCCCTCCCCTTCACTTCAACTTTGCCCAAACCTTTGATATGTTCCACAGCTGCTACAATATCAGTGTTAGCAGCCCCTAATGGGACACCCAGCAACAGGAGGGTCTGTCGGGGGGTCTAACCCCTCAGTCTCACTCCACCCCATCATTCAATGCACCAACAGCTTATGGGGGGCAATGTTGAGTTTGGGTATAGCAAGATCCTCCATTCTCTCACCAAAGCAGAATATATCAGGGTAATTCCCTTCCTTGGCCATTAGAGGACATTAATCTCTGTGGTGCCTCCAAGATGTAACCCCTAGGTGGTGCTACCCTCAGGGCTACTACCCCTGCCTGTTGGGCTACCAGTAGGTTAAGGGGCCTGAGTTCTGAAACGGGTGCCTCCACCCAGAGGTCAGGGTTAGTAACCTGGGCACAGCCCTTCTGGGACACTGTAACTCTGCTCAGTTCCTGTCAGTGGTCCACTCAGTATGCAATAGTTAATTTCATGATACCCCGATATGTTTTGCAAGTACCCACACAATATACACTTACCACCAGGGCTGGTTTCTTCAGTTCAGCCCTGGTGACCCCCTGTAAAATAAAATCAAACACAGCAAATGGCAACAGTACAATATTTTGGGCACAAACAGGATTCACAGACTGGTTGCAATGAAGAAAAAGTAGATCTGATTTATTTGGGGTTGTGAACAAGGAAGGGGACAATCAGGTTAATTGACTTAATTTCTCTATCAATCACACAGTTGTGCACGTAGTCAGAGTCCCTCACACAGTCACACTTCTGGGTACTCAGGGGAGATGGAAGGTGGGATAACCAGGACCGTTGCCCAGAGTAGGCAGGCATTGCAGCTGGTTGAGGCCCTGTAATGAAAAACACAACTTGCACAACACAGTTTTGTAATTCAGAGCCAGATGGCTCAGTTCGAGGAGGAAAGAAACAACACAACAAATCAGGTGGCACACTAAGATTAAAAGATAGTTGCAGGGAACTACCCTGATAGTTACTCATGATACCCAAACTGGACATAGGAGGGATGAAGATTGAGACAGCAGATGAGTTAGGAGAAGCAGGGCCCACACGATTTGCCACAGCATCATTCCTGTTCAAGCGTGGAGCTGGAGGGCTGATCCCCAGGCAGGACTCTCGTCAATGGCGCTTCACTGCACAACAGGGTGGGGTCACGGGGTCCTCGTCACAAGGCCCAGCACCATGGTGATGCAGCGGATTAAGTCCGTTTTGGCAGGATATAACTTCCTGCCAGCCGAACACAGTTTACAACGTGGGGAACCAACTTGCAATTCCCTCCCCGTTCACAGCACATTTATATTCAAGTGGGACTTACTGAACCAGGCACAGTACCCTCTGGTCTCATTCGCTATGTCCTCTGCACCCCACAGACACATCTAGGTGGACAAAGATTTAAGGCAAGCTGATCTCATTCAGCACAATCTTCAGTCCTCCTCAGGTAAAGCCTGATCACCCTTCAGACACTCACTGGGTCCTCGAGACTCGGAATTAGTCCCATAATTACCTTCCCTCTCTCTTTCTCTTTTCAAACAACAAGCTGACTTGCAGGTCTCTATTTAGGCCTTCGCACGGTTCTCCCGCTCAAAACTACGCAGACGCTTGCTCGGCTATCACAAGCTGTTTCCATCTCGGACTCCCAGCTTAGATCTGGCTTGCCAGCAAACAGCTCGTGGCATTTTCCTAGATCCAAAATGGTTTGGTAGGTCAGCACAACTATCAATCACACAAAAGCTCCCCCTTTTTTAGCAAAAGGCGCCAACAGTCCAGGATTACAGTTCCCACAGGTTTGGGTCCATAAAGCCCCTATGATCAGTCTCCATTTTAGTGTCCCCTCTAAATGATTGGTCCAATTTGGCAGTTCGGGACCAAAATAGTGGAGGCAGTCGGAGCAGTCCTTGCTGCAAAGGAAGCAGGTTAGAACAAACCCCAATATTAATACCACTCTAAATAATGTTCAGCAAATGGTCACATCTTTAAACATGGCTCCCTCTGCGCAATTAGCGATGGCAGATACGAAATGATATTCAAGCAGCCCGGGCAGGGCTTGAGCCTGGAAACACTCAGTCCCCCTCCCAGATTAATTACAACTGCAATTAGGCAGCTCTTAAAGAGACAGGACATAGAGGCTGTTACAGGCACTCTCTAGCAATACTAGTTAAAAGGCTATAGTGCCGGACACCGTCCTGGCAGCGAGCAATTAGGCCAGCTCACGGAAGACTTTTCGGGAAACCCCATTTGTAGGGGGATCACACAATAGAAACCAGACTACAACAACTAGATGCACTTATCATAACAGACTACCTCACTCATCAGCATGAACAGCATACACTGCAAATTAAAAAACAGTATGACTCGGATCATCTGCCCCTTCCTCAGGTAAATCATACAGTTTCACCATTCAGAGTGACTCAATATCATCAGACATAACACTTTGCACTTCACTCTCAGGGAGCATTGGCTCTAAGGACAAAGCTGGGGGTTAGGCAGTCCAGAAGGCCCAGCTTCATCCCCACAATTAATCAGGGGGTTGCCTTGAAACAGCTGACTCAGTTCATAAGAGGGGTAATAAGCATAATCGCACTCACTCTCATCAGAAGTGGACTGACAGTCATTATTATTCTGGGTTTGCTGTGTAGAAAGCCTTAAGTCTGTGACCACTGAGTTAGGCTGACTCTGTCTTTGTTTTACAGCAGCATGAGTCACCGGCCCAAGGGGAACAATCTCAGGGGGTTCAGCTTCAATCATGACTTGAGCAATAGGCATTAACTGGTAATGGTGCATGGTCTTGGCAGCTTTTGAGTCATTTTCAGGCCGCACTTTGTACATGGGTAAGTCATACAACTTGCCTACTATTATATGGGGAAGGTGGTGCCATTGGTCAGCAATTTTATGTTTACCATGTAGTCCCAAATTTCACAACAGCACACACTTTCCAGTTCAAAACTCTTGGGCCTTTACTCTTTTATCATATCTCTCTTTATTGGCTAGGTTTCTCTTTGCAGCCATTGTCTGGGCTAGTGGGTATGCATGATTCAATTGAGCTTTCAGTTTTGTACATATTGTAGATCATTTTCAGCTCAGAACCCCATCGGGAGAGACCCAACTGGCAGGTGAGTCTCTCTCCCAAACATGAGACGGTAGGGAGAGAACCCAGTATCATCATTTTTTGTGCAATTATAGCCTTGTACCAAGGTGCTAATCCACTGGCTCCATTTATGCTTGTCTTTTGGGTGAAGAGTGTCTAGCGTGTCTAGCAGGGTGCGATTAAAGCGTTCTGGTTGGGGATCCCCCTACGGGTGATAAGGAGTGGTTCTTGACTTCCGCATCCCCATAGGGAGAGCATTTCTTTGATTAAGTGACTCTCAAAGTCTCTACCCTGATCAGAATGAATTCTCTGGGGGTCCCGTAGTGGGCAAAGAGATTCTCTACTAGCACCTTGGACACGATGGATGCCTTTTGATCTTTGGTGGGGAAGGCTTGGGCGTACCTTGTAAAATGATCCATGACCACCAACAACTTACCAATGTTCTGCTGGTCAGGCTCCAAACTCAAAAAGTCTAAGCAAACTAATTCCATTGGGGTGCTGGTGGCAATGTTGACAAGGGGACAGCCCTCTGAGGCAGAGCCTTTCTCTGCAGGCAGCGACTATAAGTCCTTACACGATGCTCAGCATCGGCCCCCATCTTAGGCCAGTAGAATCGGGATCATACTAGGTCAAGGGTTCAGTTGATACTGAGGTGGCCCATATAATAGTGGAGGGACCTCAGCACCAAAACTCTGAAAGCTGTGGGCAAGACCAATTGTTGCTTGTCTTTTTGGCCTCCCCTATCCACTGTCTCACTATAAAACAACTGATTAATCAACTTCAACTTAGGGCCTTTTTTAAACAGTAAAGCAGCTCACAAATAAGAGGAGCACTATTTGGACACATCTTTCCCTGCACAGAGGGCATCAAGGGCTGACCGAATCATAGGATCTTGAGATTGAGCCCACTGAATGCTGTCATTATTGAACTGAGGTAGTGCACTAATATCTAGAGTGGAGAAGTGACAGTACGCAGCTGGTATGCAGGTATCGGAGGGGCCCAAGCAATCTACTAAGCAGTCCACTGTGTCCGTAGACATCTGTTCAACTTTATGAAACATTTGGCACAATGCTCGAATGTCAGGATCAGACAACCTGTCCCAATCACTTTTGGAATTGGGCCTCCGGGATACGGCATCAGCATCTATGTGATTCAGGGTTGATCTGTATTCAACAGCATAATTATAGGTAGACAACGCAGAAAGCCACCGATGCCCAGTGGTGTCTAACTTAGCTGAAGTCTGCACATAGGTCAATGGATTATTGTCAGTCTTTACCAGTATCTTTGGTCCATATAGGTATTCATGGAACTGGTCAACAATGGCCCACTTTAATGCCAGGAACTCCAGCTTATGCACAGGATAGTTTCTCTCTGGTGGGGTCAGACTTCTACTAGCAATGACCACCAGTCTCAAACCATTCTCATGTTCTTGATTCAGCACAGCTCCCAAACCTTGTAGGTTAGTATCAGTATGCATAGGGTCTAGTAGGGTCAGCATAGGCGAGGATGGGAGCATGGGTGAGCTGATATATTATTTCATGGAAAGTGGCTTCACAGCCAGGCTTCTAGTGGGAGCCAAAAAGTTCACCTGGGTGGAAGTATACTCTTTCTGTTCTGTAGGTGGCCCCTTTCTTGTATTTATGGTTCATAAGAGGGTAACCCTGTGTAAGATTCAGGAGTGGCAGAATAGTATTTTATGAACTGGCGGTAGTAGCCACAGAATTACAGGAAGCACTGTAATTTTTTTAAATTGTGGGGATGGGGCCAGGTGGTTAAGGCCTCAACTTTACTAGGATCAGTCTCTATCCCCTCTGTGGATACTATGTGCATCACATATTTCACAGATTTCTGAAAAAACTGGCACTTGTCGATGGATAGCTTAAGGCCGAAATCCTCCTGTCGGTCTAACACTTTAAATAGTTGACTCTCATGCTCCTCCAATGAACTTCTGAACACAACAACATTGTCCAAATACACCAGGCACTCCAACAAATTCATATCCCCCACTGCATGTTCCATCAATTGCTGAAAAGTGGCCAGAGCACCCGATATCACCTGGGACATCCTCATAAACTCATAGAATCCTAATGGAAAGATGAAGGCTGTTTTCTCATGGTCTTCCAGGGCCATGGGGATCTGGTAGTACCCACTATGAAGATACAACACCGTGAACCACTTGCTCCCATCCAGACAGTCCAAAGCATCTTGTATACAGGGCATGGTGTATTGATCTGGATGGTCCGCCGATTAAGGGTTTGAAAATCCACGCACATCCTTTCTGGCTCATTCTGTTTACGGACAACCACAATAGGCGAAGCATAGGGACTTCTGGATTCTTGTATCATACCAGTCGCAAGCATATCCTGCAAGTGTCTTCTCACATCATCTATATCTGTGGGAGCTAGAGGCTGAGATGTCTCTCGAAATGGTCATTCATTGTGCAGGCGTATGTGATGCTCCGCTCCCTGGACACATTCCACGTTCCACTCCTTCAGCAAAAACACTTGGTCTTTCTGGGCAAGTCTCTTGCTGATTCTAGTCTTCCATTCAGCTGGCAATGAGGAGTCACCAAAGTCAAACAAGTCATGAGTCACTCGATCAGTCACTCCAAGGTGCTTGTTACTGGGTAACACTGCAGTGTCTGCACAGTGTACAGTAGCCTGGGTTCACCCAAATCTCCCAATCTGACACATTGTGGACCTGGACCATCACTCATCGTGCATTAACATGAGCATGAGAAGGAGCAGGCAAGATGCTGGGCTTGACCAACAATCCTTCCAGCAATTTTCTATCACCTGGTGCATACAGCATTATAATTCTATTCTTGACATCTTTCCATAAGTGAATCTCCCCTTGTAGAGTACACTGGGCATTGGGGGCTATCACCATTGACTCAGGATCCTTTTTCCATACAACACCGACCGGTTCATCCTGATCCACCTCCTCGGTATTTTGCTGCAACTCATAGGCCTTCTTTATCAAAGGCGTGAATCCTCAGAGCCCTACCAGTCCAGTGCCCCTGCTTCTCATAGCATAATTGTGTCAATCTCCCAAACATTAGAGCATTGGTCACAGTTAGTAGAGGAACCCCATCATACAGTTCAGTAGAGGGACACACCAAGGCAAAGGTCTCCACTTGTTCCTCCACTCCAACCACTGAAGTAGGGAAAGACAGCCAGATCCAGATATACCCAGAGTATGGATGCGACTTTTCACTTAACCCCCAGACATGCAAACCTTCTGAGAGTTGTAAGGGCACATCAGGCAGGTGCTTCTGATACTGATCTTAAAACATTATAGTCACTTGAGAGCCACTGTCAAGCACAGCTCTGGTGGACACTACATTCACTTTTACTGTTGTGTCCATGGAGTGACCCACCACCTCGAACCATTCAGGAGGCACAGATGTTGGTGTCAATCTGACAGTGGCATTTGAAGAGTAACTTTTTTGAACAGCCCCACCGGGTGGCTGGTTGTTATTTCATCAAATCATAGCTAATAACCTGGTAGTAACTCTTCTCAAATTCACTAGCGAATGGTAGAAGAAACAGGTGTGTCCATCCTCCCTGCAATGATAACAAAATGTAGGTTCTCTAGAGTCTCGGGGGGGGTATGCTGGCCGTCTCCTGGTTGGTACACCACAGGAGCATTGGGCAGCTCATCTTTGGCTTTTGCTTTGGGGCCTTGATCCTCTGGACTTCCACCAGAATTGGGGGTCTGTGGGGTTCACAGCAAGTCCCCCATCAGAGCTCTCAACTCTCGTACTTCTTCTAATAGGTTACCCTCAGTTTGGGGTGCTGAGGAAACAACATGCACCACCTTTAGTCTTTGTGGGTGCCTGATACAGGTCAGGTTCTGTGGCCACATCTGTCAATTCTTTGATCAGCTCTCTCAGCTGCTGTGCCTCATCCAAGTCACTCCTCTCTGGGGTTGGGCAGGTACCAACAACCCCAGCATAGGGCTCCCAGCCCTCTTTATCGTTCTTGGTTTCACGAATCTCTTTCATAAGATGACAGTACTTGGGAGGATTAGCCTTCCTGTGTTGTAACTTCAGTTTCAATATCATCACACTGGAGTATCTGGCTTTTAGAATACGGTCCAATCTGACCTGGTTCAGTTCCTTTGCCAGCCCTCCTCCTTTCCTGTGGGCCCTCTGCAGAGCCCTCTCGATTCTTGTAACAAATGTGGATAACTTCTCATTTTTCCATTGCTTAGCAGACTTGAACTTCCACAACAAGTCATCCACTGACTCAGTACTGCCAAACACTACTTCAAGTGTAGTGAGATATTCATCTACCATAGCCTCTGGGCTAGTAGCTCGCAAGAAGCAGATGCCCTCCAGTGCGGGGCCCCTTAAGCTCTCCATAAGTTTCTTTCTCTTTTCCCCCTCTGAGCACTGCCATTCCTGTACCAAGGGAGTAGCATAGACCAGCCATGTTTCCAGGTCATCCTCCCCCGTAGGCACTGGGACTGGGACTGTGCCTGAGAAAAGTCTGAGCATACAGTATGAGTCCAATTGCACTGAGGGAATTACTGTGGGGGAGGGGGCTACAGGGGAACTCTTAGGAGAAGCAGTGGATGAGGCCAGGGTGTGCAAGGGTGTTTGTTCCTTGGAAAGTTCTAGCACTTTTACTAGCTCTTGAGCAGTTTGTCCTTCAGACACTAATAGCTTAAGCAACTTTTCCTTAAACCCTTCTATACTGGTCTGACCCGCTCTGGGTAGCCGGAACACCATGCAGGTGAATGATCCTCCACCCCTTCTGGGTCCCTTCCAGCAGAATAACAGGGGGTACCTTCTCTGGATCTATTGGGGAACTACAAGAGAGTAAAACTATCATAGCCTGCTCAAACAAATCCGAATCCCCTCCTTCACTTCAGCTTTGCCCATACCTTTGACATGTTCCACAGCTGCTACGATATCAGCATTAACAGTCCCTAATGGGACATCCAGCAACAGGAGGACCTGTCAGGGGTCTAACACCTCAGCCTCACTCCACCCCATCATTTGATGCACCAACAACTTATGGGGGACAATTTTGAGTTTGGGTATAGCAAGTTCCTCCATTCTCTCACCAAAGTGGAACATATTGGGGTAATTCCCTCACTTGGCCACTAGAGGATGCTAATCCCAGCAGTGCCTCCAAGATGTAACCCCTAGGTGGCACTACCCTAAGGCTACTACCCCTGCCTGCTGGGCTACCAGTAGGTTAAGGGGCCTAAGTTCTGAAATGGGTGCCTCCACCCAGAGGTCAGGGTTAGTAGTGGTCTGACTAGCCTGAGCACAGCCTCCTGGGACACTGTAATCCCCTTCAGTTCCTGCCAGTGGCCCACTCAGTATGCAATAGTTACTTTCATGATATCTCTGATATGCTTTGCAAGTATCCACACAGTATACACTTACCACCAGGACTGGTTTCTTCAGTTCGACCATGGGGACCCCCTGTAAAACAAGATCAAAAAGAGGAAATGGCAAAAGTAGAATATTTTGGGCACAAACAGGATCCACAGACTGGTTGCAATGTAGAAAAAGTAGATCTGATTTATTCAGGGGTTGTGAACAAGGAAGGGGACAATCAGATTAATTAGCTTAATTTCTCTATCAATCACACAGTTTAAATAGTCGACTCTCTTGCTCTTCCAATGAACTTCTGAACACAATGACATCTTCCAAATACACCAGACACTCCAACAAATTCATATCCCCACTGCACGTTCTATCAATCACTGAAAAGTGGCCACAAAGGACCCGATATTCCCTGGGGCATCCTCATAAACTCATAGAATCCAAATAGAGAGTTTTACCCAGGCTACCACCCTGGGACGCACTCCCAGGCTGGCTAATTTCTTTATTAATCTTTTGTGCGGGACTGTGTCAAATGCCTTGCTAAAGTCTAGGTAGGCTATGTTGACAGCCTCTCCCTGGTCTACTACTTTGGTCACCCAGCCAAATAAATCAATTAGATTCATCTGGCATGACCTTCCCACTGTGAATCCATGCTGCCTTGGGTCCTGTGCCCCACTGGGCTCCAGGTAACTCAACATTTGTTTTCTTCAGAAGGGATTCCATCATTTTCCCTACCACAGAGGTCAAACTGACAGCTCTGTAGTTTCTTGCCTCTGTCTTGCTCCCACTTTTGTGAAAGGGAATACCATCCGCTCTCCTCCAGTCCTTAGGTACCACACCATACTCCCATGATTTATTAAAAAGGGTAGTCAGTGGTGTCACTAGTTCTCCCCTCAATTCTTTTAGAATTCTGTGGTGAATCCCATCAGGTCCCATTGCTTTGGCCATCTTCAGTTTTAGGAGATCCTTTGGAGTCCTTTCTTCTGTGAAAGACTGGGATCAACCCTCCTATCCAGAGTTCTTCTGTTAATTGGATTAGGTACCTCCCCCTCCTCCTCTTTTATGAATACTGAGCAGAAGTATTAATTCGGTATCCCTACTTTTTAACTTGCCCTCTCTGCCCTCCCACCGTCCATTATATTAACCTCACCATCTCTCCCTTTGTTTTCTATGCTCCATTATGTACCTATAAAAGGTTTTATCCCCCTTCTTAACTGAGCTGGCTAACTTTTCCTCAGTTTGGGCCTTTGCTATTCTGACTTCCTTCCCTGCTTCCTTCTGCCTTAACTGGTACAGTTCAGCATCCTGCTCCTTCTGTGTTTTCTTATACTTCCTAAATGCTATCTTTTTCTCTCTAATCTTCCCCACCATCTCTTTTGAGAACCACAGTGGCTTTTTATTTTGTTTTGATTAGTTTATTGGCTTCACACAAGGGCTTGTTGCTTCTGTGATGGCAGTTTTGATGTTTTGCCATTGTTATTCTACCCCTCCTTCTTGCCTGTTTGCTAGTGTTTTTCTAAGGCACTCTCCCATTTCAACAAAGTCAGCCCTCCAGAAGTCCAGTACCCTCACTTTTGTATGAATTGACTCTGCAGCTGAGTTTATTGTGAATCACACTGTTTGGTGGCCACTTGTTCCCAGATGGCTACCCACTTCTAAATCTGAGATTCTCTCACTGTCCCCATTTGAGAGTACAAGATCTAAGATTGCTCCCTCCCGAGTGGGTTCCAACACTAGCTGTCTGAGGCATGCCCCCTGTAGGGCATTGAGAATGGCCCAGCTCTTGGATGTGGCTGCCGCTAAGGTGCTCCAGTTAACACCTGGCATATTCAGGCCCCCCTCAACAATATCTCCCCTTTCTCTGCTATCCTAAGGATGCCTTCTATCATATCCTTGTCCATTCCCTGCCCCTGAGATGGGGGTCTGTATACTACCCCTGTGCAGATTGTGGTGCCATTTCCAGTCTGTAAGGTGACCCACAGTGCCTGCTCTCCACCCTGTTTACTCCTTTGTTCAATTACTTTTATCCCTTCTCTTGCATAGAGAGCTACTCCTCCCCCTTTTCTACCCTATCTGTCTCTGCTGTAGGTTGTGTACCCTGGTATGTTAACATCCCAGTCATGGTTCTGTATGTACCATGTTTCTGTGACCACCACAACATCCAGGCATCCCTCTTCCATCAAGGCCACCAGTTCCAGGGGCTTGTTGCCCAGTCTATGGGCATTGGTACTCATTACCCTCCATTTCTTGATGACCTTACCCCTTTGTGCCTCATCCCTGTCCTTACTGCCTTTGTCATTTTCTCCATTTACCTCTGCTCTTCTCCCTATTGACATCTCTATCTTGGCGTTTACCTCACTAACTACCCTGATTTTTTTGGGGGGGCTAGGATTTCCCTGCTCCTTTCCAGTACCTCCCCCCTTGTCTAGTTTAAATGCTTGCCAATGAAACATTTAAATCTATCACCTAGGATCCTGGTTCCCCTCCTGGACAGATGCAGACCTTCACACCAGTATAGGCCTGCATTACTCCAGGTGGATCCCCAGTACCCAATGAAGCCAAACCCCTTAGCTCTGCACCAGTTTTTCAACCACTGATTGAATCCCATTGTGTGGAACACCCTAGCCTCACTCATGCCATAGACAGGCAGCACCTCTGAGAAAGTTACCGTGCATGCTACTTGTCTAAGGCCCCTTCCCAACTCCACAAACTCCTCCTGCCCTGTTCTGATCCCTTTCCCAGCCAGGTCATTTGCCCCTAGGTGGACAATGACATCCAGCTCCCTCCCCCATGCAGCTGCTCCTGTGATCCTGAGGATTCACTCTTTATCCCTCCAAGCCAGGCAGGCACCTTACCTCCCTTCCTCTCCCCTTCCTATCCCAGTTCTACCCTCCTAACAATGGAGCCACCCACCAGGAGTTGTTTCCTTCCCCTGTGGGTTCCCATGCCACTCTCCTGTGGGTCTCCTTTGTGGAGGTTCCCAACATCCTCCTTGGTCTCGACTGCAGGTGCCTCTATAGATTAACCACACTCTGCCAGAGTGGCATATGAATTGTGGAGAGGTACAGCTCGAGAGATGCACCTCTGTTCCACCACCCTCACCCTCCCCAAGCCCACTGTGGTCCAACTGCTCCTCTTTTTTGGCAACCTCAGAGGCAAAGGCAGTGGCCCTGGTGGTCCTTGGGTGAGAGAGGAGGTCCCTCGAATCCTGGCCAACTCAGCCTGGAGATGAGCAACCTCATCCCTCAGCCCAGAGAGGTACCTGCAAGTGGGACAACACCGCATCCTCCAGAATGTCTCCTAGAAGACTGCTACTCCACTGAACTGCACCACTCCCATCATTTCTTATTTCTGGACCCTTAACTGTTCTGTATACTTACTCTTTCCTCTGTTTACTTATTTATTTATATATACTTTTTTCCTCCCTACTTACCTACTGCTTCCATGCCCTGAAAGCTCCTGATCTTCCTGTTCTGAGACAGGAAGTTCCTGTATTTCTCAGTAGTCTCCTTACTTGCTCAGAGTCAGACCACCCGCAGCTAGGGGGGATGGATCGCTACTCTTTTCCTTCTAGGATGGTGAGTCTTTTGTGGCTGTGTGATCACTCCCTTCCTGCTCCCAAACAGGTAGTTCCTGTTGTCAGAAAAAAACTGTGCCTATAAAAGTAGAACTGGCTAAGGGGGGGTGGAGGGGAGGGAAGGTGGGCAATATGGTCCCGGTGGAGAAGTATAGTTCTGACAGCACCTCCTTCCTCTTTCTATTCTCTGCCCAAAGCTATCTAGGGCAGTTTTTAAATCTAAAACAACTGACTTTCTTCTCGCTAAGACCCTCCCCCTAATTTACAGCTCCTTCTACACCTAGATAACTGCACAGATAACAGTTCACTTCAGCCAACTCAGACAAATGCTTAGATAACTGCACAGATAACAATTCACTTTAGCCAACTCAGACAAACACATTAACTTTTTTGTTTGTTTATTTCTTTTTACCCTAAACTGAAGGTCCCAGTAGTAGAGTTCTAGTTCTTTAGTCCCAGTAGAGAAGAATAGTTCTAACAGCACATCCTTCCTCTTACTGTTCTCTGCCTGTTCTCTGCCAGAAGCTATCTAGGGCAATTTTTAAATCCAAAACAACTGGCGTCCTTCTGGCTAAGCCACTCCTCCTAATTTACAGCTCCTTATGCACCCAGATAACTGCACAGATAACAATTCACTTTTTCTAAGATAACATTAGTCTGATTGTTTAGCTACCTTAAGACTCTTTCCAAATGGAATGGGCCAGTTTACATGTGCTCACAGGATTCCATGGAAATAGTCAATGATAGACTGAAATGTTTTTAGGAGGAAACTTCCAAACAAGAAATCATCCCCAGTTCTATCAGTGATATACACTGTGTGGTTGACTTTCATCTTGCCAAACCTCAATTTTAGCCACACTTTACCTAGGGTCTGTTGAGCCCTCCCCCCCCCATATGCTACTACTTGTAAGCCATCAGAGAGGAATTTTAACACCTTGCAGTTTCCTACCACATCAACCAATTTGTCATACAAGCTTTAGGACATCAAGGTAACTTTTGCTCCAGAGTCAACTAAAGCTTCATGACTCAGGCTGTTTTTAATGCTGATGTCAAAGTAAAACCTCTCTGTCCTTCCTTTGGTGATTAAGTTGCCCAAGTAGAATTTATTTTCCTGTGACACTCTACACTATCTGCAGCAATAACCTGGGATACCGCTAGGGTAAGGTCTGGTTCTGCATAAACACTCTCATTTTTCAGTTTCATAGCAGTTTTATTACCATCATCAGCAAATGCAATTTCATTGACCTGGGCAGCATTAGGAAAGACAGAAGGCACTAGTCAATGGCCATTATTACTGGTTTCACTGGTACTTGAGATTGCAGAAGGGTTTTACACAGATGAAGGAAACCGAGAAGGTAGAGGAGGAGGTGGGACCAAATGTTGGAGTAGCATTTTTTATCTCCCTTTATTCCCTGTATTTCCTCCATGACTGGGGACCCAAGTTGAGGTCTATCTTGGAACCTGTAACCATCTTGCTCATTGTTATAGCTTTGATGCCTCCATAGCACCTCTACCACCCCTATAGTCATTGTTGTATCCTCTGTAGTATCCTCTCTTCAGCCGCATCCTGTACCAGAATCATAACCTCCATAGGAGGATCCTTGGTTTTGGTATGGCTGAAATTGTGGGAATTGCTGAGGGTTTAGATAGAACTGTGATTCAGGGCCTCGTGGTAGAACCACAACAGGGGAAGCTTGGGCAGGGTTGGTAGGTTGGGCTAGCCTGTTGCTAGCCTTGCTTGTAGAGCAGAAAACAGCTAACTAAAAGAAGCTACATTTTCTTATTAATTTAACACTTATATCTCAGCAGGAGTCAGGGTCTGTTGAGATTAAGCAGACAGATACTTTATTTGAAGTAGAAGGGGTCTTATTTAGGGTTAAAAAAGAAAGAAAAGAAAGAAAGTCTGTGTGTGTTCTGTGCTGTGAAGGGTACTGTATCAACTTACTTTGCTAAACCAGTAGGAGGAGAGAGAGCTTAATTGGGGGGGAGGTGGCTTAGACACTATAAAAGCAGGTGACTCAAATTACAACTTCCTGTTGCTTGCCTTTTTTTTCTTACTAATTACCCTCCATCCCACCCTAAGCCAGTTCTACTTTTGTAGCCACTGGATTTGACTGTCAACAGGAACTTCCTGTTTGGCAGCAGGAAGGGGAAAGATCATAGAGAAACATTGGTTTTGTCAACCCTGTGTGGTACCATTTGCTTGTAACTGACTCTTCAGTGAATAGCAGAGCATTGTGGAAACCTGGAGGACTAGCAATAGGCTAGTATACCTCCTACCCCAAAACAACATCTCTCTGTTAAAAGCACT
This sequence comes from Neoceratodus forsteri, assembly GCA_016271365.2. Taxonomy (NCBI): domain Eukaryota; kingdom Metazoa; phylum Chordata; order Ceratodontiformes; family Ceratodontidae; genus Neoceratodus; species Neoceratodus forsteri. The sequence continues at coordinate 70,372,035 of CM028133.1, forward strand.
GTTGCCTGGTGGTTCTCTTGCCCTTTTAAGGGCTTGTAAACCTTCAACTCACAGAATATTGCTGAATTTAGGTAAATATTGTTATTTTTACTTCGCGCTGAAAATGGAAGTGAATGGACACTTACTTCCAGTTTTTTTGCTTAAAACCTGCCCCTCTAGCAAGCGGGGCGAGCATGTGCAGGTCCACGTGCGGAGACGCACGCAGAGACACGTGCATTTGTGCATGTCTGCTGTGTCTGCTGGGCACGCTGAAACTGCTGGCATTAAACAAACTTGGATAAGATAATTTTAGCATATCCTCTACTTTGTAAATATACACCTTTATTAATGGAAAAGGAACTTAGTAAGTGTATGCAATGTTTGATGTATAGTGAGGGAAAGTATGGGAGCGAGTATGTATGTGCTAATTGCCATCTGATTACTACTCTTGAAGCAGAGATAGCATTTCTGCTTAATATTAAACCAGTTTCTACTGATATTAGGGGAATTGGAAAGTTACATTGATCTTATGGATGAACAGCTTCATTCTAATGAACAATTTCCTTCCGTTTAGGTAGCATTTCTATGCCTCCTGAAGAGGAGACAATTGTAACGACTAGTACTAGTATACCTGTTGCCTCTGTCCCCTCTTATAAGGTGGATGATTATCCACCCTCTTCTCATGATAATGATAACTGGACCATTGTCACAAAGCCTCTTACAAAAAAGGAGGGGTGGTCAAATACACAATAGTGCCCCTATTGAAACTTGTAATAAGTTTGTGCAATTGACTGTATCAAATAATGAAGTGCTACATGATTTATCCTGTGCATCACCCTCTGTTGATAATAAAGGTTTAAAAACACTTTCAATAAGGAGTTAATGCCCATGAATATTTGTCCTAGTAAGTCTCAAGCTACCAAATCAATACCTATTAAGTTAATCGCTCCAGAGTGTGTTAAACAATCACCTGTTTCTGATTCTTGTACCCCTACTGTCTCAAAACAAGTGTTAGTCCTGAGAGATTCAATCATTAAGCACATTGACAGGGCAGTATGCAATAGTGACAAGAGCAACCACACTTGTTCTAGCTTCCGTGGGGCCAGGGTATCTGACATTACCTCCATGATACCTAAAATTTTACAAAATGCGGGGGAAAATCCACTGGTTATCATACATGCCTGTGTTAATGATATAAACAACACCCCATTTAATCAGTTACAATAAGACTATGTGGTGTTATGTAACCTGCTACTTGATAGGGGATGCTGTGTATGTATATCTGAAATTCTACCTGTCCTGAGAGCAACATCTACCATGACGCAGAAAATCAAAGCCCTAAATGAATGGCTGAGAAAGTGGAGTTTTAAGCAGGATATACCCTGTATTATCCACTAGGAATCATTTTCAGATTGTTCTTCCTTGTGTTGCTGGGACGGTTTACATCTCAGTCGTAGGAGTAGTACTAAGGGGAAAAGCATAACTAAAATCATAAATCATTTGTTTAAACTAAAAACAATGGGGGACAATGGGTCTATTCCCAAGCCTCTGAATGCTTACCAAAATATTATTACAACTAAATGTAAATTCCTAGCTTTGAATGCAAGATCTTTAAACCAATTCAAATTAGCAGAACTCAAAGCCAAATGTAAAACTTTAAATATAGGTGTGGTGGGAGTAGCTGAAACTTGGTGAGACACATCCTCAATTTGGTCCAGAGAAATTCCAGGTTATAAGTTACATCATAAAAACAAACTAGATAACAAGGCGGTGGAGCCTGTATGTACATACGAAATGATATTCCTTCTTTTGAAGTGTGTTCTCCCTTTCCTTTGGAAAGTATATGGGTTAAAATCTTATTGAAGGAGCAGTTCTATATAACTATTGGTAACATATATCGACCTCCATCTGCAAATTCAGATTTCACAACTGATATGTTTTAAGAAATTACACATTTTTCAGAATCTCAAGATACTGTAATATTTGGTGACTTTAACCTCCCTCATATTAACTGGGACTCATTCTCATGACAGTTCTATGCTGAGAAAGGACTAATAGATGTGGTACTTAGTACTGGATTACAACAACTTGTTACTGAACCCACTCAAGGTCCTAATATTTTGGTTCTATTATTTACTAACATAGAGCAAAAAATTAGCAATTTACAAATTTGGGATCCACTTGGAACCAGTGATCATTCATCTATTCTTTTTGAAATTCAACAGTTTAAAACTACACAAAGGAAGTTATACTGTACAAAAAATTATAATAAAGCTAATTTTTCTCAAATCAATGAATACTTACAAAACCTAAACTGGGAATCTAATCTTCTTAACTGTACAACACAACAAGCTTGCGACTTTTTTAAAAACATTGTACATTATTTGGAAAATACCTTTATTCCATCTAAGAGGAAATTTAATAATAAAGGATAAATTCCCCCTTGGTTCAACAAGACAATTAAAAATCAGATTAAAATAAAATTTAAACTTTTTAGGAAACTTAAGAATAGTTATGTTCCATTTAAAACTACTCTAATACATAAATACAGACTATCTGTGAAAAACTCAAAAAATTCTATTAAATTGGCAAATAATAAGCTAGAATTTAAACTAGCTCACACAAAAGACTGTCACAAATCTCTTTTCTCCTATATAAATAGTAAAAAAAAAGGTGTATCAAGGACCATTGGTCCCATTATAACCAATGGCTCTTCTCTATCTGATATAGAAGCCTCAAATCTCTTTAATAAGTACTTCTGTTCTGTCTTCTCTCAAATATCACCTATTAGTACATTTATAGTTCACCATGTATATTATCATAGGTATCCAACTGACATTATACAGGGTATCAAAAAACTAAAAAAAAAAAATACTAGTCCATGTCCAGACGGCATTCATCCATGGTTTCTGATTGAAACCTCTATAAATATTTTCATACCTTTGTCAATTATCTTCAACAAATCCTTACAAGAAAGCATTGTACCAAATGTACAAATAACTGTTTAGCAATAGTTACTCCCATATTTAAAAAAGCAATAGAGGTTCTGTGCAAAATTATCATCCAATTAGCCTGACCTCAGAGGCTGGTAAATTAATGGAACGAGTAATGAAGTCTCTAATAGATCAAGATTGTGAAAAATTAGGAATTTATTTTTCAAATTAGCATGAGTTTACTCCCAAGTATTCCTGCACCACCAATCTGATATCTTTTTACAATAATATAAGTACTCTTCTAGATGTGGGTATCCCTATTGATGTAATTCTTTTGGACTTTGGAAAAGCTTTTGATAAAGTCTCACATGAAAAACTCATTACTAAAATGCACAATCTAGGTTGGTGACTAGGAGGTCACGTGATGTTAACTTTCTGGGCAGCAGCAGGGGCTTGGAGCTCTCTACTCCCGTCAACTTTATCTACCCCAATCTGGGATTCGTGAAGAACAATTTCAACAATTTACATTTCATCTGATTGACTGTACTCCACCTATTGGCCTCAGGACATTTTCTTGTTATAATCCTCGATTATATAAGGGGATGGAGGTGGAGAAAAAACAGGCTGCAATCAGGCACACACCACCATCAACTCCCGAAAAGCTGCCTAAAAAGGCGAGGAACCAGTCTGGCTCTACTTCTGATAAAATGGGTAATAAAGCTCAGCCGCCTAATCTTCTCACTGAGGAGAAATTTCTGCAGGAACTAGCTCCTCTGAAAGATGTATTGCAAACCATCACTTCGGAACTTACATCTATTCAGGGAGACCTCTCCTCTCTCACCACAAGGGTGTCTGATTCGGAGGCCAGAATCCACTCCCTAGAACAGTGGAAAACCAAAGCAGAATCTGATCTGACCACGTTAAATCAACAGGTCAAGAAGCTGAAACTAAAAATGGAAGACCTGGAAGGTCGCAATCGGAGGAACAATCTGCTCATTTTGGGTCTACCGGAATTCGAGGAGGGATCGGATTCCATCGCTTTTCTTCAGAAATTCCTAGCCAAAACAGTGGGCCCTTCAACTCTTAACCCCCACTACCACCTGGAGAGAGGACACAGATCTTTGAGACCCAGAACTCTGCCGGGCTCCCCCCCACGACCAATGATTATGAAATTCCTCAGCTACATCGAAAGACAACATGCCCTTACTAAATCCTGAGAGCTGCAATCCATCATGTGGGGACCAGCCAAACTTCGTATTGCTCAAGATCTCCCCAAAGAAACCAGAATGAAGAGAACTGCATTTCATCCCGTCGTCCAAAAGTTAATTGCGGTGGACATTCCCTTCAGAATGGTGTATCCTGCCACCCTCAAAGTTATTATTGGGACAACTCCCAAAGCTACGATTCCCGGACTTGGCCTACAAAGATTCTCTGCCAAACTTCCCAATCTTTTTCAAACCAAACAGCTGAACTTTAGTCCCCAGTTTCAGCTCTAAGGCGAGGCCTTAAATTGTTTTTTCTAGGTTTTGATGTCTTTTTTTCTGTTTGCTTTACCTGAGTAGTTGACTCTGATACTGTCATGGTGAGCGGAGACCCCCAGCGGCCCGGACGGAGGCTGGGGTGAACCGTGTTGCGTCTGGTTCTCACTAGCTACCCGGAACCAAGCAGGGGTGGTTGCAGGATTTAGCCTTGCTGCTTTCAATGAGGGATCAATTTGGTCCCACCCCATAATAGTTCCCCGGGGAAACACTATGACTATGGTGGGACAGTACCTCCAGCTTTCGGCCCACCCTGCCATTCCCCTGTCTTCCTCCTACATCCTAAGTGAGGGTGCTGACTTGCTGGAGAGCATGAACCTGTGTTCCAGTGATCATCAAACAGTGTGGTTTAGTACAAGCACTTGACACAGACAAGCATCACAAAACTGAGCGTCCTGCCTAGCTAGAGGGCGAGCACTTGAATTCCAGTGCTCATCACACAGAGGTGAGTAAACTCCTTTTCCTTGGGCTTTTTTCCTTTTGGATATAATAGGGATTTGCTCAGTGGAATCACAATCCCTAATATAAAGATCGCGAAATTAGTTGATGGGGGGATAGCTCCTGAGCCCTTTGTGACTGCTGTAAGTTGCATTGCGAGCTTATAGAAGGGGGGGGGTGTAAACCCAGTCCCATATATAAGATTATCCTTGTTTTATCTGGTTCAGATGAAAATCATTTCTCTGTCTTTGTTTTTGATTTTTTGGAGACCCTTTAATTTGAAAGATCTTAATAGCAAAGGGTTTTCTGGGTTTGCAACAGGGACCTGGTTCTCAGGCTTTCATCACATTTGCTCTCAATTTTTGAATGTTCATGCCTGGTACCAGGATGTATATAGTTGGATTGACTTATTAAGGGGATACAATAGGGGAAGGGAGTTGGGAGGGTTGACCTGTCTGCCTCTTCACATGTACTATTTTAAATCAGATCTGCTCTGTTTGTTTATGACACTGCTACCTGTGATAAACTCTTTTTGGAAGACCATAGTGGGTTGGAGTATTGGGTTTAGAGTGTGCTTTTTCTATTGCACTACAGTTGTGAGTTCTATTAACTGCCTTTCTGTTATCCTGTTTTTAAAATGGCTGTAAACACTGTCAAAATCGCATCATGGAATGTGCATGGGCTCAGGGAGAAAGTCAAGGGGAACCAAGTATTTAACCACTGCGACTTATTTCAGACTGATATCCTACTATTACAAGAAACCCACTTAACCAGCTCAGAGGCTAAATGGTTGTCTAGATCTAGCTTTTCACAGGTGTTTGTTGCAAATGGGTCAAGTTCTAGTAGAGGTGTCACCATACTCATTAAAAAATATGTCATCTTCCTGGTAAATACAACAATAACTGACCCAGAAGGTAGATTTATATTGATCAAGGGTTCCCTCAATGGTGGTGCTGTCATTCTAGGCTCAATATATGGTCCAGTAGGGGGTAGCTCCGAATTTTTCATGACCCTAGCAGATAAAATAAGTACCCTACTTCCCTCCCAGCTTATACTAGAAGGTGACTGGAACGTTCCACCATCCCACCTATTAGACAAAGACCCTCAATCAAGTTGTCCACTCACTCTGGCTCAAAGGTCCCTACTAGATTTTCTGCATACATTATGGCTATGTGACCCCTGGCGTCTCTCCAACCCCTCCCTTAGGTCCTTTTCCTTTTTTTCTCAACCCTATAGATCCTGGTCTAGAATAGACTACATTTTGATTAGCAAAACCCTTCTCCCTGGTCTCCTTCAGTCTGGTATTGAGCCGATTGTGCTCTCCGACCATGCAATAGTATGGGCAAGAATTTCCACAGACCCGAATCCCCAAAGGGACACTATCTGGAAGCTTAATACTCAACTCCTTAAGGATCTCCACTCAGTGACCCACATTAAAACCCTCATTTCTCACTTCCTTGAGAACAATCTTAGCTCTACCCCAAGACTTGACATCATTTGGAGCTCACTAAAATGCTATCTAAGAGGTGAATTAATCAAACTGGCCTCGGCGAGGAAAAGAGCTAGACAATCTCGTGCCTCCCTACTAATGAACAAGATCAAGGAGCTTGAAAGTTCTTACTCCCCTTCCTCTCCTCTGTCATCCCTCAAAGCCCTCCTGGCAGTCAAAAATGAGTATACAGATCTCCTCAAAGAAAAAGCTGAATATAGCTTACTTAAGACCCAAACCAAGTATATTGAGGAAGGCGAGAAGGCCGGCAGGCTCCTGGCTTTAAGACTCCGTACACTTGAAAGCTCCAGACTAATCCCGGCCCTACAATCCCCTGAAGGCTCCATTAAAACCTGTCCCAGGGAAATTGCACAGATTTTTGAGAATTACTATAGGAATCTCTATAGTATGCCTTCTTCTTCTGCTTCTCTCTTAGATATATCAACCTACCTGGCAGATCTTGACATTCCCCAACTCTTGCCCTCTCAAAAGGAAACCCTGACCACTCCTATTTCACTTTCCAAAATAGAAAAAGCTATCACCTCCATGGCTTCGGATAAGGCACCAAGCCCAGATGGGTTCCCCTCAAATTTTTACAAGGTCTTTTCCAAAGAGCTTGCCCTTTACTCCTCAAACTATACTATTACCTCTTCTCTACCACCACTTTGGACCCCACACTTCTCGAAGCCACCATTATCCTAATTCTTAAACCCGATAAAACTCCTACTGACCCAGCGAGTTACGGACCCATATCTCTTCTAAACTGCGATATGAAAATTCTTTCTAAGGTCTTGGCCGAGCGGATTAAGAAAACCTGGACCCATCTCCTTAGCCTGGAACAAGCTGGATTCATCCACTCTCATTCCCCATCAGACCACCTCAGAACCCTCTCTCATATTTCTCATCTTGCCCAATCATCCTATCTCCCAATGGCCCTGATTTTGTTAGGTGCAGAGAAAGCATTTGACAGAGTTGACTGGTCTTTTCTTTGGGCTACGATGGCCAAGATGGGCTTCCCAACCTCTTTTCTCAAATGGATCCAGGTTTTATACAAATCCCCTTCAGCCAAGATATACTGTAATGGTGTTTTCTCCTCACTCTTTCAACTTCACACTGGTACCAGACAAGGCTGCCCTCTCTCACCCTTTTTGTTCAATTTATATCTCGAACCCCTCCTTCTTAAGCTTAAATCTTCCCCACTTATTCAAGTTTGTATGGTGCATCAACAAGAGTTAGTTCTCTCAGCCTATGCTGACGACATACTTCTACATGTTACTCACCCCGCCAGTTCCCTAGGCCACGCACTGCAACTCATCGCTCAATACGGCAACCTCTCTCAATATAAATTGAATACATCAAAATCTGAAATATTCCCTTTAAATACCTATACATACAAACATGAACTTATTAAATTTGGCATGAGATGGTCCCCTAAATCGATTAAGTACCTAGGTATTCATTTTACCTCAGACCCTTCTCTACTCAGGAAACTCAATTTAGATAGACTCATATCCAGCTAGATTTACAAAGGTGGTCTAATTTCCCTATCTCCCCATGGGGCAGGATTAATATTATTAAGATGAATATTCTTCCCCGTATCTTTTATCCTCTCAACCTACTAGGTCTCTGGTTGTCGCTTATCTACAACAATTTCACGCATTTTCTCGGTTTGTCTGGCTAGGAAAGCAGTTCACTGCTCATTTCTCAAACTATCCTCCCTAAGGATAAAGGTGGTCTCAGACTTCCCAACATAGTTTTTATTATTGGGCTGCCCACCTCTCTAAACTAGGTAGATGGTTTTCAACCCATCCTGAATCCTTTCCCCCGATTTGCCTCCAAATTGAGAAACTGATCCTTTCGGAGCTCAAAATGGATCCCTATGCAATTTTCTATACTCCTGCCTCTGTGCTTTCACAATGGATAACTGACCAAACAATTCTCACATCCCTTAAATCTCTTTTCCAATGCCTATATTTCCTTAAAGTTTTCCCTAAAATGGATCTAGCACAACCTATCATCCTCAACCCCAATATCAAGTTGGGCAACTCGATGATTACCCCTGAGTGGCTCCCACAAATTAAAGAAACTAATCTAGAACACTACTATGACCAAGGATCCCTCCTTTCAACCTCTGATATATTAGCTAAATTTGATATTCCCAATAATAAGATTTTCAAAGTATACCAATTAAGACATCTTATTGCTGCGAAATTTGGCTCACAGTTTAGAGAACCCAAAGTTCAACTCTTCCTCTCCCATATCTTTACCCTTGCTTCTAAACCACATTCCATTTCTCTAATATACTCCTTCCTACTGGACTACAAATTCCCGAAACCAATCGAAGGTTCTAGTATCTGGCTTTCCTTACTCCCAGATTCCACCCTCAACTGGGCCCATATTTGGAAGGACCTGCACAAATACCACACCCAAGATAGGCTTAGACTTACCCAATATTACATATTAAATAACATGTACTATACCCCTAAGAAACTTTTCCGGCTTAAAAAACTATCTCTTTCCCTCTGCTCCAGGTGTTCACATAGCGAAGGAAATTCCCTACATATTTTCTGGTACTGTAATAAGGTTGCCCCCTTGTGGTCCACTATCCAAGACAATCTAGACCCTTTACTTGACTTCACCAACCTTTTCACTCCTGAAATTTGTATTCTAGAGGACTACTCTGGCATAGATTGCTTAGAACGCCGATATCACATGGCCCTTGTGTCTATAGTGGTCAAGAGACTAGTTCTTAAACATTGGACCAACCAGCTGACCCTGACCTATTCTGAATGGTTGGCAGAGCTCTCAACCTACTTTAACATGGAGAGGCTGATAGCCAGCTCACGTAATCGCATGGACCTGTTTCACAAAAAATGGGGCAACTTGTATGCGTTATATTTGCATCAATGACTTCTTGACGTCCTCTCTGATGCCCACTGTGGTTTCCTTTTCCCTTTTCCCTTTCCCATTTAATTCCTCGGATTTTGAAGGCAGGATCAAGATTTGATGTACTTATGAACTCGCTAATAGGACTAGTTATATAGGTATGCTGCACACTCTATAGGGTTTTTTTGGGGGGGGAGGGTAATGTTTTTGTTCTGGGGTTTTTTTTTTTTTTTTTTTTTTTATACCGTGTATGGGTACCTGACATAAACTATGCAATGACCTGTTTATGCTGGTTATGTTAAAATCAATAAACTTGAATAAAAAAAAAAAATCTAGGTTGGTCACCTGATATTGTCAACTGGACTTTAAACTGATTAACAAATCATTCTCAGAGAGTCAGAATTAATGATATCTTGTCTGATTCAGGTAGTGTGACAAGTGGTGTAGCACAGGGGTCGGTCTTGGGACCAGCATTGTTTAATCTCTTTATCAGTGATCTACAAACAGGGCCAAATAACTTCATGGTTAAATTTGCAGATGATACTAAATTGGGGGGCAAGATTAATAATCAAGAAAATATTTCTGCATTAGAGAAGGATTTGGAAAAATTAACACTTTGGGCAAATGAAAATCATATGCAGTTTAATCAAGACAAATGTTTACTAGTGCATTTCGGTGTACATAATCCAAAAACAATATATGATATAAACGGACTACCACTTCACTCATCAAATTGTGAAAAAGATTTAGGGATATATGTTAATAATAAACTTACATCAAATGATCACTGTGTTAGAACTGCTTGCACGACCAACAGATTTTTGAGGCAAATAAAACACACTTTTGTAAATGGCACTGAACAATGCCTTATTCCATTGTATAGGGCATACATTAGACTGTATTTAGACTATGGCTTCCCTTTCTGGAATCCAAACCCAAAAAAAAGACATAGCAATTCTTGAACAGGTTCAAAGGAGAGTAACTAGAATGATTCCAAGATTAACAAACTTGGATTATCAGAACAGATTAAAAGCTACTGGTCTCTTCTCTCTTCAAACTAGAAGATTAAGAGGTGATATGCCTCATGGTTTTTAATTTAATAAATTCACCAGATCTAATTGAAAATGTGGTCTAACACTCTCAAAAGGAGACATGTTCTGAGACTGCATAATAAACAGCTTGAAGTAAAACTTATAAACCAGCAAAAGGGGAAACTTTTTCCAATAAGAGCATCCATTGTATGGAACACCTTGCCACAAGAATTGGTAGAGGCAACTAGTGCCACTGTCTTTAAAAACAAATTAGATGTTTTGTTGAGGGATAATAGATAAATAATGTCCCATATAGTGTGGGGAACAGTCTCGATGGGCTCTGGCCTTCTTCTGTTCTTTCATACCAAGTAATACTGCAGGGTCAGGCACTGCTTTGAGCTGCTCCTCAGCTTTTTCTGGTTGAATGTTGTTACCTCTTTTCTTCCTTTGTCTCCTGTTTTTGGGAGGAGACAACTCACTCCCTTCCATAGTTAAAGTATCTGTAGTAGTTATGTCAGACCCTTGAACCTTAGGAGTGGGCATCCCCCTTTTCTGTGTGGGGGGAGTCATCACCTCTTCCAGAGTCTCAAATGTGTTCTGCCTGTCTGGCAATCCAGTGAATGTCCCTGGGCCTCTTGTTAAGTCAGAGTGCCAATTGTGTCCTGATAGCAGGGGGTAAACCTTGGTAATATGCATCTCAGAAGTCATCTAAATCACTGTCTGAGTGATCTTCTGCTCAAAAGTACACATCCTTCGGCCTACAATAGTATTCCCTAGGACCTTGAGCAACCCAACACCTCATTTGGTAGGCAGCATGTCTGACTGCCCCCTTAGTGTGATATTTACCAAATTCCTTCTTTAGGAATTTATACAGTTTGTCAGGTTTGTTCCTACTTTCTCTAGACATTCTTGACCACTCTGCTTGAGGATCATAACAGACCATCTAATCACAAAACTCTGTTCTTCCTCATTAGTTATGGATAGAGATTCAAAACACTCTTTTAGTTTTCGAGCATGTTGCTCAATTCCTCCTTTCACAGATTTAGAATTATACCTTTCTCCTACCAATTTCAAAGCTTGTGTAATAGTATTTGATTTGAAATACCCCTGTTCCTTTTTAGAAATATTTTTACTTCTTCTAGACCCATCAGATGACTCATCTTCAGAATCAGAACTTTTCTGTTTAGTTTCATGTCTCTTTTTACACTTGTCATATGATTTTTCTTCTGAAGAGGAATATTCCTTTTCAAGAGAGGTGTCATTTGGGCTTGATTCCTCAGATGCTTTTATTCTTACATGATTTTTACTTTTGGCCTTTAAGCCTTCACAGTTTTCACTTAACTTAATATACTCCTTTTCCAAAAGGGCACAATACTCCTTTAGTTGCTTATTTCCTAGCCCATTTGGCACAGCTTATGATTTATAGTTTCCTACCAAGTTATCTGGTTCACTTGAAGTACTCATCAGTCCATTTAGTGGGCTGATTTCTCTATTTACATGTACTGTTCCTCTTTCTTCTATTACCACTTTTTTTTTAGAAACTCAGATTGCCCTTTAGTACCAAATTGAGAAAGGGAATGTGGCTGGTAGGAAACTATGTTTTTTAGGTTTTGGGTAGGAAGGATTATATGTCCTAATGGCATCTTCCTCTAGTCCATTACCTTGACTAGCTTGGGGATGACTCATTTAAGCCTCTTGAGTTAGAGGTTTCCTCCTTCTTCTTGGCTAATAGGTGTCTCTCCCTCTCTGTCCACTGTTTCTTTTCACTTTCATATTACTCCCTTATATCATTATCAAGGCCCCTGGAATTCTGCGGTTCTGCGGTTGCGGAATTTGCCGCAGAATTTGCATCATGGCACAGAATATAAATAGTGCCGCAGAATTCATTGTTTTTGGTGAATTTTCATATAAATATACTGTTTTTTCCATAGTGTCAGGCTTTCTTTCCCACCTCATTTATCCTGAAGCCCCCTCCTCTATGCTCAACATATGATGTCATCGATGACATCACATCATATTTAGCCAATGACAGGACAGCATTCTGCCAGAGAAATGAATAAATCATGCCGCAGAAATCAGAAAATGCTGCCGCAGAAGTCAAGAAGCCCTGCCACAGAAATCAGAAAATTCTGCCGCAGAACACCAGAGGCCCTGATCATTATACTTTTGGGTCAGTGTAGTTAGCTCCTTGGTAACCTGCTCATTAGCAAATGCTAATTCTGTTTTTTCCCCTTTTCAAAACTGTATACACCCATTCTGCTGGTTAACAGCATTTGTTAACAGGAATTTCAGTCATTAGGTTGACCAAGACACAGTCTTTGTCAGATAATTATGCTATACTTTTATCTAACTGTTTTTCTAATAACTCAGCTTGGTCTGTGAATTTATTACATTCCAGTGATGTTTCTTGTAGTTGTTCACTCAACTGTCTTGCTTCACTTGTTAAACATGTTTGTTCATACTAGACACCAGCAGAGTAGGCCTATTGGTCTATCAAGTCTGCTTGTGCTTCAGCACCCTGGTTGGGTACCGTAGCCCTCTATCTGTCTCCTTCCACTGTTACTCCATCCCCCAGTCCTGTCCCCCCAGCAAACCAGCCTCTGCTTCACCACTTGTCTATACCTGTCCCACCTTCTCTTGAATCTCTCCACTGTAGCTGCCTGTACCAGCTCCCTTGGCAGTGCAATCCATGGTTCCACCACTCTCTCGGTGAAGTACCTCCTCCTCCTTTCCCCCTAATCCTACCACCCTCGATCTTCCAACTGTGTCCTCTGGTGATTCCACCCTCTTTCAATCAAAAGATCCTATCTTGGCTTACCTTATTTACTCCTCTGAGGTACTTGAAGACCTCAATCATGTCCTCCTGATCCCTCCTTTCCTCCAGCGAGAACAGTTGGAGCTCCACTAGTTGTTCCTTATATGTCACATCCCCCAGGCCCTGGACCATTCTGGTTGCTCTCCTCTGAACCCTCTCCAGGAGTTGGATGTCCCTCCTTTTGGTGCGGCCTCCAGAACTGCACACAGTACTCAAGATGTGGTCCAACTAGGCTGCTGTACAGTGGCAAAATCACCTCCCTGTTCCTTGAAGTAATCCCCTAGTGATGCATCCCTGCATCCTATTTTCCCTGACTGCAGCCCTCCTGCACTGCTCTGAATTATTCATGTTAACATCCACCAACACTCCTAGGTCTCTGACCCCTGCCATGGCCTGCAACACATACCCCCTCAGGGTGTACAGATAGTTGGGGGTTTCCCACCCTAGGTGTAGCACCTTGCACTTGGAGGAGTTAAATTTCAATTTCCAGGAGCAGGACCACCTATCCAGAGTATCCACGTCCTCTTCCAAGGCCAATCTCCCCTCCTCCCCCTCCACCACCACAGCCAGCTTAGAGTCATCTGCAAAGAGACTCATTTCACACCCGATTCCTTCCCTGATATTGGAGATGTAAGCGTTAAACAGGAGTGGCCCCAGGACTGATACCTGTGAGACCCCACTTATGATCTCCCTAGAAGATGAGACCTCCCCTTCCGACAACTGCCTACTGAGTGCACCCTGAAAGCCAATTTCCAATCCACCTAACTGTCAATGGGCCTAGCCCCATGCCCCCCAGCTTCTCCCTTAGGCCAATGTGAGAGACCAAATCAAATGCCTTGCTAAAGTCCAGGAACAGTACATCCACTGGTCACCCCCTGTCGAGTGCTGATGTCACCCACTCAAAGAACTCTGCAAGGTTTGTTTGACATGACAAATACATGCTGCCAGTCATCCAAGTAACCCATCTCCTCTAAGAAACCTCCCAGCCTTTCCTTAAGTATGCTCTCCATTACCTTCTCCACCACTGATGTCAAACTGACAGGTCTATAGTTTCCCGGCTCTTCTCTTGATCCCCCAGTATGGATGGGCACAACATGCATCTGCTTCCAATCCCTTGGCACCATGCCTGCCTGTCTGGAGTGACAAATTAAAGAGATCTGCCAATGGCACAGCCAAAACATCTGCCAAATTCCTCAGTACTCTGGGATAAATAGCATCAGACCCCAGAGATTTATCCTTTTTTAGGGACTGGAGGACTTCCCACACCTAACCAATAGGGATATCAGCACCTGTTCCTCCCCCCACTCAACAGAACCAGCCTGATATCTCACCCCTGGCCTACCTCCCCCAACGGCTCGTTCTTCAGCAGGTACCCCAATAGTCAGGTCTGCTGCACCTTCTGTGTCCTTCAACCCCTTTTTTGGAAGTTCCCCAGCCTCCTCCCTAGTGAACACTGAAGCAAAGTATTCATTCAGTACCTCTGCCTGCTATCCAGCCCCTTCCACCCACTCCCCAACTGTCCTCAACCTACTAAGCTGGCCCTTGACCTTCTTCCACTTACCAGTATACCTAAAGAACCTCTTTTCCCTAACCAATGTCCCCTGCACCAGCCTCTGCTCTTTCCAGGCCTTTGTCCCCCTCACCACTCTGGTGACTTTCCTGGTTGCAAGGTGATAGTTCTCTCTATCCCTCCCTCCTCTAATTTTTTTGTACCTATTGTAGGCAGCCTTCTTCTCCCTTACCACCTCCTGGACCTCCTTGGTCCACCAGCATGATTTATGAGACCTACCACCCTTGCACTTCACTCTTGCACAGGTCCTGGTGGCCTCCTGTAGCAACCACTTTATGATCTCCCACTTACTTTCCACTTCCAAACCTGGTTTTATCTCCTGCAAATGCCCCTTGATAATTTCCTCCCATGTTCTGAAAGTCCACCCCTCTAAAATCAACTATCATTGTCCTTGAATGCTTTCTGGTTAATTAGCTCTAAATTTTTTTCTTTCATTCTTTCAAGATCTTTTATTCTTTCTTCCTTACTCATAATTGAAGGCTGGGAAAATACTGGAGACTGTATCACTGCCTCAGATTTTATAATTTTATATTCATTATCACATGGATTAAAAATTGGTTAACTGATCGCTCTCAACAGGTGAGCATAAATGGATGTTTTTCTGACATTGGATATGTGACATGTGGAGTTTTTCAGGGGTATGTACTGGGTCCATGTTTATTTCAAGCCTTTATATCTGACGTAACATCTTACTGTTTGTCATCTGCTGTTAAATACACGGATGACATTAAGATTGGAGGACCTTGCTCTAGTTTGGATGAATTTAAAATTATACCACAGGACTTAAATCATATAAATGATTGGGTTACTCACTGGGGTATGCAGCTAAATTATTCCAAATGTAAAGTTATGCATTTGGGTATTTCCAGTCCCAAAAATACATACATGTTAGGACACCATCTCCTTAGTGAGACAACAGATGAGAAAGACTGCGGTATTATTTCAAATAATTTTGACTTTTCCAATCATATTAATGTAGCTATAAACAAGGCAAATAAATGCTGTTTTTGACAGAACACTTTGGTTTCAGAGTAAAATACAGCAGTCTAGAGCTACAGATTGTTTATTGATAAAATCACTTCTATCTTCGCAGGAGTTAGTACCTGTTTGGATTAAGCAAACAGATACTTTATTAAGAAGGGGTCTCATTTAAGTACAAAAAAAGAAGAAGAAAGTCACTGTGTGTTTCTCTGAGGAAGGGGGATGTATCAGCTTAAGTTACTGAGTCAGAGCAGAGGGTGAATCTAATTGGGGCTGTGGCTTAGCAGCTTAGTAGTACAAAAGCAGCTGTCTCCAATTACAGCTTCCTGCTGTTTTTGACAGAACACTGGTTTCAGAGCATGATACAGCAGTCCAGAACTACAGATTTTTACTAAGTGCCCTCCTTCCCACCCCACCACCCACCCACACAAAGCCAGTTCTACTTTTATAGCCACTGGATTTCACTGACAACAACAACTTCCTGTTTGGCAGTAGGAAGGGAAGGATCACTGAGACACATTAGTTTCATCAACCATGAAGGAACCTAAAAAACAAAAAAACTCTTTCTCCATCCCTGGCTGCTGGAGGCCTGAGTCCAAGCACAGAAGAAGGAGACTACTGAAGATTACAGAAAGTTCCTGTCCCAGAACAGGAAGGGTGAGAGTTATAAGGGCACTTAGGCAGTAGGGAAGTAAGTGAAAAAATACATAGAGGGAGGAGACAGTAAGCATACAAAGCAACAGGAGAGGGGACACAAAATAAGTCAAGATGGGAGTAGGGCAGTGCAATGGCTGAGGGGCAGCAGTGTTCTGGGTGACATTCTGGAGACTGTGATGCTGCCCTGTTTGCAGGCACCTCTCTGGTCTGAGGGAGGAGGTTACCCATCTCCAGGCTGACCTGGCTAGGATTCGTGAAACCTCTTCCCCCCCCAAGGAGCACCAGGACTACCACTGTTACCTCAGAGGTTGCCAAGAAAGAGGAGCAGTTGGACCAAGATGGGCTCAGGGAGGGAGAGGGTGGTGGAATAGATGTGCATCCCTCCAGTTGTACCTCTCCAAATTCATATGCTGTTCTGGCAAAGAGTGGTTCCTCTATGGAGGCACCTGCAGTGGAGACCAAGGAGGATGCTGGGAACCTCCACAAAGGAGACCCGCAGAAGGGTGGCATGAGACCCCACAGGGGAAGGAAACAACTACTGGTGGGGGACTCAATCTTGGGGGGTAGAAGTCGGGGAAGAAGGGGATGGGGAGGTAAGGTGCCTGCCTGGCACCACAGCTTGGAGGGGCAGGAAACGAATCCTCAGGATCGTGGGAGCAGCAGCACGAGGGAGGGAGCTGGATGTCATTGTCCACCTAGGAAAAAATAACCTGGCTGTTAATTGGATCAAAGCAGTGCAAGAGGAGTTTGTGGAGTTGGGGAGGGGCCTTAGACAAGTAACATGTACGGTAGCCTTCTACAGAGGTGCTGCCTGTCTAAGGCAAGGATAATGCTAGGGTATTCTGCACCATGGGATTCAATGAATGGTTGAAAAACTAGTGTGGAGCTCAGGGTTTTGGCTTCATTGGGGACTGGGGAGCCACCTGGAGGGATGCAGGCTTATACTGGTGCAATGGTCTGCATCTGTCCAGGGGGAACCAGGAGCCTAGGTGACAGGTTTAAATCTTTCATTGGCAAGCATTTAAACTAGCCAAGGGGGGCACTGAAAAGGAGCAAGGAAATATCAGCCTCCCCCCACAAAACATAGTAGTTAGAGAGGTAAACAACAAAGCAGAGAAGTCAGTAGGGAGCAGGACAGGGATAAATGCAGAAAAAAGTGGTAAGGGCAGGGATGGGGCTAAAAGGGGTAAGACCATAAAAAATACATGGAAGGTGATGAGTACCAATGCCTGCAGTCTGTGTAACAAGCTCCCTGAACTAGTGGCCTTGATGGAAGAGAGATGCCTGGATATTGTGGCAGTCAATGAAACATGGTACACAGAGAACCATGACTGGGATGTCAACATACCAGGATACACAGTCTACAGGGGGGACAGGGTGGGTAAAAGAGGAGGAGGAGTAGCTCTCTATATAAGGGAAGGGATTAAAGCAACAGAACTACAGAGTAAACAGGAAGTTGATGAGTCACTATGGGTCACCCTGGGCACCACAATCCACATGGGGGTTGTGTAAAGACCCCCATCTCAGGGGGAGTTAATGGACAAGAAAGTGCTAGAAAGCATCCTTAAAATGGCAGAAAAAAGGGGAGATATTGTTGTTGGGGGACCTGAATATGCCAGATGTTAAGTGGAGTACCTTTGCTGCAGGCACATTCAAGAGTAGGGTCATTCTTGATGCCCTACAGGGGGCATGCCTCAGACAGCTAGTGATGGAATCCACTCAGGAGGGAGCAATCTTAGACTTGGTACTCTCACATGGGGAAGGAGAAAGGATCTCAGATTTAGAAGTGGGTAGCTATCTGGGAACAAGTGACCACCAAACAGTGTGGTTCACAATAAACACAGCCATAGAGTCAAGCCATACAAAAACAAGAGTATTGGACTTTAGGAAGGCTGACTTTGGGAAAATAAGAGAGTGCCTCAGAAAAGCACTGGCAAACAGGCAAGAAGGAGGGGTGGAGGAACAATAGGGAATAATCAAAACAGCCAATGCAGAGGCAACACGCCTTTGTGTGAAACAAATCAACAAACCAAAATTAAGGAAAAACACTATGGTTCTCAAAAGATGTAGGATGGTTAAAGAGAAAAGGATAGCATTCAGGAAATATAAGGAAGCACAGAAGGAGCAGGACAGAGAACTTTATCAGTTAAAGTAGAAGGAGGCAGGAAAGGCAGTCAGAATAGCAAAGGCACAAACTGAGGAAAAGATAGCCAACTCTGTTAAGAAGGGGGATAAAATCTTTTATAGGTACTGTATATAAGGGAGTGAAGAAAGACCAAAGGAGGGATACAGAGACTTAATAAAGAGGAAGGAATGTGGGCAGAGGGTGACAGTGAAAAAGCAGGGATACTGAATGAATATTTCTGCTCAGTATTAACAGCAGAAGAGGAGGAGGAGGAGGTACCTAAACCCAATAAGGGAGAAACACTGAATAGGGGATCAATACCAGTCCATTCACAGAAGAAAGGGTTATTAAAGAACTTTTGTAACTGAGGGTGGACAAAGCAATGGGGTCGGATGGGATTCACCCAAGAATTCTAAATGAACTAAGGGTAGAACTAGTAACACCACTGACTACTCTCTTCAACAAATCATGGGAGGATGGGGTGGTACCTGAGAATTGGAGGAGGACAAATGTGATTCCACTTCACAAAAGTGGGAGCAGGGCAGAGGCAGGAAACTACAGACCAGTTAGTTTGACTTCAGTGATAGGGAAAATGATGGAATCATTTCTGAAGGAAAGAATTGTTGAGTACCTAGAAGCCAGTGGGGCACAGGACCCAAGGCAGCATGGTTTCATAGCAGGACGGTCATGTCAGATGAACCTAATAAATTTCTTTGACTGGGTGACCAAAGTAGTAGACCAGGGAGGGGCTGTGGATACGGCCTACCTAGATTTTAGCAAGGCATTTGGCACAGTCTCACACAAATGATTAATATACAAGTTATCCAGCCTTGAAGTGGGTTCCAAGGTGGTAGCATGGATAAAAAACTGGCTGGACACCAGGACGCAAAGGGTAATAGTAAACAGAGTCCACGGTGAAGAAAAGAAGGTAACTAGTGGGGTACCACAGGGTTCGATACTGGGGTCCTCTTTAATGTCTTTATAAGTGACATTGGAGAGCACCTGGAAGGAAAGGTATGTCTCTTTGCAGGTGACACAAAGATCTGGAACAGGGTTGATACACAAGGTGGAGTGGAAAGAATGAAAAGGGACTTGACAAGGTTGGAGGAAAGGTCAAATATGTGGCAGCTCAGATTCAATGCAAAGAAGTGCAAGGTAATGAATCTGGGAAACAAATCCCAGGGGAAGAGTACACAATGGGGGGTGAGTTAATAACAACAACAAAAATCGAAAGAGACCTAGGAGTAATTATTTCAGATGACCTAAAGGTGGTCAATCAATGTGAGAAGGCAGTAAGGAGGGCTTGGGGGATAGTGGGATGCATAGGGAGAGGCATCAACAGTAGAAAACAGGAAGCTGTTATCCCTCTGTACAGACAGTTGGTGAGACCCCATCTGGAGTACTGCGTGCAATTCTGGAGACCCCATCTCTGCAAAGATATAGGCAGAGTGGAGGCTGTTCAGAGGAGGGCAACCAAAATGGTGCAGGGTCTGCACCAGAAGACATATGAGGAGAGACTGAGGCAGCTTAACATGTATACCCTTGAGGAAAGGAGGGAGAGGGGGGATATGATAGAAACTTTCAAGTATCTCAAGGGAATTAACAAAGTACAAGAGGGTAGTATCTTTCAGAAGAAGAGATGTGCAAGAACAAGGGGGAACAATTTGAAGATGGGGGATGACTCAGAAGTAATGTTAGAAAGTATTTTTTCCCAGAGAGGGTTGTGGATGCATGGAACAGCATTCCTGAGGAGATTGTAGAGTCAGGAACAGTGGGAGAATTCAAGAATGCATGAGACAGGTATAAGACAATTCTAGTGGGAGGTAGGAGGAAGTAAGCTGTTAATTAACTAGAATCTGCAGCTTATTCATCAAGTAGGGAAATGGATAGACTAGGTGGGCCAAGCGGTCCTTATCTGCTGTCAAATTCTATGTTTCTCTGTGAATAAGATCCTTTGGTCCATAAAACACAATATCGCCTCCATACATCCTAAAGTGTTAAGACTTTTATTTAATGCTTATGTCAGGCCTCACTTGGAATATATTTCTCAACTTTAGTGCCCTTATAAAAAGGCTAATATAAATCAGCTGGAGAGGGTGCAGCGTAGGTTTACAAAAAACCTTGTAGGTCTGCATCAACTGTCATATGAAGATAGACTTTCTAAGCTTGGTTTGAACTCTTTTAAAACTCGAAGATTAAGGGGGATCTTTTGTTTCTGTTTGATGTAGTTCATGATCCAAATTTAATGGTAGACTTAGGTTTAGCCTTCAATGATTCATCCTACAATATAAGAGGTCACCCACTTCAATTAGTGAGTAAACCTTTTAAAAATAATAAATGCAACTTTTTCTATACATTAAGAGTGATTAAACCTTGGAATAGTCTGCCTTTGTATGTTATTATCAGTAAAGACAAAACTCCGTTTAAAACTAGACTAGATTATTATCTTAATTCTAGCATTCAATTATCTTATTATTGATTTTGTTAGTATATGAGCTCTTCTGGGCCTTTAGGTCTTTCTGCTCATTTTTTCACCTTAGTATGTACCTTAGTATGTATGTACATGATGGTCTTCTTTACTTACAGTTTTTTCTTCTTTTATTTTCATTGTAGGCGTCATTTTATCCTCTTCAACTTCAATGTCTTCAGGGAAGAGAGCACCAAGGTCCAGTTCTTCTAACATTGTGTATGAAAATCATTATATGGGAATTCTGGTGATGCCTTGTGCTAGGTAGAAGCTCCTTCGACTATCTTCATCTCCCCTGCCTATATTCCTACCTAAAATACCTTTAATTTCAACATTGTAAATGTTTTTTTTTTTGAGTTTTTATTTTAATTTTACTTTAAAGGAAGAGAGAAAAGAAGAATCTACAAAAATGGAAGTGGAAATTAAAGTGGCTGGTATCAAACATATGCCACCACCAACTCCTGACCACCCAACTGTGTCAAAGAAATGTAAATGGGGCAAAATAATGGAATACCTCTGCCACCACCACTGCCATCACCTTCTTAACTGAGCAAAAATTTATGTCTGAGCTCTCACCTTTGAAGGAAGCCATCACTGAGCTCTTAGAAGAATCTAAAAGAATGAGGGAAACCTTGGAAGGGTTTAAACAGAAGGCTGTCAGATACAGAAGCCCACATCTCCTCAATAGAAGACTGGAGGGCATGAATTGAGCAAGAACTCCCTTCAGTTAGAAACAAACTCTCCAGACTTGATAAAAAATAGATGATCATGAAGGAAAATCTCGTCAGAATAATATAGGTGTATATGGACTTCCTGAATGAACCGAGGGAGGAGATTCCATACACTTCATACGGGTATTGTGTGAGAACATCGGTGGCCCATTCCCAAACCACTCTAGTTACATAATTGAAAGAGCTCACAGAGCTCTCCATCAAATGCCTAACAATGGTAATCGTCCTAGGCCATTCTATATAAAATGTTTAAACTACTAGACAGATCCCACATTTTGCACAAAGCAATGCGAATCTTACCTGAGATGGATAGAAAATTCGGCTTTCACAAGATCTTCCTCGTGCTTTGCATATTTGTCATAGAGAATTTACTCCGGTGGTGAATAAACTGTTGGCAGCAGAAATTAGATTTTGAATGCTCGTATCCAGACCAGGCCAAAAAAGATCCCACTAAGTTATTCCCGGAGCTGTTTAAATCAGGCTGAAGGACTAAGTGATAATGTCTCATAGAGGGGATTCTTAGCCATCATTGTCTAACAGTCAGTAGGTAGTTGTCTACTAGTTAATTGCTGCATGGATATTTATTCCAATTTATTTAATTTTTTTTATTTGAATGAGTTAATGCTACTCATTTTATAGCATCTGCTCTCACCAACCTGTTCTAGTTTGAGTGGACACCAAGGCATTTCATATGAGTATGTTTATTCTCTAAATTCAGTCATGTTCTATTAAAAATGATAGCTTTTTGTTACGGGGTTTATCCTTGCACATTTACAGTTGGCTAGATGGGATTTTTAATTAGACTAGGATAACGAGTAAGCAGCAAACTGAAATGTTATCAAGCCATGTGGTATGGTAATAATCAAAGCTTCAGATCTTAGATTTTTAAAGTTCAGGTTAATTGAAATAACATAATATTGGATTACATATGGGGTGAGAGAGGTTGTAGTCATTTTGTATCTCCGATGCAATGGAAAAAAGCAGCTAGTTTTTAAAGTGTCCCTACATATTTTTTCACCTCTCTATGTTTATTTTTGTGTTAAATCTCCCCTTATATTTTCTGCTTATGTTGATCTGGGAGGGGTGGTTATTTAGGACCTTTGAGAAACTTTAACCCCCAAGTTGTCTTTTTAGCAGCCACTATATTACTTTTTATGTGAGCTAACTTTGTCATTCAGTATTTCTGGAGGATGGTCTTTTACAGAAACTGTCGGGGGCTCATGTCAAAAAGACAGATTATGGTCTCTTTTCTGCTTATTTTCTTTTTCTGCCTCTCGAGCCATTATTTCCTGAGTTGGTTCTGCTTCTGACAGGCTTACTTTAAATAGTTAGGTAAGCTTTCTTTTACTGTCATGTCCTCTCCCGAGTCTGTTGGAACTTTAGAAGGGGGGAATGAACTACAGCAAAGTGACATTAAATTAGCATTTTCTTACGGTGGTTTATAGTTTAGTGCTCTAATAGGCTCTCATCTAGACCCATTCACTTATATGCGATTGTGATGTTTACATCGAGGTTGATCTGGGCTAATTTTTGTTCAGCTCCTTATGTTAAAATGAAAATTTTATTTTATAGGCTGTAGAGATGCATTAGATTAGATTCATTACAGTAGCTTTAAAGGGTACCTAAACAAGCAGTTTTTTAAAACTGCAAATTCCAAAATCTGGCTTTATATCAAGGTAAAGTAAAGGCTGCTGTTTACATTCATGCTAAAACTGCATTTATGTAAATAACATAAATGCAGTTTCATAGCCTTTGAAAAATGTAAACATCAGCCTTTCACTTTCAAAAAACAGCCTTGGTTTCTCCCTAAGATGGCTGCCAAGTCTGTTAAGTGATGAGTCATGATGACATCATAGGAGCCAGAGAAAGAGATCCACATATATATCTATAATGCTAACTAGTTCTTCTTTCCCTCTTTATTTTGAATTGTTGTACCAGAATGATCAACACCATGTATTAACTCATGGATTATTTTGCTCAGTACACATTAGGCTGTGATTTTGTTCATTTTGTTTACTTTAACTTGTGAAAAATGTTTTGCAATCCAGCTGACTTTTTCTTTGGCAAACTGCATTACAGTACAACACTTCAAATACATGATGATCTAGTAGCTATATGATGCACTGAATTTTGTTTTTTGTTAACCAGGAGAGATGCACTAAGCTGAAAGCTTGTTTACAGGTGTGGCCTGGGAGCACAAGGAAGTTTAATGACTTGCTCAGAGTCATACAACACAATACCAGTCTGGTTCAGTTCCAGAGGGTTCCAAAGCTCATGCTCTCTTGTTAATCCACAAATAAGGCTTTCTTTTTCCATGTGAACCCCTTACACCTAGCCTGCCTTCTGTTGCATGCCCCACCATCCATACCCTGTCCTTAGTACCGCCTGTGGCCGCATATGAGCTTGCCGTCTCATGAAGAGAATTATCACACCTCAGATTGTAATACTGTACCTCAGAGAGTTTTGCACACCTATTCTGATACACATCATCAGCTAGCACTGTTAAAAATGCCTCCCAAATCACTCTCCAGTCCACATTCTCAATGTCTGACTTCTGCTCCCACAGTAAACAGAGTGGATCACCACCCTTCTGCACAGTGACGGTTGTATGTACAGTTACCTGTTGTGTTTTTTTCCCACCTCATTAACCAACAACTAGTTCTTCCTGGAGGGGTAAGCAATAAGCATCATGACCCACCAGAAAAACTGCTGCTCATGCCCTCATAAGGGCTGCACTTACAATGGATAACAATGTTATTAGCAGGAGAGGAATACTAATACATTGAGTGAATCCACTGGACTTCCAGTGTCAGTCTGCTCCTTTACCTGTGATCTGCAGAACCCTGCAAGACAGTTCCCAGCAATTCTTCTCCAATACTTTTCTGTGCTCTACTCCACAATGCGAGTTGGCTGGCTATCACCCTTCCAAATCTTGAATGAGCTGCCAGCACCTTGATCACTACCTGACCCCATTGTCCTGGCCAACCATTATCCTTCCTATAAAACCAGTTCATGCAATGGTCCACGGCTGTGTGTGGATATTAATGTATGAAATGGCTGCCACTACATGTTCGGTCACTTCACTACCAGACTAGTATTGCTTGTAAAGCACGTTGGGATGCAAAGTGAATGAAAATCACTATATAAATGCTGATTCTTCTTCTTATTATTTCCCATGGAAAAAGAAGATGAGACCAGCATATATTTGAGTTTCAAGAAAGTATGAACTCTAACATTGGACTGCACAAGAACTTTGCTACAAAAAAGTGGTGGTTCTAGGGGGTGGTGAAGGGTGTGGCTGCATCCCCCCTCCATAGTAATGTACTTGGTTGCTGCTGTATTTCACTTTGTTGAAGAAGTCTGATTTACTGATTGTACAAATGTTTACATTCAAACTATGGATTACATGTGTAGGTTCTGTCAAAAACGTACTAGAAAAGAATAATAGCAGAAAATATAAAGGTTTAATAAAAATGTTAAAAAGTACATATTAAGCATGCAGACCACCCCAGCATCCCCATGGTAACATCCTGGATCCACCATAACCACTAGACCACCAAGTTATTCAAAATTTGTACTGCACTGCAGTTTGCCACAGAGAAAGTCAGTTGGATTAAAACACATTTTCAGCATGTTAAAGTAAACAAAATGAACAGAACCATAGCCTAACATGAGTATTATATAAAATAATGCACATGGTTTTGACCATTTGGGTAAAACAATTCTATACAAAGAGAAATAAGAACTTGTTAGCACTATAGAGAGCCATATATCTCTCTGACTTTGGCTCCAATGATGTCATCACATAACAGATTTGGCGGCCATTTTAGGAAGCAGGTAAGACAGTTTTTTTGAAATTGGAAGGCTGATTTTACAATTTTCAAATGCTCTGGAACCACATTTAGGTAAATTATGTAAATGTAGTTTTAGCATTAATGAACACAGCAGCCTTTCCTTTAGTCACCTACGAAGTCAGATTTTTGAATAGTTTGATGTCAAAATGTTGTTTAGGTATCCTTTAAATGACATAACAAGGTCAATTAAAGTATTAAGAAGGCCTCTTAACATGTAACATACCATAAGACAGGAAATGAAATAGTGTTTTGGTAAGGGGTGAACAAGTTTGAGGTACTTTTAATTTTTTAATAGTATATTATTGATTTTATTTTAAAAGAATGTGTCTTTGTATGCTATTCTACTTAATAGTAGTTAGGTTAGATTGAAGATTTCTCTGAAGTTTCATTCATTAATTGTTTCGGCTTGTAAATCCAGATGTGTTATTGGTTATAAATCAGCTCTTATGAAATTTTTCTCTTATCCCTATATCAGGTAAGGGGAGTTGGGACAGTGAGCTTTGAAAGTGAGTATTGTTTTATCACAGGGTTAAAAGAATAGGAGTACAGTCTTAGGGACTGGTAGTAGTTGGATTGTAAATACTTTAGTTTTTAGTTATATGGTTTCAGCAGAATTTATTATTTTAGGAAGGGGATTGGGTTTGAGAACACACAACATTTTTCTTATAATAGGGATGTCCATCCTTTTGATTTTTCTAAAATAAACAACGAATATATAATTTTGTTGAAATAGAATGAGTATCAGTAATATTAAAATAGCTTCTTGGAATGTGAAAGGAATGCAATCAAGGGTTAAAAGGATGCAGATCCTCGATTATTTAAATGTATTGGGATATAATATAATTTTTCTTCAGGAAACTCATTTATTAGGCACTGTTTTAAGCTGTTTTAAGAAGTATAATTATGGATATGTGTATGGGGTGGGAAAACATACCAACAAAGCTGGGGTGGCTGTTTTGATAGACCTAAAGGTAGATTTTTCACCTCATACAGATAATTACTGACCCAGAAGTTGAGTTTTATCCTAGCAGTTGGGAAATTAGCAACCAGAGATTGTGTTATCGGATCTGTATATCGCTCTAACATAAATGCTGCATCCTTTTTCATGTCACTAGCTTCCCATCTTTCTCCTTATTTATCCCATTTAATAATCCTAGGTGGTGAGTGGAATACTCCTTTGGACCTCACTCTTGATAGATCACAACTACCTAACATCACTCTAACTATGGAAAATAAGGCAATCCATGACATTTTAAAGGTATGCAACTTGACAGACCCCTTGAGAGCACACTGTCCCAACACAAAGACATTTACCTTTTTCTCACAGGCACATAATTCACATTCAAGAATTGACTATTTTTTGGTATCTAAATTCTATTTAAGTAATATAATTGACCCTAAGATAATGTCTAGGACTTTATCTGACCACTCTTTAATTCAGATAGTGTTAACCCCATTACCCCTATTTCTAAACAATATTCTAGGAGGCTAAATAATAGTCTTCTGGGAGCAGAATTCAAAGTCTATTGAGAAATTAGATGTAATCTGAAACTTAGAATTCAATTCTGGTTGTCTCTGATCAACCTTCCCACACTGCCCTTGCCCAGTGTCCTCCTGACCTTCCACCTTCCTCCAGTTTCCCTCTTCAACCTCCCCTCCTCCTCTGCACTCCCTTCCCTCATTCTCCCTTCCTAATCCAATGTCATGGGCAGCTCTGACTCACAGTATAGTATATGTAACACAGCTTACAAATTGCTACCCATGTATAGCTTATCCTCACTTTTGGTATGAGTATCCTGACAGCATGTAGCGATTGAACCACTGCCCTTAAAAAAAAGTGTATCGGTAGTACCTCTATTTATTTTTTGACACTGTCATTGTAAAGCTTCATACTTATGTTTCACCTTGTGTCATTATATATTATATATCCTGCCTGTGTTCTAACCGGGTTCATCTTGTAAATGAGTTGACCTCAATGATGATCACCTGGATAAATAAAGATTTTGATTGATTGATTGATTGGTAATATGGGCTGCATGCAAGTACTATCTCAGAGGGGATTTCATTAGATTTGGGACTAAATTAAAAAACAGAAACCAGGTAGACCTTTATATTTATCTAATAGGCTGAGCCAACTAGAAGTAATGTGTCCAACAAACTTACCTCTCCAGTTAAATCAAGAAATGCAGGACCTTAGAGAGGAATTATCTATACTGACAATAGGACATGTGAAATTTCAAATACTCAGATCAAGGTCTAATTATTCAGATTTAGGGAATAAACCCAGTAAGTTATTGGCCAACAGACTAAAGAAACTGGAGTTATCAAATTATATTGAATCTATCATCTCAGAAAAGGACAATAGGATACTGACTAACCATAAAGATATACTAGAGGAATTTATAATCTTCTATTCTAATCTTTATGGCCCTATTGCTAATCCACCTTCTTGTGAGATGATAGGGGAGTATTTACAAGATTTTATCTGTCCTTGTATAGATAAAGTTAAAGCTAATAGCTTACTAGATCCTATCTCATTGCAAGCAATTAAAGAAGCTATTAACAAATCATCTATTAATAAATTGCCAGGGTCAGATGATCTGATGGCCAATGTCTATAAAATCTTCTGTGATTCTATTAGTCCTATTTTACAAATGTTTTTATGTATATACTGTCTAGAGGTATTTACAACCCTTACCTCTTAGAAGCAATAATAATTCTTCTCCTAAAACCTAATAAGGCCAGAAAAAATTCTAACTCATATATTAACACAAATAATTACAAATATTTAGCAACCACTTGTATGTAAAGAGCAGGTAGGTTTCATTGCATCCAGGCAAGCCTCAGACCATATGAGAAAGTTGTCCCATATTTGTTCTGCATCCAGGGAGTCACAACTTCCTATGGTTTTGGTCTCCCTGGATGTGAAAAAAGCCTTTCACAGGGTTAATCACAATTTTCTATTCACCACACTTTCTAAATTTGGCTTCCCAGAAACCTTCATTACTTGGCTTAGAATATTACATTCAGCTCTTACAGCTAGAATTAGCTGCAATAATATTTTCCCCCTTCCTTCAGTTTTTATCAGGGTACCCATCAGGGATGACCCTTTTCCCCAATATTATTAAACTTTTATTTAGAGCCTTTACTTTATTTTAAAAAAATAATATCTCTATTTCTGGTATTTCAATTTTAAAATACAGTCTCAAAAATATCAGCTTTCACTGATGATATTGAACTCCACATTTCTAACCCAATGTCTTCAATTAAAGCTGCACTACATACTATAGACATGTTTAGCCTAGTCTGTAACTATAAACTAAACAAAGATAAGTCAGAGATGATGCCTTTAAACCAGGTATTTATAAAAAAAGGAAGTTGGTGAACTAGGCTTGACCTGGAAAGCCACAGGACTTAAATATTTAGAGATTTGTCTCTGTACAGACCAATGAAATTTAATTAGGATTAATCTGGAGGAAATGTTATCTAACATTTCTCAAGATCTAAAAAGATGGAGTTTGCTCCCTTTATCATTTATTGGCAGAATAAACATCATAAAAATAAATAGTTTCCTCAGAATTTTCTTCCCCTTAATATGCTTAATGTTTTTTGCCTTTATCTTGGTTTAAAAAATGTAATTCTATTATTAATAGATTTCTATGGGCTGGTAAATCCCCTAGAATTGCTTTAAACAAATTAATGTTTCTGAAAAAAACCAAGGAAATCGAAAATTCCCAAATGTTATTCTTTACTGCTTGGCTTCACAAGCTAACACATACCTCAATTAGTTGGATAATGGGGTAAATTCTAATCACTATCTTCCAATATGGGCTGAGTTAGAATGTGATATGTTACAAAAATGTAGCCAAATTTGATTCTTAATGGGAAGTTTAATCAACTAGCTAAAACGTTAAAAAATTCTACTCTAGGTACTTCTCTAAAAATTCATAACCAGTTATACAGATATTTAAATATTAATCTTAGCATCAGTATTAATCAGCCACTTATTAACAACTTAAATCTTACATTTCATGGTAAACCTTTCACTCTTTCTAAGATACCATGTGACCCTAACATAAAGGTGTCAGACATTCTGGCAGACGGTTCCTTGTGTTCCCTTTCAGATATTTGTCAGGGGTTAGCATTAAGTAATAAACATTTTCATGCTCTTTTTATATTACTGTAAGTTTAGTTCTTAAATCATATTTTGGGCCATTCCCTTGGTCTAGTGATAAGGAAAATGTTATACTTAAAATGAAAGAAGCAAGAAGCAAAAGATGCCCAATATCTAACTTGTATCAATATTTAATGTAAATTAAAATAAGGGCAACACCTAATCATAGTCTGAGCCATGGAAAAATATATAAAAATTCCTCCCACTAGACAATCTAAAATGTAATACAATTTAAAACCCTGCACAATGCTTATCTAATTCCTCATAGAGTGTTTGAAATGGGATGGAGAGAGAATGATGTTTGCCCAGTGTACCAAGACTGTGGGTTCCCTGCAACACATGTTTTTGTCTTGCCCATCCTTGTAAAGTTTATGGCATGAAAATTAAGGTAAAGGTAATTGATGTCCTCATTAAGAATTTTATATTGGACTTAAAGATTTTAGTCTTGGGAGACTTTCCTAATGATTTAACATCCTCTGATAAGTATGTGCTCTCTTTGATTGGGGTCTCATCTAAACAAGTCATTCTTAAACATTGGCTAGATAATGCACACTCTTTTACTGAGCAGCTATTTCATATTCCCCAAAATGTATGTATCATTAAGGCAATTAACTATATTAAGGGCAGGGCAAGAGTGCATGAAAAATTATGGAGCATAATGTCAAATATATTAAACTCCCTATAATCATTTACCATATAAATTGGAATTAGATTGCATTCCCTAAAATTTTTGGTTTCTTTTCAAGAAGTTTAATGGAGTTGTATTTACCATAATATCTTCCATTCCTTTTTTACTTTACAGGTGGTATTTTTAATCATTCTTATTTTATTTAAATACCTTAATTTAAATTACAGTTTAAGTGGATTGGCAGGTTATATTTATAAGTTATCTGTTATCCTTAGATGGTTTATTTATTTATGTATATTAATAAGCAAGTTAGTAATTGAATGAGGAATACAATTTGGCTCCCTTGGATCTATGGGGGGGATGGGTTCAGTGATTGGAGACATGTTATCGTATTAACACTACGTCATTATCTACTGATTTAGTTGATGTTAGGGTTTGGGGGTTAGGGTGACATATTTTGTTTTATTTGTATTAATATTTTTGTGATTGTAATTTACGTTCAGATATGTTTGTTACACTTTTTGGAAAAGTTAATAAACATTGCAAAGTTAAAGAAAAAAGAAAATTGCTATATAAATGCTGATTCTTCTTCTGCCATGTTGAACTGTTGATGTATGCCTGTTGAGACAAGTGTCTTCTCAATGAGAGCTTCTGAGGTATCTAGTTGCTGCTGTTTTGATGTTTTTATTGAGATGACACACTGATATCATTAGGTGATGTGACACCTATCTTGACAACAGCTGTCACTTGTTTTTCAGACAGTTCTATTAACAAATAGATACACACCTCAGGAATGTTGCCAGCCAATCAGGTTTCAATATTTTTCTTTGCCATTTTTCTAACTGGTAATATAACTTTCCAGTTTGTCTCTTGGATTCTACCCAGCACAAAATATCAATCCTTCAGTTCAAATGTTTGAAAACATTTTTTATTCATCTGCCACTTCACCATTTACCACAGCTAAGTTCTGTCAGACATTTTTGCATAGCAACATAGTAACAAATTCTTTCCAGGTGGGGAGCAAGAGACAGTCCTTGTGTGTGCAAGGCACTAAATGTGGGTCAGAGCTTAGCATGGATAGCATCAATATGACAGGAGAAGCCCAATTTTGGGTCAAGCCAGATTCCCAAGTATTTGAAGGATTCCACAGTTTCCAATTTAGAGCCATCTAAGGAATGAAAGGGGGGGGTTAGCCAATTTTTGTGTCATGCCAAAAGCCATTTTGACAGTTTTCTTTGTGTTGCATTTGAGTGAGTTTGTTTCAGACCAGTTTAGCGCATTCTCAGAGTCAGCCTGAAAGGAAGCCTTTACATGTGAGAGAGAGGGGCTAGACACATAGATGGCTGTGTCATCAGCTTACACGTGTATGTGTGAGGTGGAGGAGGAGGGGAGTTCATTTGCAAAAATTGAGAATAATATTGGTCCAAGGATTGATTCCTAGGGGGTGCCAGCATGGATGGTGGAGGGGGAATTGGAGTCGCCCAGTTGCACGTATTGAAATCTGTCAGATAAGCATGCCCTGAATCATTTCATGGATTAGGGAGAGAGGCCAATGGAAGCAAGTTTATCCAAGAGGAGACAATGGGAGGCTGAGTCAAAGGCCTTGACTAGGTCTATGATGACAGCCTATGTCAGCAAAATGTATATAATTTGTGAGGCAGAGAAGAGAGGATGAAGTGAAGTGAAAACACCGAAAGCTGGATTGATAAGGGCTAAGGACAATGTTGGTATGCAGGAAGGTGTTTAGCCCGTTGGAAATGAGGATCCCTGTAATTTTGCAACAGACTAGAGTAGAGAAATGGGCCTTTAGTTGCTCAGTAGGGAGGGGTCACCACCTTTATGAAGGGGGATGACTTTGGCTTACTTCCATTTCTTAGGGACTGTGTCTTGGGAGAGTGATAGCTTGAAAATGTGTGTAAGCAGTGCTGGGTCAGAGATCTTAAGTAGATTGGGGTTAAGCTTCCAAGGACTTTGCTTGAACTAGTTCAGGGCTTTGAGAGCACAAAGAACCTCTTCAAGAGTGATAGGAGGAAAGGAATACCCAGTTGAGGAGGTAGAAGTGATGTGATCACAGCAGGTGGGGGTGGGTGGTGGGGGTCCAGCTGGGAGGTCACAGGTGGTAAAAAAGATGTTTATGGAGGTGGTTGCTGAGCTGAAGTTGGGTTGCTACAGCCTGAAACTATAGGGGAGAGGGGGGAATGGGGGAAGAACCTATCAGAGAGTGGAGTCTTCTAGAACTGAAGGGGTTGTGTGGCTTTTGTCAATTTGGTTTCTGAAAAATTTGGCTTTAGCTGCGCAGACTGCCTTGGTGCAAGCATTCCTCAGAGCTCTGTACTTTTGTAAACTGGCAGCACTGGAGGATGTTTTGTATGTGCTCCAAGAATTATCTCTGGTTTTGAAGAGATTGATCTTGTTGGGGGTAACCATTGTGCTCTTGGCTTTTCCTCCTAGCTGTAATGTTCCTTGCATTCCTCTGCCTGGTCCATTTCCTCCCTCCACCTCCCAATCCCCTCCACCTCTCTCTCCCATCCAACTCTCCTACCCTCCTTTCCATCCCCCCTCTCCCTACCTTTCTCTCATCCTCCCTTCCTATCCACCCTGGTTTCTTGCCATCCCCTTCCCTCAACCTAGAATTTCTCCACTGTGCCTTTCTCTCACCTAACCACACCTCTTCTCCTTGCTTCCCATCCCATTCCAAGGGTTGGATGCCTCACACCATCCTTCTCCTCCTTCTCCTGCTCTTCATCCTGTTTGGAAACATGTAGCCCAACCCTGGTCCTCCCATGCTTCTTCCCTTTCTCTGCTCCTTCCAAGGGTCTTGGTGTCTTTCATCTGAATGCTAGGAGCCTTCAACATACATTCAGTCTCCTCTCCAGCTGGGTTCAATTAAACTCTCCCGATGCCTTCTGTATCTCTGAGTCCAGGATCTCCTCTAGGACTACTGACTCTATCCTGTCCCTTCCTGCTTACCATCTTTTCAGGTAGGACTGGGGAAAATGTGGAGTTAGGGTTGCTATCTATGTCCAACAGACCATCTCGTGTACTGTGACCATCTCATGTAATGTGGCTGCCAAGGAGGCCATACGCTCCTCTCACAAATGTATCCTAGTCAAGCTGTCATTCCTTCCTCTGTACCTATATTTATTGGGGTTGCCTATGCCTTTCCTAAAATGTCACATTCACAGCTGGTTGACTCTTTCCTCCATCACCTCTAATTCCTCCACAGGTGAACTCATTCTTCTCAAGGATTTCAGTGTAAAATGGCTTTCTCCATCCTCCAACTCTACCATTCACAGGACTGAGTAGATTAATTTGTCCCGGGTTATATCAAAAACCACCCGGTTCCATCATCACTCTACCAACCATATCCTTTTGGACTGGGTTCTAACCTCTCAGCTGGACTGCATTGTTGCAGCAGGTATATTGTTGGATTCATTTGGGGACCTCTGCATGACATTCTGCATCAGAACAATCCAGCATCCCACCCATTCACCAAACTATATCTGGTCCTGTCTCTTTGGTTGATAAATACCAATGCTCTACTGAGCAATCTTGCTGCAACAGACTGGTCAGCCATTCTTTCTGATTCTATATGGATGTGGCCCTCACACTTTTCCACTCCAGGTTTTCCTCCATCTGGGACAGGCATGTCCCCTCAGGAAATACAGAGTCATAATATCCAGCCACCCTTGGATTACCACCAAAATCATTAATCTGTGTAAGTCCTGAGACCTCACTTGGTCTTGTTACAAATTATCCCACACCTCCCCTGACCTCATCTCTTACAGGGCTCTGAAGAACAACTCATGAAGGCTGTCCAGGCTGCAAACTTCCACTAATTCAAGGCCAACTTACAGAAAAACTATAACTACTCAGCTAAATTCTGGAAGGTTATCCACTCCCTTATCAACCCCCCTATGCAGTCCACTCTCCCAATCCAAGTGGTTAATGGGTCACCTATGTCTGACCATACCTCTGTTGCTGTTCACTTCAATGAGTTCTTCACAACTGTCCCTTCTTCTCCTGCTCTTCGTTTGTCTTTCCCCCTCCTGCTCCATGTCACCCCTCACTGGGTTTTCACTTCCCCATGTCACCATCCAGGAAAACCTGCTTGCTCTTTCATTCCTCAACCCAATAAAGTATAGTCTTGGTTGTCTGAACCACAAGCTTCTCCACATCTCAGCTCCTACCATTGCAGCCTCCCCGTTACTAACCTTCTAAATATTTCCTTCTCCCTCAGTGTTGTTCCTCAGTTCTGCAAGATGGCCAAAGTTATTCCACTTCATAAAGGGGGTGATCACTCATCCCCTAGTAACTTCCATCCAATCTCTTTCTTCTTATTCCTCTCTAAGCTGCAAAATAAACTGGTTCATTCTAGACTCCTTGACTTCCTTTCAGCCTCCAACTGCCCTTCACCCTTCCAGTTAGGTTTCTGGAAGCATCATTTCACTGTCTCCTCCCTGCTATGTGGAACTGATTCTGTCTTCTCCGGGATGGATCAGGGGCACATTATGGCTGCCATATTCATCAATCTGGCCACAGCCTTCGATTCAGTGCCTCACCCACTCCACCTGGACAAGCTGAGCTCTGCTGGCCTCTCAGCTCCCACTGTTGCATCGTTCCATTCCTGCTTAATTGGCCGACAACAATTATTACAGATTGTAGCTGCACTGTCACCTTCCCATCCTATTCAGACTGGTGTTGCACGAGACTGCAGCCTGGATCCTACCCTTTTCTCCATTTTTCTGAATGACCTCCCTTCTGCCTGTGCCAGCTTTCATATCCATATGTATGCAGATGACACAGGCATCATCACCTCCAATGCCTCCACTGCAGCTGTGAAAGATCGACTCCAGTAGGATTTCAACATTGCTGTGCACTGGTTCCAATCCAACCAATACAGAGGCAATACTAAAATAAACTCTGGTCAGAGTCAATATGGCTGTGCAGAGCTTTTAGGAGCAGCAAGAGTGTTGAAAAGAATATGTGGTGCTCTCACCGCACTAGAGTCAGACATAACTGATACTGCAGCTATTACAGAACTACACGTGCATGATACTTTCATATGTGCAGTTTGCCCAAGAGTCAGCTGTGTATAACATGGCAGTTCTGACATACATAGATACATAGATACATAGACAGTGTCGGCAGATAAGGGCCTATGGCCCACCCAGTCTGCCCATTTGAGCTTGTAAGTTCAGTTTGTTTTCCTAGAAGTCTGTTTCCCCTTACCCCTGACCTCCAGAATTCCTTTATGTCTATCCCATGCATTCTTAAATCCCGTGATTGTTTCAGCCCCACCACTTTCTCTGGCAGGGTGTTCCACTTGTCCACCACCCATTCTGTGAAGAAATTCTTTCTCATGTTTCCTCTGAATCGCCTCCTCCAACTTCATCCCATGCCCTCTAGTCCTGGAACATCTTTTCGCTTAAAATAGTGTTTTCCTGCACTCTGTTTCTCCTGTAAGATACTTTAGTGTCTCTATCATATCCCCTCTCCTCCTCTCCTCCAAGGGTACATGTTCAGTTCCTTCAACCTGTCTTCATAGGACTTGTGATGCAATCCATGCACCATCTTTGTTGCCCTCTCTGAACCTCTCTCTACCTGTCTATGTCCTTACGTGGGTATGGTCTCCAGAACTGCACACTGTACTCCAGGTGGGGCCTCACTAGTGTCTTGTTAGTGGAATTATGACCTCCCTTTTCCTGATGGTGATGCCCTGCCTATACATCCCAGCATCCTATTTGCTTTACCTGATGCCTTGTCACACTGTTTCCCTACCTTGAGGTCATCAGAGATGACAACCCCAAGATCCCTTTCCTGCTTGGTGCATGCTATATCCTCACCCCCCAACTGATATATTGTGCCAGGGTTTTTGTGCCCCATATGTATTATCTTGCACTTCTTTGCATTGAATTTCAACTGCCAAACCCTTGACCATTCTTCAAGTTTCTGCAGGTCTCTTCTCATTCTGTCTACACCCTCTGGTGTGTCTACTCTGTTACAGAGCTTTGTGTCATCAGTGAACAGTGAAATTCTGACTTCTAGATCCTGTGCAATGTCACTGATGAAGATGTTGAATAGGACCGGTCCCAGCACTGATCCCTGTGGTACCCCACTGGTCACTCTTCCCTCTGTGGAGTGACAGCCATTTACCTCCACCCTCTGTGTCCTGCCACCCAGCCAGTTACCTACCCACCACACTACTGTCCTGCCCACACCCATATTCCCCAGTTTGTGTAACAGTCTTCTATGTGGCACAGTGTCAAAGGCCTTGCTGAAGTCCAGATAGGCCATGTCCACTGCCCTCCCCTGATCCACCTCCCTAGTCAACCAGTCAATGGTCAGACATGTCTACATATGCACAATACTTGCAAATAGACAGTTTAATTCAGTGCCACCATATTGCATACAGCAGCAGTCAGTATCTCAGCAAAGCTATTTTGTCTTAGCAGACTTAAACATGGGTAAAAGTAAGACCCCACTGAAAATGAGATACTGCATCTCAGTAAAGCTATCCTGTGTCAGTATATTGCCAAAATGGATGAATGTATGACCCCACTGAATATGAGATACTGCATCTCAGCCAGGCTATCCTGTGTCAGTACATTGTAACAGGGCTATAATACCATCAAGAGGTTCTCTGACGTGAACCTTGAGAGCAAAACTTGAGAGATTCCATCATTTTTCCAGAGCCTCTGTGATATGTTGCAGGTGAGTTTTACCATTTTAAATAAATAAGAACACATAAAACAACCTTATCATTTGTTATAGTGATTTTACTGACAGGCATAATGAAGTCAGTTGTGTACATGTATTGATTTTAGCATACAGGAAAATGTACAGGAGTTTTGTCTCAATTTTACATGGAAAATACAAGGAAAATGAGGGTGCCTGACAGGGTAATGTTTTGTTTAGTCTGGGAATACTGCAACTGACACCACTATGATTTCTTTGTAATCCCCTATGATGCCCCTTGCAACCTCTGGACACCCCTAAAACATTAGCTGCCTAGCATTACCCTTCCTACAAATATAAAACCATGACAGTTGCAATGCCACTAATTAGATAGGTCCAGAAAAGGTTAACATAAATCAACTCTTCAGAGGAATTACTGCAAATAGTGTAAATCATTGCTACACCCATACACACATTGGGAGAGATGGCCAAGAATGCAATTTGAAACTGCTCTGTAGTTAGATGCTTTATCTGTTGGAAGTCAGATGCTTTGTCTATTGGAAGTCATGTCAGTAAATTATTATTCTTCAAAGATAGCAAGTCATATTGCAGTAATAAACATGCTGAAAAAATAGTGCTGGAATTGGTCTACTCAACAGAGAAAAGGGAGTATTTTAATTAATTGGCATAGTGATTTGCTGTTGGGCAAGGATACACTGAAAATTCCAAAAATGTGTGCCATGGTATCCCATTTTCCAGCTACAGAAAGCAAGATGGCTGTAGGCTCCACCCAGAGCCATAAAAATGATGCCCATCATCAGAAACTAGCCAGACTCACATCCATTTTCACCACAATCTGGACTGCACACTTCTTGATGCAGTTCAGTCCTTTAAGTACCTTAGAGTGTAATTACATAGTAAGCTCAGTGACTCAGCCCACATCAATGCAATGCATGCAAAACTCTGTCTCAAGCTCAATGCATTGTATTACAATGAAGACTGTTTATGTCTGTATGTCCACAGGGAGTGTGTTAGCAAAATGTGGCTCCCTGTCTATGCTGACGTGGTCTTTAGCACCACCCCTTTCACTTTCCTCACAAGGCTAGACACCCTCTGCAACTCCTTCTGCTGCTTTGCCACAAACTCCCCACTCGGAACCACCACTGTTCACTATATTTATCTCTATCCATACACCCACACTCATGTTGCCTTGTTCACTGAAGCTTCTTAGCATCTAAATGCTGGTTTAGTTCCCTTCCCTCTTACTTCTCATCTCTCCTGTCTGATCTCCCATCTTTTTCCTGTTCCCTTCATTCCAGGGACAATCACACTTTTGCCACTCTCCACTCTCTCTCTTCTGCTGGGCAATTGGCCTTCTCTTATTGACTTCCCTCACTGGAATGAACTCCCCTCCACCCTCCAAATCTCCTCTTCCCTTGCTGTCTCAGGCACCTGTAGAAACTCCAGCCTGTCCCCACCTGTTCCTGTTACCCTCCCTCCTGACACTTCCCTAGCTAAGCCTTTATCATATTGGTAAGCGGCTGACTGGATCACCACTCCTGCCTTGTTTTCACTCCCACACCACTACAGTTTTCTCCCTGAATTACAGGTCAATCAATTGTTGCCAATATTGTTCTTATTCACCGCACCTTATCAATCTATCATTAAACATGGGGAAGTTCCAGGGGACTGGAGGAGAATGGACGTGGTCCCACTACACAAAAATAGGAATAGGGAGGAGGCAGGAAACTAGAGACCTGTAAGCCTGACTTCAGTGGTGAGCAAGGTTATGGAAACACTACTTAAGGAAGGGATATGGGAATACCTCATAATCAGCAGAATACAGGATCAAAGGCAGCATGGGTTTATGACAAACAAACTTGATAGGGTTCTTTAACCAGGTTACCAGGGAGGTGGATCTGGGAGGAGTGGTGGTCTCAGCCCTTGATAGAGCTTACCAACCATGCAGCGGGCTGTGGCTTGGGGTGCTACTGGCCTCCATTCCCACTGCCTGCCACTCCAGCTATCCCCAGGTCTCAGCCCTTGATAGGGCTTACCAGCTGTGCAGTGGTCTGCAGCTCGGGGCACTACTGGCTGCTTGCTCTCCATCCTCGCTGCCTGCCACTCCAGCTATCCCCAGATATGGACCTTGAAGGGCTTATAGCCCGAGATTCTGATTGGACTAGCAGCTGCACATAGGACTACGATTGGCAGTTCCACACACTTCTCGCCCTGCCATTGGCTGCATAGTCCTGGTATTGCAGTCTGCTATGAATGCACCTATTTTTTAAACAGAAGTGCTTATCTCTACATCTAGGTTTTTGGCCCACTTGCCCTCTGCCACCCCCGACACTAATTAAATACACTTCCTCCCCCTCTCAGGTCCCTATCTCTGCCCTCCACCAGCACTACTGCTGCCACTCCTCTTAATGTAACAGCAACTACTCTTTTACTTAACTCATTTGGGTCTCTATTCTCCCTAAATAATACTGCTTGCTTTTATTTCCTCTTCCAAACTCTCGACCTCTGACACCTACCCCAAGCAACATGAATTACTGCCTGCTCCTTCTCACGCTTGGATCCCTGCATGGATTACTCTGTGCAACAGATGCCCTGTGCTACCTTACTAGCTGTGGATCAACTGCATCTCCACAATTATATTGCGTCTCACACAACCCCATACCCCCCACGATCCACTTTCAGACCCAAGTTGCCTGAGCTACCTTCTATGATCTATGCCTCGCTGGCACTGCTATCAAACCATGCACATTAGCTGATTGGCATATTTATCCACACCCTCACTCTCTGGTTACCCCTCTGACCCCCACACTATGTTCATCTCCTATCTCGCCTTCTCATTCCAGGCTATGTAGAGAGCAACCCAGGACCGCCAAACACACATATTGATCCCTCAAATGTTTCCTGGTCAGGACATAATGGCCTTCATGATGCATACCTAAATGTATGCAGCCTATCATCCAAATTCTCCAACCTCCAGGAATGGGTGTCCCTATATAAACCTCACATCCTAGGCCTATCTGAAACCTGGCAGAAATCATCCATTGGGATACCTGTTGCCTAGTGCCTGGCTACTTCTTACTATGTCATGACAGGCCAGGCAGAAAGAGGGGTGGAGGCATTGCACTGTACACGCTTGACCACATCATGGTCACTGCTGTCTCCTGCTCTACCCTCACCTCAAGAAGTGAGTGGATTATTACTGAAATTATCCTAGAAGCTACTAAAAAGCTTTACAAAGGCTGTTGTTATAACCCCTCATGGATGGGGTCCAAGGCCTATCAAACTTCCTAGGTTTTCATTCATGCATCTCCCCCTCAAGGGATACTGTTCATCTTGGGGATTTCAACCTCAGTTGGACTGAATCCACAGCACCTGACCATGTGCATCTCCTATAATCATACCACCTAGAACAAGTTATCTCCTCCTCTACTAGATTTAACACCTGGACTCACAACCATTCCTCTCTTGACTGGATTCTCACCAACTGGTCAGATCTGGTCTTTCAGGCAGGTACAATGTCCAACTCTATCAAGGACCACTCCCTGACCTACATCATCCTCTCCTCCAAGTATCTCCACCCCCTGCCCAGGCCTCTGTCCTTCAGAAAAGTTAACTGCCAGGACTCTACACCCATCCTTGAGTATGCCTGCAACTTAAACTGGTAAGACCTTTTCTCTTGCACAGATGTCTCCACTGCGGTCACCCTCTTTACTGATATTCTTCTCGCATTCCAGGAAAAGCACTTTCTTGTCACCACAAGAAGGGTCAGGGATGGCAGTACCCATTGGATTTCTAAGGAGCTACTGACCCAAATGAAACTCCGGGACAAGACATGGAAAGCCTATAAGGCATCCCCATATAAACAGCTATGGAATACTTATAGGCACTTGTGGAACTCCTTCAAGCAAGCCATAAAGTCACATAAGTGCTAATACTACACTAACCTGCAATCAGACTCACTTGGCAACCCATGTACTTTCTGGGCCTCACTAGGATCCCTCCTAAACCCAAAGTCCAACAAGCTGATAGCTCAGCTCAACTCCACCACTGGCTCCATCACCAACCAAGGTGATATTGTGGCCACCTTCAACAAAATGTTCACAGATCACTCTCCATAAACTAGCAAACTCCCTGCTCAGCCTGCCTCAGGGCAGAACAGTGTACCTTAAGGCTCCCAGTAGTCATCCAATGCAACCTCATCCCCTCCATTTTACTTCAGAGCAGTTGGGTTAAATGTCACAGCAAAACTGATGAAGACACTACCACCAAGGGGTAGCCCAGGCAGTGATGGGCTTTATCCTGCCTTCCTTAGACTGCTCTCCCCATCCATTGTTCAACCCCCAACCTGTATCTTCAACCTTGCCCTTTCAACATCTGTGATCCCTGACTTCTGGAAGCACGCCAACATTGTACCCATTCATAAGGCTGGTGACCCCCACACCCTGGAGAGCTACAGACCCATCTCTCTCCTCCCTCACTTGAGTACACTACTTGAGAAAATAGTTCACTACCAGTTATCCAATCACCTAGAAAAATATATCATCTCCTCAGCCCTCACCAGCGCGGCTTTCATAAACTCCACAGTACTTCCTCAGCCCTTGCCCTTTTCACCAATCACATGGTTAGTAACATGGATGGGGGCAATGCCCCAGGCACAGTGTTTATGGACATATTGAGGCCTTTGACCTTGTTGATCATCACCTCCTCTACTCAACCCTACTAAACTCTGGCTGCGCATCAGATACTGTTACATGGTTCTGCAGCTACCTCTCTAACCAGTCCCAGTCTGTACTGATAGGTAATTATTCCTCCACTGCCTTGCCCATCTGCACAGGCATACTGCAGGGCTCAATACTTGGGCCACTGCTATTTTCTGTGCTTATAAATGACCTCCCTGCAGATAGCATAAACTGCAAGGCACTCCTCTGTGCTGATGACCATGTCATCTGTCATAGCTACAAATCCCTGATTTCACTATCTGCCACCCTCACAACTAACTATGGACCCTCCCAGAGTTAGTTACTCTCAAAGAAACTTCTTGTAAATAAGAAAAAAAACTAAAGCAATGCTCTTTGGCTCCAAATGTTTCCTAGCTAAAGTCTCAAAATCAGAAACCTCACTGTTGATTTCTACACCTGCCGGCCCTCCCCTTGAAATGGTACCTACCCTTAAATATCTGGGTGCAACACTTGACCCATCCCCTACCTTCAGCGAGTACACAAACATCATTGTGAAGAAAATCAACAAAAGATTGGGAGCAGCCTATCACCTCAGTCAGTTCCTGACCACTGAGGCCCACCTTGCCATCACTAGAGGAAACCTGCTGCCTCTACTCGACTATTGCTTGCCCATCTACACCTCCATGTCCTCATCATTATTCCCTTGTCTAGTCCCCACTTACAATGCCATCTGTTGTTTTGTCCTCCTAGCCCCTTTCCCCACTCACCACTGCTCGCTGTGTCAGACCCTAGGCTGGCTCACTCTCCAAGGTCACTTTGACCTCACCATGGGTATTTTAGTTGATTGCTCACTCAGAAACTCTCAGAAGTCACCCTACTCCACCCTCCTGGCTCATGGAGTGGTTCCCAGATGCCTCAGGGACTCCTCCATCCTCCAACTAGAAATTCCCCATACCTCTACAGCCATGGGCAGCAAAGCCTTCTCTGTCTCTGCTGCTACTCAATGGAACCATCTCCATCTGTTAGTCAGGCTATCCTCCTCTCATTTGTCCTTTAAATCCAACCTCCGAGCCTGGTTCCTGTCTGAGGCTACATGCAACTGCAACTGATCCCTAGCAATTAGCCAGGGCATTAATCCCCTGCCTGGCTCACCCCTTGCCCTCCTTGCACCACACCCACCACATCATCCTCTAGACTAACTCTATGGTCTTGTATAAGCATCATCACATGTATATTTATACACTTGTACATTTGTTCAATCATACAGAGTGTTATACACCTCTACATTGTTGTTTGTAAAGACTGTCATCATCTGTATGTTTTTATATGATTATATATACGTTTGTTTTTCCACACCACCTCATGCTCGGCATGTGTATTCCATGAATCTGTATGTATAATCTTGTCTGTTTGTTTCCCTGTTTGCTGCCACCCTGTGGCTCGGGTCATGCCTGAAAATGGTCCTTTGGATTAGTGCACCTACCCAGTTACCAAAGACATACATACATACATAAATAAACAAATAAATAAAATATGGTCTACCTGGATTTCAGCAAGGCCTTTGACACCATTCCACACAGAAGACTGGCAAATAAGCTGGGCTGTTTGGAAGTGGGTCCAAATATAGCTAAATTGGTACATAGTTGGGTAAGTAACAGAACTTAGAGGGTGGTAGTAAATGGAGTTCACTCAGAAGAAGGTATGGTAACCAGCAGGGTGTGTCAGTGGTCAAATTCTTCTATACAGAATGGGTGGTGGCTGCCTAGAGCAGCGTCCCCATCAGAGGTGATGAGTACCGAAATGATGACAGGTTTCAAATATGCATAGGATAGACTCAGGGGGGACCTTAGTAACAGGGCTGGTGGGGTACAGTAATGCTGGAGATCAGTTAGGGTCTGCAGTAGTACAGTAGGTAGGGAGCTTGGACTGGTCCCCCTTCAATGTCTTTCTTAGTGAACTCGCAGTGGGGCTAGAAAGAAAGGTATGACTGTTTGTGGATGACACAAAACTATGCAACAGAGTGGACACATGGGAAAGGAGATGAGGGGAGATGAGTAAAAGCTGGAAGACTGGTCAAGGGTTTGGCAAGTGGGATTTAATGCCAAACATTATGCACATGGGGCACAGAAACCCTAGGGCAATGTATCATTTGTGGGGGGAGGTGTTAACAGACACAAAACAGAAAAGAGATCTGGGGGGGTGGTCCTCATATCCGATAACCTGAAGGTAGCAAAGCTGTGTAATAGGATAATGGGAAAGGCTAGTAGAATACTTGGGTGCAAAGGGAGCGGAATCACCAGCAGGAAGAGGGAGGTAATGTTACCCTTTTTATGGATCAATGATGAGGCCCACCTAGAGTACTGGGTACAGTTCTGGAGGCCACATCTCAGGAAAGACATTGATCAGGTGGGGGCAGTACAGAGAAGGATAACCAAAATGGTGCATGGGCTGCATCGGAAGACCTATGAAGAAAGACTCATGGAGTTGAACATGTACTCTCTAGAGGAAAGGAGGGAATGGAGAGACATCATAGAAGCATTCAAATATCTAAAAGGTATCTATAAGGTACAGGAGGGTGGCATTTTGCATAGAAAGAGATGCTGAAGGAAACGGGGGCATGATATGAAGCTGGAAGGGAGAGACTTAGAAGAGATGTGAGGAAATTCTTCTTTACAGAAAGGGTGGTGGATGCCTAGAGCATCCCATCAGAGGTAGTGAGTACTGAAATGATGACAGGTTTCAAACATGCATAGGATAGATTTAGGGGGACCGTAGTAACAGGGCTGGTGGGGGGTAGTAAGGCTGGAGATCAGTTAGGGTCTGCAGTAGTACAGCAGGTAGGGACCCTGGAGCAGGCTAGGTGTGCCAGGAGGTCCTTTTCTGCCGACAACTTCTACAGTATGTTTCTATGCTTTTTTTGTATATTGCTACCATGTCTGAATATGTAATAGTTAGGAGTTCTTATTGAGATGTACCACGCTTTATTCTCTGTACATACAGTTGTTATATTTGTTTAATTTTTAAAAACTTTTTAGTGTATGTTGTCTGATTGTTTAGTATTATGTACTAAACAACCATTTTTAAATTGTTCCCCTAGCCCGAGTCATATCTGGAAACAAACCTTGGCTTAGTGTGCCTCTCTCAGTTA
Organism: Neoceratodus forsteri; assembly: GCA_016271365.2. NCBI lineage: Eukaryota > Metazoa > Chordata > Ceratodontiformes > Ceratodontidae > Neoceratodus > Neoceratodus forsteri. The sequence goes on from CM028133.1 coordinate 70,416,857, forward strand.
CCAGTTTTTAAATAAATAAAATAAATAAATAAATATATCATGCATGTTTAAAAGAGTTGGACAGAGCACTAATTACTGGGTGCTCCATTGGTCATGTCTGCCCATTCTGATGCCGTCCCTCTTATTTTTCTTTTGATTTTGCTTTCTGTTATGTAGCCAACTATCTATTCATAAATACATTGGTGATCTTTATTTTTATCATTATTTTACGAGTAAATTATAAAGGATTGTGTTGAATACTTAACTGAAGTCTATATAAACTACAATGGCTGATTTGCCAGTGTCCATTGCCATACTGATGTGGTCAAAAAGTCTTTTTTTTAATTCAGGGTTTATGCCCCTCCTATACCATGATCCCCACCTTCGTTTGGGCACCCAAAGGTGCCACAGCTTCATTGTGACCCAGCTACCTGTGGCCGCTAGTCAACCATCTGGCTGCAATTTGCCCCCACATGTGGAAGGGCAATGCATCCCCATTGCACTGTGTCTTGTCAGGCACCGGCTGGTTGAGGAGTGCAGGTCTGATCCCTCAAGTTCATGGGGGCCAGTCATCTGGTGGCTTGTGTGGCCTTTCCTTTGTTCTTCTTGCACCCTGAGGATGTCAGCTCTCTAGGAGAGCCAAGGAGCACATGCACACATAGACATGCAACCACTCCAGAGCTCAGCCAGTTTCCCCCCACCCACAGTGCCCCAACTTGCATCTGGTACAGCAGCAGGCATGGCAGGTTTAAAAAAGGTTTAAGTTTGCTTGAAGAGATCCGCTCTTCATGAATCCATGTTGACTACTGTCAAGTGGCTGGCTGTATAGCTTTGAGGTTAGAGGAATGAGGTGTGAACGAGCTTGGTACATCTCGCAGCCCATACCCGAGTTTGATTCTCACAATCTCCACTTGCATACTGTGTGACTCTGAACAAGTCACTTAACCACCCAGCACTCCCAGGTCGCCCCTGAAAACAGGCACTTGTGCCTAGTGGGCCTTACTGGTTACCAAAAACTAAAATAAAAATAAATAAGACTCAGACTGTTTGTTATCCGATCCTCAAGATACTGATTATGTGTGCTTTCAACCATTTTGCTTATTTTGCCTAAGTTCCTCATCATCCCTTTGTTCATAAATGATGTTTGCTGGGTTTTGTAAAATGTCTAGTCTGATCTCCAGAAGGATCTCATGACCTCCTGTAGATGTGAATTTTGTGTCCTCATCTGAGTCACCTAGGACTTTCCTTGAACCAAGGTTGTTATGCTCCCAACCACTACAGTCTCAGACAGAGGGGCCCATTCCTTTTTCTCCTTCAGTATCTGACCCAGTACTCCGTAGGCTTCCCCTAATGGTTCAGTCTGTAACAGGAAATATATGTTCTAGTCCCTCTGTCTAGTCCCTGGGCATGAACTTTCAATATTGCCCTGCAGGATTGTATGAAACCTTTTAGAGTTTCAGCCCAAGGCTATTGACCAGGGTATGGTTTCAGAAATCCCACCTTTATTCATGCCCAGTTGCCTTCTTTTAACCATGCTGGGGCTGTAGGGTATTTATATGCATGCAAGCAATATTTATGGGATCTGCCAACTGACCCAGGTTGGGTCCTACCCCAGATTATTTAATCAGTTTCTGCTCATAGCCTAAACCCACCAGAGTTGTAACTGTTTGGTTCCCTGCTTGCATTGGTTTTTGATCTAAGACTCATGTCTGTGAGCAGTATTTATGCATTCTGCAAATTCACAATCCATGTGGTCACAAAAGTTACTGGTATGTTACTACCAATTCTATGACCTGCAACCCCCACCCCCACCCCACACACACATTGAGGTCACCAGAGAGCATGGTCTTGGGACTTTCAGAAATTTCACCAGACCCTGGGGTTATGCCTTTTTGAAGTTGAGGGGCAAGTAATATTTCACCAAGTGACCACTTATTTGTACCAGCATGTGTGTTTCTACCCACCTAAAGTCCTTTTTCAGTGGGCATCTTCTACTTGTTAACACCCCTTCCCATAAGGTACATTCAACATCCAGAACAGACAGTGCAGTGATGTCTTATAGGACCAACCTTAAAGTAAAAGGGGTTTGGTATGAAGCCCACCATAGCCCCCACACACATCTCAAAATCTGTGTTGCCTGTGCTGCAGCATTGAGAAGCAGTTTGTAGGTCATTGTAACGTGGCATGGGAAAATGGTAGTGAAATGGAGAGCAGAGACTGGTTGAAATTCATCAGCTGATGCAAAACAAGTGGTGATTAATCCACCAGTAGAGCCCACTGGCACCCTACCACAAGCAGCCACAGGTGCAACACTGCGACGGCAATAAACAGGGTAGAGATCAAACAAGTATGTAAGCATTAGAGACTGCTGGCACACTACCCTCACAAGCCATTATCACGTGGCACCCAGCTAAGTCATGCAAACAAGCAGGGGCGTGCCGGGAGCACTCACACACAGAATGAGTAGGCATGCCCCTGAGGCAGTACATTGCGATGTAGAGAAAACACCCAGGACCTCGTCGGTACAATCGCGCACAGCCACCCACAGACTTGGTGCACCGTTGACTCAGTAGAGGAGCTCCTCAAGTGCGCTGGCAAGGGAAACAAATATAAAAGACGGACGTATCGTGGCACACAACGTAGATGAGGCGAATAAACGTATGATCACTCTCTCAACATGTCCCACTATGACGAGGTATTTCTCCCACACTGCAGTGCTCTCATTCATGATCGGTAGATAACATAGAACAGCAGAGCATGGAAATGGCCAGTCGGAATCCAAATATTACACTCCTATTCTGTCTGTCACACACTAATCCTCTGTTTCTCTCGACTGAAAAATATCCAACACTATATAAAAGAATGTGCAGTGTGCACCGTGACCACGTACGTTGTCACATCAGCACACTCAGTGGAAACCAAGACAATCGAGCATACTTTACGAGTAAACATCATCAGTGTCGGCAAGCGCTCACTATTGTGAAGTGAACCAGTACTCGCACAATATTTGCCTCACACTTGTCATGTTATTAGATTAATCACCTCCAGCATCGGGATCTACCGGGGATTAATGCCCGCTGGGTGGTTGGAAGCACTCGACCTTTGGCCTCATGCATCAACCCCCCCAGCCAGGCACTAATCCACCAGTAGAGCCCTCCTCTGTCGGTGATTAATGCTTGCATGGAGTGTGATGGATATATACTCTGTCCCAGGACCCCTTACCTCATCCATGATTTTAGTGGAGGTTGGTATCTGTCAAAAGCAGACTTGCCTTCCCTTTTCATGGTTTCACTATTAAAAAACACTTTACCAGTGCTTGTCACTGTTCCAGGAGCTGATACAGGTTCTAAATTACCTCCCCCAGGCCACCCCAAGGCCTCCAAATACCAATAATTTAAAGCTGCCTCCTTTGACCCATGCACAATCTGGGGAGTAACTGAGGCCTGCTCCCCAGCAGCAGCGTGCCCGCCGTTTTGTGTAGTAATTCTTTGTATACATGCAAACTGTGCATGACTGGGAGAGAATAAGAGAAGGGCACAAAGAGGCTGGTATAATTGATAATGTCATGAAGAACACCTGCCATTCCACCACATCTTCCTTCTCAAGCATGCACATGACACGCTAAAGCTTTTTTTTTTAACAGAGAATGGAGAGGAAGGAGAGTGGGAAAAAGTAAGTTACCCTGGTTTTGAAAGATTTCTTTCCTCACATATAGATGAGGGTCTGTCTGGCAACATTACATTTTGGGGCATTGCTTGGGGTGGGTTGGGGTAGGATTAAAACATGGTGGCTTGTCTCACACTAGCAGAAACCTGCAACATTTTTCTACAGTGAATGGGGAGAAGGGTGTGTGACTGAGCTAGCCAGTTTGTTACGCAAATCAAGGAGTAGGAGTGGTAAGTAATCCCTGCTCATGGATCCCTATGTCACAAAACTACTTGATGATATAATCCTGAATGAAGTTTAAGGACCTTAGAAAAACAACTAGGTAAAACTTCACCCTCCCAATGTCCATCTCACCTCCCTCGCCACCCTTTCCCACTTTTCTCCTGCCCCTCTCGCCCCTCCCTCTCTCCCATCTCTCTCTCCTATATCCATCCTACTTGCCCTACACCCCATCCCCCTGTCCCCTTCCTACCTCACATCCCACTCCTGCCACTCTCACTCATCTTCTCTCCTTCCCCCTCTCATATCCTCCCTATAACCCCTTCTTCCTCTCTTCCCACTCCCCATCTTGTCTCCTCCCTCTAACCTCTCCACCCTCTACCCCCTTCCCTAGCACCTTCTAATGCTCCCTCCCCCTCCTTATTCCCTGGTCTCTTGTTACCCCCCACCCAGGCCACCTAGCAATCTGATCTGTTCTCAGCACTTATGACAATGACAAATCCTTGACTGCCTACCCCCCTCTTTTTTCCCCACCTCTAGCTTCTCTCCCCTCTCCCCTAGGATGGTTTTCTTTGTATCTGTGCTTATTGATTGTACCCCTGTTCTTTGTTAATTGCACCTCATTATTTGTCTATGGTATTGTACTTCTATGCTAATTCCCAAAGCTGTATTGTATTTTGATGCTTTATTGTTTTGCACTCTATACCCCAATAATGCAAAGCATCATAGGAAGCATATGCAAATGTCCATGAATTAATTTTGACTGGCTGAACTTTAAGCAGAATTGAATGGTATCAGAAGACCTCACAATACAATTAGCAAAGGCTGAGAACAGCAGATACACTGCTGTTCTTATCCTTTGCTGATTGTATTTTGAGGTCTTCTGGCACCATGCAATTCTGCTTAAAGTTGAGCCAGTCCAGATTAATTCATGAGCACTTGCATATCCTTCACATGATGCTTTGCATTACTGGAGTCCATGCAATTTGTGTTTCATTGCAGAATTAGAATAAGCATGCCCTCAGTGAAACTCTTACAAAAATCAGGATACTGCTTTACTTCATTTTAAAGTTATGAGCTAATTTGTAACCCTGATTTCACTACCTGTTCAAAAAAGCCAGTGTCAATGAAGAGCTGCTGATGATGTCATCTCCTGAACTCACAGTCTAGTCCTCCCAATCAGCAAGAGATCTCATTTTTGTCAGAAGGCTGATTCAGGCTATGCTGATCCAAATTCTGAATTTATTGACACCAGAAATGTTAACCATAGTCCCTCTTTAAGACCAAGAGAAACGTGTTAAGGATATCCTGAGTAGGTTACTACTGAGTCATACAGTTACATAAAAGAAATGTGGGAGCAGTTAAAATGGCCACCTCAGCCTTCTTCTGCTATTTATATCTTGATATGAACCTTAGTATTGTTTTTTGGAATGTGGACAGACACACTTATTTCTAATAATGGTTCTGAGAGACATGCAGAGCAACGCATACTGTACCTCTCTCTGAGACTCGGTTGTCTTTAAAATAAGTCTCACTGATAAATGTTTTCGGTACAGAGCTAAAACTGACTAATTTGAATGAGAAATTAGAGGTTCAGATTAAATTTACCTGCCATGGGTGCTAAGATTTTGACAATCCTCTCCATTCTGAAAGGTTGACAAAATGAAACTGATGAGCTAGTGGTGCTGTAGTTCTTTGTTTCAGTTACTGTATGTGCATTTGTAGTATTACTGTAAATGTAAATCACAAAGACTTTCTTACAATGAGTCACACAGGAAACTAAAGACAGAGGGAGAAAATGATCTCATTTGACCACACACTAGTAATTTCTCAGAAGCAATTTCAGGTTTCTGATTCAAAGTATATTACATGTGGGATTGTTTACACATGCAATATGTGTGATTGTTAAAATCACCGCTAAAAAACGCTGCATCGTTTTACTTTTCCTTGAACTTTCAGCTTCGGGAATTACATTTAGGATTGTTTTACCATTGTTAAATGCACGTGTGATTATTCAAATTTGCTACTAAGAGCTGTGATTATACTAGACTGCTTACCTTTTCTGGGGATTTTTTTGGGGTGGAGGATCTCTCTCTCCCCCCAGGCTCTCTCCCCTCTCTGTCTCGCTCCTCAAGCTGTCTCTCCCTCTTACCCCTTATTTTCCACTACCCTACATTAGCTCCTAGCTAACTCTCCCCCCACTTTGGCTCCATCGAGTGCCAAGCTGACCATGCTCTGGGGTTTCCCAACTGCAACTCCTGTTCCCATTAACAACTGAGATCTGCCGAACCTAGCAGCTGCTTGCTCACTTGGCTCCTGCCCTCCTTTATCTTGTAAACTCTGTCCTGGCACCTGAAGCCAGCTAATATACACTTCACATTTCTATGTCTAGGCTGCTCCCCTCCCCATTTCTCTATTCACTTCCATTTCCTTTTTCTGATTTCTCCACCCTCTGATTTAGCACTGAGCTGACACCACTGTATCTCGCCCTAACATCTTCTCCCTCCTCCCTTTAGGTCCCAGTCTTTGACCTGGGGGCTGAAATTGCCATGGCCTTGGCTCCTTCAGCTGATCGCTACCACCGCTGAAGCCTGTCCATCAGCTGCTGTGCCTGGGACGCAGTCAGGTACGTCTCCCAGGGACACTCCGGTTCTCGAAGCTGTCATCGGATTGGGCCTCTGTACACTGGCTTAACAGTGACTGGACACCACTGCATCCCTGCTGTACAATCATTGGCTAGCTTTGAAACCCTTTCCAAATCTTGAATTCAGCTGGGAGCATGGCTTCTTGAGCAGCTCCCTGCTACAAATTTAAATTGTATATTTTCTCCCGCCCTCGCACCCCAACCCCGCCGCTATTAAATACACCTAAGTACTCCCTCCCATCCACTCCCATCCTAACTGACTGTCTCACCCCAGCTCTTGGATAGTAAAATAGCAGATTAATAATTGACAGCCATATGGGGACACTGTGAGACCTGTTTTCCTGCCAGCACTCACTCTCAGCAGTCTCATCTCTCTGTGCAATCTGGTCCCCCCCTTGCTGAGTTGGTCCCTGCTACCTATTTGCCAATTAAAATCTTTACTGGCTACAATGTGTAAGTGTATCGTGGCTGCCCTACCCCACCTCCTCATCCTTCTTTTCCTTCTCTGTCACTCTAAAATCCCTAACCCCTGCAGTACTCAACCACCTGATAATGTGCCTGGATATAACCTCCACTGCAACAAGAGCTGAACATCTAGGGATTTTTTCAGCATAACCATTGGGCCATGGTCCTCCCTCTATATCCATCCTCTCCTTACCAATTGGGCCTATTAGTACCTGCCTACCCACATCAATACCTCCTTAGAACCTATTGTCTTCCTCATCCTGAGCAAGAAAGTGAAAAGGCAGGCTGTTGCCTCCATTTTCTTGCTTTATGTAGAAATAAATTATTTTGACTTTCATGAGACTGGTGTCCTTGTTCTTTTGGAGGTCATGAGTGCTCTGCTTGTGTTTGGTTAAAAGTGAAAAGGCACCATGGTATCAGAAGATCTGTGAATCTGGTGTCAGGACTGTTTTGAGAACATCTCTTATGGATAGCCCTCCTGTTACTTCTGCTATCGTGCTACATCCACCCTAACCCAGGACTAACAAGCCCAACTACAAATAATATTCACCACAAACAAGGATCCTAATCTTGGCTTCTCTCAACATCTGCAGCCTCTGATGCAAAATTGACACTCTTAAAGTCTGGGTCTCACTACACAGCCCAGACATACTCTCTGTCATAGAAATATGGTTGTCTCCCAAAATACCTGACGCTGCTGTTGCCCTACCTGGTTATACAAGATTCAGATTGGATAGGTCCTCCAAGCATGGTGGTGACTGCACCATCTATCTAAAAAACTCGCTAAAGGGCCTGACCTTGCCGACAGCAGACCTTGATTGTCCAACACAGGTGCTAGCAATTAAAGTGCCCCTGGGGGCATACCACTAGACACTCACAATGCTATCTGTTTACATACCCCCAAGGACCAAACTCCTTGGTCTTCACAAAGTCCTGGGCTACTTGCAAACCAAAAGTCACCTTGCTGAGGTCATAATTCTAGATGATTTTAATATAAACTGACTGTCAGTGGCCACCACTCCTGTAAAGGATGAACTAACAGCTCTGCATCTTACTCAACTAGTTGGTTCCCCAACTAGAATTAACTATAAAACTGGGTCAAGCACCACCGTCGACTGGATAATCTCAAATTGCCCAGAATGTATCTCCAGTGTAACTGTTCACCCTGACTCACTCAGCAACCACTGCCCCGTCACCTGCAGCTGGTCTAACAGATCTCATGGCCCTGCACCTCAAACTATTTTCAACAGAGTGCCATGATGTGGCCATTTGGAATTTCTAAAACAACAACTGTGCTTTCAGGACTGGTCACTACTGGACTGTGCTGCTGATATTAATGTAGCACTCCAACATTTAATCAAGACATTAAATGCTGCCTGTGACATACATGCTCCTCTCAAGAAAATGAAGGTATGCAGCACTGAGCATCCGTGGATTACTCCTGAGCTATTAAATTACATGAAACAGAAAGACCATCTCTGGCACCATGCCATATCATCTGGTAAGCTGCAGGATCTGCAAGCCTATAAAGCTGCAAGAAATGCCTGCACTCAGGCTATTCATCAGGCAAAAAGTATACACAATAGGGAACAGCTGACCAATGCTTGGGGTGACAGCAGAAAATTCTGGTCAAACAACAAAGATATAATTGGAATTGATCCAAAGACACCACCTACTATGCTAAACCTGGATGGTACCCCCATCCTTGACAGATCAATATTGCAAATACCTTTAATGATGCCTTAATCGACCTAAGCAGTGTCCTTCCAAGAGATTTCTTTGATGTCACCTCTGAGGAGTCAGCGTATTATCCTGAGAATAGGGCCAATGAGAATACCCCGATTCTATTTTAAGAAGGTCTCAGTGGTCCAGGTAAGGAAACTACTGAATAAGGTACTGGGTAAGTCTTAAAAGAGTGGGGATTCTCTAGACCTCAAGCTAATTGCACTCACTTTTGAGGATGTACTCCCGCCCATTACTAAGATACTTTACCTCTCTCTTACACTATCGCAGTTACCACAATTATGGAAAACAGCCTTTGTTACACCAGTTCATAAGTTTGGTGATCGCACCCTACACAGCAACTGTAGGCCAATATCAGTCCTCCCTCCCATTTCCAAAGTACTTGAGCAAAGCATCACAAACCGACTTGTGGGTTACCTCAACAAATACTCCCTTCCTTGTCAACAGCAACACAGCTTTAGGAATGGACACAGCACCACCACAGCACTTCTAGAATTTACCACCTTTGTCCATCATTCATTTGACCAAGGCAATCTAGTAGGTGCAGCCTTTATAAATTTAACAAAGGCATTCGACATGGTTAACCACCCACTCCTCCTCAAACAACTCACTGAAACCGCTCTCTCCCCTGTCACGCTGCCCTGGTTCAAAAGCTATCTTGGTGACAGATCTCAGCATGTGAAGATATCCAATATTGTCTTTGAGCAGAGACCAGTATGATCTGGTGTACCTAACATACTAAAATGCCAGCAGAATAGGCCTAACGGTCTTTCGTGTCTGCTCGTTTGGTCAATCCCCACCCTGGGTGCTGACCTTGCTGTCCCCCTCGCCTTCTCTGGCTTCTCCCTTCCCAGTTCTGGATATTCTTGCTGCATTGGATTTTGCTTCCAGAACCCTTCCCCTGTACCTGTCCCACCCCCTCTTGAACCCCTCCACTGTCTCTGCCTCCACCAGCCCCCTAGGTAGTGCATTCCATGGCTCCACCACCCTCTCAGTGAAGTAGCACCTCCTCCTTTCTCCCCTGAATCTTCCCCCCTCCAGCTTCCACCCATGCCCTCTAGTGGCCCCTTCTCCTTCCTTCAAGCACCCTGACTGTTCCTCCTCCATTTACCCTCTTCATGTACCTGAAGACCTATCATGTCCCCCGGTCCTTCTCTCTTCCAATGTGTACATATTTAGCTCTTCGAGCCTCTCCTCATAGGTCCTGTCCCCAAAGCCCCAAATCATTTTGGTTGCCCTCCTCTGGACCTCTCCAGGAGGTTAATGTCCCCTCTTAAGTGTGGCCTCCAAAACTGCACGAGTACTCTAGGTGCGGCCTCACCAAGCAGTTATACAGAGGAGTATCACTTCTCCTTCTGGAGGTTATCCCCAGCGATGCATCCCAGCATCCTGTTGGCCTTGGCTGCTGCCCTCCTACAAGTCTCAGAGTTGTTCATCTTGACATCCACCACCACCCCCAGGTCCCTCTCAGCCATTGAGACTTGCAGTATTTCCCCCTCAGGGTGTACACTTGGCCTGGGTTTCTGGCCCCCAGGTGGAGTACCTTGCATTTCCCTGCATTGAACCTCAGCTTCCACTTTCTAGACCATCTTTCCAGAGCCTCCAGGTCCTCCTGCAGGGCCACCCTCCCTCCTCCCATCCACCACCGCCCCAGTTCGAGTCATCTGCAAAGAGACTCATCTCCTCCTGATTCCTGTCCTTATGTCAGATAGGTAGGCGTTGAACAGAAGGGGCCCAAGGACTGATCCTGTGGGACCCCACATGACCTCCTTGGGGATGAGACTATCCCACCAACTACAACCCTCTGGGTCCGGTCCTGGAGCCAATTGCCTATCCATCTGATCATCTGGATTTCCACCCCCATTTCTCCTAGCTTATCCAACAGGCCCACATGAGGAACAGAGTCAAATGCCTTGCTAAAGTCTAGAAAGAGGACATCCACTGGTCTACCCAGGTCTGAGGCACTTGTCACCCAGTCATAGAACTCCACCAGGTTTGTCTGACATGATTTCCCTGGGATGAATCCATGCTGTCTATCGTCCAGGCACCCTGACTTATCCAGGTCCCCCCCCCAGCCTCTCCTTGACAATGCCCTCCATCACCTTGCCCACCACCGATGTCAGGCTGACAGGCCTGTAGTTCCCTGCCACCTCCCTTGATCCCCCTTTGGATAGGCACTCATGTGCCACCTTCCAGTCTTGGGGCACCCACCCTGTCCTCAGAGAGATGGTGAAAAGCTCTGCCAGGGGTTTCGCCAGGACATCTGCAAGTTCCTTCAGCACTCTAGGATGTAATTTATCCAGCCCCAGTGCTTTCTCCGTCTTAAGGGAGTTGAGGGCTTCCCTCACTCTCTCTGCTGTGATTTCCACTTCTGGTACCTCTTCTCCCTGCTTAGCCCTCCCCCCACCTGCCAGTGATGCCTCCCCCTCTCCCCAGACCTGCCGATCAGTAAGGGTCCCCCTCCTCATTATCTCTGTCTCCTCCCATGTATGATGCAGCATCCCATTTTCCCTGAGGAAACTGAGGTGAAGTACTCATTTAGTACCTCAGCCTGCTCCCCCGGGTCTTGTGCCCATCTCTCCCCTGATTTAATCCCGCTAATCTGCCCCTTCACCCTTCGTCTTTCCCCAATGTATCTAAAGAACCCCTTTTTCCCTCTTCTAATTTCCCTGGCCAGGTTCTGCTCCTTCCTTGCCTTAGCCGCCCTCACCACTCTAGTGGCCCTTCTAGCCATCAGCTCATACTCCCCTCAATCTCTTTCACTCCTTGAGCACTTGAATTTCTTATAGGGTGCTTTCTTTCCCCGTACCACCTCCTGGACCTCCCTGGTCCACCAACAGGGTTTTTGGGCCCCTACCGCATTTTCGTCTTACTCTTGCACAGGTGCTGGTAGCATCCTGCACCCCTCTCCTGATGATTTCCCACCTACTATCAGAGTCCATGTCTGACCCAATCCCATCCAAATGCTCCTTAAGGATTCTTCCCATTTCCTTAAAATCCGCCCTCCTGAAGTCAGATACTTCCGTCTTTGTGCAGCCTTCTACCCCTCCTAGGTCCAGGCAGAACCAGACCGTGGCATGGTCACTCCCCGCCAATGGGTCCCTAACCTCCAGGCCCCCAATCTGGTCACTGTCTGCAAGGACCACATCCAGTACCCATGCCTCCCTGGTTGGTTCCCTCACCTGCTGAGTTAGGAACGTGTCTTGAAAGACATCCAACAACCTCTGTTCCCTGGTCACAGAGGATGTCATAGTCTCCCAGTCTGTTCCTGGCATGTTTAAGTCCCCTAACACCACCACTGTTCCTCTGCCCAGTCTGCAGTGTCTCCTAACATCTGCCACCAGACTGTCCTCCAGCTCCTCCGCCAGGGCAGGGATCTATACACCACTCCTATTTTTACTCTCTTGCCCCCTTGTTATCAAGGTGACCCAAATCGCCTCCATGGTTCCCTCCACCTCCCTCTACTCCCCTATGCCAATGCAGTTTTGACTATCATTGCTACCCTCCTCCCTTCCCTCCCCTGTCCTTCCTGAACATAGTGTAACCCTCCAGGTTCAGGTCCCAGTCATGTCTTGCAGTGGCCCAAGTCTCAGTGACCGCTGCCACATCCACTGCTCCCTCAGTTAACATCACCTGGAGCTCAGGCATTTGTGCCCAAGCTCCTGGCATTTAACAGGACTACCTTCCACCCTTTCCTATAGTTCCATTTCCCTGCACGTGTTCCCCTGGGGATTCTGTTTCTCCTGGTCTGCACTTTGCCAGTTGGCCTTTTCCTGCAATCCTCCTGGTCCCCAGGGGGTGGAGACAGAGTCCCTCTTTATCGGGCACCTCCTTGACAGCCTTTTTCTCCCATCCCACCCCCTTCACAAGTTTAAACCCCACTTTTCACCAATGAACTCCTCTATTTTCAACTTAAGGATTCCCTCCCTCCAAATTGAGATGTAGCTCCATCTCTAGCATACAGCCCTTATCCTCCCAGGTCTCCCCCAATCCCCATCAACCCATACCCTCTGGCCTCACACCACCCCCTGAACCACTGGTTTATCTCCTCCAATTTTCCTTTTGTGTTCCCCACTAGCCCTTGGCACTGGCAGGATTTCTGAGAAGGAAACTGTGCATCCTATGTCATGACAGACCCTGGCGAGCTCCCTGAATCTTGCCTGTATCTCTAGCTCGCTATTTCCCTCAATGTCATTTGTACCAAGGTGGACCAGTATGTCTGGGGAACCCCCACAGTCCTTTGCCAGCTGATATACCTCGTGCTTAGCCCTCAGGGATCAATTCTAGGCCCACTCCTGTTCAGCATCTTCCTTAACAACCTGCCATCTGCATGCCACCAACTAACCCGGCTCTATGCAGATGATGCTGTCATGTTTGCAAGTCACTTGGACTCAAACCTGCTTGAAACCAGTCTACAAAATGGTTTCATGAAAGTTGAGCACTGGTTTAGCAAACATAAGCTGGTACTAAACTACAAGAAAACAAAAGTTATGCTGTTCTCATCCACCCACAGTAAACATAAAGTGCACTCACTTACCATCAGAAATAACCAAGGAATGCCCCTCGAACAAATACAGCACTTCAGGTACCTTGGGGTTACCCTTGATAGTCACCTTACCTATGCTGCCCACATTGAGAATGTTGATAGGACCATCAACACTAGAATTGTGCTACTTCATAGACGCAGCAAGAGTGCTATCAATCATCGACTATGGCCTAGTCATATACGGAGCAGCATCTGCTACCACACTCAGAAGGCTCACTGTTGCCTTGAACAAGGTCTGTAGACTTCTAACAGGTGATTCCCATCTTAGCCATACTTGTGAGCTCTATGCACAAGCCAAGTGTTTCCACCTACCTGGGAGAATTAAATACTAAACACGTCTTCTTACAAAAAAGGTGTTCCTAGGACTCATGCCGCCGGGAGCGGGATGCCTCCTTAACAAATCTCCCAAGATCCAACACACGCACAGTGTGACATTATAGCGAAGTGGTTTAAGGCTCTGATCTGCAAATCTGGAGACCTGAGTTTGGATACCGCAGTCTCCAGTTGCATACTGTATGACACTGAGCAAGTCACTTAACTTTCCTGTGCTCCCAGGTCGCACCTGTAAACACGCTTTCAGCTTAGTGTGCCATTCCTGGTTAAACAATTGAAAAAAAAACAGAAAAAAAAACTCTTCTAGCAAATTCTTTCTAGTCCCAAGGTGCTGGACTACTCAAGGTCAATGCTCCTTTCTCTTCAGAGCACCTTTCTGGTTCAATGGTCTGCACAATGAAGTGGCTAACATACCTAAACTCAGCCAGTTCAAACGTCAGCTCCGACAACACCTCCTAACTGAAAACTCCTGTGATTGCATCCCCAAACTTCCAGGTCCCCAGTTTCTTGTTCTCTTCCCCCACTGTACTCCTTCACATCCTGACAACCCCTCCTGTTACCTCCAACACCCCCTTGCCTATCCTATAACAAAGCCTGTGGCTGCTTGTTTCTCTCCCTTGAACTACTAACCCATCTCTCTTCCTCATATAATTTCTTCTGTACTTCTCCTTTTTGATTGTGCTGCTGTTTTTGAAATGTATTTTAATGTTGGTAACATATGTGGTTTAAGTGTTTTTTTAATACATCTGTCACCCTATATTTGATAGTTACCCCTCCCTGATGACATGGAACCTTTTAAATGAGTTGCCTGATGCTCAAAGGTAATATGAAATCCGGGGGGGGGGGGGCAAAGACAGATAAAAGTCCTGGTCCATTCAATAAACACTAAACCAATAAGCCAGGGGTCTGGGGGCCACCTAGGCCCCCAAAAGCTATCAGGTTTTAGATGCATCCTGGTGCATTTTGAGGGTCATTTTGAAACATTTTGGCTGCTTTTAAAGATTTCTTTGATTTACTGCAAACAACATATATTACTACCAAAATGATTAACTTCACTGCGGCTAAGATCGTCACCATGTTGCCCAGACTTTTTTTTTGGTCACAGGCTGAATTTGGTCAAAGACCAGCTTACTTTCTGTCACTAAGAATACATTTTTTAACAGCAAAGAACACTACAAGAGCTAGGGCATTCCCTAAGGAATAACTTGGGCCCACTTGTAAAACTGAGTGCCTGAGGCAATGTCAGGCTGAGGCATTCACTAATGTCTGAATACATCAGCAGCTCAACAAGTCATTAATTCCCTAGGAAATGCTCTAGACTAGATATTTTTCTACCTACAAACTGTTTTCTGTGCAAAAAAAAAAATATTTGTTTAAACACAAGTAAGTGTGCATGTGTGTGTTTAGACATAACCCATTACAATGATGTTGCAACCTTATTTGGAGTATAGGCACTTGAAAGCCCCATGGAAGCAGCCACAATGAGCTACTGCCCCTCCCCTTCCCCACACCAGACCCAGAGAATACCCCAGAAAAAAAACATACAGGGTGGGCACTAGCTATTTCACTTTTTAATTTTCAGTCACAATTTACCCAGTGGAGCCCAGCTGAGATGCAACATCTAGTTTCTAGTGGGGTCCTGCTTCTACTCCACTGTAGTAGCTGGGTGTATGGGACAGAGCACTGTGGGAGATTATGTGAGTGGTTCAAGGTCACAAGGCAAGTCTCTTGTGCTAGTGAGGTTTGAACCTCAACCTGCAATTCCATTGTTACCATGTCCAATCTTTAGACCCCACAGAAAATACTACAAAATTAATGACCTGTAAGGCACCCAACCAGACTGCCTACTGCTATGGGAGAATTCAGACAGAAGGCCTTTGCAGACAGGCAAAGGGTCAGCAATTGTTCTTCAGCAAACCTTAGCACAATAAGGCTGCAAACTGCAGTGCCCCCCCGGACTATTTTTTCTTATAAAGTTTTAGGTTTATTTTTCTCTTTTTTTTTAATTACAAGAACAATTTTGCCTGTATTTGGTTTTTCAAATTTCTCTGCTGTCTCGTGTTCCATGCAAGCAGTGAAGAGGTCAAGGAGCTCTGATGGTAGATCCTTTCAAGCAAACAGTGTTTTTGCAATGCCACATTCAATTTGTTATGTTTACTAGTGTAACATACTGTATATCTTTTTTGGATCGTGGTCCTAAACTTTAAACTGAAACATTATCACTTGTGATGGGAGTCTACACCCCACTATCCCGTGTTTATATAGATCACAGAATGCAAACCACAGATTACAAGTTATATTTGTTTCCAGATTACAGGATTCCTCTACTAGATAAAAGGTCCCAAAAATATCACTTTTATGTATTTAAGTTTGAAAGCCCAAATAGTTCCACTATCGCCAAAATATGGACCAATCACACTCCTCATTTAGTCCTGTGTCTGGACCCAAGCAGACTAATCAAGCAGCCCATAGTAGGAACATAGGAATGTGTAGACAGAAAAGGACCTCCAGGTCCACCTAGTCTGTCCATTAGCCTAGCACAGCTAGGCCTGCCCCTGATATCACCCCACTTTCATTTAAATAGCCCTCTGTGTCTGTCCCACACCCTGTTGACCCCTCAACTGAATTTTCTCCCACTACTTCCCAAGGCAGTCCATTCCAGGAGTTCACCACCCTTTCTGTAAAGAAGTTCTTCCTGATGTTGCCCCTGAACTTGCCCCCCTCCAGTTGGAGATCATGACCCTTTTTTCTGGGGCACTTTCATCTGGAAGGGTTTTTCCAGGAGCCATCTTGTTTATCCCTTTCAGGTACTTGAAGGTCTCTATCATGTTCTCCCCTCTCCCTCCTCAACTCCAAGGGGTACATATCCATGGCTCCCAGATTCTCCTCATACGGCAGGTGACTAAGCCCCTTAACCATCTTGGCTACCCTCCTCTGTACTCTTTCCACCCTCTCCACATCCTTCGTTTGGTAAGGCCTCCAGAACTGGACCCCATACTCCAGATGAGACCTGACCAGCTGGATGTACAGGGGGATCAACACCTCTTTCCTCCTGCTAGTGATCCCTCTCCCAATGCATCACAACACTTTACTGGCTTTTGGCACAGCCCTACCATGCTGCCTGGCCACCTTCAAGTCCTGAGTGATGATGACACCCAGGTCCCTCTCCTCCATGATAACTGCTAGCGGCTCATCCCTAGCCTATATTCCAGTCTCCCAATCCTTCTTCCCAGCTGCATGACTTTGCATTTCATCATATTGGGAGATAATTTCCACTTCCCGGCCCACTCCTCCAATCTTCCTAGGTCTCTCTGCATCTTTTCCAATCCACCCTGTATGTCCACTCTATTACTGATTTTGACATCATTGGCAAACAGGCTCACTCTACTCTCCAACCCCTCCGCAGTGTCACTTACATAAATGTTAAACAGCCGGGGTCCCAGCACCGACACCTGGGGCATGTTACTCATGACTCCCACCTCTCCCGAGGGGACCCAGTTTATCAACACCCTCTGCGTTCTCTCCGCCAACCAGTTGCGCACCCACACAAAAACTACCTTCCCTAGCCCTAGACTTGGAGGCAGTATAGTGCAGTGGTTTAAGGATATGAGCTGCAAATCTGGTGATATCCAGCAGACCAGACCTGGGTTTGAATTCCACAGCTTCCACTTGCATACTGTATGACCCTGAGCAAGTCACTTAACTTCTCTGTGCTCCCAAGTCACACCTGTAAAAAGCTTTCAGTTTAGTGTGCTATTCTTGGTTAAAACAACTAAAATAAAAAAATTAAAATTGCCATTCCATTTTGTGCACCAGCCTACCATGTGGTAATGTATCAAAGGCCCTCCTGAAATCTAGGTAGGCTATGTCCACTGACCCACACTGATCAACCACACTAGTGACCTCATCAAAGAATGCTACCAGATTCGTCTGACAAGATCTGCCCTTGGTAAAGCCATGTTGCCTTGGGTCAAGCAGGTCACTTGTCTCCAGGTAGTCCATAATTCTGTCCTTGAGCAGCCTCTCCATGAGCTTGCCTACCACTGAAGTCAGACTCACAGGCCTGAAATTGCTCAAATCCTGCCTTCCCCCTCCCTTATACATGGGGAGCCCATCTGAACGTTTCCAGTCCTCCAGGACTACCCCCGTTCATCAGGAATCATTAAATAGATAGGTCAGGGGAGCCATTAGCTCCTCACCCAGCTGGCGCAATACCCTAGGGTGAATCCCATCTGGCCCCATGGCCTTGAACACCCTCAGGCCCTTAAGCAGATTTGAGATCTCCTCTTCCTGGAATGGTCCCACATTCACCCCTCACTTCCCGATGGACCACTGACAGTCCCCCCCATAAATACAGTGCTAAAATAACTATTCAGTATTTCAGCCTTCTCCTGGTTCCCCTCTACCTTCTCCCCTGTCTCTGCCCGCTTGCCCTGCTACCCAGTCCCCCTTTCCTCCACTCTCTTATATACCTAAAAAGGTCTTGTCCCCCTTCCTGACACCCTTGGCTATATCCTCCTCTGTTTGCACTTTAGCCAGTCTGACTACCCTCCCAGTTTCCTTCTGTTTATCCTGGTAAGCCTCACAGTCCAGCTTGCTCTGTGTCATCTTGTACTGCCTGAAAGCCCACCACTTTGCCTTGATGCTTTCCCCCACTTCCCTGTTGAACCACAGTGGCCTCCTCCTGCTCTTGCTTACCGTCTTTGAACAGTGGTCCATGGTCCCTATAATTGTCCCTTTAATTTTGGCCCAAGTATCTTCCACCCCCTACATTCCCCCACCCCCTAGTGCCCGTCTAGTGTACTTCCTCATCATTCCAAAATCAGCCCATCCGAAATCTAACACCTTCACCCTAGTCCGATGGTGTGAGGCCACTGTGTGTATCATGAACCATACTGTGTTGTGGTCACTGCGTCCAAGGTTGTTCCCTACTGTTACCTCACCCACCCTGTCACCATTCATAAGTATCAAGTCCAGTACCGCACCCTCCCTAGTGGGCTCCTTGACCAGCTGACTTAGGTAGGCTATCTGTAGTGGGTCAACAATCGCTCTGCTTCTGGTTGAGGAGGCAGACAGCATTTGCCACTCCATATCCAGCAAATTGAGATCTCCTGGCAGCAGCAGTTGCCTCTTAGCCGCCATCCTATAGTAAGCATCTCCTCAACCATCTGGCTGTCCACGTCTACAGTTTGCCCTGGTGGCCTGTACACAACTCCCGTTCACACCACCTTGCCCTTCTCCGTGGCCAGCGAGACCCATAGGGCCTCAGTATCCCCCCACCTGCCTTGTGTTTCCAATGCCTGGATCCCCTCCCTCACGTAGAGCGCTATGCCCCTCCTTTCCTGCCAAACCTGTCCTTCCCGAACAGTGTATAACCCAGAATGTTCCTGTCCCATTCCTGACCATCATGGTACTAAGTTTCCATGATCCCCACTATGTCCAGCTCCTCCTCCGTCATGATCGCCGCCAAGTCTGGGACCTTGTTGCCCAGGCTCTTGCTGTTTGTGCACATGGCCCTCCATTTATACCCTTCTCTAACCCCTACCTTCCCTCTCCTAATGGGCTTTGCTTTGTATGTGACTGCAGATCCAGCTCCCGCCTGTCCGCTTGCTTCTTGGGGGGGGGCAGCTGTCCCCCTGCCGAGTTCACTGTTAGGTGACACTTGCAGCACCCCTCCCATATCAGCTTAAATTGTACTACTCTCTAAAGAATTCCCTCAATTTACCCTTGAGCACCACCTTGTCCGGACTACTGAGGTGAAGCCTATCCAGGGCATAGAGGCTGTCATCTTGCCAGAGTGACCTCCCACTGGCCCACTATCCCATAGCCCTTCTGTGCACACCAACCCGACAGCCAGCAACTGAACTCCTCTATCCTCTGTTGCCTATCCGTGATAGCTCTAGGGACAGGAAGCACCTCTGAAAATGCCACTAATTTGAAGCACAGGTTACTACAGAACCTTGATAAGGTCTCAAACCTTGCTTACACTTCCATCAGGCTGTGCCCAGCTAGGTCATTCGTTCCCAAGTGAAACACCAGGTGGGTTCTCCTAGCTTGCTGCTTCCCCATGACAGGATACAATGAATGACCTCTGCAGCTGTCACACCTGGCAAGCAACTGACCCACATCTTGTTACCCCTACTCCCTTCCCCCCCGGGTGATACCCATGACCATGGAATCCCCTACTAGCACGACCTTGCCCTCGATCTTGCCTGCCCCAGCCCTGCCCCAACCTGTTCCCCTGCTTTCTTAACTGACTTGACCATGTCTTCATCCTTGCCTGCATTGGCTCCTTGCCCTGCTTGTGTCCTCACCATTCTTGTGCCCCGCTTTCCCAGCTGCAGTAACCTTCCTCCTAACCACTGGCTTACTCCATTTTGTTTCCTCCATAGCAAACCCCCTGGTGGTCACCTCCCGGACCCTCTGCCTTTGACTCTGTGGTCCTGGCTCCTCCCTTGACCTCTAGCTCCCCATTCTCCCTGCCAGTGCCTGTCCCCAACCCCTGATCCTGTGTGAGCACTGCTTGTGCTGTAGCCTTGGTCATGTCCAGTCCTGTTTGTAGGGTTGTGATGTCGCCTCCTGGGGTGACATGCACCTTGCTCCCTCTGGCTTCTTGTGCTCCCCAGACCCCTGCACCACCCTCAGGTCTGGTCCTGTCAGGTGTGCCCCCTGCTTCCCCCCGATTCCTCTGGGCCTCCTTAGCTGATACCCTCTCTCCCCCCCTCTTCTTGGAGGGCACCCCACTGTTCCTGACTGCTTGCCCTCTGCACCACTCTGGCAGACACAATTCTCCAACCCCCTTCCCTCCACCTTTTGCTCCTCTAAACTAGCCACTACAGCTCCCTTGTCCTTCCCTAGAAGTAGGGGCCTGAATCTATTCCTAAGTTCAATGCTCAAGTCCTTCCTATCCCCAGAAGGTACCCCCTCTGTAGCTCCTGAACTCGCCCACACTTGTCACTTTCCCCTAACCATCTGCCAGCAGCTGCACGACTCCCTGCCTTGAACCCCACCCCTACCAGTGCCCTCCTTTGCTCCTCCCCTACCAGGACCCGCCTTTGCTCCCTGCACTCCATCCTCCCTGCCCTCATTGCTGCACAAGTCACTGAGCCTGAGGTTATCCTCTGTCCCCACCTGGCCTGACGCTCTGTTCCTCCCCATGCCCCCATCCCCACCTCCCCCTAACTTGATAACCCTGGTGCCTCTCCCCTGCCTGTTCCTCAACCCAAGTTCAGCTACAGAACCCACTGGACAAGTCCCTCCTCTCCCCTTCCCACCTTGCAGGTCTGTCTCTGTCCTCCTCTCCCCTCCCCGTACCTCCTTAGCCTTGATATCTCCTCTCGAAGTTGAGCCAACTGGCCAAATACCATACATCCCTCCCATTCTCTGCCATCAGCTGCACGATTCCCTGCCTTGAACTCCACCCCTACCAGTGCCCTCCTTTGCTCCTCCCCTACTAGGACCCGCCTTTGCTCCCTGCACTCCATCCTCCCTGCCTTCATTGTGTTGCTTGTCCCTGAACAGGGCTGCTCCAGCTCATCCACAGTCGGCCGGCACCCAGCCAGCCACCGACCAAGACCAGGACACCCACCTGCAGCTCCTTAGAAGCTGCTTGTCCCTGAACAGGGCTGCTCCAGCTCACCCATGGTCGGCCGGCACCCAGCCAGCCACCGACCAAGACAAGGACACCTGCCTGCAGCTCCTTGGAAGCTGCCTGTCCCTGAACAGGGCTGCTCCAGCTCACTCACGGTCGGCCAGCACCCAGCCAGCCACCGACCAAGACCAGGACACCCGCCTGCAGCTCCTTGGAAGCTGCTTGTCCCTGAACAGGGCTGCTCCAGCTCACCCACGGTTGGCCAGCACCCAGCCAGCCACCGACCAAGACCAGGACACCCGCCTGCAGCTCCTTGGAAGCTGCTTGTCCCTGAACAGGGCTGCTCCAGCTCACCCATGGTCAGCCGGCACCCAGCCAGCCACCGACCAAGACCAGGACACTCACCTGCAGCTCCTTGGAAGCTGCTTGTCCCTGAACAGGGCTGCTCCAGCTCACCCACGGTCGGCCGGCACCCAGCCAGCCACCGACCAAGACCAGGACACCCGCCTGCAGCTCCTTGGAAGGTACGGGACAGCGCAACCAATCGGAACACGGGTGCTTCCAGCAAACCCACTCTGATTGGCAGGAGTTTTCCCCTGCTATAGACACCTGGCACTTTGTTAGACTTTCCATAGAACTAAGCACATTTCAACTGTGTTATTAGGAGTTTTTCAACTGTATTAGCTGGATTGTAATTTCTACTACTGTTTTAAAGTGCTTACACCTCTTCTGTCTGACTGCTCTTCCTGCAGCGCCCCCCCATCCAAGCACTCTGCCTTGGTGCCGATAAGTCTAACTACCTTTAATGGCTAGTTTTCCATTAGCAGGTTATACAGACCTGCCACTAGAGGGATTCTTGGTCTTCTATATAAATCACTGTATTCATTCATGGGCAATATGGCCTGCATTATCATTCTACATCTTTCCCGGTTCTGCTATAAGGGGACTTGAGTCTAAAGGGTGGATGGCCACTAACTAAGCTGCTCCTGCTCTCCTTGTTCCCCTTTCTGCTGTATTTTTTCATCTAGGTTTTAAGTGAGTACCTAGGTGGGCAAATTTCTTGCCTAGAAAATATTGCACTAATACAAATCACGAGACCACTCAATCTGGGACCATGGCTCTCCTTATTGTGTTTTTATTGCTCCTTGGTTAGCTTTAAACTTGCTGGACACAATTCTAATCTTCTGCCTACTGTCTACCACTGTCACTGTAGCTGTGTTTCTCATAACGTAGCCTCAGGACTTATAACTGAAGCCTGTGGTAAATATTACATAATAATTTAGCTCTGTATTAGCTGCCTAAATGTTAGTCATTGATATTGCTGACCCTACACATTCTAGGTGGTACTGTGTTGTAAGTTCTAATCCGCTTTCTTCTGTGACAAGACAAAGTGCTGTCGAGGTTACAAGCAACCCAGCCGCCAAGTGTCTCCTGCCAGTTTTGCTCTTCCCTTCTAGGCAGGAATTGCTTGTTGTACCCCTGATGTTGGCCTGACTTAGTTTGTTTTCACCCAATGACCTACGGCTAGTACTTTCTTTCTGGGATCCTGTTAATTAGGACGAAACTGCTCTTGCTTTAGTTGCTCTATGAATCAGACTGCCGAACTTGCTTCTCGCGCTCTAACAGTGGAAGTGCGTGTACTTGGAATTTGACATAGGCTCTATCACCTGTAATTCAACCCTTGGCCTCCAGGCCCTGCTCTTGCTATCAAGGCTAGAAGCACAGATAAGCCACATCATGCCTCCTCCCTACTGGAACAGGGGCATTATCCTGGCAACAATTTACATACTGGGGCAACTTGGGACTGACTCCCTAACTAAAACTGCCTTCTGCCCCCATGACACCCATGGGGGGTCGAGAGATGGGAGGATCGGACACTTTGCGTGTCCCTCCCCAAGGTGCAATTTCCTTCTCCTGGCAGCACTGAATTCTCTAAGAAAGGGGTCCTCTACAGGGTCCTTCTCTTCAGTAGGAGCCCAATCCCTAGTCAGGGCATCCTGTCCATACCCCTTCCAACCCTCACTCTCCTGAGCTCACTAGCTGCCCTTCTACTAATGGCAGGAGATATCCAACCAAATCCTGGCCCAGAGACAGCAAATGTCTCTATCTCCTCCCCCCTTGATAAGGCTTGGGACGGAGCCAAGGGTCTGAGGTTGGTGCATATGAATATCTGCAGCCTGAGACTGAAGATCTCAGAGGTACAGGCATGGCTGGCAGTCTATAATCTGGATCTATTAGCGGTCTTGGAGACTTGGCTAAAACCCCACATTCTGGATCATGAAGTAGCAATCTCTGGATATGTCCTTTTCAGAAAGGATAGACCCTCCAAAAGAGGGGGCGGTGTGCTAATTTATGTTAAGGACAATATCTCTTCCTCCCTCGTCAGGCAGCCCCTTGACCTGTCCCTGAATGCTGAAGCTATATTCGTTCAGCTCAAAATAGGTGGGGCTAAACACCTCACTATTGGCTGCGATACAGCCCACCATCCAATGCTCCCGCTCTCTGGATGAGCTCCTGAAGAGCCCAGTGGTTGACACTGCATCCGAGACTATCCTTCTAGGTGACTTCAATTTAAACTGGGGACAGGAAGGAAGTCTGCCATCAATCGAAACCCTACACGACCCACCTCGCTCAAATTATTACCCTACTGACCAGAATGAACCATAAATCAGGTAGGCACTCTATAATAGACTGGGTCCTGACTTCATCCCCTAGTAATGCAAAGCTGGCGGGATCCTGGAGATGCCTTGAGTGACCATTCGCCTATATTTGTCATTTGGAAGAATAATGCTATTAAAGTCCCTCCTAGATCTTTTTACTACCAGAGACTACTCCAAATTCCACCCTGACCAGTTCATAGGCTACCTAAATAGCACTGACTGGAACCCCATTAGACACCTACCTAACCTGGAGGAAGCTGTAAAATTTTTCCAAACCACCCTCACTAAAGTCACTGACCTTGTTGCCGCTATGAAAACCTATAGGGTCAAAGGTAGCTGTTTTAAGTGGATCTCACCCCCCCTAAAAGCCCTGATGTCTACTCAGGACAAAGCATGGAAAAAGTTCAGGAAATCTAAGTTTCCAGTGGACCTTGCTAGCTACAGGGCCCTCAGAAACCAATGCAAACTGGCCATAAAGAAAGCCAAGAAGGAATATATCACCAATCTCCAAAAAGCTAACCTAGGAAACCCTAGATACTTCTGGTCGCACATTAACGAACTCCTAAAAGGAGGTACAAAATCAACAACCAGCCCTATCCTGGTGAACGGGCAAGTACTCAAAGAGGTGCCTCTCATCGCAGAGGCCCTCAACGGTTTCTTCACAAACCTGGATGCGTACAAGGTGGGTCCCTTAGATAACAAGAACGAACCTAATAGGCACCTGCCCCTTGAACTAGACTGCCCTCTGTTTCATCTGCAGCTGGTTAGGGAAATGGAGGTTCTGCTCATCCTTAAATCCCTGCAGGCGAGAGGCAGCGGGGGCCCTGATGGGATCCAGACTCGAATCCTCAAGGAGGGCGCCCCATCTTTAGCCATGCCCCTAACCTGGCTGATAAACTGGTCCTTTATGGAGGGGTCTGTCCCTGAGCCATGGAAGCAGGCCCTAGTGATCCCCATTCACAGGGAGGGTCCACCGAGCCTATTGGGAACTACAGGCCTATCTCCCTGTTGTCCGTAATAGCGAAATTACAAGAGAAGCTTGTATACTCTCAACTACGCGAATATCTGGAAACACACCAGCTAATCTCTTCATCGCAGCACAGCTTCAGAGCCAAGCATGGGACGGACACTGCACTAACCAAATTTTCGGCTGATATCCTGGGCAATAATGACTCAGGGGTCAGCACAGGTGCGGTCTTCATGGACCTGTCTAAAGCATTTGACCTGGTAAACCACAACCTCCTTTTACAAAAAATGTGCACTCTTGGCATGGACGCACATGCCCTATGATGGTTTGCTAATTACTCACGGGCCGGACCCAGAGGGTCAAGTGGAAGGACTATGTCTCCCAGTCTGCACCGCTCAAAGTAGGAGTACCTCAGGGATCAATACTTGGTCCCCTTCTCTTCACTTTGTTTATAAACGATCTGCACTTACATTGCGGGAGCAGCAGCGTCATCCAATACGCGGACGATGCTGTCATTTTCCGAGCCTCCCCTAACTTAGGAGAACTGGGGAATGCCCTCCAAGACGACATTCTTCAGATGGAGGACTGGCTCACTTGGAATAAAATGGTATTAAATACCAGTAAAACTAAAGCGATGTTGTTCGGGCCCAGATCCTTGGGAACCGAGAGGTCGCTGCTCCTTCAGCTGCAGTTCAGAGGGGGTGATAAACTTGAGGTGGTTACCTCCACTAAATACCTAGGGCTAACCTTGGACCAAGGCTTCACCCTAAAAAATCATGTTGACCAACTCACCAAAGCCATACATGGAAAACTCGGTATCCTCTACAGAATAAAGGACCAGATTATCCCTGAAGCCAGAGTTGCCATCGCTACTAGCGTCCTTCTCCCCAAGCTCACTTATGCGGCACATGTTCTTCAAGGTGTGGCCTCTATGGAACTTGGCAGGCTCCAGACCTTATACAATAAGATTGTCCAATTTGCAACATTATCACACCCTAGGACACACCACTGCGAGGCTCAATCCAAGCTCAGCTGGCCGTCATTGGAAGCCTGCCTCATCTACCCCACACTATGTCTCACTTTTAAGCTTCTGGGGCCCTTACCTCCCCCTAGTCTCAAAGGACTAGTTAGTGTTAAAACAAACCTGAGGAGTCTCCGTTCCTCAGGACAAAACCTCCTTGTGGTCGCCAAAACAAAGACTAAAGCTGGGTCCAGGTCCTTTGCTTTAACTGCACCTTCCCACTGGAACAAACTCCCACTGGAGGTACGGGAGGCAGGGTCAAGCCCCTGCTTCTGGTCTAAGCTCAAAGCACACCTGCTCACCAGGAGCACTTGCCAATGCATAAGGAACTGACCTTATGCCATGGCCCCTCCTCCCTCTCCACCTTCCGTATTGTAAACGCCATTAAGTCTTTCACAGTTATACAGCATGGAATTTGCCTTATGTGTGTTATCACTGTTAAACCATCTGGTATTTATGCAAGTTTACAGCTCTGCTTACCTACTTGTACTGTCTGTTTACCTGTATGTTATTTTTACAGCTCTGCTTACCTGCTTTTACTATTCTGTTTACCTGTATGTTATTTTTTAACCCCGGGTCGCCCCTGAAAAAGGGACCTCCGGGGCCCAGTTGGCCGACCCGGTCAACAAAATTCAATAAATAAATAATATATTCTCCAAGCCCAGTCCAGTATCATGGCAGACCCACATCCTGTACACCCCACCACCCTTCCAAAAAGGCCAGGTCTAGTGCCCTGCGGTTCCTGCCACACCCTAGCCCCATCAAGTGAAGGCCCCACAGGAAAATTGTAGCTTTTAGGTGTAGCACCTTCCCACCCCTCTCAAACTCACGTACCCTTGCTTAGAGTCAAGCATATACTTGGTGTAGCACCTAAAGTGCCTGCGCTACTCAGTTCTCAATAAGCATAAGCTCAGGGCACCTTTGCTTCTCAATTCTCTGTGAGCATAAGCTTCAGCATGAACAACACTTATTGCCCAGCTTCCCCTTAGGTAGTATTGTAAACACAGAGGTATTCATGCACGTAACAGAATCCTTATGAGCTTAAACTCAACTCACACCCCTTCACTTAATTACAAGGCTACCCTTTAGGTAGAAATGTAAGACCCCCCCAACAGTGTTCTCCACTTGATCTGACCCCATATCCAATGTCCTGCTTCCTCTAATCAGTTGTTTGGTTGTTCATGCATCAACCACTCTCCTTCACATGCCACAATCCTGGGTGGTCCCGCCCTTTACTGACTCACCCAGCCCTTCAAAAAGGGAGTTGGTGCAGCATGGGTGGGAGAAAATTCAAGTCCACTGTGCCCTGCTGGGCCCTGCTTTATAGGCCAGCAGCAAGTTTAAACTTTGGCACCCCTAGCTTTGATAGGCTTCTCGGTCAGGGAGCCTCCTCTGCCCCTCCCGGAGCACTGCTGCTGTCGCGGCTGAAAATCCTTCCTCCTGGCGCTCTTGTGTGACCACTGAATCAGATTGCAAAATTCAAGTACAACTACATCCCTTCATTACACCACATGATTGCTACTGGGCTGGCACCAGAACAGGAGGCACCGTGTGTGGAGGAGTGAAAGCATTTTCGAAGGAGTGGTAGTGTGGGGCTTGGAATAAAACAGCAGAGTCCGACCCACCTAAACACTCAGACAGCAAAACAAACTATTCACCTTGAGTTGTTTTTCCTTCCACTCACTGCCACCTGGCTTCCAGATTGCTGTATCAAGCTGCTGCAAACAATCGGACACTTCTGGCTGAACAATGATGTGTGGCGCAACACACATGCAGCCCCGACGACCTGCATCACAAACAGAGTCAGTCTGACACAAAAAAAAACCAACATGGAGCCACTATGCTTCTTGCCGGCACACACGCTTCAACAACTGTTGCCGCTCAGGCATGAGTTTGACCCACCACCATTGGCCACTTGCGCTTCAGTTGGCTAATGAACTGAGGAACAGTGACTGCAGCCAATCAAGGGGAAATTTCAGGGCTGGAAAAGTTCCCTTGATTGACTGCAGTCACTGTGTTAATATATCCTAGAACATTTAAAAACTGCAATACAAAGGAGGGAACAGAAGACTCAGCGGACTCCGGCATGTCCTTGTCAAGCCCCCCCGAAAATCTTGTTGTGAGTCCAGATTCCTGCACCCAATGCAAAAAAAACCCAAAAAAACTCAGTACTACAAAAGCCCTGCTCTGATTGCTCTGCACATCAGAGGGGGGGTAGCTTGCCCCCCGCCCCCCTATAATCTACACCACTGATGTAATCCTAGATTGAATAAATAAATGAATAAATAAATATTACACAAAAAAAGCCTCAATCAATGGCTTCCATTTTCTATTACCTCATTTTTCCCAGTACATTATCATTTTCACAGCAGTGTCCAGTGCCTGTTAAGCAGTCTCCATTTATAAGTATAGAAACATAGATTGTGTCAGCAATAAAAGACACATGGGGCCATCCAGTCTGCCCATTTCTCTATGTCTGGCTTAAAGCTGGGCTGGATTTAAAGAACCAGTACTTTTAGTGGCTGATTGTCACCCCCTTCTCCAGGTATCTCTGCCCCTCTTCTGCCTGAGAGTCCCAATATTCCCTTATATTTATCCCACGCAAGGTTAAACCTTATTAGAGGGTTGGCTTTAATCACCATTCTGGACTGTCTATTGCATAAGTCCACCACGCACTCAATGGAGAAGAACTTCCTCATATCCCTCTTAAATCTTTTCCCACCGGTCTTCATCTATGCCTTCTTGTCCCTGATAGAGATGTGTAAATAATGAACAATATTTACTGAATACCACGAACAATGCATTATTCATACTTGGATATTAATAATGAATACTGGCACTATTCATGCCTATTCATATTCAGGGAATACTATTTTCAAAAAAGGAGGGGAAAAAAAGAAAAATAAATAACCTCCCACCCTTTCCCCTAGCCCAAAGCCTTAAAATCAAGCTCCTTTCCCTACACCCTCTGTTAGAAACCCAATTCCAGCATCCTCCCCCCAAGCAGCCACAAATTTATATTTCAGTAGTTAAAACTCTCATAACAAGCAACTGGCACAACCCAGCTACCTCCATGGCAGGCCATTGTCTAAGTGCTTGTTTGGGCTAAAAGAAAAGTAACTGCCCCTACCCCTGAAGCACTTGCTGACCACCTCTCTTTCTAGCATCCAACTTTTTGATTAAATTACTGACTCTGGACTGACCATCTCCCAATTACAAGTGAGCGACTGGCACAAACGCACCCTTCTCCATGGAAGGCTACCCAGTACTGCATGAACTCATGATGATGATCAACTAATGAGGGGAGGAGTGGGAAGGGAGGGCAGGAACATTAGCTCAGACTGTGGACCCTGCAATATGAGCACACTTGACAGACCAAATGCTCTTCTTCTGCTGGCTTCTTTGTATGTTTGTATGTAACTCACTGCGATGCATGCTTGCTCTGTATGTTAAAATAGCTGATCATGTGAACAGCTGGATTTGCTATACATAGCGAGCATGAGCAGGGCCTCTTTCATTCTGCAGGAAATGGTCATGGAGGAGGGTGGGCTCATGCCGGTCACCTTTTTGTGATTGGGAAATGGTCAACAGAGAGTGAGACATATAATTCAAAAAATGGGTGCCAGGGAGCAGTGTAGTTGGAGGGTGCTGCAATGGTGAAATGTGGGGGAAAATTCCTTTTCATTTAGTGCAAATGGAAGCTTAGATGGTGGCCAACCATGGAGGTGAGTGGGTTGTGCCAGTTGCTTATATGGATGCCTGAATATTTCATGGATCCTCCCCTTGGTGCAGAACCTAGAAAGCCTTGCATGTCTGCAGCTGTAAGTAGATGGACCCACTCATTTGACCCAGGGCCCCGTGAGTGATGCACACTTGCATGTGTACTGAAGGAAGCCCAGGGCACAAAGAGCCCTGCACTTCCACAGCCTGATAAACTTCTCACTTACCATTTAATATATTTTAGAAAGAAAAACACAGAACTGTAAAGTTGAAAATAAAAATTGATGACGTGCAGGGCCATCTGGACCAGTGCTTCAGTATACAGATGGACCCCTTATATGGCACAGGCCCAGAAGTGCCTTATGCAGCTGCATGTAAGCACAGGACCCAGCCAGATGGATCACCTCATTTGATGCATGGCCCAGAGGATGCTGCATGTCTGCATCTGTACCCCTGGAAGTGCAGAGCACAAAGTGCCCTGTGCTTCTGCACCCAGATAGTTCTCTCACTTAACATTTAATATATTTTGGAAATAAAAACACAGAAACAATAAAGGTTCTTAGAAATGCAGTTATGCCCTCCCCCCAAAACATACAACGAAGCTTACCTGCCCCTGATCAGACTGTAGTATACATTTTTATTTATCTGTGCCATTATACATGGAAGGAAGGGATCACATTTCCCTACACAGAAGCTGCCAGCAAAATGCTTACTCTTCTGCACTCAGAGACAAGCCCCCACACTATCATGTTTTTAGATATCAGTAAAAGAAGACCATGAGGGCACAATCCATAGAGTACAATGGGGATGTTTTTTAATGGCTTTTTATTATACTGTACAGTACAAGTCACATTAAACTATTCTTCACTGCTCTGGCATTGTTTTTAGTGCTGCTAATGCAGTGGCAATTCTAAATGCATAAAACACAAACACTGTTTCAATTAGTCATCAGCTCACATGCAATGCATTTCCAGCCACTATACAGTTCACTTCTGCTCCCACTCCAATGGTCATGTAATGGATTTTCCCAAATGCATTTAGAATGCAGTAGTGTGCCGTACATAATTCCAGCACTATAATATCCACAATATTGCCTCTCGCTTAGCACTGAATTTCACTGCCTATGCCACTATCTCACGTCTCACTCCTTCACTGATTACTGTACAGTATAATATTTATTCAGTAACATACTGCACTGTATGCTTACTGTATGTTTTATTTGCTTACCAACAGCACAGTACAGTAAGTCACCTCCAAGAGAACTGCAAACCGGAAGTACCTGTACAGTAGATATCTGTACTGTATGCAACTGACCCCCGCCCCCCAGTCAGTCCCATCCCAATCACCCCTCAAAGTACAGTGAAATATATATTTTTCCCTAGTGGTCTAGTGGTACAGGTACAGTATAATAGTACCCCCAGTCCCCGAGTCCCTATCCTCACTATTGTACTTTTTACTGAATTTCCTAGTGGTCCCTCCTGTAACCCCTCCCCATCACCACAGGTAATATCCTACCCAGCTCTCCCCATCCCCGTGCATGCACTCATTCATTAACTTCTTAGTGGGCTGCTGGCCATGGAAGAGAGGAGGGCTGTGCTGGTTGACCCCTCTTTTTGGGAATGGGGAGAGCGGTGTGGAATATTACCTGTTGGGATGGGGAAGGGTTGCGGGAGGGACCACTAGACCACCAGGAAATTAAGCAAAAAGTACAGTATTGAAGATCGGGATTTGGGGATTGGGGGGGTACTACAGTAGTGTACTGTACTGTATATTATTATGGGACACGGACAAGCGGGTAATTTTCTTTCTTTACCTCTTGCAGGCAGGTGATTGGGGGTACCGCTAGCCAGCAGGAATGTATTTGGGGACAATCAGGCAGGGATTGGGCCCCTGTGGCAGCTGCTAAAGCAGTGTGAAGGGCAGGCAGAATTCCATTTTTTTTTCCACACAGCTAGAAACTGGAGTTCTGACCACCTGCAGTGTAACGCCGGTGAAATTGGGCTCCAGTTGTACAGTACTGCATTTTTATGAGTTGCTTAATGCGTGCACTGCACTGAATAAGAGTTTTCAGTGAACTGCAACTGATTAGCAGCTAACAGACAAACCATTAGGAAACTCTTTATAATTCATTGCAGCCAGAAGTGCACACATTAAGCAACTCACTGAAAAATGCTAAAACAGTGATTTGGGGGAGCAGTTTAATGTGACTTGTATGGTAGAGTTTTGACAATGACAAATGAATGCCACTGCTCAACTAACAAGGCCCTTGTTAGTTGGGTAGTGGCCTTCATTTTTTCATTCTCAAAACTCTACAGTATAATAAAAAGCTGTTAAAAAGTAGATCCATGGTACTCTATAGAGTGTGCACCCATGCTCTTCTTTTAATGACTTCACAAAAGGTGCTAGCACTGGGACATGTCTGAAAATTGAAGAGGAAGCCTTTTTCTGGTGGGCTCCATGGAAGGAAATTCAGTCCCTTCCCTCCATATATAATGGCACAAATAAATTAAAATGTACATTGCAATCTAATTAGGGGCAGGTAAGCTTCCTTATATGTTTGGGGGCTGAAGTACTGAGCTGCTCTTTAAGGTAAAAATAAATATTTAAATAAAATAATTTAAATCTATAAAGATATAAATTATAAGGTGGTGCCTGATTTTCAAAGCTCTTGGAAGGATGCAGCTGACGTGCATCAAAGAGGTTTGGCACAAATTGCGAGTTGCGTCCCAAGATGCGTCAAACAGGAATTTTATAATACGGTTTAATTTAGATGCAGTAGGGTCTGTATCCAAGGGTCTTGCGTCCAAAGATGCATCACAGTGGAAGTTGTGTCCAGATGCAAATGCCATAGAAACATAGACTTTGATGGCAGATAAGGACCGCTTGGCCCACCCAGTCTACCCATTCCTCTACCTATTGGATAAGCTGCAGATCCTATTTAACCATCTGCCTACTTCTTCCTTCCCCCCCCACCAGAATTACCTTATGTCTGTCACATGCATTCCTGAATTCCTCACTGTTTTTGACACCACAACCTCCTTGAGAAGGCCATTCCATGTGTCCACTACCATCTCCGTGAAAAAATGCTTCCTCACATTGCCCTTGAGATGCCCCCCCATCTTCAGATTATGCCCCCTTGTTCTTGCACATCTCTTTTTCTGAAGATACTAACCTCTTGGACTTTGTTGATTCCCTTGAGGTACTTGACAGATTCTATCATGTCCCCACCCCTTTCCTCGAGGGTATACATATTAAGCTGCTTTAGTCTGTCTTCATATGACGTCTGGTGCACACCCTGCACCATTTTAGTTGCCCTCCTCTGGACTGCCTCCATCCTGTCTATGTCCCTGCAGAGATGGGGTCTCCAGAATGGCATGCAGTACTCCAGACGGGGTCTCACTAACTGTCTGTACAGAGGGATAACAACATCCTGTTTTCTACTGGTGATGCCTTTTCCTGTACATCCCAGTGTCCCTCCATCCCTCTGACTTCTCACATTGCCTGCTTAGCTTTGGGTCATCTGATATGGCTACCCCCAGGTCCCTTTCCAGTTTTGTTGTTGTTAGTACCTTCCCTTCATTGTGTACACTTCCCCTGAGTTTTTGTTTCCCATGTGCATTACTTTGCACTTATTTGCATTGAATCTAAGCTACCATACTTTTAACCATTCATCCAACCTTGCCAAGTCCCTTCTCATCCTTTACATCCCCACATGTGTAACAACCCTGTTGCAGATCTTTGTGTAATCTGCAAAGAGGCATACTTTTTCTTCCCATCCCACTGCAATGTCACTTATAAAGACATTAAAAAGGACCAGACCCAGTACTGAACTCTGCAGTACCCCACTAGTAACCCCCCTTTCTTCGGAGTGGACTCCATTTACTATTACCCTCTGTGTCCTGTTGTTCAGCCAATTTTTTACCCAGACTACCACACTGTGACCCACTCCCAGGCTGGGTAATTTGTTTATTAATCTTTTGTGTGGGACTGTGTCAAATGCCTTGCTAAAGTCTAGGTGGGCCATGTCCACAGCCCCTCCCTGGTCCACTACTTTGGTCACCCAGTCAAAGAAATCTATTAGATTCATCTGACATGACCTTCCCACTGTGAATCCATGCTGCCTTGGGTCCTGTGTCCCACTGGCCTCTAGGTACTCAAAAAGTCTTTCTTTCAGAAAATATTCCATCATTTTCCCTACCACTGAGGTCAAACTAACAGGTCTCTTCTGCCTCTTCTTTGCTCCCACTTTTGTGAAGGGGAATCACATCTGCCCTTCTCCAGCCCTTAGGTACCACATCATCATCCCAAGATTTGTAAAAAAGGCTAGTCAGTGGTGTCATGAGTTC
The DNA here is from genome assembly GCA_016271365.2 of Neoceratodus forsteri. Lineage (NCBI taxonomy): Eukaryota > Metazoa > Chordata > Ceratodontiformes > Ceratodontidae > Neoceratodus > Neoceratodus forsteri. The sequence continues at coordinate 70,450,757 of CM028133.1, forward strand.
TCCCCTTAGTTAATTTAGAATTCTGGGGTGAGTCCCATCAGGGCCCATTGCTTTCTCTACCTTCAGTTTTCGGAGTTCTTTCAGAGCACTTTCTTCTGTGAATGGACTGGTATCAACCCCTCCTATCCAGAGTGCTTCTATTGATTAGATTAGGTAACCCCCCCTTCCTTTGTGAATACTGAGCAGAAGTATTTATTTAGTATCCTTGCTTTTTCTCTGTTGCCTATGCCCACCCACCTTCCCCTTTATTAAGCCTCACTAACCCTCCCTTGGTCTTTCTTCACTCCCTAATGTACATATAAAAGGTTTTATCCCACTTCTTAACTGAGTTAGCTATCATTTCCTCAGTTTGGGCCTTTGCTAGTCTGACTGCCTTGCCCACTTCCTTGTGTTTTAACTGGTATAGTTCTCTATCCTGCTCCTTCTAAGTTTCCTTTTACTTCCTGAATGCTATATTTTTCTCTCTAACCTTCCCCTCTACCTCCTTTGAGAACTATAGTGTTTTTTTCTTTCATTTTCACTTGTTTGCTTCACACAAAGGTTTGTTGCCTCTGTGATGGCAGTTTTAATGTCCCCCATTGTTCCTCCACCCCTCCTTCTAAATTTGAGATCCTTTCTCTGTCCCCGTTTGAGAGTACCAGGTCTAATGTTGCTCCCTCCTGAGAGGGTTCCAACACTAGTTGTCTGAGGTATTCCCCTTGTAGGGCATAAAGAATTACCCTGCTCTTGGGTGTGACTGCAGCAAAGGTGCTCCAGTTAACATCTGGCATATTCAGGTCTCCCATCAACAATATCTCCCCTTTTTCTGCCATCCTAAGGATGCCTTCTGTCATTTTCTTGTCCATTTCCTCTCCTGAGATGGGGCTCTGTATACAGTCCCCATGCAGATTGTGGTGCCATTTCCTCTCTCTCTCCAGGGTGACCCACAGTGCCGCCTCTCCTCCATGTTTACCCTTTAGTTCTATTGCTTTGATCTCTTCCCTTATGTGGAGAGCTACTCCTCCTCCTCATCTACCCTCCCTGTCACTCCTGTAGATTGTGTTCCCTGGTATTTTGAAATCCCAGTCATGGTTCTCTGTGTACCACATTTCTATGACTGCCATGATATCCAGGCATCCCTCTTCCATCAAGGCCACTAGTTTAGGGAGCTTGTTGGCACTCATTGCCCTCCATTTTTGATGGTCTTACCCCTTTTAGTCCCATCCCTGTTTTTACTGCCTTTGCCTTTTTCTCCATTTACCCCTGCCCTACTTCCTATTGACTTCTCTGTTTTGTTGTTTATCTCACTAACTACCCTATTTTGTGGAGCGGGGCTGATTTCCCCTACTCCTTTTTAGTGCCTCCTCCCTTGGCTAGTTTAAATGCTTGCCAATGAAGCATTTAAATGTATCACCTAGGATCCTGTTCCCCTCCTAGACAGATGTGGACCATCCCACCAGTATAGGCCGGTATCTCTCCAGGTGGACCCCCAGTCCCCAATGAAGCCAAAACCCTGAGCTCTGCACCAGTTTTTCAACCATTGATTGAATCCCTGGTGCAGAGCACCCTAGCCTCACCCATGCCATAGACAGGCACCATCTCCAAGAAGGTAACCATGTGTACTACTTGTCTAAGGCCCCTCTCCAACCCCACAGACTCTTCCTGTTCTGCTCTGATCCCATTTCCAGCCAGGTAATTTCTTCCTAGGAGGACAATGATGTCCAGCTCCCTCCCCATGCAGCTGCTCTCACGATCCTGAGGATTCGCTCCCTGTCCTTCGAAGCCATGGCACCGGACAGGCATCTTACCTCTTTCCCCAGTTCTACCCCCTAACAACTGAGTCCCCCACCAGGAGTTGTTCCCATCCCTTGGGGGGGGGTGCCTTGCCACCCTTCTGTGGATCTCCTTTTTTCTAAAACAATAGTATTTATTGGATATATTTAAGGCACAAGTTGTTCACATACATTCTTGTTTTCCAATATAAATTATATCTTCACATTTGCTAACAGCTTTAATAATTGACATAACAATTGATTCCTCATTTTACTCTTACCCCTTCCCCCATCTTGTCTGCAGCACATATCTCCAACATTTAGCCAGTATGTCAAATGGGTAGAGATTATATTACAAACCTAAATCCTATAGCATAACCATTAACTTTGATGTGCTACTTATAATATATTGTAATATTGAGACTTATAGTTTCAATATGGGGGTATGTTATTTATTATTTCAGTCCATGCAGTTCCTTCAGATATATCTAGGGTGTAATCAACCATATATAATAATTCCTTATATTTCAGAGTTTCTAAGATGATAGACTACCATTTATAATAATCAAAATTGGGTAGCTTCTTAGACTTCCAATTTTCCAGTATCACACGTTTCAATGCCATGGTGGCCAAAAAAAAAATTTTTTCTTGGTTGTTTCTATTACTAAATATTCAATATTATTAAAAAGTAGTGCATCAGTTTCAAAGAGGATTCCAATATCTATGTGTTGTGTCATGTCATGCAGCATCTTCCACCATTTATTAATCTGAGGAAAGGACCACAAACAGTGCATTAGTTTTGCCTTCTGTCCACATTGATGCCAACATAGTGGGGCATAGGCACTATTTATTTTATTTATTTGGACAGGGGTGATATATGCATGACTCAGAATTTTGCTTTGAATTTATTTGTTTTTTACGGATACATAAAGCTTATTATTTATTTTTCGGATATTTTCCCACTGTTGATATTTAAGTTTCAATTTTATGTCCTTATTCCAGCATTGATTCTTTGTTTTGAATGTGGTTTTAGGACAACTCCCTATTTTTTTTTTTATAAAATCTCGATAGCAACTTCATTGTTCCCTTTGTAATTGTCTCTTGCTGTTGTTTAATCTCTATTTTTATGTACCTAAGATCAATTCCATGGATACTGGCTGTCCTGAATAGTTTAGCTTTTAATTTGGAATACATCAGAAAATTCCATCCTTTACCTTCCCTTATCTTTTTCAATTCTAAGTATGTGGGGATTTCTTTACTTTGAATTAAGTCTTTCCATTTATAAATTGTATTATTATATAATAGTTGAAAATTGAAATTTTTATATTCTCCCCAAATTCTTTTGCTATAGGTAATTGGAAAGTGTAGCCATTGACTTTTCAATTTGACTGGAGTATCTATACATTTTTTAACAAACGGGAACCATGTACTAAGTCGGTGAATACTTCTATTTTTATGTAGTTCAATATCTGTAAATATCTCATGTACTGGCCTCTCTGGTTGGGAAGGGTGTATGTAACTTTTGAAGATCTTGGAATCCCCTTCTGATAGTCTAGTATACTCATAATAATTAGCTAGTTTATTTGCATCTATGTATTTAACCAAATGGGGACACCCTAAACCTCCTAGCTTTTTAGATGTGGTCATAATATTCCACACTATATGGGGTTTCCTCCTTCACCATAGAAATTTAGATATAATGCGTTTAACATCTTGGAACCATTTTATACATGGGGGCCCAGATATTCAAAAGGGTTGCGCATGGTGCAACAGTGTTGCGCATGCACAACCCACTGATGCACCCTGTGATATTTAAAGGGAAAAGTGCACCTGCACAAATCCCGTCATGGAACACATCAGTAATGTATGCAGGCACAGGTGGGGGTATGCCCATGCAAAACTGCACAGCCCAATGTTCAGCCGGGCCATGCAGAGTTATGCAGGCACAACCCTAACTGCCTGCACAGCTTTTCACAGGGATAACGAGGATCAGGTGGCGCCACACAGGGTGTGCCAGCAGCTGCCACCTGCAAGTGGCCTCCCACTGCCTTGGTGCTCCATGCCCGGCCTGGAATATCAATGTCCTCACCTCATCCCCGCGACTACAGGCATATAGCATCTCATCGCCTCGGTCATCAGCTCACTGTGGCACAGCGTTTCACCCCGAGTAGCCTCGATCGTAGGCGCATCCACTTTCATGTTTAGAGCTTCTGGTGGTCTAGTGGCCTCCCTTCTCCACTAGAGCCTCATTTGTCAGCTGGGAGGGTAGCACATTAGCTGTTACTCCCTTACTCTTACCAACTAATGTTTCAGTATTGCTTGCCTATTGGTTCAGAGTATGAGCTAATGGGTGTGCAGCTCCATACATAAGGCAGTCCAGATATGTGAATGAATGAATGAATTCATTCATTCATTTACATATCCGGACTGCCTTTAGTATGGGAGCTGCACGCCCATTGGCTCATGCTCTGAACCAATGGGCGTGCAGCCCTACTGAGCTGTCAGTTGGCAGGCGATGGGGTGGCAGGTGGGTGGGGTGCTGCTGCCCGCCAGCTGACGGGGGGAGAGGGGTGGTGGGGCTCCATGGGCGGAAGAGGTGGAGGGCCACCAGATCACCAGGGAGTCTGGATGGGGTGATGCTGCACCCACTATTGGGCTACTTGGGGGGGGGACGCTTTCTATTATGCCCACGATCGGGCTATTCGGGGTGGGGGATGTTTTCTATTATGCCCACAATCAGGCTATTCGGGCAGTGGGGGGACATTGATATTATGCCCACGATTGGGGCATGGGGGGCACCGGAAACAAGTGGAGGGTCACCCACTGGTGGCAGCTGCTGTGTTGCACTGTGCAATGTGGCAGCTCACCTGTGGGTGGCCCTCAACTTGATCCTTTTTTTTGGCATAAAGTTGTGCAGGCACAGGTAGGGGGTTGCGCCTGCATAACTCTGCGTGGCCCAGCTGAATATCTGGCTGTACAGTTTAGCATGGGCATGCCCCCCACCTGTGCTCATAGACATTACTGATGCACCCCGTACACCGAGATTTTTACAGGCACACTTTTCCCTTTTAAATATCGCACCGTGGTGCATCATTGGGTTGTGCATGGTGCAACACTGTTGTGCCATACGCAACCCTTTTGAATATCTGGGCCTGTCAATAGATAATTTTTTCCTAGATAATTTCATTATTATGGATTTTGTTTTATTTAACTGATATTCCGATATATCTTTATATAAGCTGGTCAGTTGCAAAAATGTTCCAAAGATGTATTGATATTTTGTAAAATTAACAAGATATCATCAGCAAATGTACTAATTTTAGTCTGTTCTTCCCACATAGCAAAGCCCTCAATCTTGGGATCATTTCAGATAGCTTGAATAAACGGTCCCAGTGCTAAAATAAAAAGAGTCTGGGAAAGTGGCCATCCTTGTCTTACTCCGTTTAGCATTTTAAATTCTTCAGTTAAATAGCTATTTATTTGAAATCTAGAGTATTGTTATAAAGTTTCTTAATTAGCTTTATTAATAGTACCGGGGTTCCCCATTTCTTAAGAGTGAGATAAATATACTCTGTTTATTAGATCGAAGGCTTTACTTGCGTCTATTGCTATCACATAAAAAATATAATTTACGTAATTTAAGTTATTATTTATTAAGTGGATTATTGCTTGGATTTTCTTATTTGCCTGAAAAATATTCTTGCCTTTCATAAAGCCATATTCATCTGGTTGAATGTAGTTATCTAGATGGTTTTGGATTTTATTATTAATTATTTTTGAAAGTAGTTTGCAATCAGTTGGTAATAAAGCAATTGGTCTGTAGCTATCTGTTGATTCTGCTGGTTTACCTTCTTTCAGAACTAAGACTATTCGAGCAGTTTACATCTAGTAGCTCCTCTATCATTTGTATTAACCATTTAACCAGGTCTTTAGCAAAGACCTGATAAAACTCATTAGTAAAACCATCTAGGCCAGGTGACTTGCCTCTAGGAGTGATTTAATTGCCTGATGGATCTCTTGTGAAGTTATTAAACTAAAGTTAAAGGGTCTCTTTTGAATATTGGCTAAGTCAAAAAAAATGTAACCTTATCCTCTTCAGGCATAAAATCATTATGATAAATATTTTTATAAGCCTTACAAACACACTTAGCCATTTCACCATCTGTTATTTGGATATCACCATTTTCATCAATGATTTTTAACATAATATTTCTCTGCTTCTCAGCTTTAAGTAATGAAGCCATTCACTTACCTGCTTTATTCATATGATGATATCTAATTTTTTATATATGTGCACTAGTTTTTGTTGTTTCTTGGTGGAATAGTTCTTGTTTTTTTTTAATTCAAACTTTATTCAATTTTATACAATTTTAAAGAGAAGATCCAATAAACATACATGTGGTTGATATAGTTCCAAGATACAGAAATTAGATCAACTCTTCCCCTCCCCCCTTCCCCCCTTCCCTTCCCATTTCTTCACACAGGTGCGACTTCCAGAGGGCCAACCGAATGGGGGCGAACCTCTATGAGACCTGTAAAGAGTACAGTGTCAGTATAGGGCCCCATATCCTCTGAAATTTCTGGGACTGATCATGTAAGTTAGCTATCATATTCTCTAGGTGCAAATTTGCCAACAGCTCTTGCAACCATTCACTATAGGCGATGTCGGTCGTGTCCTTCCAATGATGCAGCACCAGATTTTTCACCGACATGGCTATCAGAGCAATATGAAAATTCCTAATGTTTATTGTAATAGAGGAGAAATCTCCCAAAATGCAGATTTTGGGAGTAAAGAAGTCATTTAATCTTAGTAATGGACCTACCCTCGATCGAATCACTTGCCACAGGGGGGCTACTTTAGGACACTCCCAGAATATATGTAGGAGATTCCCCTCATCCTGATGACAACGAGTGCATGTATCAGATGACAGGAGTCCAGCCTAGCCAACTTACGAGGAGAATAATAGTAATTGTGCAAAATTTTAAACTGCGTGAGCCAAAGCTTATCATGTCTGATGTCCTTGTGACAGTCCACCCACAGGGAGAGCCAGTTAAATGTTTGGTGGGGAAAAAGTGAAGCCCAGAATTGGGTTGGGCCAAAACAATCTGGCCATTTCCAGTTTTGCAGTATCCCATACATCTTGGATACAGCATGGGGACGGCCAGCCACCGAAATCAGCTCTGTCCAGTAGGAATAGTTAGGAGAAGTCGGGAGGACAGGGCCAAGAGATTTCACCAATAGGTGCCATAACTGGAATATTTTGAACACAACAAAACTCGGGATTTGGGCTTTATGGATAATCTCAGAGGAATTTAGCCATGAGTGATCCTCTCATATGAAAAAACTAATTGGACAGTCTCCCAGTTGGGGGATCCACTTCAACTGGAGTGGTTTGCCCTCCACAGTGAGGTTAGAGTTTCCCCACCATGGCTGAGCAGGATCCACTGTATGCTCGTATTTCAGAAAAGCGCATAACTGTGAGTGAACTCTTACCGAGACTGCCACCGGGCTACTTTTAAGTGAGGGGGTAAGGATTTTAACCTAGTATGTAAAAGCGCCCGAGGAGATAGCCCATTAACTTTTATCAGGGAACGTTCAATATTCAGCCATATAGGATGTGACGGGACATGATATATCCAGGGGCTCTGGTGTAAGCCACTTCAAGTAGTTGTTCGCATGACTAGCCCAATAATATAATGCCTTGTGCGGGAGACGAAGTCCTCCTTTTTCCTTGGGAGCTGATAACTTATTATAACTTATCCGGGCCTTCCTTGCAGACCAGACAAAGTCCGAAATCATCCTATGTAACCTCTTGAACCAAGTCAAGGGAATCCAGGCCTTTGAGCGATGAATTAAATAAAATAATCGAGGAAAAATATTCATTTTGATTATGTTGATTTTCCCCCAGAGGGAAAGGGGAAGCAAGGCCCACCTTATAAGATCCTGCCTGATCGCCGCAACCAGGGGGTCTAAATTCAGTTTTATGAATCTGCCGGGATCCCTTGATAGGTTAACTCCCAAATATTTTAAGGACTTAGTCTGCCAGGAGAACCCTGCCACCGATGCATCTATCTTTGTCGCTTTGTAATTTAAGGGGGAAGACAACAGTCTTGTCCTTGTTCAACTTATAATTGGACAGGGAACTGAACTCTTCCAGGACTGACACAAGGGCTGGAATGGACGTTTTGGGGTGGGCCAATTGTAAAAGCAGGTCATCTGCGTAGGCCAGGACTTCACAGTTTGTTGTTGCACAGTAATACCCTGTATGTCTGGATCCATTGTGATCCTATGAATGAGAGGCTCTAAATAGATGTTAAACAGTAAGGGTGATAGCGGGCAACCCTGTCTAGTTCTGGCAGAAAGTGTAAAAGGAGCAGACGTTAACCCATTGCAGAGCACACGTGCAGTTGGATATTTGTATAACGCCTTGATCCAATCCAAAAACAGCGAAGGGAATCTGAAAGCCTGGAGGGAATACAGTAAAAAATTCCAATTGACTCTGTTGAATGCCTTCTCAGTGTCCAGGGAGATGAGCACCACTGGATAGTCGGCATCCCTGGTGGCTTAGAAGACATGCGGACAGGGTCCTGAGATGGTCCACGGAGGATCTAGCCTTCATGAATACCACCTGTTCTGGACCTATTATATCTGACAAGATCGGGCCTAAACGATCTGCAAGAAGTTTAGTAAGGATCTTGAGGTCCTGGTTCAAAAGGGAAAATCGGTCTGTAGCTGTGCACTCTATCAGGAGGTTTACCCTCTTTTGGTATTAGAGTGATTAAAGCCTCGAATAAGGACTTATCAACTTCCTGCCCTGACAATATATGGCGAAACAGTGCCATCAATGGTGGGGCCAGTTGGGAAGCATACACTTTGTAAAAATTGGTGGAGAAACCATCAGGCCCCAGTGTTTTATCTGATGGCAGGTCCTTGATAACCTTAATTATCTCCTCTGGTGTAATGGGGGCAATGAGTGTGGCTTTATGCTTATTGGTGATGGTGGGCAGGGAAAGGCGGGAGAAAAACCGGGACAGTTTTGAGAAAGATGGGGGCTCCTCCATCGAGCTATACAACTTAATGTAATAAGTTCTGAATTCAGAGCTATATCAGGTGGAGCTATTTTCAAGGTATTGTCCTCCATGGAGCGAATTGAAGCAATTAACCTGTCTGATCCGAGTTGTTTAAGTTTGAGAGCCAGGAGACGCCCTGCTTTTTCTCCCTGGTCCAAGTAGATTGCTTTGGTTTTGAGAATAGTGAATTCAGCCCTCTGTCTCAGCAAGTCTAAATAAGCATCATTTAACCTAACCAGGTTCTGTCTTTCTGAGTCAGAGGACTGGGATGATAAAGTGCGCTCCAACACGTGAATTTGGTGCAATAGAGATTTAAGTTTCTCCTGGTGCATCCTTTTCCTATTAGATGCCAGGCCAATCAGTTGGCCCCGCCAGGTAGACTTTTAGAGCACACCATTCTATGTCTGGTCTCTTCATTGAGTTGGTATTGACTTCGGAGAAAATTGAGATGTGTTCTGCTATGTATTTAATATTTTCCGGGACTTTGAGCAATTGATTGTTGACCTTCCAGCTCCTGCCTCTCATAGGAAGAGATACTAAGGAAATCAGGCATGATACTGGTGAATGATCGGAAAGAGGGCCTGGATGTATGTTCGCTTCTGATACCCCGGTGATCAAGCTTTGGGAGATCAATATGTAGTCAATACGCGAGGAAGTGTGGTGGACCTGTGAAGTAAATGTGAAATCTCTGACTGTCGGATGAAGGACCCGCCATATGTCAACCAGCCCTGCACTGTCTAACAGCTCCTGAAGTGCACGCCGAGCTGGAGAAAGCCCTTTCCAAGATCTATTGGAGTGGTCTAATTGTGGGTCAACAACCAGGTTTAGATCCACTCCTAGGATTAGGGGAATATTTAGGTGGGGTGAGAGGATATTGAGTAGTTGCATAAAGAAATGGGGGGAGTCAATGTTGTGACCATATGCACTAGCCAATAAAATGTCTCTAGTATACAACTTTCCCTTCACAATGATGTAACGCCCCTCTGGATCGGGAATAATTAGGTTGGGGGTAAATGGTATAGTTCTACGAATTAGGATCATCACCCACCTACTTTGAGTATTCCCCTTGGCTGAGTAACATTGACTTATTTGTTGCTTACGCAACATGTTCGCCACTGAGTTTAATAGGTGTGACTCCTGGACCATAATTATATCTGCTGCCAATAAGCGGAAATGCTTGAGTAGTTGATACTGCTTAAGTTTGCGCCTAGCCCCCCTGACATTCCATGTGAAAATATTCACCATTCCTGTCATGTCAGAATACACAAAAATAAACCTATGAAAACATTATCCATTGAATCCCCCAGGAAACTGAGCCTGTGTGAAGAAGTCCTCCCCCTGTATCCACAAAACCAAACAAGTCCCCCATTATATCCCTTGCATGAAACGGGCAATGGCCAATAAACCCAGCCCACCCCCCACCCCTTTGTTCATTCCATGCTCTACGCCTCATGCTGCTGCAATCATCCCTCCCTCCAGCCTCCCTTATATCTCTAATATAAATAGGAAAAACAGTCTCAAATAACCTAAATGTGATCACACACAAATGGTGCCTTATACCAGTGTTATAACCAAGGAAACATGAGCCTAAATACAGTATTCAACCTTTAGAACATGTCCTATCCATAGTAAGTGACTTAAAACTATGAACTTCAATCCCTTGGAATATGATTAACACTCTGGGACTACTAACTACTTCCCTGGACTACTACACGAAACAATTATTAATGGTAATTGTAACACCCATCTACCCTTACAGTTACTTATATACTAAACTATCATTAAATAAACATTGCTCCCCCTTATGAGTGGCTTTGAAAACTCCTTTTCAATTATAATGAACCAGAAGAGGAGAAGCACGGCCAAAGGGGCAGTAATAACCAACAGTTGAGGCCCATCAGCATAACTGGGAACATAACAGCATCAATATTGGAAGTGCCCCTTATTCTAAATTTGTCCCTCCTGGTCTCTTTTACCGTAATGAAGGCTACCCGAGAAATCTCGAGCCTGAAAAGCTAACCCTGCACCAATTGTCCATCTGTGGGAGAGAAAAACAAAATAAAAGTAATAACGGGGAAAAGTCCCAGATCGACATTCGAGTAGCCGAAAAGTCTGTACATTGTGATGATGTCCATCCACTGTACTGGAACGCCCTCCTGTGGTGGCATTGTGATACGATAGGCGGGCATTAAGAAGCACCAATGGGCTATTGAAACACCTCTTGGAAATGCCAAAAATGCAGCTCTCAACCCCCACAGGGAAATTCCCATCGAAGTAGAACAGTCTCACGTTTGACGGGCTCCGTTGCAGGTGGAGATCTTCACAGTGACTCCTCAGGAGCTCCTGAAGAGGTCAGGGAAGGCAAGCTGGAGCTGCAAGGATGCAGTCTCAGGATCATCAAAGGAGGACCAAGTTCCTGCAATTAAGACCTGTAATCTGGCCGGGTAGGTCATTCTGAACTTGATACTTGCCGCAATCAGCTTCACCACCATTGAATGGAAGGCTGCTCTTTTCAATCGGACAGATGCAGCAAATCCTGACTTATTCTCAGATTTTTGCCCTCCCATTTGATCTCTTGAAGTTCTTTGCATTTTTGAAGGAGGTGTTGCTTTCTAAGAAGTTCAAAAACCGGAATATTAAAGAGTGCGGTGGGGCACCTGGTGCTGGCTTGGCACGGAGGGCCCGATGCGGCCTTTCTATAATATACTTATCACTGAAAGGTGAAGGGCCTACTAATTTATCCAACAGCTTCTGGACAAACGAAATAGTATCGTGCTTTTCTTCCCCCTCCGGGAGCCTGATTATCACGACATTATTCCGGTGACTATGCCCTTCAAGGTCTTCCACCTTGAGTTCCAATTTAGCTAAACGCTGTCTGCAGGCACCCAGATCTGGGTCGATCCTATCTTGTCTCTCCTCCAGTGAGGCAATGCAGGCAGAGTTGTCTGAGGCCTTTTGAGAGACCTCTTTGAGCTGTGCCGTAAAAGTGGCAAGGTCCGAAGCAAGACTGTGGAGATCCTCCCGAAATGGCCTGAATTCATCCAGAAATCTCTGCAGAGTCAGTGGCTCATGGTCTCCAGCTGTAACAGAGGTGGCTGAGCTTTGATTAGTATCTGAGGCCCTAGGCTTCTTCGGGGCCTTTTCCGGTGTCACTGGCAGAGTGCATTTTGGCTGCATTTTCTTGCACTCTACATCCATATCTCTACACGGTTATAATTTGCTGTACTTCCCAAGGTGGTCCGGTAGGCTTAGATATCGGTAATGGGAGCAGGCGAGTAACTGCAAGGAAATATAGAGACTTAATAATCGGGGGGCCAGAGCTGCGAGAGGAAGCTGCTATCCTGCACGACACATCGCCACAAGTCCCAATCTCCTAGTTCTTGTTTTTTAATTTGCAGTGTATGCCGTTCATGTTGATGGGTGAGGTAGTCTGTTATGACAAGTGTATCTAGTTGTTGTAGTCTGGTTTCTATTGTGTAACCCTCCTACAAATGGGGGTTCCTGAAAAGTCTTCCATGAGCTAGCCTAATTGCTCACTGCCAGGATGGTGTCCGACGCTATAGCTGTTTAACTAGTATTGCTAGATAGCGCCTGTAACAGCCTCTATGTTTTGTCTCTTTAAGAGCTGCCTAATTGCAGTTGTAATTAATCTGGGAGGGGGACTGAGTATTCCCAAGCTTGAGCCCCACCCGTGCTGCTTGAATCTCGCTCCGCATCTGCCATCGCTAATTGCACAGAGGGAGCCCTGTTTAAAGATGTGACCATTTGCTGAACATTATTTAGAGTGGTATTAATATTGGGGTTTGTTCTAACCTGCTTCTTTTGCAGCAAGGGCTGTTCCAATTGCCTCCACCATTTTGCTCTTGAACTGCCGAATTGGACCAATTAGTGAGAGGGGACTCTAAAATGGAGACTGTTCATAAGGACTTTATGGACCCATACCTGTGGGAATAGTAGTCCTGGACTGTTGGCACCTTTTGCTACTAAAGGGGAGCTCTTGTGTGATTGACAGTTGTGTTGACCAGTCGAACCATTTTGGATCTGAGGGAAATACCATGAGCTGTCTGCTGGCAAGCCAGATCTAAGCTGGGAGTCGAGAGGGAAACAGCTCATGAGAGCCAAGCAAGCATCTGCATAGTTTTGAGTGGGAGAACCATGCGAAGGCCTTTATAGGCCTATTTATAGAGGCCTGCAAGTTGGCTTGTTGTTTGAAAAGAGAGAGAGAGAGAGAGAGAGGAAGAGTAATTATTGGACTAATACCAAGTCTCGAGGACCCAGTGAGTGGCTGAAGGGTGATCAGGCTTTACCTGAGGAGGACAGAAGACTGTGCTGAATGCAATCAGCCTGCCTGAAATCTTTGTCCATCTAGATGTGTCTGTGGGGAGCAAAGAACATAGAGAATGAGACCAGAGGGTACTGTGCCTGGTTCAGTAAGTCCCACTTACATATAAATGTGCTGTGAACAGGGAGGGAATTGCAAGTTGGTACCCCACATTGTAAACTGTTTTCAGCTGGCAGGAAGCTATATCTTGCTGAAACGGACTAAATCCACTGCATCTCCATGGTGCTGGACCTTGCCACGAGGGCCCCATCACCCCACCCTGCTGCACAGTGAAGAGCCATCGATGAGAGACCTGCCAGGGGATCAGCCCCCTGCTCCATGCTTGAACAGGAATGACACTGAGGTGAATCGTGTGGGATCTGCTTCTCCTGGCAACCCAGAGAACTCATCTGCTGTCTGTCTTCATCCCTCCTGTGTCCAGTTTGAGTGTCATGAGTAACTATCAGGATAGTTCCCTGTAACTATGTTTTAATATAAGTGTGCCACCTGATTTGTTGTGTTGTTTCTTCCCTCCACGAACTGAGCCATATGGCTCCGGATTACAAAAGTGTGTTGTGCAAGTTGTGTTTTCCATTACAGGGCCCCAACCAGCTGCAACGCCAGCCTACCCTGGGCAACAGTCCTGGCTAGCCCACCGTCCACCTCCCCTGGGTACCCAGAAGTGTGACTGTGTGAGGGACTCTGACTATATGCACAACTATGTGACTGATAGAGAAATTAAGCCAATTAACCTGATTGTCCCCGTCCTTGTTCACAACCCCTGAATAAATCAGATCTACTTTTTCTGCATTGCAGCCAGTCTGTGGATCCTGTTTGTGCCCAAAATATTGTACTGTTGCCATTTGCTCTGTTTGATCTTGTTTTACAGGGAGTCCCCAGGATCGGACCGAAGAAACCAGCCCTAGTGGTAAGTGTATACTGTGTGGGTACTTGCAAAGCATATCAGGGGTATTGTGAAAGTAACTATTGCATACTGAGTGGGCCACTGGCAGGAACTGAGGGAGGTTATAGTGTCCCAGGGGGCTGTGCCCAGGCTAGTCAGACCACCACTAACCCTGATATCTGGGTGGAGGCAGCCATTTCAGAACTCAGGCCCCTTAACCTACTGGTAGCCCAGCTGGCAGGAGTAGTAGCCTTTAGGGTAACACCACCTAGGGGTTACATATTGGAGGCACCACTGGGATTAGCATCCTCCAGTGGCCAAGGGAGGGAATTACCCTTATATGTTCCGCTTTGGTGAGAGAATGGAGGATCTTGCTGCGCCCAAACTCAAAATTGCCCGCCATAAGCTGTTGGTGCATTGAATGATGGGGTGGAGTGAGGCTGAGGGGTTAGACCCAAAACAGGCCCTCCTGTTGCTGGATGTCCCATTAGGGACTGCTAATGCTGATATCGTAGCAGCTGTGGAACATGTCAAAGGTTTGGGCAAAGTTGTAGTGAGGGGGAGGGATTCAGATTTGTTGAGCAGACTATGATAGTTTTACTCTCCTGTAGTTCCCCAATAGATCAAGAGAAGGTACCCACTGTCATTCTGCCGGAAGGGACGCAGAAGGGGTGGAGGGTCATTCACCTGAACAGTGATCTGGCTACCTCGGGTGAGTCCCCCAGTATAGAAGGGTTGAAGGACAAGTTGCTTAAGCTATTAGCATCTGAAGGAAGAACTGCTCAAGAGCTAGTAAAAGTGCTAGACCTTTCCGAGGAACACACATCCTTGCACTCACCAGCCTCATCCCCTGCTTCTCCTAAGAGTTCCCCTGTGGCCCCCTTCCCCATAATAACTCCCTCAGTGCAACTGGACTCATACCATAAGCTCAGACTTTTCTCAGGCGCAGTCCCAGTGCCTATGGGGGAGGATGACCTGGAAACATGGATAGACTATGCTACTCCCTTGGTACAGGAATGGCAGTGCTCAGAGGGGGAAAAGAGAATGAGACTTATGGAGAGCTTAAGGGGCCCTGCACTGGAGGCCATCCGCTTCTTGTGAGCTACTAGCCCAGAGGTTATGGTGGCCGAATACCTCTTTGCACTGGAAGGAGTGTTTGGCAGCACTGAGACGGGAGATGACTTGTTGTGGAAGTTCAAGTCTGCTAAGCAATGGAAAAATGAGAAGTTGTCCATATTTGTTTCAAGAATCGAGAGGGCTCTGCAGAGGGCCCACAGGAAAGGAGAAGTGCAGGCAAAGGAACTGAACCAGGTCAGATAGGACCATATTCTAAAGTCAGCCTGATACTCCAGTGTGACGATATTGAAACTCAAGCTACAAGACAGGAAGGCTAATCCTCCTGAGTACTGTCATCTTATGAAAGAGATTCGTGAAACCGAGAACAATGAAGAGGGCTGGGAGCCCTATGCTGGGGTTGTTGGTACCTACCTGACCCCAGAGAGAAGTGACTCAGATGAGGCGCAGCAGCTGAGAGAGCTGATCAAAGAATTGACAAAGTCGGCCAGAGAACCTGACCTGTAACTGGCATCCACAGAGACTAAAAGTGAAGTGGGGGTGCATGTTGTTTCCTCAGCACCCCAGACTGAGGGTAACCTATTAGAAGAAGTACAAGAGTTGAGAGCTCTGGTGGGGGACTTGCTGTGAACCCCACAGACCCCCAATTCTGGTGGAAGTCCAGAGGATCAAGGACCCAAAGCATGAGCCAAAAATGAACTGCTCAATGCCCCTATGGTGCACCAACTGGGAGATGGCCCACGTGCCCCCCCAAGACCCTAGAGAACCTACTTTTTGCTATCATTGCAGGGAGTATGGACACACCTGCTTCTTCTGCCATTCGCAAGAGAATTTGAGGAGAGTTACTACCAGGTTATTAGCTGTTATTTGATGACATAACAACCGTCCACCCTGTGGGGCTATTTGAAAAAGTTACTCTCCAAAGGCCACAGATTGATGCCAACATCTGTGCCACCTGAATGGTCTGAGGTGTTGGGTCACTCCTTGGAGACAACAGTAAAGGTGAATGGAGTGTTCACCAGGGCTGTGCTTGACAGTGGCTCTCAAGTGACTATAAAGTTTTAAGATTGGTATTAGAAGCACCTGCCTGATGTACCCTTACAACCCTTGGAAGGTTTGCATGTCTGGGGGTTAAGTGAAAAGTCGTATCCATACTCTCAGTATATCTGGATCTGGCTGTCTTTCCCTACTTCGGTTGTTGGAGTGGCGGAACAAGTAGAGACCTTGGCCTTGGCATGTCCCCCTACTGGACTGTATGATGGGGTTCCCCTACTAATTGTGACCAACGCTCATGTTTGGGAGACTGGCACAATTATGCTACGAGAAACGGGCACCGGACTGGTAGGGCTCTGAAGATTCCTGCATTGATTAAGAAGGCCTATGAGTTGCGACAAAATACAGAGGAGGTGGATCAGGATGAACCATTTGGGGTTGTATGGAAGAAGGATCCTGAGTCGATGGTGCTAGCCCCCAATGCCCAGTGTACTCTACATTAGTATGCCACAAATTAAATTATGGCACATCAGAGAAAAATAGGATAATGGTAACAACAATATTACTACACTCTATGCATTCACAATGGTCACTGCATAATAACACATTATTTTTCATGAAACTGATTTAAGTAGTTACACACATTTTCTGCGCCACTCTAGTCTGAATTATCTCTTGCACACTAACTGACATAGTTAGGGGCTTGACCCTATTAGCTAAGCTTGGGCTGCATGGGGCAAGGGCATCACTATACTGACTGGAGGGCTTTAATATTACCTTAGAAGTGGCAGTGTAACCTAGTTTTAGGAGAGAGTTTTCAGAAATGTAAACCCCTTTGTGAGCTACATTCATTGGACGATCTTCAGGCCTTCCTGGGGAATCATAACTAAGATGTACTAGGCTTTGTGGCTCTTCCAGATTTTATGGGAGAGCAGGCACAGGCTCAGTCCTTTCAGCATTTGAAATTGGGGTGATCAGTTCTGGCTCATTGTTCATCAGTAGGTCAGATTCTAATGAAAGGGGTGCTTCTGCACTGGCTGTCTGTTCAGAAATAGGAACACTTCCACTTGCTTGCTCTGTAAGTTGTGATTCAGAAAATATACTTGCATTAACTTGCTCTGTAATTCCAGGTTCGTAATCAGGAGGACATTCCATGGAATTTAAATCATGTAACACATTACTCATAATGCCAGAATCATCATTTTCATTTGCATTATTGTCCATCATAATATCAAGATCATTGGTTTCAAATATTTCAAGGGGGGACCTCTCGTCACCAAGAGTGGTGACTAGCAGGGTACCACAGGGATCGGGACTGAGACTGGTGCTGTTCGAGATTTTTTTTTGCAGATATCTCACATGGGATCTGGAGCAAGATCGGTCTGTTCTCAGATGATACCAAGGTGGGAGGCATGGTTGATGATGGGGAAGGGTGGAAAGGGTTGCAGGAGGACCTGACTAAGCTGCAGGAGTGGTTAAAAGCATGGCAGTTGGGGTTTAATGCTAAGAAGTGCAAGGTTCTGCACTTCAGAGCCAGGAACCAGGGGAGGGATTATTACTTGAATGGGGTACAGTTTGGGAGCTTCACAGAGGAAAAGAACCTACTGTAGGAGTGATCATTATGGGGAGCATGAATAACTCTGCCCAGTGCAGAAAGGTGGCAGCAAAAGTCAACAAAATGCTGGGTTGTATTGCAAGAGGGATCTCCTCCAGAAAGAGGGAGGTTATCCTACCCCTATATAGGTTATTGGTCAGGCCCCACCTGGAGTGCTGCATGCAGTACTGGCACCCATTCCTGAAGGACATCAGATTGCTGGTGTGGGTGCAGTGAAGAGTCACAAAGATGATCCAGGGATTAGTGAGCAAGCCCTACAAGGACAGGCTGGGACAGCTGAATATGTATTCACTGGAGGAGAGGAGGGGTGGGGGATATGATTGAGACCTTTAAGTATCTGAAGGGAATAAACAAGACCAACACAGAAGGGATTTGTCAGATGAGACGGGGGAGTGACACAAAAGGGCATGGACTGAGATTGGAAGGGGAAAGATTCAAGAGGGAGATGAGACATTTTTTTAAAGAAAGAGTGGTGTACAAATGGAACACCTTACCCGATGAGATTGTGTCCTGTAAGACAGTGGGCAGTTTCAAGAGAGATTGGGACAGGGGAAGGGGAAGGGATACTGGGAAGAGGGGTTGGAGGGGCAGCTGTGAGATGAGAGGCTAGCTGCACACTCAAGCAGACTCGATAGATCATGAGGCTTGTTTCTGCTTGCAATTTTGTATGTTCGTATGTTCATCTGGTATGTCACCAGTTGTATTCTCGTGGTCAGAGTTAGCCTCTTGAGGTTCAGTTAGTTTCACAAGACACAAGGAGTCAGCTATATCAGAATTCACATTTTGCACCTTCTCTTTCAGGGGACACAGGAGTAGTGGAGAAGGATGGAGGATTAGGCAGTCCTGAGGGTCCAGCTTCATCTTCCATATTACACAGAAGGTTCTCTTGAAACAACTGGCTCAATTCATAAGACAGATAATAGGTGACTTCACACTCACTATCATCAGATAATAATAATAAAACTTTATTTATTAAGCGCCTTTCAATCACTGAGGTGCTGTACAAATGAACAATAAAATCACAGAAATAAATACATATATAAAAATCAGAATGATAACAAAACATCAACCCATAAAAGCTTGACTCCACAGATGGGTCTTAAGTTCCCGCTTGAAACTCCCCAAAGTCGTGCATTCCCAAAGCTGATGGGGCAGAGAACTCCAGAGGGTTGGGGCTATAAACATTAAAGCCCGAGCCCCAGAAGATTTTAAAATAACCCTCAGAACCTCCAGCAACCCCTTGTCAGCTGAATGGAGCAATCATACATGGGCTGTAGGGAATCAGAAACTCTTTCAAGTAATCAGGGCCAAGTCCATGCAGGGCTTTGTTGGTCAAAAGACCTACTTTGAAGGTGATCCACCACTGTATTGGCAGCCAGTGCAGATCGCACAAAACAGGGGTAATGTGTGTCCTTCTTGACACCCCTGTCAACAACCTAACAGCAGCATTCTGAACTTGCTGCAAGCAGCAGATATCAACCCCAGGAAGCCACAGGTACAGGGAGTTGCAGTAGTCAAGGCGAGAGGTCATGAAGGCGTGGACCAACACAGGTAAATCGCTAGATGGAACAAGGTGTTTCACCCTGGCAATGTTCCTGGGAAGGTAAAATGCAGACTTTACAACTGCTGACACCTGATAGCAAAGGGTCAGCCCGTCGTCAAGTATCACTCCCAGGTTATACAATCCAGACATCCTATCAGTGCTGGAAACATGGCTGTCTCCGAAGATACCTGACTCCGCAATAGCAATTCCTGGATATGTAGTTTTCAGACAGGACAGACTTACCAAGAAAGGAGGAGGCTGTGCCATCTACCTTAAAGAGTCCCTCATGGGTCATGTCATGCCCGTGCCCATCCCCGGAAATGACATCCAAATCCTTGCTGCCAAAGTACTTCTCGCAACTCATAACAAGATCCTGACTGTTGTCTCAGTCTATATACCACCAAGTTGAGCAATCTGGGCTTTCCCTCCTTGACTGTATCAACTCCCTGGATCAGAATACAGAAGTTATCCTACTTTGTGATTTCAACATCAACTGGCTGGCCTCCAGCTTGAATAGTTATAAGGATGCCCTAGCTGCTGCTAACTTCTCACAAATGGTCAAATCACCTACTAGAGTAAACTACAGAACCGGGACCTGTACACTTCTAGACTGGATGCTAACTAATCATCCAGAGCACATCTCCGGAGCAACAGTCCTCCCAGACTCCTTAAGTGATCATTCCCCCATCTTGTGTATCTGGACCAACAAATACACCAAACTCCCCCCCAAAACTATTAAAGGAGAATGCTGACCCCAGGTCATTTTGAGTCACTTAAAACACTCCTTCGTGAACATGACTGGTCACCAATTGATATAGCCCCCGATGTAGACACAGCACTTGAATACTTTATCACCTGTTTCAACTCAGCCTGCAATGTTCATGCTCCGTTCAAGAAGCATAAGATCAAGGGTGACAATAACCTATGGATGACACTAGGCCTCCTTACACAAATGAAATTTCGAGACCAGCTCTGATATCGTGCTAAGGCTACTGGCACCCAGACTGATATCCAGGCCCACAAAACAGCAAGGAATGCATGCACCAGAGCAATCCGCCATGAGAAGGCTAACTATTACAGGAACGCCTTAACCAGCACCTGGAATGATGGGAGTAAATTCTGGCTTAACCTTGCTGAAGTGACTGGAAAGGATCCCAAAACAACACCCACAATGTTGAATATAGATGGTACCATCACTATTGACCATGTAATCATTGCCAACGCATTTAACACCACTTTTGCTGACCTTAGTCATGTGCTACCCCCTAACTTTTTTGATCCCACCACAGTCAACCCAGCTCCTGTTAGTTCAGGTTTGCCACCAGGGCACCCTCCTTTCCATTTCAAAGCAATCCCGGAAAGCCTAGCTAAAAAACACATTCTTAAAGTGCTTGGAAAGTCTAGGGTCAGTGGCGATTCACTGGATATGAAACTTCTCGGCCTCACCATTGATGAAGTCCTGCTCCTACTAACCAAAATCATCAACCATTCCCTCATGCTCTCCCAGTTACCTCAAAAGTGGAAACTGGCAGTGGTGACTCCAGTCCACAAAAGTGGTGACAAGATTCTCAAGAACAGCTACAGGCCTATATCCATCCTCCCTCCTCTATCCAAAGCCTTGGAATGGATAGTGGCTGATCAACTCACGGAGTACCTTGTAAAATACAGCCTGCAATGTTCCCAGCAGCATGGCTTCTGCAAAGGGCACAGCACTACCGCGGCACTCCTCGAATTCACCACACATATCCATCATGCACTTGATCAGAGCCAGTCGGTCGGCACCTCTTTTATTGACCTGACTAAGGCATTTGACACTGTCAATCACTCCATTCTCCTCAAACAATTATCCCTCCTTGGTCTTTCAAGTGAAACTACCCTCTGGTTTCAAAGCTACCTCAGTAACCGGACCCAACAGGTCAGGATTGGTGAATTCCTCTCATCATCTCTACCAATCCACTCTGGAGTACCCCAGGGTTCTATCCTGGATCTCTTGTTATTCAGCATGTTCCTGAACAATCTCCCTGCCTCCTGCCATGACAGAA
The DNA here is from genome assembly GCA_016271365.2 of Neoceratodus forsteri. NCBI lineage: Eukaryota > Metazoa > Chordata > Ceratodontiformes > Ceratodontidae > Neoceratodus > Neoceratodus forsteri. The sequence goes on from CM028133.1 coordinate 70,472,071, forward strand.
TGTTACTGTATGCAGATGATTCAGTAATCTTCACTTGCCACACTGACTCCACCTCCCTTCAATCTCAACTACAGAAAAGTTTCACAGAAGTGGAAGACTGGTTTTGCTCACATAAACTCATCCTTAACCACAAAAAAACTAAAACAATGTTGTTCCATGGAACCCACAACAAGTACAAGGACCATGAGCTCATAATTAACAACCACGAAGGCGTCACTCTTGAGCAGGTGGATATGTTTAAATATCTGGGCCTGACCCTTGACTGCTCCTTCTCGTATACCAAACACATTGACAATATCGCTAAAACTGTGAACTCCTGTATAGGGCTACTATACAAGCATAAACATTGCCTAACAGCTGAAGCCTTGAACCTCGCTATCCAGAGCTCTGTTATCTCAACTATTGACTATGAGCTTGTTATCTATGGATCTGCTACTGATACTGCACTTCAGCGCATAGCTGTAGCCCTTAATAAGGCATGTAGATTCCTTATTTCAGCTGCCCACCTTTCTCACACGTGTGACATTTACGAGCAGGCTAACTGGCTCCAGCTATCTGGCAGGCTAAAGTACCAGACCTGCATCCTAGCTAAGAAGACATCACTGGGCCTTATGCCCCCTGGAGTCCAATCAATATTGACCCCGCAGCGTGTCTGCCGCCTAACTAGAAGATCGTACAGTCTAACCTTTACAATACCTCGCTGTCGGACCTCTCAAGCTCAGCATTCTTACCTTGTCAGAGCTTCCACCTGGTTCAACTTGCTACCTACAGAAATCTCCAACATTGCCACGATTGGTGCTTTTAAGTGTAAACTACGTCAACACCTCGTGGCTAGTGCCTTCTGTGATTGCTTCTTATAATCCCCTCCAGGCAGACTACCCTCAAGCATCCCTCTTCACTTTCTCAGCTCCTCCTCCTCCTCTCCTACCCCCCATTACTGGGTATAGAATGAATCTGTCTCCTTTTCATTCCCCCTTTCCTTCTCCCTTGCTGTTTCCCATCTACCACATACCCAACGCAATGCCCTCCCCATTTCTCCCCTTCTCCCTTTCTCTCTCTCTCTCTCTCTCATACCACCCCCTTACCACCACTCTCCTTTCTCTTTTCCCACTAACCCACTCCTAACAAAGCTTCACTAAGCTGCCTATGACTTGTACTGTATAATTAACTTGCAACACAATTCCTTGACAATGCCTTTGGCTGCTATTATTGTAACCTTATTTGTCTTTTTTTTTGTAATTTCCACTGTAATGATCATGTTATGTATTTATTGTCCTTATTGCCTTGACGTGGAACCTTTGTAAAAGAGCCCTTGGCTCAAAGGTGTCATCCGAAATGCAAATAAATAAATAAAATAAAAAGATGCAACCCCTTGAGAGGTAAGGATCTGATCACCCTCCAGAAATAAACCAGAGGGCTGATCAGACCTTAGCCCCTCTATCCTGCGACCTGGGTCCACAACCATAACCTTGGTCTTACCTGCATTCAACTTTAATCAGCTCAAATTCATCCAATCATGGATTTCAGCGAGGCAGGTATTAAATACCGAGAAAGCACTAGCCTGGTCGGGAGTGAAAGACAGGTAGAGCTGGGTATCATCAGCGTAGCAGTGAAACCTCAGCCTGTACTGTCTTACAGTGTCTCCGAAGGGCAGCATATACACTGCAAACAACATGGGGGAAGCACCGAGCCCTGAGGAACCACACAAGGCAGAGAGAAAAGTCAGAGGAAAAAATCCCCAACACAACTCTCGGTGTTCTCCCAGATAGGAAAGATGTAAACCATCTGAGTACTATACCCGACAGTCCACAGATGGACCTCAGGCACTCAAGCAAAACCCCATGGTCTACAGTGTCGAAGGCTGAAGAGAAATCAAGGAGAACCAAGATAGAACGGTTTCTCTGATCTCTCATCATCAAGAGATCATTGAGCACCCGAACCAGAGCAGTCTCAGTATGCCTCTTATGAAAACTAGACTGAAGAGGTTTGTAGATATTATGAATGGTCAAATAGTCCTCCAGCTGGTTTGCCACTACCTTCTCAATAACCTTCCCAATAAAGGGAAGGTTAGAGATAGGTCTGTAGTTAGCAAAAGTATCTGGGTCCAAAGAAGCTTTCTTCAAAAGGGGAATCACCACCTCCTCCTTCAGGGAGCTTCGGAACTCACCCAATTCTAGGGAGCACCAGATTATTTGAGCCAGAAATGGGCCCATGATCTCAACACAACCCACAATCAGGGAGGTTGGACCTGGATCTAAACTACAGCATGTAGGGCGCATCCCCTGGACAATCTGCATAACATCCTCGAACTTTGGCAGGTCAAAGGAACTCCAGGAGACTTAGGGTACTGTGACCGAATGCCGACTAACAGCATCACCCCATAGAGTGTGTCCGGCGGATCTCCGATCCGATGTCGGCTACCTTATTCGCAAAGAATTGAGCGATCTCATCACACTCCTTTTGTGAAAAAGCTCAATGGAGCTGGAGACAGACTAGGTTGCACAACCTGTACACAGTTCTGAAAAGCTAAGCCGGTTGATTCTGAGTGACAGTGATCTCCCTGGACAGGAATTCTGCCTTCTTATGGGAGATCTCTGATTGGTAGAGCTGATAATACCCCTCCAAACTAAGGCGGTCAACTTCTAGAGCAGATTTCCACCAATGAAACTCTAACCATTGTGCCACACACTGCAGCTCCCTCAAGGACCCATCAAACCAAAGGGTCCAAGGGCGGAGAGGGAAGGGACGAACACAGACAGGAGCAACTGAGTCAAGAGCCGAGGAAATGACCTGATTATAAGCCAGAACCATCGACTCCGGACTCATGCTGGCAACAGGAAGCTCTGAGAGGTTCATCACCACCATCAGATCTTCAGGGCACACATCCCTTAATGGGTGGTATCAAATCATCTCCACAGGGGCAGACCTATGAAGGGGAGCACAAAAATTGAAGCCCTCGGTGTAATGATCAGACCAACTGACAGGTTCCACCACCAAATCAGAGGATTAAATCCCCAGGAGGAAAACCAAATCCAAAGAGTGACCGTGATTATGAGTAGCTGTAGAAACAATCTGTGTAAAGCCCAGAGATATCATCAGCTGGAGGAAATGTTGACCAAAAGACAAGAGTTCGTCATTGACCCAAGGATTGAAGTCACCCAGAACCATCAATCTGGGTGACTCCAATGCCATATCGGTGATGAAGTCTGCCACTTCCTGCAGGAATCGCTTCTTTTCCCCTGGTGGACGGTAGATGAGGGCTATCCTGCAACCCACACCAGCTGCTACAGTACACTCAAAGGATTCAGCCTTATCAACTGGTACACCCATGAGCCCCAACCCGGTCTTGAAACAGACCGCTACCCCACCTGTGATCCAATCTCGGGCAGTGAATCACTGAGTACCCAACTGGAACTGCTGCCTCCAAGATGGGGCCAGCATTTCCATCCAGCCAGGTCTCGGTGATGCAAGCCAGATCAGCTGTTCCAACAAAGTCAGCAATAACAGCAGACTTATTTTTAACAGATCTGGCATTGCACAACACCGCCCAAGTTGGACAAGGCTCCTGAGCCATTCCAAATTCTTGCCCATCAAAACAGATGGTGCCCTTAGGTATGGGGGCTAGACATGGAACACCACGTTCCAGGCTCCATTTCACCCCAGGGCATCTTCTGGACCTAACCAGCCCTATATGAGAGGTCCGTTCATTCACCCTCCAGTGTCTGCGCCCCCCGCCATACCCACCCCGATCCCTCCTACATACAATACCAAGCACCCGACAGTGCTGGTAGATGGAAAATGGGAGGGCAGAGGGCATGGAGATCAGAGGACAAGTTACACATGACCGGGGGGGCTAACCAATCAATCAATCAAATCTTTATTTGTCCAGGTGGACACCATTGAGCAAGCTCATTTACAAGGTGGACCTGCATTACACATGGTCAAAAGAAACAGAATAACATTATTGGCAAGGACACAGACATTAAGACACTGTACAGACATTAATAAAAGAACGAAATGTAAAACAGTAATAAGTGTGTTCAAAGACCAGGCAAATTGAATATCTATTCTAACTTTAAGTTGTAATCAGTACAGAGAGCCCAGTTTGGAGGTATATTCAGTACAGGGATGCAGGAAGGGGGGGTTTTGTTAGGTAATAATTGTAGGTTCCCCAAGTTGGTGAGGCTGCAATTTAGAAGGGGGCAAATGAAAAAAGCAGCTATCAGCCTTAGGTTTTTGATATAGAGCAAGAAGGTACGTAGCTCACTGAAGTGGAGAGGTTTAACGAGACTTGCTATGGCACCAGAAAGTGCTGGCAGCCCAGTTCGCCAAACTTAGGTTATTGTTATGGAGTAAGGCAAAGGATACATAGCTTACAGAAATGGAAAGAATTAGGGATGACCAGCTATGGCACCAGGAGGTGCCGACAGCCCAGCTCACAAGCATTAAGTTTTGTTGTGGAGCAAGGGGGTTCATGGATCGCAGAGGCGGACGAGATTAATGAAGAACCTTGTTATGGCACGGGGAGCCATCGACCACCCAGAGAAAACAAGTGGTGACCCAGGTAGACCCCTGGAAGAACTGGGAGCTAGAGGAGCGTGAGCCGCTCCGGTGAATTTCAGGTAACAGTTTCAGAGGCACCACCGCAGGTATACTTGAATCATGTGGTAGCTATACTTGGAGAACTTATGGGGTTGGTGGCCCCAGGAGAGGAGAATCAAAGCAAGAGTAAGATGATGAAAGGGAGGGTGAGGCAAAGGTGCAGGAAAGAGGAAGGGGGTATATGAGGTGGCAGTGCAGAACAGGTGTAGGTGAATACAGAAGCTATAGAAGAACAAGGTCAATGAAAGCAGTGACATTTATCTCCGATTAACTTTTCATATAGGGACTTGAACACTGCGATAGTTACTGTGGTTCTTAGCTTCAAAATCTTCTGGATTTCATTCTAAAGCGACGGAAGCGAGTAGCTTATGGCCGCATACCCATATCATGTGCGGACCCTGGAGATATTCAGGGTGATAAAGGACCAGCTCCTTAGGGCATATTTTCAGACTTCGCTTAAGGGCAGAAGATCAGAGATATAGCATGGTAGTTTTCCAGCTAGTGCTTTCAGTGCTAGTGCCAACACATACCAAATGCAGGAAACAAACTGAGGACCAAACACCTCAATAAAAATCCTAATTACCTCATAAATAAATTACTCTGAATTATAAACAAACTAAAACCCACCCATAATTACACCTTACTCGAAACACATCTATCAAAACCTAATCCAAAAAACAAATAAACAAAAACGAACAAATAAGACTTCCCCACCCCAGGACCATCTCACAGCTCTGAGGAGGGAAAAAAGAAATTAATCAAAACAAAACCAAAAATAGCAAATAAAATAACGCAATTAGAAAAAAAAATGTATATATATATATATATATCTAAAACAAAGTAATAATTTTCATCCCAATGTTCATGCACTACCAGTAGGACTAAAACACCAAAAAACAAAAATATAAATGGTCCATTTGCAGTTTAGGCACTCTCACTGCCAACGATGACTCATTTTGCATGGAGTCCAAGTACATAGGGGTAGTGAGGCCCTCTCACTGCACACACTTTTCTTCGTAAGATGAACACAGGATCCGGCAAAAGGTAAAATGGCACTCCAATAAGCCAAAATCAAAACAATCCAGACTACTCCAACTTGTACATCCAAAACATAAAGACATATAGTCTTGGTGCAAGTCCATAGGTGGAAGCAGAGAAGTCTCAAATAAAGGCAGAGAATGTACACAGGTCAAGCCACAGAGAGTGGAGCCCCCCCCACACACCTGAACTGCCTAATCAGGCTCTGTTGTACTACCCAGGACCCACAGCTTCAGATATCCCAAGGCCAGACTAACAAGGCCAACCACAGAGTAGCTTAGGAGCTCCCCAATAACCCGTAACTTCCTAGAGAGAAAATGAAAGCAGCTCCTGCTCGGTCCCAGGCAGCATAACCCAAGATCACCCAGGCACAAAGGGGGGGTAAGAGCCTCCCACAACCCAACACACTGCTATAGCCCTGCTTCCACAAACAGTACTGAACACTCAAGTAGATGGAAAAAACAATTTGAACAAAAAATAATCCCAAGGGGAGAAGGACACTGGATCAATGAGTCGGGTCCCACCACTCACAGTACCTTAAAACAACACCAGCTGTTCTTTCGGCCAGCTTTCTTGCAATGCTCTTGCAGCAAAAGTTCCCAGCTCTTCCCCAGACAACACTGTAAAATCCTCCAAAAGTACAACTCTGCAAAAATCCAATATGCAGAGACCAAGCACCAGGTGACGACAGCTAGCAAATCCAAGGGTCCAATGCAAGTCAAACATCCAGGTGACCAGGTGCAAACCCAGGAGACAAGCCACCAAACTCCTCAGCTCATCACTATCCTCAGTGCTATGCCCGGTCAAGATACAGCTCCCAACGAGACGACTCACTCCACTGCACTGAGGGAAACACCAGGATGACGATCAACAGCAAGCAGTAAATGACCGTGAAAAAACACAAGGCGGCACAAGGAAGTAGGTTACAACAGCAGTAAAACAGAACGTTTAAAACTGAAGAAAGAAAACACTCAATAAATAAGGGCAAATTCAAACAAAACTACGAGGTAACAGAGGTAACAAAGGCTGGTCCAGCGCGACCGCCATCTTGGAAACACCCAGATTCAGATTCAGATTGGCAGTAAATTTCTTTGAGAGCACGGCTGGTAGAAGGTTTTGAACTCTGAACTGGAAGAGAGTTGAACTGTCTCTTTTTGGCTGCAGCTTGAGTCACAGGCCTGGGTTGGGCAGTATCTTGGGGTGCAGAATCAATGATGATTTGCCCAGTGGGTAATAAATGTTTTTTGTGCATTGTTTTTACAGTTTGTGGGTCATTCCCTGGACACACTTTGTATACGGGCAGTTCCTCCAACTTGCTGACAGCAATGTAGGGTGTGTGGTGCCACCTGCTGGCTATCTTGTGTTTTCTGTACAATCCTATATTCCGTAGTAAGATTCAATCTCCATATTGTAGTTTTTGGGCCTTGACATGTCTGTCATGCCTTTCTTTGTTTGCTATCTTTCTTTTGACTGCCATGGTGTGTGCTAACTGGTAGGCATGGTTGAGCTGAGCTTTGAGTTTTGGAACATACTGGAGGTCGTTCTCTGCTTTGACTCCATCAGGGATACTCCAGAACAGATATCTACTGATAACCTGACTTCTCAACCAAACACCAAGTGGTAGAGAGAGAAAACCCAGTCGCATTATTTCGAGTACAGTTATAGGCATGAACTATTGTACTTATCTGTTGACTCCATCTGGGCTTATCTCAGGGTTGAAGTGTGCCCAACATTTCTAGTAAGGTGTCTGATTGAATTTTTCTGGCTGTGGATTCCCCTGGGGGCGATAAAGGGTAGTTCTGGATTTCCTCACCCCCCAGCGTGAGAGCATTTCTTTAATCTGATAGTTTTCAAAGTCTCTCCCCTGATCAGAATAAATTTTCTGGGGGCCACTGTAATGAACAATGAACTTTTCTATTAAAATCTTGGCTACAGTGGATGCCTTTTGGTCCTTGGTTGGATAGGCCAGGGAGTAGTGAGTAAAATGATCAGTCACTACCCGCACATTATCGATATTCTTTTGATTTGTTTCTAAATATAAAAAGTCAATGCACACAAGTTCCATGGGAGTACTTGTCGAGATGTTAACCAGGAGTGCAGACCTGTGAGTCTGGGCTTTTCTCTCTTCAAGCAACGACTAAATGCTTTGATGTGAATCTCAATGTCAGCACCCATGTTAGGCCAGTAGAAATGAGCATGAGCTAATTCAGAAGTTCTGGCACAACCCAGATGTCCCATTTGGTCATGGAGGGCATGTAAAACCACACATTTGAAAGCAGTAGGTAACACTAGCTGTTGTTTGACAACTTGGCCTTGTCTATTTGTGCTCTGTCTGTAAAGCAGTTTGTTGGGCAACTTTAACCTGGGCCCCTCTCTAAACAACAAAGCAGTTTTTTGATCTTGGGAGTGAAGTTTGGACACATTTTTCCAGCATTGATGGTGTCCAACACAGGCTTAATTATAGAATCTTGGGATTACACCTGCTGAATATTTGTGGGAGTAAGTTGAGGCAGAGTACTGAGTTCCAATGCTGCAAAATTGCAATAGGCTGCAGGAACACAGGTGTCAGGAGGGCTCAAATAATCCACCAGGCAGTCAATGGTTTCAGAAGATGGGTGTTCATCTTTATCAAACTTTTGGCACACAGCGTTTACAGATTGTTCAGACATTCTCACCTACTCAGAGTTGGAGTCAGATCTTCTACAGAGGGTGTCAGCATCAATGTGGTTCTGGCCTGGTTGATTCTCTACTGAATAGTCATAAATTGAGTGCTGATAACCAGTGGTGCTCAGTGGCATCTAACTTTGCTGAGATTTGAACATACGTTAGGAGGCTGTTGTCAGTTTTCACTAAAATATTTGGACAATTTGGATTTATATTCTTTGGCTTATAGAAGATGGAGGGGTGATATGATTTTAGTCTATAGATCTTTCTGCGATAATATCCTCAGAGAAGATTTAGGACTTGAATTATATATCAGAAATTACAATACTAGAGCTCACTGTAAACAAATTAAGCAACAGAAGTGAAAATCACAAAAAAGAAAACAGTGGTTCAGTCAGAGGGTGGTATCTGGGTGGAATTCTCTCCCTCATGAGATAGTTAGCAGTCCAACTATAGATATTTTCAAAATAAGACTAGATGATTTCAGTAGAACCAAGTCTATAATTTATTAATTGGTCCCCTTGTTTCTAATACACTTTATGGCAAGCAGATAAGAACGCAAGTCTATATATGCTTTTTGACAACTATGATACTATGATGAAAATATTCATGAAATTGATCTACTATGGCCCACTTTAATGCAAGTAATTCAAGCTCGTGTATTGCATAGTTATTTTCAGAGGGGGTTAGGCTCTGGCTGGCAAATGCCAGTGGGTGTAGTCCTTCCTCATACTCCTGGTAAAGCACAGCTCCCAGCCCCTTTAAGCTGACATTTGTGTGTAACTCATAAGGCTTAGTTGAATCTGCATAGGCAAGAAAGGGGGCATGGGTGAGTTGGTGAATGATATCATAAAAGGCTGCATCACTATTGCTAGCCTTGCTTGTAGAGCAGAAAGCAGCTAACTAAAAGAAGCTACATTTTCTTATTAATTTAACACTTATATCTCAGCAGGAGTCAGTGTCTGTGGCGCTTAAGCAAGACAGATACTTTATTATAAGTAGATACTATGATGAACATATTCATGAAATTGGTCTACTATGGCCCACTTTAATGCAAGTAATTCAAGCTCAAGGGGTCTTATTTAGGGTTAAAAAAAGAAAGAAAAAGAAAGTCAGTGTGTTCTGTGCAGTGAAGGGTACTGTATCAACTTACTTTGCTAAACCAGTAGGAGGAGAGAGAGCTAAATTGGGGGTGTGGCTTAGGCACTATAAAAGTAGGTGACGCAAATTACAACTTCCTGTTGCTTGCCTTGCTTGTAGATCAGAAAGCAGCTACATTTGCATTTACGTGTGTCTGCTGTGTCCGCTGGGCACGCTGAAACTGCTGGCATTAGACAAACCTGGATAAGATAATTTTAGCATATCCTCTACTTAGTAAATATACACCTTTAATAATGGAAAAATAACTTAGTAAGTGTATGCAATGTTTGATGTATAGTGAGGGAAAGTATGGGAGAGTATGTATGTCTAATTGCCATCTGATTACTACTCTTGAAGCAGAGATAGCGTTTCTGCTTAATATTAAACCAGTTTCTACTGATACTAGGGAATTGGAAAGTTACATTGATCTTATGGATGAACAACTTCATTCTTATGAACAATTTCCTTCACATTTAGGTAGCATTTCTGTACCTCCTGATGAGGAGACAATTGTAACGATTAGTACTAGTATACCTGTTGCCTCTGCCCCCTCTTATAAAGGTGAATGATTATCCGCCCTCTTCTCATGATAATGATGACTGGACCATTGTCACAAAGCCTCTTAAAAAAGGAGGGGTGGTCAAATACACAATAGTGCCCCTATTGAAACTCATAATAGGTTTGAGCAATTGACTGTATCAAATAATGATTTATCTTGTGCATCACCCTCTGTTGATAATAATGGTTCAAAAACACTTTTCAATCAGGAGTTAATGTCCATGAATACTTGTCCTATTAAGTCTCAAGCTACCAAATCAATACCTATAAAGTTAATTGCTCAAGAGTGTGTTAAACAATCACCAGTTTCTGATTCTTGTACCTCTACTGTCTCAAAACAAGTGTTAGTCCTGGGAGATTCAATCATTAAGCACATTGACAGGGCGGTATGCAATAGTGACAAGAGCAACCGCACTTGTTCTAGCTTCTGTGGGGCCAGAGTATCTGACGTTACCTCCATGATGCCTAAAATTTTATAAAATCGGGGGAAAATCCACTGGTTATCATACATGCCGGTGTTAATGATATAAACAACACCCCATTTAATCAGTTAAAGGACTATGTGGCATTATGTAACCTGTTACTTGACAGTGGATGCTGTGTATGTGTATCTGAAATTCTACCTGTCCCGAGAGCAACATCTACCATGACATAGAAAATCAAAGCCCTAAATGAATACCTGAGAAAGTGGTGTTTTAAGCAGGATGTACCCTGTATTACCCACTGGGAATCATTTTCAGATCATTCTTCCTTGTTTTGCTGGGACGGTTTACATCTCAGTCATAGGGGTAGTACACATATGGGAAAAGTATCACTAAAATCATAAATCATTGTTTAAACTAAAAACAATGGGGGAGAATGGATCTATTCCCAAGTCTCTGAATACTTACCAAAATATTATTACAACTAAATGTAAATTCCTAGCTTTGAATGAAAGATCTTTAAACCAACTCAAATTAGCAGAACTCGAAGCCAAATGTAAAACTTTAAATATAGGTGTGGTGGGAGTAACTGAAACTTGGTGGGCTGCATCCTCAATTTGGTCCAGAGAAATTCCAGGTTATAAATTATATCATAAAAACAGATTAGATAAGCAAGGCGGTGGAGTTTGTATGTACATACGAAATGATATTCCTTCTTTTGAAGTGTGTTCTCCCTTTTCTTTGGAAAGTATATGGGTTAAAATCTTATTGAAGGAGCAGTCCTATATAACTATTGGTAACATCTATCAACCTTCATCTGCAAATTCAGATTACACAACTGATATGTTTAAAGAAATTACACATTTTTCAGAATCTCAAGATACTGTAATATTTGGTGACTTTAACCTCCCTCACATTAACTGGGACTCATTCTCAGGACAGTCCTATGCTGAGAAAGGACTAATAGATGTGGTAGTTAGTACTGGATTACAACAACTTGTTACTGAACCCACTCAAGGTCTTAATATTTTGGATCTATTATTTACTAACATACAGCAACAAATTACCAATTTACAAATTTGGGATCCACTTGGGACCAGTGATCATTCATCTATTCTTTTTGAAATTCAACAGTTTAAAACTACACAAAGGAAGTTATACTATACAAAAAAATTATAACAAAGCAATTTTTTCTAAAACCAATGAATACTTACAAAATATAAACTGGGAATCTAATCTTCTTAATTGTACAGCACAACAAGTTTGGGACTTTTTTTAAAAACATTGTACATTATTTGGAAAATACCTTTATTCCATCTAAGAGGAAATTTAATAATAAAGGAAAAATTCCCCCTTGGTTCAACAGGACAATTAAAAATCAGATTAAAATAAACATTAAACTTTTCAGGAAACTTAAGAATAGTTCTGTTCCATTTAAAACTACTCTGTTACATAAATACAGACTATCTGTGAAAAACTTAAAAATTATATTAAATTGGCAAAAAATAATCTAGAATTTAAACTAGCTCACACAAAAGACTGTCGCAAATCTCTTTTCTCCTATATAAATAGTAAAAAAGGTGTATCAAGGACCATTGGTCCCATTATAACCAATGGCTCTTCTCTATCTGATATAGAAACCTTGAATCTCTTTAATAAGTACTTTTGTTCTGTCTTCTCTCAAAATCACCTATTAGTACATTTAAAGTTCACCACATAGATTATCATAGGTTCTATCCAACTGACATTATACAGGCTATCAAAAACTAAAAAAGTACTAGTCCGGGCCAGACGATATTCATCCATGGTTTCTGATCGAACCTCTATAAATATTTCTATACATTTGTCAATTATTTTCAATAAATCCTTACAAGAAAGCATTGTACCAAATGACTATGCTCAGCAATAGTTACTCCATATTTAAAAAGGCAATAGAGGTTCTTGCAAAATTATCATCCAATTAGCCTGACCTCAGTGGCTGGTAAATTAATGGAATGAATAATGAAGTCTCTAATAGATCAAGCTTGTAAAAAATTAGGAATTTATGATTCAAATCAGCATGGGTTTACTCCCAAGTATTACTGCACCACCAATCTGATATCTTTTTACAGTAATATAAGTACTCTACTAGATGTGGGTATCCCTACTGATGTAATTCTTTTGGACTTTAGTAGAGCTTTCAATAAAGTCTCACATGAAAAACTCATTACTAAAATGCACAATCTAGGTTTGTCACCTGTTATTGTCAACTGGACTTTAAACTGTTTGACAAATTGTTCTCAGAGAGTCAGAATTAATGATATCTTGTCTGATTCAGGTAGTGTGACAAGTGGTGTACCACAGGGGTCGGTCTTGGGATCAACATTGTTTAACCTCTTTATCAGTGATTTACAAACAGGGCCAAATAACTTCATAGTTAAATATGCAGACGATACTAAATTGAGGGGCAAGGTTAATAATCAAGAAAATATTTCTGCATTAAAGAAGGATTTGGAAAAATTAACACTTTGGGCAAATGAAAATCATATGCAGTTTAATCAAGACAAATGTTTAGTAGTGCATTTTGGTGTAAATAATCCAAAAACAATACATCATATAAATAGACTACCACTTCACTCATCAAATTGTGAAAAAGATTTAGGGATATATGTTAATAATAAACTTACATCAAATGATCACTGTGTTAGAACTGCTTGCATGACCAACAGACTTTTGAGGCAAATAAATGCACTTTTGTTAATTGCACTGAACAATGCCTTATTCCATTGTATAGGGGTACATTAGACCGTATTCAGACTATGGCTCCTTCTGGAATCCAAACCAAAGAAAAGACATAGCAATTCTTGAACAGGTTCAAAGGAGAGTAACTAGAATGATTCCAAGATTAACAAACTTGGATTATCAGAACAGATTAAAAGCTACTGGTCTCTTCTCTCTTCAAACTAGAAGATTAAGAGGTGATATGCTTATAGTTTTTAATTTAATAAATTCACCAGATCTAATGGAAAAATGTGGTCTAACACTCTTCAAAAGGAGATATATTCTGAGACTGCATAATAAACAGCTTGAAGTAAAAACCTACAAAACCAGCAAAAGGGGAAACTTTTTTCCAATAAGAGCATCCATTGTATGGAACACCTTGCCACAAGAATTGGTCGAGGCAACTAGTGCCACTGTCTTTAAAAACAAATTAGATGCTTGGTTGAGAGACAATAGATAAATGATGTCCTACACAGTGTGGGGAACAGTCTCGAAGGGATCTGGCCTTCTTCTGTTCTTTCATACCAAGTAATACCAAGTAATAATTATACTTTTTAGTCCGCCTTGTCCCAAAAAGTTCATTTGTTCTGAAATAGACCTTTTCCTCTTCTGTGATAGCACTCTTTTTCTGTATTTTTGGTTTGTGGGAGGATATCATTGAATTAGATTTAGCAAAGGGAGAATGACTATGGTATTAACTTTCACAAATCAATGATAGTAGCTGCAGAACCCCAGGAATCTTTGTAATTCCTTAAGATTGTTATGCTGTGGCCAGGTAGTCAAGGCTTCCACTTTACATGGATCTGTTTGAATTCCCTCAGAGGATACAATATGGCCTACATATTTCACAGATTGCTGAAAGAATTGGCATTTGTCAACGGACAGTTTTAAACCAAAATCCTTGAGCTGATCTAGAACCTTGAGCAAGTGGGTCTCATGCTCTTCAAGGGTCTTGCCAAACACAATGGTATCGTCCAAGTAAACCAGACATTCTAGTAGATTCATGTATCCCACAGCTCCCTTCCTCTGCCTCTGGAAAGTGGCAGGTGCTCCTGAAATGCCCTGAGCCTTGTGTAGGAATTTGTAAAATCCCTTGGGACAGATGAATGCAGTCTTTTCTCTATTTTCAGGTGCCATAATAATACCCACACCAGAGGTCTAATATAGATAATCACTGGCTTCCATTAAGGCAAATGAGGGCATCCTGAATGTGTGGCATGATATACTGGTCTAGTACAGTTCTTCCATTCAACATCCAGTAGTCCACACACATCCTCACTGAACCATTCTTTTTTCAAACTACCACAATTGGAGAGGTGTACAGGCTACGAGATTCTTGCATAATTCCAGCTGCTAGCATCTCCTGGAGGAGGCATCAAATATCATTGATGTCTGCTGGTGCCAGCCACCAAGATCTCTCAAGGAAGGGCCTCTCATTGTGAAGTCTAATGTAATGCTCTGCACCAGTGAAGTATCCAACATCCCATTCTCTTGAAGAAAATACATTGCTCTGGTGGGCCAGTTTTCGGCTGATGTTTGCTCTTCATTCATCAGGAATGGGAGAGACCCCAAAGTCAAACAAATCAGGAGTTACTTCATCATTCTCTTCAGTGCATTTCTTGCTAGGCAGCACAGCAGTATCTGCACAGTACACAGTAGCCAGGGTGCAGCCTTTGTTTACTCTAATATCCCAGTCAGACATATTTTGAATCTGCACCACTACCCACAGAGCATTAGCATGAGCTCGGGCAGGCCGGATGCTAGGCTTAACTAGTAGTTCCTCAGGCAGTTTCCCCTCTTCTGGAGCATCCAGCATGAGAATCTTGTTCTTGACATCTTTCTTGATCTGTACTTCACTGCTAACAGTGCACTGAGTGTTGGGTGGCAAGATAAGCGGTGCTGCATCTTTTTTTCACACAATGCCCATGACTTCATCCTTATCAGTTTCCTTGTCTTTCATCAGTAAGTCATGTGCTCTGTGTACCATGGCATGAATGTGTAAAGCCCATCCAGTTTTCTTAGCTTGCATCTCCAGGCAAAGGTCGAGCTAACCCACTGAACATGTGCGCATTAGTGCTGATTAACAACGGGATGCCATCATACATTCCAGTTGGTGGGTGTACCAGGCCAGGGACTGTATGGGTTCATCCATGCCAGCAACAGCAGTAGGGAAAGATAACCACAGTCATACATAACCCAGGTAGGGTAAGACTTGTCACACAACCCCCACACATGGAGTCCTTCAAGGGATAGGAGCAGGAGAGCAGACAAGCATCAATCATACCAGTCTTTGAACACAATAGTGACCTGTGAACCACTGTCTAGTACAGCTCAGGCTGAAATGCCATTAACAGTTACGGTGGTCTCCATGGAGGGACCCACCATCTCAGACCAATCTGAAGGTGCGAGCTTGTTGGTCTGGCCCACAGCAATCTTGGAAAAGGACTTTAGTGATGGGCCTGGCTGTGGTTTTATGTTGCTTTGTCAAACCTGGTTGAGCAGCTTGGTAGTTTATTTATTTATTTATTGGAGTCTCAGATTACAATCTATGAGCTAATAGCTCATTTTCATAGGTTCCACGTCAAGTAAATAGGACAAAAATGACAAACATGGGTTTACTATCGATAAGCATTAGCACAAGTAGGGCAACATTGGTATTAAGGAACATTACACATTTTACATATTGTTGATTAGGTAACATATATCAATTTGTACATTTTGACAATGTGAAGATGCAGTAGACACAGTTGTAACAGCTGAGAAACTACCTTACTCGAATCAATACACTAAAGTGACATAATTCGGGTTGAGCAGCAGGGGACACTCATCGACAAGGAGAGAAAGGGATTAGATGAGGAGCCGAGGTTGAGTGGGGAAACAATGGTTTGTAGATGCTGGGAGAGTGGAGGGCATTGTAGAGAGGGTTACAGGTAGAAGAGGGGGGAGGTAAACTGTCATTGACAGTCATTAAGCAAGAAAGGGCTTGTGAAAGGGGCAGAGTGAGGAGGTAGGGAGATAGAAAGCAGTGAGGAATAGTGGGTGGGAGGCAATACAGGGGAGAGGAGGGTGAGGAAATTGATGTAGATAGGTACCATAATTGAGAAGCCATAACAAAGTGCAAGTTGGGGTAGTGACTTGCCATAGATCTTCTGGAGCATTGCAAACTCATCTGGAGTACCCATCTTTTCCACACCAGTAGCAAAACACCTTAGCTCTAGGGTCAGCAGGATGGGTCTTGTCTTCGCAAGGTTTGTAGTGATTGGGAGGTGGAGCCCCACTCTCTTCTTTTGGCTTAGGTTCAGGCTCAGCTCCCCCTATAGCCCCTCCAAGAGGCAGAAGGCCGAGTGGCAAAAATGAAGTCCATTACCGTAGCTCACAATTCTCTCATTTCTTCTACCAGGGTGGGGTCAGCTCGAGACTTAGCCATAAAGACATTGGCCCCAGTACAGGCAGGTGGGGTCTCCCAACTAGGCTCAGTCTTGGGGCAAAGGCAACAAATTTTAGCAGGCTCAGCTACAGCTTGCTGGCAGGCTTTCAGTTTTTTCATTTCCTTCAACAATTCACTGACTTATTGCAACTCAGAGTTGTCCTCTTTCTCAGTAGGTCTATCTGGAGTCAGGGCAGTTTGTGCAACCCTTACATAGGGGTCCTAACTCTCATCATCGTTCTCCACCTCCCAGATTTATTTAGTTAACTAACAGTATTCAAGAGGGTTAGCTTTGCGACCTTGAAATTTTAACTTCAGCATGAGCACACTCGAATAGTGGGCAGACTTAGGGATGTGTTCCAATCTAACACAATTCAGTTCATTAACTGAGATGACCCCTTTCCGGTGTGCCCTTTGCAAGGCCCACTGTACACGGGTCACAAAAGCAGAAAGTCACTCATTCTTCCACTGCTTAGTAGACTTAAACTTCCACATCAAATCCTCTCCTGATTCAGTACTACCAAATACCCCTTCTAAAGCAGATAAATACTTAGCAGAAGAGGCCTCTGTATTGGTGGACTGGAGGAACCAAATGGCCTCCAGTGCAGAGCTCCTTAAACTCTCCATAAGTCTTTTATGTTTCTCCTCTTCAGAACATTGCCACTCTTGGAACAGGGTGGTAGCATAGTCCATCCAGGTTTCCAAGCCATCTTCTCCCACAGGGACAGGGGCAGCACCTGAAAACAGCCTGAGCCTGCAATAAGAGTCCAGATGCACTGAGGGTATCACAATGGGGGACACTGCAATGGTTGAGGCCCTGGGTGAAGACAGGAAGGCCGCAGGTGAAAGGAGAGGAGTGACCTCCTCGGCATCTTTCAGAGCCTTCTGCAAGTCCTTAACAGTCTGCCTTCTGCAGCTAAATGCCTCGATAACTGCTGTCTAAATCCTTCTACATTTGGGAACCCAGCAGGGGAAGGCAGGTTGCTACTGTATGTATATGAATAACCCTCCACCCTGTTTGGGATCCCTCAGGCATAATAACAGGAGGTACTGTCGCAGGATCTATAGGGAAGCTACATGAAATGAGGATCATTAGAGTTTGTTTAAACAAGTCGGAGTCCCACCCTTGTACTGAAACCTTCCTCAGACACTTAACCTTCCCCACGATTTCCTCTATAGTATCATTGGTAGTTCCCATGGGAATGTCTAGTAGCAATAGAGTATTGTGGGGGACAACCCCTTCTGCCTCACTCCACCCCTCTGCGGTGCATGACCAGTTTGTGGGTAGAAATCTTTCATTTGGATGTAGGGAGGCCTTCCATCTCAAATTTTTCTCCAAAGGCCCAACTGACAGAAATTTTATTTATCAGCCACTGGGGGGAGGTACTAATCCCAGTGATGCCTCCAAGATGTAACCCCTAGGCAGTGCTATCCCTAGGGTTACTACCCCTGCCTATATGTCTGGCACATATTTAGGGGCCTGGATTCAGTAATAAGGTGCCTCCACACATAGTAATTGTATTGGGGATGTTTACCTGTTCTGCTATAGCCCTCTGGGAAGCTATAACCAGCCACTAACCCTCCTATTGGCCCAACAACTGATACAGCAGTACAGTCACAATCTGTATAAAAACAGTAATAATATGTACAAGTCCTTCACACTTACCACCAGGGTTGGACTTGGAGCAGCTTCCTGGAGACCCCCTGTAAAATAAGGTTAGCAATACTGTTGCATACTTTCAACACTGTAACCCAACTAATAAGACCCAACTGGCCTCGGTTGTTCCACCAGGGTACTTGGTGATATATCATCCGAGGATGGATCTAGGGGTTGGGGTGTAGCCATCTGTTTTAGATCTGAACTGGGCCTTGTTGAGGTGCCAGTGTGGTGCACTAGACACTTTGAGTGTATTGTGGGTGCAGGCATGGGGTGCTGGATAATTCTCGCTCACCGTCCACCCGGAGATGGGAAAGAACTCCTGCAGGAAATCGCAGACTTCATCATTGATATGGTATTGGGATCTCCCAAATGGTTGATTCTGGGGGATTTCAATGCCTGGATTGATGAGAAACTCTCACAATTTGGAAGTGATTTCCTTCAACTAATGACTAAGTTGGGCCTCACACAGGTTGTTACCTCCACTACCCATATTAGGGGTCACTCACTGAATCTGGTGTTCCTCCTTGGCATGGAGATATCTGACTTGGTGGTGGAACCAGTCGGATGATCTGACCTCACACAATAAGGTTCGATTTCACGGCTCCACCAAATGGGCCTGCCCCTATGGAGATGGTCCAGTACTGCCCTTTGTGGGATGTGATCCCTGATGGCCAAATGGCAGTACTGGATCTATTGAGCAGGCTGAGGGAATGTATGGATCTGGGGGATCTGGTGCTTGCCTATAATGCAGCAGTAACAGTGGCTCTGGATTCCATTGCTCCTGTTCATGGGTGCCCCCTCACCCTATATCCAAGGTCTCCATGTTTCAATGGGACTTGAAGGAACTGAGGAAAGTGGGGCAAAGAGAGTCTGGCAGAAATTGGGTCTTGATGATGACAGGCTTAGGTTGATGGAACATCATTCTTTCTATCAATCAACAGTCCCCTGTAAGAAGGCAGAGTTCCTGTCCAGGGAGATTGCCGCTGCATGAAATTGACCAGCTCAGCTTTTCTGGACTGTGGAAAGATTGTGCAATCCAATCGTCTTCAGTCTGTGGGAGCCTTTTCACAACAGAAGTGTGATGAGTTTGCTCAATGTTTTGCAGATAATGTTGCCGCCATCAGGTCCGAGATAGAAACATAGAAACATAGAAGTTGACGGCAGATTAGGACCACAAGGCCTATCCAGTCTGCACATTTCTTTTTCTACCTTATGAATGTGCCATAGGCATTTTCTCTGTCAATGGCCTATCCAATCTCATCTGTATTGCTCCCTTATGCCTATCCCATGCCTGTTTGAAGTCCTGCACTGTATCCATATCCACTACTTCCTGAGGTAGGCCATTCCATGCATCCACCACCCTTTCTGTGAAAAAGAACTTCCTCACATTACCCCTCAATCGGCCTCCCTCTAATCTGCTGTGTCCTCTTGTCCTGCTATTTTTCTTACATTGAAACATTTTAGACTCTTTCACCTTGTTAATGCCCTTAAGGTGTTTAAATGTTTTGATCATATCACCTCTCTCCCTCCTTTGCTCTAGGCTATACATATTGAGTTCAGTTAATCTGTCCTCATATGTTTTCTGATGCAGTCCCTGCACCATTTTGGTTGCCCTTCTCTGGACTGCCTCAATTTGGTTAATGTCCCTGTGAAGGTGTGGCCTCCAGTACTGCATGCAGTACTCCAGATGGGGCCACCCAGTGTCTTGTAAAGAGGGATTATTACCTCCCTCTTCCGACTTGTGATACCCCTACTAATACATCCCAACATCCCTCTAGCCTTACCTACTGCTTTAGAGGTCTGCTTGGATGATTTCAAGTCATCGGTGATGATGACATCGAAGTCTTTTTCTTCCCTTGTGGCTGCCAGCAACTCCCCTCCCAGCCTATAGGTGGCTTCAGGGTTTCTCTTCCCTATGTGCATGATCTTGCACTTCTTTGCTTTAAACCCCAGATGCCACTCTTCCGACCATTTTGCTAGTTTATCCAGATCTCTTGTCATTCTGCCCACCCCATCTGGATAATCTACTCTGTTGCAGATCTTGGTGTCATCTGCAAACAGACAAACCTTACCCTCCAGTCCATCTGCAATATCACTGATGAAGATATTGAAGAGGACTGGCCCCAGGACTGATTCCCTTGGTGCCCCACATGTGACTTGCATCTGTTCTGACTGTATACCATTTACCACCACTCTCTGTTTTCTACCCGTCAACCAGTTTGTCACCCAGTTGACCAACTTCTGACCCACCCTGAGCCTACCCAGCTTATTAATCAATCTGCTATGTGGAACAGTATCGAAAGCTTTGCTGAAGTCAAGGTAGGTGACATCAACTGCTCCCACTTGGTCCACAACTCTAGTTACCCAGTCAAAGAAATCTAGGAGATTAGTTTGACAGGACCTTCGTTTTGTAAACCCATGATGTCTTGGATCCTGTGCTCCTATTAATTCCAGGTGTTGCACTATCCTTTCCTTAAGGAGTGACTCCATAATCGTGCCCACTACTGAGGTAAGACTGACTGGTCTGTAGTTCCCTGCCTCCTCTCTGCTACCACTCTTGTGGAGCGGGATCACATTGAGCCCTTCTCCAATCTTCTGGGACCTCTCCTGTGCTCAGAGACTCACTAAACAGTTATGATAATGGCTCTGCTAGTTCCACCCTTAGCTCCTTTAGTATCCTGGGATGTATGCCATCAGGTCCCATTGCCTTGTCCACCCTGAGCTTATCAAGCTCTTGTAGGACCCTTTCTTTTGTGAAGGGACTAATGCTTACCTCCCCCCCCCCCACGTGTCCATGGTGCTGAGTTGTGGGCCCGTCCCTACCTTCTCTTCAGTAAATACTAAACAGAAGTATCTATTTAGGATAGATGCTTTTACATGGTTCTCCTTCTCACACGCCCCCTTATCTCCTTTGATCTTAGCAATACCCCCTCTAGACTTTCTCCTTTCCCTAATGTATCTATAGAAAGTCTGTGCTAGTGTTTCCTCAGTTTGGGCCTTTGTGTGCCTTACTGCTTCCCTTAGGGAAACATAGAAACATAGAATTTGATGGCAGATAAGGACTGCTTGGCCCACCCAGTCTGCCCATTTCTCTACCTAATGGATAAGCTGCAGATCCTAGTTAAACAGCAGCCTACTTCTTCCTACCCCCACCCCTTAGAATTGCCTTATGACTGTACCATGCATGCTTGAATTCCACCACTGTTTTTGACTCCACAACACCTCCAGAAGGCCGTTCCATTTTGGAAGTTTAGTATACTTGAAGTCATACTGGGAGGATTAGATGTACAGAAGGCTGTTAGCCCATTTATGCACATCTCCTACAATGTAGGCATGAGTCCCCTCGACCCAAGTTCATTAGGTAACAATCAAGTTCAGTCTTAAAGCAGTCAAAAGAATCAACTTCTACGATGTCCCTTGAGAGTGTATTCCACATAGGAACAATATGCTGTGTAAAAAAATTTCTTCTTAGCTGGCTTTTTGGGTTGGTAAGCTTTAGTTGGTATTTATGGCTTCTTAATAGAAAGTCCCTTTGGATGTAAATCAAACCTAGTTCTGATAGTAAGGTTGGGTCCCTTATAATTTTAAACATTAATAATAGATCTCCTCTGTATCTCCTCATCTCCAATGAATAGAGATTTAATGAATTTAATCTAGAGCCATAATCAGTTCCTTGAAATCCTTGAACCATAGTTGTAATTCTCCTTTGGACCTCCTCTACTTTTTTAATGTCCTTACATATGAAAGGGCTTCATAATGGAGAACAATAGTCCAAAATAGGATGTACATAGGCCTTATATATAGGAATAAAACAATTCCTGTTCCTAGAAGTTACAGATCTTCTAATACAACCAATAAGTCTGTTAGCCTTTTTTGTTAGTTCTGTACACTGAGAACTAAATTTAAAATTACTAGAGACTAGTACACTCAAGTCCCTTTCATTATCCACAGACTGTAACTGCTTCCCGACTAAAGTATAGTTATAACAAGGGTTATTATTTCCCAAATGTATAACTACACTTTTGTCAAGGTTATACACCATACCATTTCTGTCAGCCCAGTTCTTCATTTTCAAAAGATCATTACAAAGGTTTGTGTATCCATCCTCAGTGCTTACATCCATAGCAATTTTTGTATCATCAGCAAATTTAACTATGTATCCATTTAAGTCCCTGTCTATATCAGAGACAAAAATAGAGAACAATAAGGGGCCCAGGACAGACCCTTGGGGCACCCCGCTAGTCACCTTACCCATACCAGATAAAAAAACCTTTAATTTAAACAACTTGCTCTCAATTCATCAACCATGCATTTACCCATTTGAAAATAAAGCTGTTTAAGTCAAGGTTTACCATTTTTTTCTACAAGAATTTCATGGGGGACTTTATCAAATGCTTTGCAAAGGTCGAAGAATATGATGTCAACTGTTTTTTTGTCCTCTAATAATTTGCTAAAAGTTTCATAAAAACAAACATTTGCAGTAAAGCATGATCTTCGAGCCTTAAAACCATGCTGTGAGTTGTCAACAAAGCATTTTGATTCAAGATCAGAACGAAGTTTACATTTAATGATGGATTCCATCACTTTTCCCAAGATGCAAGTCAAGCTAATCGGTCTATAATTGGCTGTACAACTGTGATCCCCTTTTTATATATAGGAACGACAACTGCCTGTCTCCAATCATCTGTCAATTCACTAGTTGTCAAGGATTTATTATAAAGTAAATGTAGTGGCTCAACTAATAAAGTTCAATATGCCTCCCTATCTTCATCCCGCTGTGTTCCCTTATATTTCCTGAAGGCCAGCCTTTTGGCTCTGGCCTTTTCTGCTACTTTTTTTGAGAACCAGAGTGGTTTACTTCTTCTTTTGCACTTCCTTTTCTCTCTAACACAATGTGATGTTGCTTCAAGTATTGCATCCTTAATGCTTTGCCACTTTGCCTGTACCCCCTCACCTGTATTTCTTTTTGCCAGGGCTAGCTTAACTCTGTTGTCCATCTTATCAACATCAGCTCCTCTGAAGTCCCATATTTTTACCTTGGAATGGGATGATTTAGTTGTAGTGGCCAAACTGAACCATACCATGTGATGGTCACTGGCCCCCAGTTTTACCTGGAGATCTGTGATCCTTTCCCTGTTAGTCAGTAGTAAACCTAGAATAGCCCTGTATCTTGTGGGTTGTTGTACCAGTTGTTTGAGGCCCTCCCCCTGCAGGGAATCCACCATGTGTCTAGTTCTGGCAGATGTTCCTGCTGGTATTGACCAATCTGTATCTGGCATGTTGAAGTCTCCCATTATTAGAACCTCCCCTTTAGCTGTCATATTTTGTATATCTTCTAACAGTAATGTGTCTATGTCCTCACCCTGGTCTGGGGGACTGTAGACAACCCCAGTTCTTATGGCTGTCCCATTTCCTGTTTCCAGGATGACCCACAGTTGTTCTGGCTCCTTATGTGTAGTCTGAATTTCTGTAGCTTTGATATTTTCATTGACATACAGGGCCACTTACCACCCCCCCCCCTTTTTGCACCTCGGTCTCTTCTGAACAGTACATAGCCAGGTACTGAAATCTTCCAAGTGTGGTTACTGGTAAACCACATCTTGTTAATTGCTACTATGTCCAGTTTAGCCCCTGTCATTATTGCCTGCAGGTCTGAGATCTTGTTTCCCAGACTGTGCGCATTTGTGTACAGGATTTTCCATTGGCCAGATTTCGGTATGTTAGTTGTTGGGTGAGGTCTGGCTTTTCCCCTGTGCATTGTATGGGAAGCTGGACCCTTTTCCTTACCTGGTGATGCAAATGAACTGCAAACATGCTGAACTCCTGTTTGACCACAAGCTGAGGGCGGAGGGCTGTTCTTCCCATATGATGTATGGGGTGCCGCACCC
The DNA here is from genome assembly GCA_016271365.2 of Neoceratodus forsteri. Lineage (NCBI taxonomy): Eukaryota > Metazoa > Chordata > Ceratodontiformes > Ceratodontidae > Neoceratodus > Neoceratodus forsteri. The sequence goes on from CM028133.1 coordinate 70,496,230, forward strand.
TTCTCCCCATTTGCTAGTTTAAATATTCTGCAAAGACGTCAAACTTCTGCCCCAATGCACTTACTCCCTCCTTAGTCAGATGCAGTCCATCAAATTTAAAGAACTTTCACTCCCAAAACTGTTGCCAGTTCCCTACAAATCTGTGTGCTTTTTTCTGGCACCATACCTTGAGTCATATGTTTAGCTCATTTATCTCCCCTTCTCTGACCTTCCATCCATCTGCCCCCCCCTCTCCCAGGCTGGCAGAATCTCAGAGAAGGAGATGCCGGACAAAATGGATGATAGTTTGTCACCCAGCCTGGTCAGGTGTTCCTTGGTCTCCACAACTGACCAGCTGGTGAGATCATTAATCCCTATGCGTACCAGGACATCAGTGTTTTCCCCTGCTTCCTGAATAATTTTAGCAATGTGGTCAGTGTCTCTCCTTGCTGATGTACCGCGGAGACATCTGAACATTATCCCTGGCTGGAGATAGGTATCAACTCCCTGAATCATGGAGTATCCTGTGATCAGAAGTTTTTTGGATTTCCTTTTTGCTTTTTTTGTTTTGATTCCTGTTTTGGGAGAGTTTTGTTGTGCAAGCTCCTGTGCTGCAGTGTCTTGCTCTGCAGTGTCCTCTGCTCCTTTGTTTGATTTTGAAACTAGAGACAGATACAGTGCCTTCAGAAAGTATTCACCCCCCTTGGATTTTGCCACATTTTGTTGTGTTCCTACCAGAATTTTTAATGCATTGAAATGATTTTTCCCCATTGATTCACACAGCATACTCAACAATTTAAAGGGGCAAAAATATTTTTATTGTGTAACAAAAAATTATGAAACATTAAAAACTTAACATCTTGTTTACTTAAGTATTCACCCCCCTGAGTCAATACTTTGTAGAAACACCTTTGGCAGCAATTACAGCTTTGAGTCTTCTTAGGTATGTCTGTATCAGCTTTGCACATCTGGATTTGGGGATTTTCACCCATTCTTCCTTGCAGATTTGCTCAAGCTCTGTCAAGTTGGATGGGGAGTGTCAGTGAACCGCAATCCTTAATTCTTTCCACAGATTCTCAATGGGATGAGTTTGGGCTTTGGCTGGGACACTCAAGAACATTCACCTTCTTGTTCTGAAGCCACTCCAGTGTTGCTTTGGCTGTATGCTTGGGGTCATTGTCCTGTTGGAACATAAATCTTTGCCCCAGTCCAAGGTCTATTGCAGACTGATGCAGGTTCTCCTCAAGGATGTGCCTGAATTTGGCTCCATTCATTGTTCCCTCTATCCTGACAAGTGCCCCAGTCCCTGCCACTGAAAAGCATCCCCATAACATGATGCTGCCACCACCATTCTTCATGGTAGGGATGGTGTTACACGGGTGATGAGCTGTGTTCGGTTTGAGCCAGGCATAGCGCCTTACATTCAGGCCAAAGAGTTCAATTTTTGTTTCATCAGACCAGAGAATCTTTTGTCACATGGTCTCAGAGTCTGCCACGTGCCTTCTTGCAAATTTCAGGCATGCTATTATATGGCCTTTTCTCAGGAGTGACTTCCATCTAGCCACTCTCCCATAGAGGCTACATCTGTGAAGTGCTGCAGAGCTTGTTGTCCTCTGGACAGGTTCTCCCATCTCAGCCATGGAACTCTGTAGTTCTAACAGGGTGGTCATTGGGTTCTTGGTCACTTCCCTGACCAAGGTCCTTCTTGCCCGGTTGCTCAGTTAGGGAGGACGGCCTGCTCTAGGAAGAGTCTGGGTGGTTCCTTAATCTTTCCATTTCCTAATGATGGACTTGACTGTGCTCCTAGGAACTTTCAACACCCTAGAAATGTTTTTATACCCCTCCCCAGATCTATGCCTCCTCACAATTCTATCACAGAGTTCTATGGACAGCTCCTTGGTCTTCATGGTAGAGTTTCTGCTCTGACATGCACTGTCACCAGTGGGACCTTATATAGACCAGTGTATTTTCTCTGAAATCATGTCAACCATTTGAACTGACCACAGGTGGACTCCATTCAAGTTTTAGAGTGCTCTCACAAGGAAATTGGATGCACCTGAGCTCAATTTGGAGTGTCATAGCAAAGGGGGTGAATACTTATCAAATCAAGACATTTCAGGTTTTTATTTTAAATTACATGTACATAAAATTCCAGAAGTTTCATTCTACTTTGACATTATAGAGTAATTTGTGTAGATACGTGACATAAAAATCCCATATAAATGTGTTTTAATTTTAGTTGCAACATCACAAAATGTGACAAAATCCAAGAGGGGGTGAATACTTTCTGAAGGCACTGTACCTGTTTGTAGTTTTGATATGGTTTATGGAGGTAATATGTTAGAGAGCACCGAGTGATGGGGCACCCGATTTGCCCCTCCTAACCACCTACCAACCTCCGGGACCAACTACCCTCTGTGGTCGAGGTGCTTCTGTTGGATGTTGGGGAAATCGTGGGTGGTTCTTATAATATATTTCCTCTTGAATATGACATTTGAGGTGCCCAATCTCTGCCCATGCTGCCTGGAGCTGAGCCCTAAGATCTCCAAAACCCAGCATGTACTACAGTGTCCTTAATCCTGTAAAACTGCCCTTCTGAAAAGTGTTCCACAGTACCTGCAGTTAATGATGTCCATGCCAGGTAATTTACTGGGTTTATAACCTGGTCAGAGTAATTAGAAGGAAGAAAATGCAAGCAAAAGTTTGATTTAGTGTTTTGTTTGTTTGTTTTTGTATAACTTGTTATAACAAGTTAAATTACTAGTGCCCCTGTAAATGAGGTCGCCATGTGGATACCTCACTGATCCACCCTTTCCTGCTTTGTCACAGAAAATGTCATGACTGTGCTACCCCATAAAAAGAGTATAGTATGGGATGGTTGGGGATGGGGTGGGTGACTGGGCCCTTCCCCTGCCAAAAAAAAAGAACCACAGATGAAAGAAACAAGGAGGTAAGAGCAGAAACAATCAGTCAGCAACAAATGCAGTAACCCTGAAAGCTTATCCTAATGATATATAAAACTGTAAAACCTGAAAGCACCACCTGTAATAATTTCACAGAAGATATACGCTGTAAGAAACACTTTGCTATAGAGAAAATAAAGCAGTAACAGAAGATATACCTTGCAAAAGACAATTTGAATCAGAAGATTACAGCAGTAATCTGTTAGCACACACCTATAGGCACACCTTATAATAATGCAGCAGAAGGTATACCCAGCAACAACAATTTGAATCAGAGAAAAATAAAGCAATAAAATGTTAGCAACAAACAGTGACAATCCCTGTGAGTACAAAATAAAAACAACAACACACAGTAAATCTGCCTAGCCAAAAGAAGTCTTAATCCTACCTCTTGCTCTGGTAAGGTTCTTTGCTCTGTTATTTCAAGCAACCTAGAAGGAAATAGCTCAGGTGAAGCTAGGCGCCTTGGCCAGCAAACCTAGTCTTCCAGCTCCAAGATCAGCCAGTCCATCTCCAATGGATGTTGTGATGGTTGGTGCTGGCAAGATGTCACATGCACCTGGTCTGTTTGGAAGATTTCAGCCGCTGGAAGTCATTGACATTGTGAGAGTCATCCAGTCTTTGTGGCCAACCTGCTGTGGTTTGGACCCAGGCCCTATGATCCTTTTGGTGGGTTGTGTAGATGAAATCAGCCTGATTCTTGCAGAGATAGTTTGGAGTTCATTAGAGAGGGGGATCTTTCCTGGTCCCCTCAAGGAGGCAGTCATGTGTCCCCTCCTGAAAAAAACTTCCCTTGACCCAAACTGTCCTGCTAACTACAGACCTGTCTCAAACCTGCCCTTTGTGAGTAAGGTCATTGAGAAGGTGGTTGCACTGCAGCTGAATGAACATCTTACCACCCACGATGTCTATGATTTTCTCCAGTCTGGGTTCTGGAAGAGACATTGTACTGAGATGGCACTTGTTCAGGTACTTAGTGATCTTCTAATAGCAAGCAATTGGAGGTCTCATTCCATCTTGGTCCTCCTGGATCTCTCTGTTCAGTTTGACACTGTAGACCATTGAGTGCTATTGGAGCACCCTTGGACCATCTGTGGACTTTCAGGTATGATCCTTAGGTGGATTAGATCTCTCCTCCAGGGTAGAACTCAGAGGGTGGTCATGTGAATTTGTTCATCTGCCCCCCCATCCTCTGGGGTTCTGCAGGGATCCATTTTAGCATCCATGTTGTTTGCAGTGTATATGCCGCCATTAGGAGACATTATTAGGAGGTACAGCTTGAGTTTTCACTGTTATGCAGATGATACTCAGCTGTACCTATCCTTTGTGGCGGGATAGGATAATGCAGTCTCGGTATTTAACAACTGTCTCTCCAAGATCCAGGACTGGATGAGTTCTAGCTGACTGAGATTAAATCTGGACAAAACTGAGGTGTTCGTGTTGGACCCGGACCGTCAGATGGCGGGCATGCTGACTGGACAATATCCAGGTTATGGGTCGGGGATGTTCCATTAGCAGCCTCACATCAGATGCATAACCTGTGCACTATTTTTGATGATGAACTGACCCTAAAATCTCAGGTGTCAGCCATTGTCAAGTCCTCATTCTATTATCTGAGGAATATCACTCAGGTGAAGCACCTGGCTCCTCCTGACAATCTCTCAACTTTGGTCCACACCTTTGTGATGACTCGCCTTGACTATTGCAATGGCCTACACCTAAGGATTCCTGGGGTTGATATCTGCTGCTTGCAGTTGGTGCAGAATGCGGCAGCCAGGCTTGTGACTGGTACCTCTAGGACCAGTCATATTACACCTGTTCTCTGTGGACTGCACTGGCTACCTGTACAGTGGCGTATCACCTTTAAGATCAGCTTGCTGACTTATAAAGCCATACATGACCAGGGACCCCACTACCTGAAAGATCTCCTTCATCCTTACTGCCCCTCCTGTCCACTTCGATCCACCGATGAGGGATTGCTAGAGATTACCAGGGTGCACTTAAAGACGTCTGGGGCAGTCCTTCTCTTATGCAGCTCCTACCCTGTAGAATTTTCTACCTCATCGGGTGAGAGAGTGCCAGACCATCGAAAGTTTTAAGTCAACCCTAAAAACTTTTACAAGCATTCCCAAAAAAGTATTTGATAAGTGACTCTGGTGTTTGGATTTTATGGATTGATGTTATTTTATATCTGGATTTTATTAAGATTGTTGTTTGTTTTATTGTGATTATTTATGTACAGAGCCTTGGCTTTGAAAGGCACTTTATAAATAAAGTTATTATTATTATTATTAATAATATGCTCACTAGCCAGGTTAAACATGAAAAAAGACAATCAGGTTTATTTAGGGGTAGAGAACAAGGAAGGGGCTTGAATGAAGTCAAATGATTGGTAGTCTGATTTGATTCAGTTTTGGCATGCACTTTTACTTCCAAAATGACAGTCACACAACACTGGGTACCCATGATGGAAAGTCTGGCTATCCAGTGGCATTGCCTGGGGGTGGCCAACATTGCAGCTGATGTTGGAGCCCTTGACGGAAAGAAAGGCAATTTACATGCACAATAACAGAAATGTTATTTGAAATCTGAGCTAGTTGGCTCAGTCCCTTGTAAACCCATAAAACTGAAGGAATTAGATGGTACCACAGATGATTTAAAGACTCGTTGCAGGGAGCTACCCTGATTGTACTCATGCTACAAGGTTTCTGCTGAAAGCCAGGTGATATAGAGACCTCATGGTGTTCACTGATGAGCATGGGGAAACAGGGCCAACATGTCATACCTCTTCTTCACAGCCTTTCCTCCAGGTGGCCACAACCTGCACGTTGTTGTTGCACAGGGTCTGGATCCCTGAAGCCAGTCTCTTGCTGGAATAGTCTCTGGTATAGGATATTCGGTCTGGGCTGGATTGACAAAACCCAGGCAGGATGAACAGATTGGCAAAGTTCAATGTCTTCTGCTGGTGAAGCCTCCAGCTGGAATAACAGTTTGAGTCATAGGCAAGCAGGTCTTGACCCACATAACACATTCAGCACATTCAAAATAAACAGCACTAACTCTGTAAAGTTCAGATACAGTCTGGTTGCTAATTCAGTAACTTCTTTGAGCAAACCTCTTGATCCAGGATTCTTCTCACACACAAGCTGGGCCGATTTCTTCACAGGAGCAAATCTTCAGTCCAAATCACAGGTAGCACTGGTAAAACTTTTTTCATTCTACACAGGTCCAAACTTAAATCAGAGAATTCTGATTTCTGTGATATTCAGTCCCAAGGCAGGAGAAACATGGCAGGGAGGCAAGGTAGGCCTCTTCCTGTCAACTCCCCTATGTTCCTTTAGGGAGCAGCTGCTCAAAGGCTCGAGCTGTTCACAGTTCAACCTCCAACTCTAACTGATCCACTGTCTCATTCAGTTCTGGGGTTGTCCCTTGTAAATCCAGCACTCAGGTTGGCTGGGGAAGCTGTCATTCACAGTTAGGGCTCCCCTTCCAGGTTAGTTTGGTGCCAACCTAAAAACTACAAAAAGTACAGATTTTCCATCCCATGAAACACTGGAGTCAGAATCCATTTTAGGTCCCCAGGTACTACTGGTGCAATAACTAGAAGTCCTGGTCCAAACATGGTAGCTCCCATTCGAAACGCATTAGCTGCAAGGAAAGCAGGTTAAACAAACATCTCTACTTCAAATATAACAGTATATAAACAGTAAATAATCACAGTTTTCATACAGGCTCCCTCTGCACTATTATTGAATGCAGAGTGAAGTATAACAGAGCAGTGTCTGGCTGATCGCAAGCCCTAAAACTCTTGGACCCAGCTCAGGCCATTCACTTCACACAGCTAGTCTCTTAAAGTGACAGGCATGGAGGCTCAGCATGGCACTCTCATGCAAATAACCTGAATTACACTGAAAAAGGACACCAGCCTGGCAGTGGGCATTGGGGAGCCCAGGAAGACATTAAGGTAAACCCCCAAACTGGGGGGAGGTTACACTTGCAAACTGTAAATTGCATGTAAAACTATTACACCAACAACAGCAGAACAACATATAACATGCATTACATTGGGACAATCATGGATTGCACAGGTGCCACTGAAAAACAGATGTAAAAGACTTTCCAAAACAAGTTAGTATAAAACTTTATACCATATTTTTATTAGGAGCTGAAACATATTTCTTTATCTAGATTGAATCAACATTATTTTTTGTTTTCCCCCCATACCGGATGGCCCCCTCTTTGCCTGGACACCCCAGCCCTGTCACTCCTACATCCACCAGGACTTACTTGCCAGCCAGTACCCCTAGGGCTCCCCCCCAGTGTGGTCAATGAGGTTCCCCTGATATCCCATCAGGAACCAGAGTCAGTCTGTGGTCTGGCGAGCCCAGCTGCTCAGGTGCAGTGCCTACAGGTGTCCATGTGACATCCTGCTGCCAGTAGCTTTTCCCTTTTCTCCCCGAGTGGCATGGCATGCAATGACACCATGATGTGCACTGCATGCTCATGCACACCATACATTAGTGTCTGCTCTGCTCTGCTCGGCTCCTCCTACTGTCCTCAGCAGTCCTGTGTACCTTCTCCTAGCTCCTGCTAGGGGCCATACAAACATCAGGCTCTGCAAGCCCTCCACTGATGGAGGAGGAGAGCAGACCTCCAGATGCTCAATCCTGCTCCCTCCAGCCAGCACTCTGAAGCCCCAGGTTCGCGACTGAACCTGAATCACTGATGTCATGAGCGGTAGTGTTACTGCTGTATCAGTGGGCCAGCTGTATCAACATTAATGACACAGTCACAACCAGATTACTCAGCTGCAAATGGATAAAACTATCACAGCACCTTTTCATTTTGCCTGTATACATGTTCTATACTCTTCAGTTTCTAGTGGCATATCTCCTTTTGACTTTGCCCAAATCAAGCCATGAAGTTTACTACTTGACTTGTGAATAGATTTGAAAAACTTTGAGCCAATAACCTCTCTTCTCTTCTCTTCTCTTCTCTTCTCTTCTCTTCTCTTCTCTTCTCTCCTCTTCCCTTCCCTTTTCCCTTCCCTTCTCTTCTCTACATAACATCTCTTTCATTTTTGTGTAGTACTCTTTATTTAACAACATTCTTGACTCTTCTCTTCACAAATTCTAACTATGCTGCCTCCTTTTTTTGTTAAAGTTGAGGGTCATATGGACAAGCATGCTCCATGACTGCTCTAATTAATCTAGATCACTGTGTGTCTCCTCAAGAACACTGTAACTAACTGTTAAAAAGTTATCATTATTGACTAGAAGTAAATACTATTCACAGATGGACAAGAGTGGGAAAATACTATCATACATAAGGATACAGAATGAAAATATTAAAAAGAACATAAATGAGATTAAATACAAAACAAATGATAAGGGCAGAACAATGCAGTCTCAAGCTAATAATTGCAATGACCAATGTAGAGAAAAAATACAACAAATATGTTGCAGGTGATACCTCTTTTTTTTGGACTAACAAAATTATTTTTAAGACTAGCTTTTGAGAGGTGAAACTCTCTTCCTCAGGTCAAAAGTGAAAAAACAGCTGAGCAGTGTGACAGATATAAAGGTTGGATGAGGATTTGAAGCCTAGACTAGCAGGTTACAGATCAAAGCATAGCAGTCAATTTGCACCTCTTACAAACAGGAAGACTAATTTTCACTGGAGTGTATGTAAGTTGGACAGAACAACTTGTAAGATCAAAAGACTGCCTAATTTTACTCTGACTCCGGACCTTTAATTAACATTGCTAAAAAGTCAAAGCATAAAGAAAACACATACCATTGTCTTAAGAAAGTACCTGTTAAAGCAGCCAGAGGGTGCTGATGTGAGAGTTTAAAAAGAAACTCAGAAGCACTGGAATTAAAACTATACTGCACACAGAGGACCCTACCTTGCAACACACCAGTTGTCAAATGGAAGTGAACACACACCCCAGATATGGGTCCACAATGAACACTGAATCAGACCTCACTAGGACTGACAATTGGATGACCATGTCCAATAGAATAATTAACCTGTCTAGCCATTGGCTATCACAGCCAGAAATGGCAGTTCTCTTTAAAGGTCTGACATTCTATCCCTCTTCAAAACTTGATGAAATACAACTCTACTCAGACCTAGAGGAATGCTTTAGAAGGCTACGACTGAGAGAATTCTTCCACAATCAAGAGAGCTCATCTGATATGAGTTATAACCACAAAACAATACTCCGACTTGACTCCACTGAGTGGACATAACCCTAAACTGGACAACTATATAGACGGCTTTAGGCACAGGGTTCATTCACAAATCTTCAGCAGATGAAAATTCTATACAACCTCTCACCTTTGGAAAGAAAAGCAATTGATAGCCTACAAAACAGTAAAAACATCACCATTAAACCTGTTGATAAGGGGGGTGCAGCTGTGATCATGGATACAACCAACTACATACAGGAAGGCTACAGACAACTTTCGGACAACACTTACTACAGGAAGCTAACTGCAGACCCCACAAGAAATTCATGAAAGAATTGAAACAACTAATCAGCACATTTCCAGAACATACACATAAGGAACTGGAAAATCTGATACCAAAAATGCCAGCACTAGGAACCTTCTACACATTACTAAAAATTCACAAATCTGGAAACCCTGGCAGACTCAATTATATCTGGAATTGACACATTAACTGAGGGGATCTCTGAACTCATAGAAGGTATACTCAAACCACTGCTGCAAAACACAAACAGCTTCATACAGGACACTACAGACTTTCTAAACAAACTGCACACTATAGACCAGTTACCACCTGACACTGTTTTGGTCACAATGGATGTTGAATCCTTATATAGCAACATCCTTCACAGAGATTGCATAATGGCATGTTATGAATACCTGCAAAAAGCCACAACAGAGAGAAAATATCCACTAGATGTGATAGCCAAACTTATGGAATACATCCTTACACACAATTATTTCAGCTTCAACACCGACATTTACCTTCAAAATATGGGAATGGCTATGGGCACCAGGATGGCACCACAGTACACCAATCTGTTCATGGCAGATCTATAAGAAAAATTCCTCAGCATGCAACATCATAAACCATTAAAATACTGTTGATATATTGATGATATCTTTATCATATGGACAGCAGGAGAGGAAAACTTAAAACATTTTTTGACAACTTCAATAACTTCCATCCTTCCATTAAATTCCAGATAAATTACTCTAAGTGTGTGCATTTCTTGGATACCAGAGTCACACTAAAAAAATGGAATACTGCAAACATTTGTGTACATAAAACCTACAGACAGATGCAGTTACCTGCACAACTCGAGCTACCATCCCTCTCATACCAAAACATCCATTATACACAGCCAGGCCATCGGGTACCCCTGCATTTGCTGTAGTCAAGATGACAGGGGCAGACACCTTATTACACTAAAGGAAGCTTTCAGACAGAAGAGATATAAAACCAGCTCCATTGAGAGGAATATCCATTCTGCACTCCATAGGCTGAGGGAAGAACTACTATGGTACAAGCCACAGAGAACATCTGATCGCACACCTCTGGTAGTAACCTACAACCCAGAACTGGAAAAACTACAGAAAATAATTAAAGAGCTACAGCCACTACTGTCTGAAGATAAAACTCTAAAAAATATATTTACAACTCCACCAGTGCTTGCCTTTCACTAGCCACCAAGCTTAAAGCAGAAACTGTCATGAAGCAAACTTCCTTCTGAGCTCCAACTAGGTGACAAAGGTACAAAACCATGCAAAGCACCTCGCTGCAAACTATATACATATATCTCTCCTGAGACATGTGTCAGTCACAATGGAAAAACATTTACGATCCAAAACTTGTATACCTGTTCTTCTAGCAATGTAGTATACATGATACAATGCAGAAAATGTGAGGAAGGCTGCTATATTGGCTCAAAACAAGAATGAATCACCACAGATTCACAGTTACCCATAAAAATGAAAATACACCAGTAGGGGAACATTTTTCTAGACCAGATCCCTCCACCAGTGATTTTGCTGTCAGAGTGTTAAAAGGGGACTTCAAAAACAGCCAGGATCGGAAAACATTTGAAATAAAAATGATATAATATTTTGACACTAAAGAAAAAGGACTCAATAAAATGTTTTTTTTAATACACTACCAGTAATTATGCTTAAAGCAGTGCTTTTGAGTTTCTTTTTAAACCCTCACATCAGCACCCTCTGGCTGTTTTAACAGGTACCTTCTTAAGAGAATGATATGTATTTTCTTTATGCCTTGACTTTTTAGAAATGTTAATTAATGGTCCAGAGTCAGAGTAAAATTAGACAGCCTTTTGATCTTACAAGTTGTTCTCTCCAACCGACACACTCCAGTGAAAATTAGTCTTTCTGTTTGTAAGAGGTGCAAATTGACTGCAATCTTTTGATCTGTAACCTGCTAGTCCAGGCTTTGAATCCACATCCAACCTTTATATCTGTCACACTGCTCAGCTGTTTTTTCACTTTTGACCTGAGGAAGAGAGTTTCACCTCTCAAAAGTTAGTCTTAAAAATAATTACATTGTTGACTGGACTAACATGGCTACCACATCTCACTTTTTTTTTACAAACAATGACCAATAGGAACCAGAAAGCTTTTTTCTCTCTTACATTAACAATATGAAAAATAACAGGTACTCTATATCCCCCTTACTTATCCATGGTTCAACTACAAACTGTCAGAGTGATATAGCAAACATGTTTAATACACATTTTGGAAATGTATTTATTATAAAAGATGATTTTACATTAACTTTGAGTTCAGATAATAATACAATAACAGGATTCACACTCAAGGAGGTATTTAATGTTATTCAGTCACTTAAACCTAATTCTTTAGGTGGTTTAGATGGACTTCAACCCTGTTTTGTAAAAACAGTTTGCTTCTAGTATGTGTAAGCCATAATGGATCTTCTTTAACAAGTCCCTAATGACAGGACCAGTAGCAAGAGTATGGAGACAAGCTGTTGTATCAGTGCTTCAGTGCCCGGGAAGCTGATGGAAAAATTAATTAAAATGAGGTTTGAAAATAAATCTGCTTCATTGGGCTTGCTAGACAATACCCAGGATGGGTTTAAAAAATGGGAAATCATGTACCACTAATCTCATTGTGTTTCATGAGTCCATCAGTTCTAGTTTAGATGCTGGGAAACCATCCAATGTTATTTATTTTAATTTTAAAAAAATGCCTTTGACACAGTCCCACACCAAGAACTACTAAATAAGCTTGCAACCATGGGATTCAGTAGCTATTTAGCTCAATGGGTCTATTCATGGTTACAGAATAGAACTCAAAGGGTGAGACTATCAGGTCAGTTATCTTCGGAGAGGGCTGTGACCAGTGGGGTTCTTCAGTAGAAGTGTGTGGAAAAAAATCATTTGGCAGAATTTCCCCGAAAGTCGGAATTTCACTTGTGCGAAAGTTCAGAAAACATTTTGCCAAATTTTGCAAAATCCCAACTTAGACATGCATAGTTTTTTGTAAGTTCTGTGATTTATTTTTAAGTTGCATAAACAAAGTTCTACATTCCACATTTGCTCAGTTTCTCCAGAAAGATGGAGTAATTTGCATATTAATCTGTTTTTAATCTGCCACTACACTCAACATGGCACAAATTGTTATTCCACACATTACAGAGTTAGAGAAAATTGCACATACTTGGTAATACTTGGTAGAATAAGACAAAGTAGGCTATAAGGCCCATTTAATTGTGTTCCACTCCTAGTGGGTCCTTTTACCATAGTGTTAGTTACCCATCTTATTTAGAATCAAGTGATTATCTAATCTACTCTTAAATTGATTGAAACAGGATGCCATAATAATATTGATATGTAGGTAATTCCATATTTTAGATGATCTTATAGAAAATAAATTTTGTCTTTTAACAGTCCTTGCCCTGCAAACGTATGACTGTCTCTTATGTGATCTTAAATTCCTTGCTGGTATATCTTTGAAGTTGAAACCACATATTTTCATCAGATCTGGATTTTGCAATATTTTATAGGTCAGAAGTAAATCACCTTTCCTTCTTCGAGTCTCTAGTGAAAACAAACCTAATTCGTTTAATCTAGACTTATAATCTTTGTTTTTGAAACCCACTAAGGATTTAGTTAATTTCCTTTGAGTTTTTTCAAGTAAACTAATCTCTTTTTTCAAATAAGGGCTCCATAAAGGGGAGCCATAATCAAGGTGAGGTATTATATAAGATTTATATAATTTCATTAAACACTCCTTATCTCTAATAATAAAAGTTTTCTTTATAGTTCTTAACAATCTGTTACTAACATTAGAGACGTGGCGAGTATGATCAACAGTTGCTAACTCAGTACTTACCCAAATCACCAAGTCAAATTCCTTCTTGGAACATTTCAGTGTTTTACCATTAACTTTATTTTTATAATTAGGATTTTTTTTCCAAAATGCAACACTGTGCATTTTGATTCATTGAATTCCATTTTATTACATCTTGCCCATGATTCAATTTGTTCTAGATCTTGGCAAAATTCTAGATAGTTCTGTATAGAGTCCACTTCATGTCCTATCATGGTATCATCTGCAAATTTTGAAATAACACCCTTTATACCACTCAGATATCACTAATGTACAATGAAAAAATACCGCACCAAGCACTGATCCCTGGGGTACTCCACTGGAGAAACATTCCTCATTAGACAATATACCATTGATCCTAACACACTGTTTACATTCTGTGAGCCAATTTTTAATCCATCTAACAATATATTTGTTGATTCCAATACTATTAAGTTTGGATATCAACAAATCAAATATTTTCTAATATCCAGGAGGATGATATCAGTGGGGACATGTCATTGTAAACAGTGGAATTTTTCCCAGAATCCCACAGTTGCAGCACATTTTCTGCATATTGCATATTTCTGTTTTATGCATGTCTACAATAAAATAATTCTGCATCTCTTAAACAGTATTCAAATGTGACCTGCAGAATTTTCTGTGAACTTTCTTAAACAAAAATCCATGCAGGCAGAAATTGCAAATGTTGCTTTTCCTGTTCTGCCTGAGATAGAGAGAAGAAAGTAAGGAGAGTGAAATAGAAACAGAGATATACTTTATATACTCTCATATAAGCCAAAGTTTTTGTACCAAAGCTTGATCTGCTTTTGGTATCTCGGCTTATACGTGGGTCATGGCAATTAATCAATTTGTGAGGCTTGGAAATAGATCCCAGAAGTAATGGTAATAAAGCCATTTTTGCTTGACATATGTACAGTAATTTCTTGAGGCAAGATTGAAATAAACAGGTGGTAAGCAGGTGAGCAAGTGCTGTAGAAAGTACTGAACTGGATACAGACAGATAATACCCTCCAGGATAGATATTGAACCATAGCCGGGAGTGAGTGGGCACTGGCGAGCTGACAGACAGTGAGCAAGGAGGTGGGGGTAGGTTGGTACAGGCAGGTAGGCACTCACCACGAGTCAGCAGACAGAACATCTGAATCTCCACTGGAGAAAAAGCCAAAGGGAGCCAGGGAAACTGGCAGCCACACCGGGACATGCCATGCCCGGACCCCTCTGCATTAAAATACAAGAGAAACAGTTTGTCCTTTAAAATGCGAGCTTTTGGTGAAGAATTGGAATGAGATCATAAATGGATGGGCTTCCAGATATTGGCTTATATGTGGGTCTTGTGATTTTTCTTCATTGGGGCGACAATTTTGGGGAGGTCATCTTATACACGGATCAGCTTATCCATGAGTATATATGGTACTTTTTGAGAGCTGCCAAGACATTAACTATATAATTTTTTAAGTTTAATTTTGTATCAAGAGGAGACTTGATACTTTCTTAATAAAAATGTCAACTACAAGGGAAGGATTGCTGGGCAGAAGGAGACAGGCCCAGGAGGAAGGAGAGCAGCAGCATAGTGGAGATTGGGGGAGGCAGCCACTACAGGGCCAGGAACAGCAGGCTACCACCTCCTCTAGCAACACACCTAGAAGCTGGCACCCATATACTCCCATAAGGAGGCTGCATTGCTAGTAAAAGAGGTGACCAGTCATGTGTCAGAACTTTATGGGCCAGAAAAGCTATATCTGAAAAAGAGAGAGAAATTGTGGGCATCAATAAAGGCCACTCTTGATGCTGAGGGAGATAGAGTTGTGTCTGTCACTGTGCAGCAAATAAAACATAAGTGGAACAACCTCCAAAAGAGAGATCTCAAAGTTCTGGAGGCACACAGTGGAGCAGTGACCACCCATGAACTGGGGAACAGGAAGAGGAGAGTGCACAAGGAGACCACCACAGCATCTGTGGCAGGCACAAGGATGCAGGTGAAGTGGGACAGCAGCACTAGTGAGTACACTGACTTTATTACTCAAAGTTATTTTTGTCATCAGCCAGTGTTTGAATTACACCATATGATTGTTTTTACAGTGAGCCAGTGTGGGTCATGGAGGCACGACTGTAAAATACAGCCCGTTTTTCACATTATAACTCCAGACACCGAAGAGCAGTTCTCAGACCTTGAGGTTGTGCCACCGTGGCTTACTGCACAGCTATGTTTTATTTAGTGCTAGACCAGGCCTGCGCCATGTAGTTCCAACAGTGATTGTCATGAACAAATTAAAGAAAAACTGATACACTGCATGTAATGTGAGCCTTTTTATGTTGATTGTGCGCTTGTGCAAGAAACATGTTGCATCAGCTTTCTCCACAAGCAGGTTGTGGAGGCATGGCACTGTTGTGCCCAATGCCCCCACAGCCTGCAAAGGCTTGTCCCCCATCCCCCAATGCCGTGGCATGCTGCTGCTAACACTAGTTCAGCCAGCGTGCCACAACCTTCTAACAAAGTAGCAGCTGTAATCAGGGGCCACCTCATCATTGCAGCGTCAGCCATCTGCTGCAATGAGAGAGTGACCCATCATTGCAGGGTGGGATGTGAAACCCCTGATATTGTTTCTGAACATGGTGGTGGCTTGCTGCCATGTTCACAAACAATATAACCCCATCCCCCCACCGTGTTTACTTGCCTACAGGGGCCCTAATCCCCGTCAGCTGTGGTGCCCCGTGTTTCTGCTGTTGCCGATGGGGAAGCCCACTCCCCATCGGCATTCTGTAACCCGCCCCCCTGTTTTGTTCCTGCCAACGGGGTGCCCAATCCCCTTCAGCATAATGAACCCCCCCTGTGTGTTCCTGCTAATGGGGTGCCCAATCCCTGTCGGCATAATGAGCCACCCTTCCCATTTTCTTCCTGCCAACGGGGTACCCAATCCCCGTCGGCATAGTGAAACCCCCCCGGTTTTGTTCCTGCTGACGGGATGCCCAATCCCCTATCAGTTACTGCTGGCCCCCAAACTAAATCCTCTGGTGGCATGCTGGGAGCCCACCCCAGCGAGCCAGATACCCCTGTGAAGGGAAGAACGGTCCCGCGATGTTGTTTTTTTTTTTACCTGTAAAAAAGGAAACTGTCCCTCGGCGCTCGCCCTGCCCCCACCCACAACCTTCACTCACCCACTGCACACCCTGCCTCCCCACACCCCCCGGCCCATACTTACCTCCAGAGCTCGGCGCGATGATCTTCTGTGGACCAGGAACATGTCTGCACTCTTCAAAGCTGACAGCGAACTGAGGAAATGCCGGTAAGCTGTATAATGCAATAAATAGGGTTTTTTCAACTTTAGTGCATATCATAGGCATTTTGGGGAATTTTTCACTAAATTTTCAACATGGGGTTTTTGGGACCCCTCCTCATGAATCCTTGAACTGTCATTTTGTTAATCGGCCCCGGAAGGTGGTGTCACAGTCACTGTGCAGAATCACCCTTTGGGCCGATTAACAAAATGACAGTGCCACTGTTCATGAGGTGGGCTCTCAAAAAGCCTATGTTGCAAATTTGGTGGGAAAAATAAAAAAATGACTTTTATGAGTGCATTGTGCAGTTGCTACGCATGCTCATAACTTCGCGAATTTACAATATTTTCACACCAGATCTTCAACATTGACATTTTCTCACACCTCCTTGTGAGCAGTACAGCTGTCATTGTTTATATCCTGGCCAAAATGTGTTTTCGCACTTCCAGCACAGAATGTTGTGGTCGCTGTGGGAAATCCGTGTTCAGGACAGATTAAGAAAATGACAGTGACACTGTTCATGAGTAGAGGTCCTAAAATGCCTATGTTGAAAATTTGGTAATGATACTCCATAAAATGACTGTGTTACGGCATGTGCCGCGTGAGTTATACCACGCCGTAACTTCAATGTATATTTCACCCAGATTTTCAACATTGCCATTTTCCAGACCTTCTTATGAACAGTACAGCTGTCATTTTTCCCATCCTGGCCGGAATGTGTTTTTGCACTTCCAGCGCAGAATAGAGTGGTCACTGTGGGAAATCACTGTTTGGGACAGATTAAGAAAATGACAATGATACTGTTCATGAGCAGAGGTCCTAAAATGCCTATGTTGAAAATTTGGTGATGATAGCCCATCAATTGACTGTATTACAAGTGTGTGTTGCGCACTTTCCACGCACCCTTGTAACTTCACAGATTTGTAATATTGTCACACCAGATTTTCAACAGTGCCATTTTTTTACACCTCCTTATAAGCAGTACAGCTGTCATTTTTCACATCCTGACTGAAATTTGTTTTCACAGTTCCAGCGCAGAATAATGTGGTCACTGTGGGAAATCAATGTTTGGGACAGATGAAGAAAATGACAGTGGCACTGTTCATGACCCTATGTTGAAAATTTGGTGATGAAACTCCATAACATGACTGTGTTACAAGTGTGCGTTGAACTGTTTCCACACACCCTTGTAACTTTGCAAATTTGTAATACTGTCATGCCACATTTTCAACAGTGGAATTTTTTCACAACTCCTTATAAACACTACAGCTGTCATTTTTCACATCCTGGCTAAAACATGTTTTTGCACTCCTGCCGGACAATAGCACGGTCACTCTAGGAAATCAGTGTTTGGGACAGATTAAGATCAACTGAGTGAGAGGGGGGAGTGACCGAGCTCAACTGAGCTCTGTCGGGACTGCTGCAGATTTGTTTGTGTTCAGACAAAGGCACCAAAACAAGAGCCCACTACAAAAGAGCATCCTGCAGCACTGGGAGAAACAGAACGAGAGAGCGAGTGAGGGAGAGGGAGTGAGCGAACTCACCAAAGCACTGTCAGGACTGCTGCGGATTTCTTTGTGGGCAGAAAATGGAGTCAATACAGGCAGGGGTCCAGTACAAAAGGCCAGCCTGCAGCAGTGGGAGAAACAGTACAAGTGAGTGAGACAAGGGGACTTAGTGAGCTCAACGGAGCTCTATCAGGACTGCTGGGATTTCTTTGGGGTAGAAAAAGGCACCAATGCAGGCAGGAGCCCCGTACAAAAGAGCAGCTTGCAGCGCCAGGACAAACAGAATGAGTGATGAGAGAGGGAGACTGAACGACCTCAGTGGAGCTCTGTCGGGACAGCTGCAGATTTCTTTGTAGACAGACAAAGGTGCCAATGCAGCCAGGAGCCCCATACAAAAGCACAGTTTACAGTGCCAAGAGAAACAGAATGAGCGAGTGACAGAGTGGTAGTGAGTGAGCTCAATGGAGCTCTACTGTGACTGCTGCAGATTTCTTTGTGGGCAGAAAATGCGGCAATGCAGGCAGAAGCCCAGTACAAAAGGCCAGCTTGCAGTGCTGACAGAAATGGAATGCAAGAGTGACAAAGGGGGAGTGAGCGAGCTCAGTGGAGCTGTGTCAGGACTGCTTCAGATTTCTTTCTGGCCAGAAAAAGCAACCAATGCAGGCAGGAGCCCAGTACAAAAGGGCAGCCTGCAGCAGCAGAAGACACAGAACGAGCAAGTGAGGGAGGGGGAAGGGGAGTTAGTGAGCTCAACGGGGCTCTGTTGGGACTGCTGCAGATTTGTTTGTGGGCAGAAAAAGGCAGCAATGCATGCAGGGGCCCAGTACAAAAGGGTAGCCTGCAGTGGCAGGGAAACCAGAATGAACGAGTGAGTGAGCTCAGCAGAGCTGTATTGTAACTGCTGCAAATTTATTTGTGGGCATAAGAAGGCAGCAACGCAGGCAGAAGCACAGTAGAAAAGGGCAGCCTGCAGTGCTGGCAGAACAGAATGAGCGAGTGAGAGAAGGGGAGTGAGCGAGCTCAATGGAGCTTTGTTGGGACTCCTGCACATTTCTTTGTGGGCAGAAAAAGGTGCCAACAGAGGGGGGGGAGCCCAGTACAAAAGGGCAGCCTGCAGTGCCAGGAGAGCCAGAATGAGTGAGTGAGACATGAGGAGTGAGCGACCTCAACAGAGCTCTGTCGGGACAGCTGTGGAATTCTTTGTGGGTAGAAAAAGCCACCAACACAGGCAGGAGCCCAGTACAAAAGGGCAACCTGCAGCGCCAGGAGAAACAGAATGAGCTAGTGAGACAGGGGGGAGTGAGCCACCTCAATGGACCTCTGTCGGACAGCTGCAGATTTCTTCCTCAGCAGAACAAGGTGCCAACACAGGCAGCAGCCCAGTACAAACAGACTGAGCCACTGACACAGGGCCATTGAGCGAGCTCAACAGACCAACGCAATCAACATTCGGCATTGACAAATGCTTATTTTCATAATTCCATTGAGATAGCAAAATGTG
Source organism: Neoceratodus forsteri (assembly GCA_016271365.2). NCBI lineage: Eukaryota > Metazoa > Chordata > Ceratodontiformes > Ceratodontidae > Neoceratodus > Neoceratodus forsteri. Next base: position 70,515,839 of record CM028133.1, read on the forward strand.
AAGAACAGGAAATAGCTCTGTGTGTTGTTACCTTAGTTGCCTGTGGTGTCATGCATGATGTATGGCCCCTGAACTGACTACAACCCCTATTTGATGGTGCTGGGTGTGTGTATGTGTGTGTGTCACATCACAGACATACTTTGTCTGTAACAGTGCCATCAAATTGCATGCACTTGCCAGAGCATCACACATATATCTTCAGGGACAGGTGCATGAACTGAGAGGATGCTGCATTCATTTTGGATTGCTTTCTAATTGGTTGTTGTGTTAACTTGTAGTCTAATCATGACATTGTTTACTTAACACATGCTACATCTGCAATCATGTGCATAGCAACTGTCTCCATTCTGGCTATATGTGACTTGTCATGTGTATTATGCCTACCATCTGCATCCTCATCCAGATTGTTCAGTGGGAGTGGCTAGTCTGCAGGACTGCCCATTGCTTCATACAGCCCCTCACTGCAGCCCATGTAGCAGGGTGTGAGCAGCGCTGTGGCAACCAGTGCATATGTGTGCTGTTGTGTGTATACTAATTTGCAATCCTCATCCTGAACAGTCATGTCACTCCATGGCCATTTCCAACAGCCCTCCTTCTCTAAATATGTGATGTCCAGTTTTCTACGAGGGAAGTGAACCCCTTAGTGTGACTCCTTCTCACCTCACTTCATGTGATTATACATTGTGTTCTGTGGTCAAGTTGGCAGTTTGCCTTCCCCACAGGATTGAATATGTAAGTGTTTGAATCCTGCACTGCTACTTTACTTTTATGTGTTCCAACTTCCAACATTGATTTGAACTATTCCCCTCCATTTGGAATTGGTGCTGAAGGAAGCTCCAGTGTTGCAGCCATCAGTGGGGATTCCAGCACCAGTGTGGCAGGAGCTGGAGTACTGAGCAGGAGCAGTTGGGAGCCTGTATCTGGTAAGCTTTGTATATTGTTAACAAATTAAATTGAATCTGTTGATGGACACCTCAACAGAATAGACAGATTCTTCTTCTTTTATAATTCTCTTCTCTCTCTAATTTGGGCTACCCATGACCCAAACAAATAAGATCCCCTATAGGGTGGCTGGCTATCTCTAACTGGGCTGAGATACAAATATGATACACTGATGAGTCCAAATGAGGATGAAACATGTGTCTGTGTCTGCTGTTCTCAGACTTTGCTGATTATATTGTGAGGCCTTCTGACACTATGCAATTCTGCTTAAAGTTGAGTAAGTCCAAATCAATTCATGGGTATTTGTATGTGCTTCACATGATGCTTTGCATTACTGGGATATGTACAATTTGTTTTCTTTAACATTTGGCTGTATGGCCAATACCCTCTGGGATAACCCATTCACCAGTGCATTTGCTCTGGGGCTCTTTTGTAGTTTTCTTCTCTCTCTCTCTACGTTGAGCTGCCCATGACCCAAACAAATGAGATCCCCTATAGCATGGCTGGCTACCTTTCCCTTGGCTGAGATGCAGATCTGGAACACTGATGAGTCCAAATGAGGATGAAGTATGTGTCTGTGTCTGCTATTCTCAGCCTTTACAGATTGTATTGTGAGGCCTTCTGGCCCTACACAATTCTGCTTAAAGCTGAGCCAGAACATGTATCTGTGTCTGCTGCTCTCAGCCTTTGCTGATTATATTGTGAGGCCTTCTGGCCCTATGCAATTCTGCTTAAAGCTGAGTCAGTCCAAATTAATTCATGGGCATTTGCAGATGCTTCACATGATGTTTGCATTATTGCAGTATGTGCAATTTGTCTTTTCTTTAAAATTCAGCTGTATGGCCAATATCCTCCAGGATAACCCATGCCCCAGTGCATTTGCTCTGGGGTTCTTTTATAGTTCTCATCTCTCTCTCTCTCTACTTTGTGATGGCCATGACCCAAACAAATAAGACCCCTTATAGCATGGCTGGCTACCTCTTCCTGGGATGAGATACAGATATGGCACACTGATGAGTCCAAATGAGGATGAAACATGTGTCTGTATCTGCTGTTCTTAGCCTTTGCTGATTCTATTGTGAGGACGTCTGGTACCATGCAATTCTGCTTAAAGTTGAGCCAGTTCAAATTAATTCATGGTCATGGAGAGAAGGTTTGGTTAACTCTGCTTGCTGTGGACAGGATTTTTGTAAGTTTTGCTATTGTTTCAGTTTTTTTTAAATTTAGTTTAAAGGTTTCTGTGGCTGAAGGGATTGCAAAGGACATGCCCAAACTTGCCCACCCGCAAATCCTTTAAATTCTGAGAGAGCTATCAAACTGCAGGAGAGAAGGATTGGTTAACTCTGCTTGCTGTGAAGAGGATTTTTGTAAGTTTTGTTATTGTTTTTTTAAACTACAGGAGAAAATGATTAGTTAATTCTACTTGCCGTTGAGAGAGTTAGTGTGGAGAGGATGTTTGTAAGTTTTGCTATTTTTTTTAATTAGTTTAAAGGTTTCTGTGGCTGTGTTTTTTTAATTAAGCTTAAAGGTTTCTGTGGCTGTGTCTTTTGAATTTACCTTGAAGTTCTCCATGGCTGTACTTTTTGGAATTAAGCTCAATTAAGCACAACAGCACCATTTAAAGCTGGGGGGAGGGTCTTAAAGAGGACCTGGGTCAAATGTCTAATTTCTGGACTGTATGTGTTGCAAGACCTGGGAATGCTATTGATGGGTTTGTAATTGTGTTCTTAAACAACTGCAATCAATATAGAGAAACTGTATTTCACTGCTCTATACAGGTAGTGTGGACCGGGGGTAGGATTGTGGGGTGCAATGGTTGTGGGGCAGCAATGCAAATGAATATACTGTGGAGGCTGGGAGGGTGCCCAATATGCCACAGGCTAAGGAGGTTTTAGGAAGAGGTTCAGTGGTTTGACTGGGAGTTGGGGGGTTGAGGGGTGAGGAGATGGTTGCATCAGTAGGAGGGCTGACATCTAAGAGTATTGGGGGCACCACAGGGAAGGAACAGTGGGTCAAGGGAGGTATCGGGGGAAGGGTCAAACTAGACAGGAAGCCAGCTGATGAAGGGTAGTCTAGTAGGACTTAGCAAAAGAAGAGCAGCAGTAGAAAGGAGGGAGGGGAAACACATAGTAAGGCAAAGAGGGTAGGGAACATGTTTGCTGTACTAGCAACATATGGGGAAGAAGATGCAGGAGAAGATTGCACAAGGGATAGTACTCACAAAGAGGAGAGAGTAAGGGGCATTACTAGTGGAGAGATTGAACATGGCATGGCAGGGGGAGATATAATGCTCAGAGAGGTGAGGAGGGACAGGGAGGTTTACAGTCAAACAAGAGGAGGGGAGGGTTCTCAATTGAGAGGGGCAGGGGGAAGGCACTGGGGCAAATGGTAAAAGCACCATCTTGAGTGGTCCCAGGAATGAGAACCTGGGTGGGGGTGTGGCTGGCACAAGGAAAGAGGAGGCGGTGTACTGGTGTTGGAGAACTCCATATTCAAGGGGATCAGATAGGGCAGCAAGGGGAAGAAGCACAGTCAGATATGGGTGGAGTCCATACCGGGATTAAAGGCAGACAAGGCAGGACAGGCAATCCTAAGGTGCACAAGGAGGGGTAGGAAGAAACCACACATTGTGGTACATGTGGGGACAAAAGACCTAGCAGGGGAAATGATGGAGGTAACAAGGGAGAGGTCTGAGGAAGTGAGAAGGTTGTGCGAGGAGACTGGGGAGTCTGTGGCCTTCTTCAAGGTGCTCCCAGTACCCTGTGCAAGCACAGTGAGAAAGGAGAGGATAAGGGAGTTGAACACATGGTTGGTAGAATGGTGTTGAACTGAGAGGTATGGGGTTGTGGGTGGCTGAGGCAGTACCTGGGATAGTAACAATCTGTTTGCAAGGGATAGGCTGTACCTGAGTGGAGAGGGGAAGGAGGTATTAAAGCAAAGACTGGGAAGATATAGTGTGACAAATGTGGATTTAAACTAGATAGGGGTGGCAAGTGGACAGCAGATAGGCAGGAATCCAATAGAGTGGAGGCACAGCCTACCCCCCAGGCTAGCAGGGAAGAACTCAGGGTGGCTGATAAGGGAGGGAGTAGAAGGGAGGAGATGTAGGGTGGTGAAGGGAAGGGGTAGGATGGAGGGTGATTTCACTGAATGCGAGAAGCTTAGGCAACAAATCAGCTGAGTTATAGGCATTCTTGGCAGTGTGGAGGGTGGATATTGCAGCTATCACAGAAATGTGGGCAACTGAGCACTGGGACTGGGATCTGGTAATCCCAGGGTACAAATTATACAGGAAGGACTGTAAGGAGGGGAGGGGTGCAGGGTGGCAGTCTATGTGAGAGACAGGATCAAATGCACAAGGAATGAGGGGGAAGAAAGGAGAACAGAGGCAATCTGGTTACAGCTCCTAGACTCAAGGGGTAGGAAACTGAGGTTTGGGGTGGTATACAGGCTGCCATCCCAGTCTGAGAAGCTTGACAGGGAATTAGTGGGACAAATCAGGAAGGAATGTAGAAAATGGAAGGTGGTCATCGTGAGGGATTTCAATTTGCTGGGGGTTGACTGGAACATTCCGTTCACCTCTAGTGCTAGGGAGCAAGTGCTTCTGGATGTGATATAGGAGGGTCTGACGCAGTTGGTCAGTGTGCCTACTAGGCTAAAGAACACTTTAGATCTGGTATTGTCAAATGGGGAGGCAGTAAGGTAAATATAGGTGGAGGACCCACTAGCCAACAGCGATCACCAAATGGTGTGGTTTAATATCACAATGTGCTGTGAGCCAGAGAAATCAGTAACCCGGGTGGCAAACTTCAGGGAGGCGGACTTTGGGAGGATGCAGGAAGTACTGAAAGGGAAACTGGAGGGCATAAGGCAGGAGATGGACACAGAGCAGAAATGGGATATCATTAAATGGGGTATTACAGAGGCAACGGAAGCCTGCAACAAGACACAGAATAATAGGAGCAGAGCAAGAAAACCATGCTGGTTGAACAAAGAGGTAGTAGATGTGGTGAGGGCAAAACAAGAGGTGCACCAGAGGTATAGGAAGATGGGGAAGGAAGCAGACAAGGGGGAAGTATGCAAGATGGTCCAGGGAGGTGACTAGAAAAGTGAGAGAAACCAAGGCCCAGAGGGAGCTGAGATTAACACAGGGAATTAATGGGGAAGAGAAAGACTTTTTCAGATACATCAAGGAGAAAAGGAAGTGCAAGGAGACAATAGTGAGGACAAAAAAGGGTGGGGAGTTGATAGAAAAGGGGGAGGAACTGGCAGAAGCACTGAATACTTTTGTTCAGTATTCATGGAAGAAAAGGGGGGGACCGCTATCACCATGGGCTGGGAGGGTGGGGACTGGGAGAGAGGAAGCAACAGATGGAAGAATTGAGGGATGTAGAGTCCTAAAGGGACTGAGGGCACTGAAGGTAGATAAGGCACCAGGGCTGGATGGTATCACCCCAGAGTGCTGATGGATATGGCAGGGGTGTTGGTGAAGCTGCTGGCAGATCTGTACAGCACTTCACTGGAGTCAGGATGTGTGCCACTGGACTGGAGGATGGCACATGTAGTACCATTACACAAGAGCGGAACAAGGGATGAACCGGGTAATTATGGTCCGGTAAGTCTCACCTCCATAGTGTGCAAACTCATGGAAATGATACTAAAGGAAAGATTGGTGTTGTACCTGGAGGACAATGGCCTCCAGGATGTGTGGCAGCATGGGTTAATTTCAGGGAAGTCTTGTCAAACCAACCTATTAAAATATTATAATTGGGTGACAGGTGAGCCAGGTAAGGGTCATACAGTGGATGTTCTTTACTTGGACTTCAGCAAGGCCTTCGATTCAGTGCCTCATGGTGGCTTGGGGAAAGCTAATTAGTGTAGGGGTAGGGGCAAAAATGATGAACTGGATTACAAGTTGGCTGAGTGGGAGGCTGTAACATTTGGTGGTGGGAGGGGAGCTCTCAAATCCAAGGCCAGTGATGAGCAGGGTGCCACAGGGCTCTGTGCTGGGAGCAGTATTATTTGGGCTGTTCATATCAGACATTGTGCATAGGGTGGTGAGCAAGGTAAGTCTGTTCACTGATTACATCAAAACTGGTGGATGAAGGGGAGGGATGGAAGCAGCTGCAAGGGGACCTAAGCAAGCTGGAGGAGTGGTCAGAGAGGTGACAGCTGGAGTTCAATGCAAAGAAGTGTAAGGCTATGCACTTCAGGATGAAGAACCCAAGGAGAGAATACTGGCTGGGGGGGGGGTAAGCTGGGGATCACTAAGGAGGAGAAGGACCTAGGGGTAACGATAACAGGGACCAGGAACAACACTGCCCAGTGCAGGACAGTGGCTGCAAAAGTGAACAAAATGCTGGGGTGCATAGTGAGGGGGTTTTCATCCAGTCAAAGAGAGGTGATTTTGGCCCTCTACAGGTCACTGGTAACACTGCACTTAGAGTATTATGTGCAGTTTTGGAGGTCATGCCTAAAGCATGATATCAGGCTACTGGAGAGGGTGCATAGGATGGCAACAAAGATGATATGTGGAATGGAGGGGAGAGACTTTGACAGCAGGCTGCAGACCTGACTATGTACACCCTGGAGGATAGAAGGGATGGGGGGACATGACAGAGACATTCAAGTATCTGAGGAGAATCAATAAGGATGGGGCAGATGGGGTCTTAAAGCTAAGGAGGGGGAGGGACACCAGGGAACATGGGCTAAGAATAGAGGGGGGAAGATTTAGGAGGGAAATGAGGAGACACTATTTCATGGAGAGGGTGATAGCAAAATGGAACACACTACCAGAATGAGTAGTATCATGTAAATCTGTGGACAGCTTTAAAAGGGCATGGGACAGGGAACAGAGGAGAGTGAGGGTGGGGGAGGTGGAGTGGCAGTGCGATGACAAAGAGGAGGGGATGAGGAAGCTGCAAACTAGGGGTGATAACTGCACACTCGAGCAGACTTAGATAGACCAGGTGGTCTGTTTCTGCTGGCACATTCATATGTTCGTATGTTCATATGTCATTTGCATATGCTTTACTGGATTTACTGGATTTTATTGGACTTAACAGGACAAAAAGAAGGCTAGGGGCCCATAGCGATTTGTCCCCCACAACAGTGGGTCAATGTTGAATGTGGTTAGATGTAACCATTTATCAAGCTTTGACTTGAGTATGTCAAAGGATGTAGAGTTAATCAATTCCTGTGGTAGCACATTTCATTTTTTAGCAGCTCTTATGTTAAAGAAGTTGTCATGTCTGTTTGTATTTGCCCAATGAACTTTGAGCTGCTGATTATGTAATCTGCCCACAGTTCATTTATTTGCAAATGTTAACCCACATTGTTTCATTAAGGATAGAGTTTTAATAAGTTTGTAAGTGAGCAGAATGTCACCCTGTTGCCTCCTTAGATGGAGGGGATAGAGTCCTGTTTCCTGGAGTCTAGTGTCATACTGTTTTACTTTCAGTCTCAGGATTGTTTTTGTAAATTGTCTCTGAATTTGTTCCAATTGGTCTATGTTGCCTTTCAGATAGGGGTTCCAGAAGGGGGACCCATAGTCCAAATGTGGTCTTATATATGCCCTATATAGGGGTATCAAACAATGTTCTGACTTAGTAATAAAGGTTATCCTAATCTGTTTTATGATTATATTGGAAGTTCTGGCTATTTTATTGCAATTACTACTGGATGATAATTTAATATCTATCTGAATACCTAGGTCTTTTTCACAGAGTGTTGATTTAAGGTAGGCATTATTTAAATAATACATATTATGTGGGTTGTTCTTTCCAAAATGGAGTACTATACATTTTTCAGTATTGAAGGTCATTAGATTGACATTAGCCCAGTGTTCAATATATTCAAGATCCTGTTGTAATACTAACATATTAGTTGTTGAATTGACTCTACCCCTGAGTTTTGTATCATCTGCAAATTTTGAGATGATATTGTTTGAGGAGATATCCATATCCAATATAAAAAGATTGAACAAAGTAGGGCCAAGAATGGATCCCTGAGGTATGCCACTTGTGACTCTTCCTATATTTGACAAGACTCCATTTATTCTTACCCTTTGAGTCCTATTGTGAAGCCACCAAGAAATCTAAATAACTAAGTAAGATGAAAAGTCAAAACGGCAAAGTTTGTTAACCAGCAACGTATGTGACACCTTATCAAATGCCTTACTATAATCAAGCAAGATGACGTCGGAGGGAACATTTTGGTCTAAATTACTACTTATTATATTGTAGAATGAAATTAAGTTAGTAGTACATGAATGTCCTGGCTTAAATCCATGGTGGGATGTATCCTGTATTGAAAGCTGTTTCATTTCTTCTTCAATCCTTGATTTAACTATGCGTTCCATAGCTTTCCCAATAAGGGAAGTCAAACTAATTGGGTGATAATTCAGAACATTTGATTTGTTTCCCTTTTGTGTATCAGGGTCATGATGGCACTTCGCCAGTCCTCAGGGATTTGATTTTCTAATAGTGATTTATTGAAAAGTAAGGTGAGTGGAAGGACCATTGAGATAGATGTCTTAATCAAGAATCTCGAGTGTACATTATCTGGTCCTGGACTTGTAGATTTTTTGAGGGATAATAGGGCATTTATTATTTCTGGAGTATTTAATGGTAGAAAGGGGGAATTATATTTGTGAACAGTAGTATTTAAGCCAGTTTTCTCAAACACTGAACAAAAATAATTGTTAAATTTATTGGCTGTTTCCTGGTCAGATTTGATCATATTACCATTTTCCTGAAGCGGTCCAACTGTCCTGACATGACATTTTTTACTACTGATGTATGAATAAAGTGATTTATGATTTGATTTGGAGTGAGCTAATTTAAATTCAAATTGAAGTTCAGCCTGTTTAATAGATTTCTTTAATAATGCCACAGCTTGTTTGTATTTATATTTAATTATGAGATTCGAATATTTTTTGAGTTTTCTAAATAAACCCTCCTTTTTTTATTTGTTTACCTATAGACTTCGTAAACCAAACAGGTATTTTACCTTTTTTGTTGTATTTGATTTGATTAGGAACATATTGGTCTTCAAATTGACATATAAATTATTTAAAAGTGTTGTATGCTTTATTTATTTATTGACAAATTATGAAATGTTTTTTCCCAATTAACTTTATTTATTGCTCAGTTTATTTCAGAAAAATTAGCTTTATTATAATCTTTATATATTGTTTTATTTGAAGGTAATGGAATTTTGATATTGATACTAAATTGTATTGAGTTATGATCGCTACTACCAATTGGGGGAGCTATAATTGTATCCATAAATTTGGTTTCTGTATTAGCAATGATCAGGTCGAGTATATCTGCACCCCTGGTTGGTTGGTGTACAAGTTGCTCCAAACCTAGATCTATAATTAATGATAGAAATAGTTTTTCTTGCTTAGTTTTTGCTGTTAGGGTGTCCCAGTCAATACCTGGCATATTGAAATCTCCCATAATAAGACTTTCTCCTTTCTGGACAGTATCAGAAATGATATTAATTAAATCTTCAGTATATTGTGAGTTGACGGATGGTGGTCTATAACATACATGCAGAATAAGTTTCAGATGGCCCTTTAATTTAATTGAGACCCAAAGAGGTTCAGTGTCTGTTTCCAATGTGATCTCAAGTGAGGGGATATCATTTCTAATGTATGAACATACACCCCCACCGGACCTATTTTCCCTATTTCTATAGTAAAGCTTAAAATTAGGGATTTCTCTATGCCATGCTGAAGCTGGATCCCACCATGTTTCAGTGACAGCAATAATACTCAGATCTAAGTGGGAACACTGAACTTCCAATTCTAACATATTAAGAGTATTTAGAGATCTGGCATTAAATGACATTACACTGCAAGTCTTGCTTGATTCATATTTGGTACCTCCATTAAGAGAATTGGGAGTAGTCCCAATCTCACCCAAGCAGTTCAGTTTAAACAGTTATGAATAGTGGAGGCTATAGTTTTTCTCAATAATGCACTCCCTTTTCTGCTCAGGTGCAACCCATCCCAGCAGCATAATGAGTTCCTGTCGCAGAATTTTTCCCAATGAGGAATACATAACATGCCTTATTTGAGACACCACTTCCTCAACCATTCATTGTTTTTTTTTATTTTATGGGTAATGTCCTCAAATGCTCTTGGTACTGGGAGAATCTCATGAAAACATACAGTGCAGCCTTTTTCTACTAATAGGTTATTTAGAGCAACAAAGTCTTTCTTTAGTTGTAAAAGGCTGGTACGGTTTATGTCATTTGTTCCTGCATGGATTATTACTAGTGGGGTATTTCCTGCATTAGTAAGAATATTAGTAGACATTTCAGTAATGTTTGAAACTTTAGCACCCTTAAAGCTTGATCATGTTCGATTTGCTTCCTGTGATGCTTTGCATTATTAGGGTATGTGCAATTTGTGTTTTTTTTTTTTTATTTGGCTGTATGGACAATATCCTCTGGGATAACCCATGCCCCAGTGCATTTGCTCTAAGGTTCTTTTGTAGAATAGACAGACAACCATTTTTTATGTTTCACCGCTGCAAACCAGTGGAACATGACCTGCATCTAGTGTGCACTATATTCATGAGCCGCCAGTGTAAAAAGTTTTCAGCTACTGTGCTGTGAAGTTAAGGTGTTCCTATTCTTAAGGAACACCTGACTGGAGATGCCTTTCCCCTTCCTGGTGCTAAATAACTCACTGATGCTAGCCATGTGGTCCTGTGTAAATAATGACAAAAGTCATTTGAATTTCACAAAACACACCTCGTAGTACATGCAGTAGGGTGGTCACAGCAATGGTGTTGGTTATGCTGGTGGTATGTGTGCACAGATCAACATTCGTGACTGACCAGGCAGAGTAAGAGCACTGGGTGATCAGTCCATCTATATGATTCTTTTAAGTTTACACTGGTCATAAAATACCAAATGACAATTGCTGAAATCAGTGACTTTGCAGTCCAGTGCAGGTCATTCAGACCACATGTGGCTACATGGTCGCTGGAAGGGGGGGGCAGTAATTAACCCCATGTCCAATGGATTTCCACTTTAAGAAGTGACATAGCCTTGACTGCCCCATCACTGTTTTAGAATCTTTATGAATTATTACTTGTGATTATCATGTCCACCTGACTAAACTGCAGCATTGCAGTAGGCATTGGTGGTGATGTGCCATTCCCTTCCCAGTGGGGTGCGTGGTGTTATCTACAAAACTATGAATGTGAAGAGTGAATGTCTTGTGGGTTGAGGTGGTGTGTGAACTGCAGAGTTTTGACACAGTGGTCACAATGTGACACTGAAATAGAAGGTCCAGGACACGCCATCAGGTGGATATCTACAACTACTCAGCAGAACCTTCTGTCAGAATGACAGTGTTAGTGTTGCCATTGCCAGGTGAGTTCACACAAGACATAAATCATGATAGGAAATAATGTTTGTACCATTATGTAATTCTGTATTAGGCAACCAGGTAAGTAAGAAGGCCACTGTGCAGTATTGTTGCTGCACTAGTCTAAGCAATTTACAAGTGTGACCTCAGAGTAGAGGTAGATTGAGTTTGTTGCTTAAGGCTGGCCACACAGCTTGTAAATGGAGGCTGTGAGAGTGACAATCAAACCCCAGTCTACAGCCAGCCTGGTGGCACTGAGGGTTGAGGCACTGGATGCCACACCTTGCGCCATGCCAGCAACCCAGGTCCAGGAACAAGCCCTGGTCATCTGGAGTCAGCAGGGGAGGAGTAGGATCAAGCATCTGCAGGACACCTCTCCTTTCCTGGGGTGGGAGGGTTCCTTCATAGCACTGTGCTAGCAACCTCTAGGGCAGAAGGAGTGGTTGCAGCAAGCGCAGGAGTGTAAGAGGGTATTGGGCTGCGGCAGGTGTCTTTCACCCAGGCATGGTAGCATGCCTGTTATGAGCTGGATGCCATGGCATGTCCACACCCTAGGCAACGTATACAAGAAAAACCTTGCACCTTGGATAGGCGATGGAGTCCTCCAGTGCACTGTCATCATACTCTCAATGTTGGGTCTGCTCTGCCGATCCCCTCAGCTGCTTGGTGGGATGAGGCTGGGTGTTTGGCCAGGTAAGTGGGGGAGTATCTATCCCTGATTTCCTGGAGAGATAAGGCTTCAGGTGGGAGGTAGCATGGCAGTGGTGAGACAGGGCCTCCTAAAAGTGTTCCAGGATTGTGGAGCACTAAAAATTGAGTTAAAAAAAAAAACTGGTTTGTTGTATCAATGAAATATAGAAACAGAGAAATATTGAAGGTGTCAGCAGATAAGGGCCTCATGGGGCACCTAGTATGCCCTTAATTTCTCTTTTATACTACTTTGATACTGTATCCCGTACTCTGTCTCTGGTTCCTCTCCCCCTCCCTTTACTTCCAGTATCCCTTTGTGCCTATCCTATGCTTTCTTGAATAATGTAATTGTTTGTGACCCCACCACTTGCACTGGCAGGACTTGCCTTCCACTCTGTCAGTGAAGAAGGGCTTCCTCACATTCCTTCTGAACATCCCCACTTCTAATGGCATAGCATGATCCCTCATAGCTGTGTATCTTTTCCTTTGAAACATGCTGCCTTTCTGTACCTTATTTTTTACCCATGAGGTATTTGTATTGTTCTTTCTATCATATTCCCATATGAGGCACAGTTATTGCTGTAACCATACGTACCAATTTTTCATCCTTCCATGTCAGTCTAGTATTGTGAAAAAATGTTTGACATAACCACTTGTGTAAAAATTGATCATCATCTGCCACGTTTGGTTGTCTTTCTGTAACAGCAGTGCATCGGTACTTGCCCCTTGAAGCAGCCCTCAACTGCTACTAGCGCCCTACTGCTGTTTAATTTTCATTTACCATGTCAAACGCATGACACAGTCTCTGACAAACACCACCACATCTGTCATCCTGAGTATAATACTGTGTACAGTGTCCAGTTAGGGGTCCTCCAGAGGAAAGATATATACACACTGTATATGTTGCAGCATACACTGTTTAGTAGTATTCTAACTTATTAGTGGGTCGAGTGAACCACCACACACATGGTATGTATGAGGCCCTCATTTTTTCCACTGGAAAGGAGTGTTCAGGCTCTTTTTTATGTAACCTGCTGTTTACAGACAAATTCCCTTTCCAGAAAGGGGTAAACGGGGTGGTAAAATGTTCTGATTTATATATGTTGACTGGAGTGTGTGCAAAAACACAATGTGGGTGACTGTGTTGGGGGGGCTTTCCAATGGGTGATACACCTTCATCTTTGAGACACAGCGGTGGAGGTGCTCATGATGGTAGGGGACAGTATACCACAACATGTGGGTGCTGCTTAAACATTGCTTAAACCTCAGCTTTCACACACTCATGGCCTTTGTACTTTTCTGCCTCTCTGGAATGTGGTGTGGTGTAACACTTACAAAAGTGACCAAGGAGAGCAGGTAAATACAGAGGCTGTAAACCATGGAATCAGCAGAAGGTCAGGGTACAGTAAGGTGACACTGCCACTGGATAGAGTAATATACTGAAATTACTGATGGTGTCATTAATTTGAGAGTCACACTTGCATTTGAGCATTCTGCTCAAACTGCATACAGTATTTCTTTCTGTACTGCAGACAACACCAACACACTGCCACCACCAATGTTCATCCCACAGAAAGACCAGGAGGAGCCCCAGAAGAAGACAACCAGCACACAGGACAAAAAACGTGTCCTAAAGATTCAACATGAGCTGGCAAGGCTGGCAGAGAGGGAGAAGCAGCAGCAGCCCTCACAGACAGGGACAGTGGCAGCAGGGCACAGCCATCTGCAGTACCAAGTGGTCAAGACAAAGCAGCCACTCAGCAAACTGAGAGCTATTCCAAGTCACAAAGAGACAATGACATAAAAATTGTTAAAAAAAACAGTGGCTCTAGATGCTCACCTTATCTGAATGGAGGCCAATAAGGAAAAGACACCACAGCTGCTTAAAAAGCTGGTTGCAAGGAGGAGGCCACAGAACAGGCCAGCACTTGGCCACTGACACTGTTGATGATTTATTTTTGGGAGCAGTCATTACTCAGAATTGTAAATAGTTTTGATTCTGTTTTTCTCTGTTGTGTTGTTCTCTTGTTGTTTCTTAATCATGTCATGAAAATAGTTGCTTTGAATTTGTTGTTGACTTGTTGTTTCATGCCATTTAAATAGTTATGTTTTCCTTGTTCTTATCTTCATGGTTCTTTGTTATACGTTGGTCTTTTTCCTGTTAAAATTATGTCAGTTGACATAAGAATTGCTTGTCATGGGTCTATTTACTGGGTGTGAAGGTTCACAAAGATTCAATGAACATGTTGCCTGAGGCACCATCAGATAGTTTCCTTTTACAATCACCCATACAGAAATGCGTGGCTGAGCATTCACCAATGCTTCACCCATAGTAGGTTGAGCATCAATAGAAAATACATTGAAATGATAAATTTAGTTGAGTTCTAGGTGTTGAGCACTTGAAATAAACCAGCACTCAACAAAAACTCAACTCGTGCAGTTGAATGCTTGTTCAGTATTTAAATTAGTAGTTGAGCACTGGTTGGGGATTTTAGTTTTAGAATATATGAGAGATGCAGTTGCAAGATCTTAGTTTCAGAAAGTACTCAACAAAAACTCAACTTGCAGTTGAATGCTTGCATTTGTAGTTTGTATAGGTTTGCTGCAGTTTATAAACCAAAGTGTAAAGCAAGCAAGCACTTTCAGGTTGGTGTGTCTGGTGAGGGAAGGAAGGGTGTTTGGGGTTGGGGACTGAGGATAAAGAGAGAGGGTGTGGTGTTGGGCTGTGAAGCCTAGGGTCCTTGGAGAGACATGGCTCAGTTGTAGGGGTCATGGATTGAGAATGCTAGTGTTGGGGGTGGAGGAACTTGACTACTGTCTGGTGTAGCAGCTGGAAGGGGCTTGTGCTGGGTAGTGTGGGTGCATAGTATGGCTGTGGAGGGAGGGGTTAATGCCCCTAGTGAAAAAAATAAAAAAAACTCCTTTTCCCTCCCCAGTCTCGCTGATCTCTCTCCATCCCTCTGCAAGTTCTTCAACCCCCCTCCTCCATTCCTGGTTTAACTTTTTTCTTTCTTTATTTCTCCCCACCCCTGACCGCCCCCCCAGCCCCATCACCCCGCCATCCACTGGTACTTACATGTGGTGTTCAGATGCCAGCTGGCTGAGTGTGGCTTCTGCAGGGGATTGGCATCATCCAGTCATTCAGTGGAATTTTCTCCTCCATTTTCTCCTTTCCTTAAGTGCAGAGCCCTGGCTTGCAATGACATCAATGGCCGAGCCACATTGACTTCTGCACGCAGCATGCTGGGCATCTGCCCAATCTCCGCCCCTGTCTTGGAGCTGGTGTGCCAGTGTTCAGCTGCCACTTGGGCCTAGGGATGCATCAGTCTCTTATCCCACCCCTCACTGGGGCAGAAGAGCTGTACTCCAGACGCGCGATACTCTCCCTCCCTGACAGACCCCCTGATGACCCACTTGCACTGTGAACACATGTCACCAGCACAGCTGGAGGTAAGGCAGTGATGCCTCAGCCCTCCACACCACTGGGCCAGCCATTCCTGATTTATCTTAAACAAGAAAAAAAAATCCAGCTCCCTCTCAGCTGGAAGTACAAATTCACTCCAGGGAAGGACAAATTCATTTTCCGACAGGTTGGAGAGAGAACATAAATTTTTAAAATCTTGTAACCAAAACAGTTTATTTAGTGGCCACTTGGCTATCTAATTCCTATTCCTGGTCCCTGGTCTTTGACCAAAGCTAGATTCACCTTGAGTTGATTGTGTGTGTCTGTGCATGTGCTCGGATGAGAAAAGAGGAGCGGTGGTGGAGCAAACAAATGAATGAGTTGTCAGTGTCTTAAGCAATAATGCACTCCTGGGTGTGGTATAAAATTGGATATAATTAAGCCTAGGCTGCTTTGTGAAGTACAGAGCAGCAGGCCCAGTGCCTCATGCACCTCAGAAGTAACAACATGCCATAATATACCACCCAGGAGTGCATTATTGCTATTGTAAACTTACTTAAACACTTTTTAGTAAAAAAAAAATGTGGGGGGTGTTGGGGAGGTGTTGGTGGGTTATCTTTTAAGAAAATAGTTTCTGGAGGGCTCTGGGCACACAACTTTGTAAACAGGACATTTAACCAGTAGAGTTATATAACTAGCACAAACATCTTTACTACTACATGATATCACTATCAGCACTGTATTTCTTTTTGTTCTTATGTTTCTGAAGGGCCTATACCTCACATCTAAGTGAGAAAACTGGCAGCTAGATGAATATCGAACAGCAGCATTAGAGGCCAGAGAATTAAAGTTTGTAACATCTACATTTGAACACCAATAGGTAATAGGGTTGGTGTTAGGAAAGCCATGGACATTGGGGTGCACACCTGCAGCTCACAGAGAGATGCTTGATAACGTGTCTCAGGTACCTGGAATCGGAGCTGAAAATTGAAAACTGTTGAACAAAACAAAAATTGGCTGCACATTTTTCAAGTGTCAGTGTGACGTACATGAAACAATGACTGTGTGCATTAAGGGGGTACTACCAGTCTTATGCTCAAATAAAATCAATAGTATTTTTTTTTTTATCGTCACTTGACTTTGGAATATTTTTTCTAGCCATTTTTTGTTTTTCTTGATACAGACACCCATTTCTTCTTGACTTGTACCACCCTCTGTTGTAGTGCTTTCTGGAAACTGTAGTCCAAGGCCAGTCCTTGCACTGTCAAACCTTGGGCTAAGGCCCAATTATGCACTACACCACCCAAAGTACATGAGTGTAGGAGAGGGCACATCATTTTTCAGTAAGGTGCTCATCAATGAATGGAAGTGAGTCAGCAGAGCTTGTACTCTGTTGTGGTTTGGTTCCAGAAAAGAGAATTCCAAATAAATGCCCCAAATTTACTCTTGTTTTCTGTTTCAAATATTTTTTTTTTTTGCTCTGTCATTTTAAGGCTCATCTTGGAGGTGATTGACAACTTCCCCTTCCCAGCACAGTCAGTCAGAGTGCCTTATGGGTGGGACTTCTTGTTCACAGCCTGCAAAAGTTCTGAAACAGCAGTTTGAATTTGGCAGAGTGTCTGTAACTGATGGTGCTGGGGAAGCTGCAAGTGTAATGTAGCACTAGAGATTTAGTGCAAACTTTTGGATAGGTAATTAAATATATGCCCGTTCATCAGGCAGAGGCACAATCCAGATCAGGAGCCAGCAGCAAGTCAACAATCAAAAGAAATGGTGAGAGCTGCAGTTCAG
This sequence comes from Neoceratodus forsteri, assembly GCA_016271365.2. NCBI lineage: Eukaryota > Metazoa > Chordata > Ceratodontiformes > Ceratodontidae > Neoceratodus > Neoceratodus forsteri. The sequence goes on from CM028133.1 coordinate 70,533,052, forward strand.
AAAGATATTTGGATTTTTGTACCTTTCATACAGGGTATCCTGCAGACAATAACAGGAAAAAAAAAGATTACAGAGAAGTAGGGAGATTAAAGATGTCTCCCTGGTATCATTCCAAAGTCCCCCAAATTCAATTGTTGTCTCTGCCACTGTGCAGATATCGGGTAAGGTGGTCCGACATTTTACATAATCACTGTTGTCTCGATCTGCTTGCTCTTCCCTCTGATCTACACTCCATGAACTCCTAACGGATATTTCCAGCTGTCAATAGTACTTACAGTTTGAATCATGCTGTTTCTGTGATATTAATCTTCCCAGACACGCTCCAGTGATCGGGTGGTACATTCAAATATTTGATCAATGCAGCATCTCTGGCAATATTAAAAAAGATTTAAAAAAATCACAGTGCAACTGGTAATATTCTTCAAATGATTTGATATTTGCAAAGTATAGAGCATTGCCAAATTGGGAGGGGGATATGCAGAGGGTTTAAGTGGTGATTTTAATGGTTGTTGGATTATTCACGGTACCTCTGGGGTCCTCAAAGTCCCACCCAATAATTCCAGTCTTGGGAAGAGGATATTATGGTGTTGGAGGGGGGCGGTGGTACCCGGTGGTGGTGTGGGAGGGTACCTGTTTGAGATTACTATACACATGTATGTATTCAGGAATGGAAGGCATGTGTGTGTTGGTGGGATATAATGGGGTAGGGGGTACCTTCACACCAGCATAACTAGATGCTCTTGGGTGTGGGGAGAGGTGTGGGGTAGAACTAGTGATGGAGAGGGAATACTGCAAGAATGGGTCATGAGGAGCAGCAGCACTAACCTGGTGCAGCTGGGAAACATGGGGCAAAAAGAATAAACCAAAATATATATTGCAACGAGGGTGTCAATAAATGGTAGGGATACATATGATAATAGATAGAGGGGGGATTGTGGATGTACCTACACTATAGGGCTGTGTTAGGAGGTGGACACACAAGATTTACTTGCTGTCTGAGAATATGTGTGTATTTCTGTTTGCATGTAAGGAGCTTATTGTTTATCTATCATTGTGTGTGTGTGTGTGTGTGTGTGTGAGCACACAAGGGTGAGTGATTGTATATGTATTAGCATATAAAGTTGTTTTGAACAGTAGATGAGACATGATTGTTTCAAATTGCTTTTATTAAATTAGCACAGGTAAATTGTGCAGAATAATTTTGTTTCTTACTCTGACCCCTTCCCCACCACACACACACACACACACACACACACACACACACACACACACACACAGCTTTGAACCTACTGTTTGAGGGCAAGATCCTGGAAAAACAAAGGCTAAGAGGATGTACAATTTCAGTGTTTTAAATAGTAATAGGACTGGATGGGGTAAATTGGGTGGTGGGGGGGGGGTTGTTTGCAGCTTGTTCAAGGCAACAGAACTAGAAGGGATGGAGGTTTTACCCAGACAGCTGTAAACCTATGGAACAAGCTCCCAAATGAACTGTTGAGGGAATAATTTTTCCCATGGTTCCTTTATCCTCTGTAGCTAGATGCCACACTTAAGGCTTCTCATGGCAACCACCAAGTCCATCTGCCAGTGTCCAGTTCCTCCATGGCTTGTCCCTGCATAGCTGGCCCATTGTGGAGATCCCTTCCTTCCATGTTGGTGACACAAACTGGTAAACCATGTCTGGGAGTGAGAGGTGAGTTATACTGTAGATAGCCCTGTGCCTTCTCATGGGATCGTCCCTGGGAAATACCTGATGTCACCTACCCCACCCCACCCCCAGCATTTTAAAGCTCTTCAGGGGCCCTAGGCTCCACCTCCTGTCAGTTTCTGCTTTTATTTTTCTTTTCCGACCTGCACGGAATAGACCAAACCATGAACTCTGTGCATGCTGGGAGTGAAAAGAGTCCACTGGCACTTTCACTCTAGCACAGTTTTGCTTAGCTAATGGCTGCATAGCATCAACCTCAGCATTTCCCTTTGTCAGCTGCTTTCTAATCAGCCTCCCTGCCTGTCACATGCAATCAGGGTCCAGGGACCCTCCCATCAATGCCAGGGAAAGGATAAAATAATAAAAAATGCTGCTTTCCACTGGCAGGAAGGAATTAGCCTATTAAACCACTGGGGCTTTACCTTTAAAACTGTGTCCTCTGGGCAACCATGGTTCCCTTATAAATAATGCAGTGCTCACTCTTTGACTTTAACTGTATCTTTTCCTCAAACTCCCCTTTCTTTCCTCCTATGCTGTACTGTACCCCTTTTGTATTTGTATGATTTATTTTTTATCTCTGCTCTTTGTACTCTCGCTACTATAAGTTTCCATACTAACCTATTTTTCCCTTTATTTCCACAGGTCTAGTTGGATGTCAGCAGTCTGCCCATCAGACAAGTATCTTATTTTTTTGAATAATAACCTGCTAATCTCTCATCTAGGACTTTTGACCCTTTGTGTCTTCTCAATCTTCTCTGTGCTTCCCTTTTAGGTCCTACCACAATTTCATCAAACCCAGGTCCTCCTAACTCTAACTGAGCAGGTAAGTCCTATTTAACTACCTAACTACCGTGTCAGCAAGCAGTTAAGGAGCAGAATTAACAGTGGCTGCCTGTGTGTATCAGGAGTGAAAGGAAAAGGAGGAGGCAGAAACATTAGGGAAGTATTGCTGCTGTTGACTTCTTTTTGTTTTAGGTGCATTTTGGCAGAGTATATAGTAAGAGGGAAAGGGGAATACTGTTTGTTTATGCTTCCTATACATGGAGCTGATTGTTAACTTCACTGGAGTTTGTGGTGTCTTGAGGTTCCATCACGTTGATTCACTGGGCTGATATTTAAGTAAACCAGGGTTTGTGGAATTGACTTACAGGGGCTGATTTGTAGCAAGAGGTTTTTGTCTTCTTTTTGGTCATTTTAGCTGGAAAGGATGTTTGGGTGCTGAAATGAGAACATTCTAGTCACTGGGTAAACAGATATTTTTTTTTTGACAGGAGGCCAGATCCTGGCCACCTACCCCAGGCTACTTTGTCTTTAGAGACTACAGACCAGTTAGTTTGACCTCAGTAGTAGGGAACATGATAGAATCACTTCTGAAGGAAAGAATTGTTGAGTACTTAGAGGCCAGTGGGGCATAGCACCCAAGGCAGCATGGTTTCACAGCAGGAAAGTCATGTCAGATGAACCTAATAGATTTCTTTGACTGAGTGACGAAAGTAGTAGACTGGGGAGGGGCTGTGGATATGGCCTACTTAAAGTTTAGCAAGGCATTTGACACAGTCTCACACAAAAGGCTAATATACAAATTAACCAGCCTTGGAGTGGGTCCCAAGGTGGTAGCCTGGATAAAAAACTGGCTGACGACAGGACACAAAAGCTAATAGTAACCGGAATCCACAGTGTAGAAAGGAGGGTAACTAGCGGGGTACCACAGGGTTTGGTACTGGGACCAGTCCTCTTTAATGTCTTTATAAGTGACATTGGAGAGCACCAGGAAGGTAAAGTATGTCTCTTTGCAGATGACGCAAAGATCTGCAACAGAGTTGATACACAAGGTGTGGTGGAATGGATGAAAAGGGACTTGGCAAGGTTGAAGGAATGGTCAAATATATGGAAGCTCAGATTCAATGCAAAGAAGTGCAAGGTAATGCACCTGGGAAACAAAAACCCAGGGGAAGGGTACACAATGGGGGGATGAGATAATAACAACAACAAAAATTGAAAGAGACGTAAGAGTAATTATATCAGATGACCTAAAGGTGGGCAAGCAATGTGAGAAGGCAGTAAGGAGGGCTGGGGGATACTCGGATGCATAGGGAGAGGCATCAACAGTAGAAAACAAGAAGTTGTTGTCCCTCTGTACAGACAGTTGGTGAGACCCGATCTGGAGTACTGTGTGCAATTCTGGAGACCCCATCTCCGCAAAGACATAGACAGAGTGGAGGTTGTTCAGAGGAGGGCAACCAAAATGGTGCAGGGTCTGCACCAGAAGACATATGAGGAGAGACTAAAGCAGCTTAATATTTATACACTTGAGGAAAGGAGGGAGAGAAGGGACATGATAGAAACTTTCAAGTATCTCAAGGGAATTAACAAAGTACAAGAGGGTAGTGTCTTTCAGAAAAAGAGATGTGCAAGAACAAGGGGTCACAATTTGAAGATAGAGAGGGGATGGCTCAGAGGTAATGTAAGAAAGTGTTTTTTCACAGAAAGGATTATGGATGTATGGAATAGCCTTCCTGAGGAGGTTGTGCAGTCAGAAACAGTGGGAGAATTCAAGAATGCATGGGACAGACATAAGGCAATTATAGTGGGGGGTAGGAGGAAGTAAGCTGTTGATTAACTAGAATTTGCAGCTTATCCATCAGGTAGGGAAATGGGAAGACTAGGTGGGCCAAGTGGTCCTTATCTGCCATCAAATTATATGTTTCTATGTTACAGATAGACTGCTACAGAGGAGCATGCAATGGGGCAGAGTAAGGAGGACAAGAAACACACACAAAAAAAATACAAGGCTAACCTGAGAATACAGACTGATAAGAGGGTAATGGAGCAGAGGAGTAGGAGGATGCAGGGAGTGGTGCAGCACAGCAGTCTTCAAGAGAATGTTTTGGGTACTGCAGTGCTGCCCCATGTGCAGGCATCTCTCCAGGCTGAGGGTGGAGGTGGCTGAGTGAGGAGGAGTATTGGGGACCTTTATACCCATTCAGAGGCCACCATGTTCCTAGCCACTGCCATAATGGTTGCCTGGGCAGAGGGATGGATGGACTACGGTGTGCATGGGGAGGTTGAGGGAGGAAGGGATGTCTGAGTCATTTCCCACAACTGGCCCAGCTTAGGAACTCCTATGCTGTCCTGTACAACATGTGAGTCCCAGTAGGGAACCAGAGGTTGTGACCAGGGATGATGTGCATGTCCACTAGGAGAGAGACCCGGGTTCAGTAGAAGAAGCACCCTAAGGGAAGAGGAAACTACTCCAGGTGGGTGACTCAGCTGCCTGGGGAATAGATTTGGGCACAGATAGTGGGGAGGAGAAGGAGGTAAAGTGCCTTCCAGAAGGCACGGCTCAGAGGGAGGGGGAGTGGATTTAAAAGATCACTAAGGCAGTAGCGAGGAGAGGGGGCTGGAGGTCATTGTCCACCTGCGGTCAAATGACTTAGCTAGGGATGAGGCAAGCATGGAGCAGGTGCAGGAGGACTTCAGGGAGTTAGGAGGATGCTTGGAGAAGGTAATAAGTTCCGTGGCATTTTTAGAGGTGCTGCCATTCCTCAGCAGAGGGAAGGCTAGGAATCTCTGCATCAGAAACTTCAACACTGGGTTGGAGGTCTTGTGTAGGTAAAAGGGTTAGGCATTCATTGGAGACTGGGGACCCATCAGGAGATGGATAGGCAGAATAGGGGCAAAATTCAGCAGAAGGGCAGACAGCAAGGTGAACCAGAGATAAAGGACAACCAAGGAAGGGGCTGGAGTAGAACAGCGAAACAGTCTAGGGAGGTCAAATCATGGAAAGTCATGTGTGCAAATGCCAGGAGCCTTAGCAACAAGATGGAAGATCTGGAGGCTGTCATGGTGCAATCAGACCTGGACATTGTGGCCATCACTGAAACCTGGTGTAATGATAACCACGACTGGGAGTTGGCCATACCTGGCTACAACATATTCAGAAGAGACAGGGCAGGCAGGAAGGGAGGAGTGGCACTGTATGTGAAAAATGACATAAGGGCCACAGAGATCCAGGAGGAACAAAATGGGGGAGAGATACTGTGGGTTAAGCTGGAAAGGAAAATGGGGCCAGCCATCCGCACAGGTGTGGTCTATAGACCACCAGCCCAGGAGGAAGAAACAGATAGGGAGCTGATTCTAGCCATCCAGAGGATGGCAGACAAGGGTGAGGTAGTACTGGTTGGAGACTTCAATATTCCAGATGTGGACTGGAGCATCTCAGCAGCAGTATCAACTAGGAGCAGATTTATCCTGGACTCCCTTCAGGGTGCCTTCCTCAAGCAACTGGTCATGGAACCAACTCAGCAGAAGGCAATACTGGACCTTGTGCTCACAAACAGGGACAGTGTGATGGGGGTAAGAGTGGGGAGCACCTGGGGAACAGTGACACCAGTCACTGTGGTTTGAAATCACAGAAAGAGCAGAACCAAACCACACAAAACACGATCCTGGATTTTAGGGGGCAAACTTTGAGAAAATGGGGAGATACTTGAAAGAGGCATTAAGGGAATGGGGCAGGAATCAGGGGTTGAGGAACAGTGGGCAGTATTTAAAATGGGGATTACAAGAGCAACAGAATTATGCATTAAGCAGGTTAGCAAGAGGAAAAGGAAGAGGAGACCATTATGGTTTTCCAAAGAGGTAGCAAAGAAAGTGAAAGCCAAAAAGATTGCATTCAGGCAATACAAAAGACACAGGCAGAAGGGGATACAGAGAAGTACCAGGAGAAGCAAAGGGAGGCAGGGAGGTCAGTAAGGGAAGCCAAAGCTCAGACAGAAGAACACATTGCAAAATCAGTGTGTAGAGGGGACAAAACCTTTTACAGGTACATAAGTGAAAAAGAAAGGCAAAGGGAGGGATAGTGAGACTGAAGGGGGAGGATGGGGGCTGTGTGGAGGATGACAACAGTAAAGCTGACATATTGAACAGGTATTTCTGCTCAGTCTTTACTGAGGAAGAGGAGGGTAATGGGTCTGAATGGAGTACAAGGGGTGAGAATGCTGCAGAAATGGACACAAGTCCCTTTACACGAGAAAGGGTCCTGAAGGAACTGGAAGTAATAAGAGTTGATAAAGCAATGGGGCCAGATGGGGTGCAACCCAGGGTCCTTAAAGAACTAAGAGAGGTGGTGGCTGAACCTCTTGCTATCCTGTTTAGCCGATCACTAGAAACAGGGGAGGTACCCAAAGACTGGAGGATAGCAGATGTAGTCCCCTTATACAAAAGTGGGAACAAAGAGAAAGCGGGGAACTACAGACCAGTCAGCCTCACCTCGGTAGTGGGGAAGATCATGGAAGCACTACTGAAGGAGAGATTGGTGGAACATCTGGTTGTCAATGGACTACAGGACCCAAGGCAGCATGGTTTCACCAGGGGAAGGTCATGTCAGACCAACCTCATTGAATCTTTTGACTGGGTGACTAGGGAGGTGGATCAGGGGAGGGCAGTGGACATGGCCTATCTGGACTTCAGCAAGGCCTTTGACACTGTGCCACATAGAAGACTATTGCACAAACTGGGGACTATGGGTGTGGGCAGGACAGTAGTGCAGTGGGTAGGTAACTGGCTGGGCAGCAGGACACAGAGGGTGGTGGTAAATGGCTGTCACTCCACAGAGGGAAGAGTGACCAGTAGGGTACCACAGGGATCAGTGCTGGGACCGGTACTATTCAATATCTTCATCAGTGACATTGCACAGGACCTAGAAGGCAGAATTTCACTGTTCGCTGATGACACAAAGCTCTGTAACAGAGTACACACCAGAGGGTGTAGACAGAATGAGAAGGGACCTGCAGAAACTTGAAGAATGGTCAGGGGTTTGGCAGTTGAAATTCAATGCAAGGAAGTGCAAGATAATGCATATGGGGCACAAAAACCCTGGCACAATATATCAGTTGGGGGGTGAGGATATAGCATGCACCAAGCAGGAAAGAGATCTTGGAGTTATCATCTCTGATGACCTCAAGGCAGGGAAACAGTGTGACAAGGCAGCAGGTAAAGCAAATAGGATGCTGGGATGCATAGGCAGGGGCATCACCAGCAGGAAAAGGGAGGTCATAATTCCACTATACAAGACACTAGTGAGGCCGCACTGGAGTACACTGTGCAGTTCTGGAGACCGCACTCACGTAAGGACATAGACAGGGTAGAGAAGGTTCAGAGGAGGGCAACGAAGATGGTGCATGGATTGCATCACAAGTCCTATGAGGACAGGTTGAAGGCACTGAACATGTACTCCCTGGAGGAGAGGAGGGAGAGAGGGGATATGATAGAGACATACAAGTATCTTACAGGGAGGAACAGGGTGCAGGAATGCACTATTTTTAAGCAAAAAAGATGTTCCAGGACTAGAGGGCATGGGATGAAGTTGGAGGGAGGACGATTCAGAGGAAATGTGAGGAAGAATTTCTTCACAGAACGGGTGGTGGACAAGTGGAACACCCTGCCAGAGGAAGTGGTGGGGACTGAAACAATCACAGGATTTAAGAATGCATGGGATAGACATAAAGGAATTCTGGAGGTCAGGGGTAAGGGGCAACAGACTTCCTGGAAAACATAAACTGAACTTACAAACTTAAATGGGCAGACTGGGTGGGCCATAGGCCCTTATCTGCCGACACTGTCTATGTATCTATGTATCTGGAGAGAAGCGGGTGCATGTAAGTGCATTTAGGATGTCCCGAAAAATAATGCACTTTTTGATCTCATCACTACTGTCAGACACGGGGAACCTAGGCAGTGGTCATAGAATACAGAAACATAGACTTTGATGGCAGATAAGGATCACTTGGTCCACCCAGATTGCTCATTTCCCTACCTATTGAATAAGCTGCAGATCCTCATTAATCAACAGCCTACTATAATTGCCTTATGTCTGTCCCATGCATTCTTGAATTCCGCCACTGTTTTTGACCCCATGACCTCTTCATGGAGGCCATTCCATGCGTCCACCACCCTCTCTGTGAAAAAATGCTTCCTCATGTTGCCCCCGAGCCATCCCCCTCTATCTTCAAATTGTGCCCCCTTGTTCTTGCATGTCTCTTTTTACGAAAGATGCTACCCTTTTGGACTTGGTTGATTTTCTTGAGGTACTTAAAAGTCCTATCATCCCCCCCTTTTCTCGAGGGTATACATTGTATTTATTTATTTAGTTTTTTGTTGACCAGGTAGGGTGCACTAGCCATAGCAATGACTATTTTTAGGCACGACCCAGGAGAATACAGAAACAAAACATTTTTTACAAATGAGACAATAAGCATTCTTAACAAAATGACATGGTCATATAAACAGATGGTACATATAAAATAGCAATACAGTGCAAGTAATGGGAACAAATAGATACAAGTTGATACAAGTGTTTCAGCAAGACAAAAATATAACAATAGGAAAATTACGGGAGGGCAAAAAATAACTTTCATGAGCAACATTGTGGTAGCCATAAATTTGAGCTAGAACAAGTGAGAGTGCCAAGCTGGTAGTCAAGGAGGATGGAAAACAAAAGCAAAATAAACAAGTAGTTAAGGTAGGAAGGAAGTGAATGGAGATGAAAAGCAGGAAAGGGGTGAGGTAAGGGATTATAATAACTCTACTTTGTAACAAGCTAAGAGACAGAACAGTACTGAACTAGCTGGTTGAGGAAGGGAACACTGAAAGGCTGTTGGGTTGAAGTGCTGTTTTTAAGGGGGTTTGAAGTGGGAGCAAGAGACAGTAAGATGATCATGTAGCAATTGTTTGAAAGAGGCATTGGATGATGCCTGATGAATAGTTAGCGGGAGGGAGTTCCATTTTTTCGGGGCATGGCAGGAGAAAGCACTAGCACCTTTGAAGGCGTGCTGTCTAGGGATGACAACATGGGCTTTGGCAGCTGATCGTAGTTCATAACTGGACATCTGGTTAAGGAATAGTTCTGCTAGAGGCTTAGGCATTTGATTTTGGATGATATTGTCTATAATGGAGCAGAGTGCATAATCACGGGAGCCTGCCGGGGAAAACCAACCCAGTTCGATGTAGAGGAGGCAGTGGTGTTTTAGCCGATTCGAGGAGGACGTATATCTAAAGATATTGTTGTATGCAATATCCCACTTCTGAAAGCTAGTCTTGTATGATGAGGCATATGCTGCCACTCCAAATGTGAGTGACGGAAGTAGTATGCCATGAGCTATGGCAAGTCTAGCTGGTGGAGTGAGTACGTAGCGAGAGCAGTAGGCCATACCGAATTTCATGTTTGTCAGCTTGCACATATGCTGGATATGAAGATCAAAAGTGAGAGCAGGATCAAGTGTGATACCCAGATACTTAAATGAGGGTACAACCATGACAGTCGAGCCATTCTTAGTGGAGACATTAAAGGTGGGCTGGGCGAGTTTAAGTTTAGCATTGGAGCCAAACAGCATGGCTTGAGTCGTTGAGACATTTAGGACAAGCCTTTTCCTTATCAACCATGCTTCGATTTGTAAAAAGTCTTTGGAGAGTGGTTGATAGATTTCAGAGATATTCTTTGAACTGGTGTACAAAATGATGTTGTCAGCATATAGCAGGGAAGCAGTATTGCGGACGATTGACATAATATAATTTATAAATAGGGAGAAGAACAGGGGTCCGAGGATAGATCCTTGTGCACACCAATATTTATGGCAGCATAATCTGACAAAGTGGAGTAAAATTTAATAAATTGCTTGTAATCTGTCAGGCATCTGTCGAACCAGGTAGTCACACCCTAAGAGAAACCTAGGGATCTTAGAATAGCGAGAAGGATAGGATGATACACAAGGTCAAATGCTTTGGTCATGTCTATAAAAATTGTCCTCGTTAGGAGACCTGAGTCCATGGCTGCTATGGTATCAGAGGTAAATTTGAGTAAGGCAGTGGTGGTGCTGTGACCTTTGCAGAAGCTATGCTGCACTGACATGAGAAGGTTTAGTTTCTGTACAAAATCAATAGTTTGATTGGCTATGAGCTTTTCAAGGATTTTACTAAGAACTATTAATATGGCAATTGGTCTATAGTTAGAGGAATTTTTACAGTCCCCCTTTTTGAACACAGGAGTAATCCTGGCAGTCTTCCAGATAACAGGGACCACAGCTATGAAAAAGGGAGAGGGAAAACATTTTCGCAAGAGGTGCTGCTATATGAGGGGCTGCTAGCTTTAGGAGTTTAGGCTCGAGGTTATCCAACCCAGCAGCGGTGAAATCAGAGATACTACTGAGCAGTCTTAAAACTTCAAGGCAGGTGACAGATTTGAACAGAAATTTGGGCCCAGCAACATCAGTCAGGTCATATGAGTGTGGTCTGGCTGGGAAAGTTGAGGTATAGTTTATGAGGTCAGAGAACTGGGTATTGAGATAGTTAGCAATGGTAGAGGGATTATTACAGTTGACCCTCCAACTAGTGGACTACGTATTGCCACCCTTAATGTCTGTAGCCTTCTAAAAAAGTGGGACTCCTTCCAGGGCTGGGTCCACCAGCACCAGCCTGATATCATTGCTCTTAGTGAAACCTGGCTCTCTTCATCCACCCCGACTTGTCGCTAAATCTCACAGGGTACAACCTATACTGGGCAGATCGAAAGGGTAAACATGGGGGGGGCTGCGCTGTATACACTAAAGAGGTCCTACGTGGACAGCTTCTTCCCACCCCCCCAGCTACAACCTGGCCCACAGGCCCTCACTATAAAAATCACACTGGGAACCTCTAAATTCCCTCCCCCTCATCACCACCGTCTACATCCGTCCCAGAGAGCAGAAGGTGGCCTTCCATTCTGTGATGTCCTACCTGACCACTCTTCCGCCACAAGCTGAGAAAATCGTACTAGGAGACTTTAATATTAACTGGCTTGACAAAGCTGAAGCACCATTCTTAGACGCCGCTACTGCCCAAGACCTTATGCAAGTTGTCACATCCTCTACCAGACTGAACCAGTGCACTGGGTCCTCCTCCCTGCTGGACTTGGTATTCACCAACTGCCCCACTAAAATCACCAGTACTACTGTACTCCCAAATGCCCTTAGCGACCACTCCCCTGTACTCTGCTCCTGGATGTGCAAATCACCCAAATTAATCTATCGGTGCAAACTTGGCCCAGGCAAACTTGTGCAACTCAAAATGTATCTCAGGACTATGGACTGGTTCTTCATCACGAAGGCTTCCAATACTGACCGAGCCCTTGACCTCTTCATCCTTGCCTTCAACACCATTTGTGATAACTTTGCCCCAATCACCAGAAGGGTGGCCAAAGGTAATCTGGTGCCGTGGATCTCTGAACATCTCCTGGACTTCATGCGGACCAGAGACTCACTATGGCACCTCTCCAATGAGACTGGCCTGCCAGCTGACAGGCAGAGCTATAGAGAGGCTCAGAACAAATATACTTGGTCCCTGTACAAAGCTAAAGTAGAGTACTACAAGACCTCCCTCGCCAACTCCTGGGGCTCAGGATGAAAGTTCTGGGACAATATTAAAGGCCTGTGTGGAAAAGCTCCCAACACCACCCCTAGCCAGATTAGGGTTGATGGGTGCCTTACCTCTGATCCAGCCCGAATGGCCGATGCCTTCAATGACGCATTCTCAAACCCCAGCTTGGTTCTCCCCACAAACTTCTTTCACCCACCTCCAGACACACACCCCACCCCCCATCAACCCCCACCCTTTCGCCTGTGCAGCATCTCACCTAAGGGCGCCGAGCCTTATCTCAGAAGGGCACTAAGTCACTCTTGGTACAGCAGTGACACCTTAGACCTGAAACTCCTTTGTCTCTCTCTCTCTCTTTCCCTGAGGTGCTCAACCCCCTCACCCATATACTAAACAGCTCCTTAGGCCTAGGGAAATCCCACTCCTGCTGGAAATCTGCCTATATCACACCATTATTTAAAAACCGGGACCGTGTCCTCACTAACAACTACCAACCTATCTCCATTCTCCCTCCCCTATCCAAGGCCCTTGAGAGTATAGTCTCAGACCAGCTAACGGACCACCTAAACAAATACAACCTGCTTAGTATGCAGCAACACGGCTTCTGGGAGGGTCATAGTACCACCACTGCCCTCCTGGAACTCACCACTCATATCCACTCCACTTTAGACAGAGGTCAAATCTCAGGTGCTGTCTTCATTGATCTCATTAAGGCGTTCGACACAGTGAACCACCCGCTCCTGCTATCTGCACTGACCAGCACTGGATTTTCTCAGGATGAGCTTGGCTGGTTCTCCGACTACCTGTCTAACCATTCCCAGCAGGTCAAAACTGGAGACACCATATCTAGTAGGCTACCTGTCCTCTCAGGTGTCCCACAAGGGTCCGTCCTTGGACCATTACTGTTCAGCCTCTTTCTTAACTCTCTCCCCAGTACCTGCTCTGGGAACCTTCTCCTCTATGTGGATGATGACGTACTCTATTCTTCCAGCTCTGACCCAGTGCAACTCCACCTCTCCCTCCAGTCTTCGTTTAGTTCCGCTGAAAAATGGTTCACCTCTCATCGTCTTATCCTGAACTATAGCAAGACTAAAGTTATGTACTTTTCCCACCCGATCAATACTAGAAAGGAACTTTGCCCTCAAGTACGAACTGCCAAACAGATCCCCTGGAACAAGTGGACTCCTTCAGATACCTAGGCTTAACACTTGACCCTGCACTCACCTTCCACCAACATATCCACCTCCTATCTACTGCCCTCAATGTGCAGCTCGGGCTCCTGTTTCACTTCAAACACTGCTTTACCTCAAACGCATTGAGGCTTGCTGTCTCCTCCTCCATCCTCTCCCTGCTAGATTATGGCCTAGTCATCTATGGGGCAAGAACTCAACAGCCCTCAGCAGACTATGTGTATCCCTAAAGCTCCTACTCCTGGGGCTGAGTGGGTGGCTGTTTGTGCTTGTCTGTGTCTGTAGGTTAGTTTTTGTTCATTTACATGTTTTTCTGCTGGGAATACCTGTGCCATTCTTGCACACAACATTGGTGAAAGTCTCCTGGACTGAATTTCTGCAAATCGCCATCATCAGGTATCAGTTTTTAATTTTAAATCAACTTTCTTGAAGCCTCCCAAGGAAGCATATGCCTACAACTAGTCTTACAAACATGGTGATGCTGGTCCTGCAACTGAATCAACATTTTCAACATTCTCATCTGACCACTCTTAAAGCAACTGCACTTGTGGACTTTAAAGAACAAAGGAATTTTAACACATTTTGTGACTGAATCAATATTTTTGTCTGACCTTTTCCAAAGGTATTGTACTTGTCTCTGAGGACTTTGAAGATCAAAGGAAACATACAGACAAAAGTATTTCACACATTGCATATGCCTACTGTCTGACCTACTCCCAAGGTATTGTACTTATCTCTGAGGACTTTGAAGAACAAAGGAAACATATAGACAAAAGGATTTTACAATTGTATATGCCCAGGCTACAGTTTATCACCTTTCAGGAACTTTAACATATTATGTGATCCTGAATCTCAACAGTACTATAGTACTTCTCTTAAACCCTCTGACCAAACCTCCCAGTATTTTTTTTCATTTTTCTCTGTACTTTGCCATAGTGCTTAGCTATCCACCTTAGTCCACTAAATCCGTACTCCACCACCCTCCTATTGCTCGCCACCCCCCACCGACTGCCTAGCCCACACTACTTCTCGGCTCTCTCCTGCCTCGCTAAAAAAATGCTTTGGCTTAGTCCCCACCACCTGTTCCTGCTCACCCTCACCCTCCTTTTCCCTTTATGCCAACTCCCTCTGCCTACCCTACCCCTCCACCTACTCTCACCTTCTATACTACTACCCCAAACATTGTACCACGGTTTTTACTCTGAAGTCTTAAACAAACATCACCCAATTAATACCTGGGTGCAAAGAGCCATATTTCCTAATTGGAAACTGCCACATCATTATAACTCATTAACGATCACCCCTACTGGGACTCAGAGACAATCCAAGCATCTTAAAAGTACAAGCAGAAACTCACTCCAACCTATTATGAACTACTGAATGGCATCGCTGAAACTCCTACTCCTCCTACTTTTAATATCTGGTGGGTACACCCAAACCCTGGTCCTGTTGCACTGAAGCCAAAAACTGGGAAAGTTGGTAGTGGTCTCTCCATTATCACTCTAAATATCTGCAGCCTCCTTCCCAAATTGGCATCTCTTCAAACTCTCGCTGGACAAAAAAACCCTGATATACTAGCCATTGTGGAAACCAGGCTAACTCCCAGCACCCCGGATCATGCGGTCTCGCTTGAAGGTTACAATCTTTTCAGACTTGACCGGGCAAGCAAGAAAGGTGGGGGCTGTGCTATCTACATAAAGGACAACCTCTCCTGTCAACGCAGCAGCTTCACCCCCACAAATACGCAGATGCAACTCCTCCCTATCAAACTGCTTCTTGGTGCACAAAACAAAGTTCTCACAGTGGCCGCAGTCTATATCCCTCCAAAAGACCACCGTGCCAGTATTAAGTCTGTACTTGATTTTGTTAGTCTGCAGCCCTCTGAAAATGAGCTCCTCCTCCTCGGGATTTCAAATAAACTGGCTCGCCTCTGACACTGGCTCTTACAAAGATGACATCCTAGCAGCAAACCTGACTCAGATGGTAACCTCCCCACCTGGAAAAATTACAAAACTGGTACAAGCACCCTTATTGAATGGGTTCTCAAAATCACCCTGACTGGATAAAAACATTAAAGTCCTCCTGACTCCCTCAGTGACCACCCCAGTGTCCTATACCTGGTCTAATAAATTTCTAAGCCACCCCCAAAGTTATAACAAGCAGAGTATTGCCTTATGGGAATCTTATCAAGTTGAAAACCATCTCCTACAACAGGACTGGACGCCAATCCTTGAATCAACTGATATTAATACCGCACTAGAATACTTCATTAAATCTTTCAACTCTGCATGTGACTTATACGCCCCAGTAAAAAAACGTAAAATCAAAGCTCTATCAAATCCATGGATTACTGCCAAACTACTTGCCGAGCTCAAGATTCGGGACCACCTCTGGGCAGTTGCCAGAGACACAGGCTCACCTCATGATACCCTAAAATACAAGCAGGCACGAAATAGATGTACTTCACAAATTAGGCAAATGAAGAGCACCTATTTCAAAAATGCCCTTGAATCCACCTGGGGTGATGGAAGAGCTTTTTGGGACAACAACTGAAACATAATGGGTAAACAATCAAAATCGTCACCTACCATTATGAAAGTTGATGGATCCACCACTCTTGACCCAAAGTCTATTGCAGATGCGCTTAATAAGACATTCACAGACCTTAGTGGGGTCCTCCCCCCAGATTTCTTCTCGGACTTACCTGTGCCTAGCCTAGTATCACAAAACACCCCTCGTGACAAACCACAATTTTACTTCAAGAAAATCAAAGTGCATGAAGCACACAAGTACATAAGAAAGGCCTGCTCCAAATCCAGAACAAGTAGTGACACGCTAGATCTAAAAATCCTGTCTCTCACCCTGGACGAAGTAATTCACCCCCTTGCAAAAATTCTTTTGCCAAAGTCAATTTCCCAACAAATGGAAATCTGCCATAGTTACGCCAGTGCACAAAGGGGGGGACAAAACCTCAACAGGAAACTATCGACCAATATCAATACCCCCTCTTCCCTCCAAAGCACTTGAACGAATAGTGGCAGACCAACTCTCTGATTACCTGGACAAATACAATCTACTCTGTAATCAACAGCACGGCTTTAGGAAAGGACATAGTACAACAACAGCCTTACTTGATTTCTCTGGAGAAGTCCACTCAGCCCTGGACAAAGGGTGCCAAACAGGTGTAGTCTTTATCGATCTTACAAAAGCTTTTGA
Source organism: Neoceratodus forsteri (assembly GCA_016271365.2). Lineage (NCBI taxonomy): Eukaryota > Metazoa > Chordata > Ceratodontiformes > Ceratodontidae > Neoceratodus > Neoceratodus forsteri. The sequence continues at coordinate 70,549,570 of CM028133.1, forward strand.
CACAGTCCATCATGGCCTACTTACCTCCCTACTTTCTAGCCTAGGCCTGGCCGAAGGTCCTTGTGCTTGGGTAAAAAGTTACCTGTCCAATCAGTCACAGGCTGTAAAAATCTCTAATGAACTCTCCGACTTCAAACCAGTTCTCTCGGGTGTACCACAGGGATCAATTCTTGGACTGCTCCTCTTTAGCCTGTTCCTTAACTCCCTCCCAGATATCTGCCAGGAGAAAATAATCTTATACGCTGATGATGCTGTAATTCTCTCTTCCCACAAGGATCCAAACTCCCTATGAAAAAGCCTGAAACTTGCTTTCTCTAGTGTTGAAAGGTGGTTCCTGGATAGCTAACTTGTGCTAAACCACAATAAAACAAAAGCCATGCTCTTCTCCATTCACCAAAACAAAAATAGGCATACTCTACTCACCACACAAACCTCTGCCTGAATTACACTGGACCAAGTAAATACTTTCAAATACCTTGGCATCACTTTTGACCAAGGACTCACCTTTGCAACCCACATTGACAACACTGCGAAAACAGTGAACCAACACCTTGGAATACTATTCCATAACCGTCAATTTCTAAATCAAGCGGCATTGAGAATAGCTATACAGAGTTCCATAATCTCAATCATTGACTATGGCCTTATTATTTATGGCTCAGCTACCTCCACTGCTCTAAGGCGTATCTCAATCACTCTAAATAAGGCCTGCCCGACTCCTCATAGAGGCTCAAGACTGACTCACACGCAGGATCTGTACTCATGAATCAGGCTGGTTGAACCTATCAAATCGTCTTATTTATCTCACCTGCACAATGGCAAAAAATCTATCTTGGGACTGACTCCATTATGTATTCAAAACCTACTCCGACTGAATCCTGGCTCATGACCCTCCACCAGATCTGAACGCCAACCTTTCCTGGTTCCGAGATGCCGGACTCATAGGGACAAAGATCTTTCGCATACAGGGCCCCGACATGGTTCAATGCACTTAGTCCACCTACTCTATCCTCAACCTCGCTTGAAGCTTTCAAATCCATGCCTATGCCCACCTCACCACCACTAGCAACTGTGATTGCTAGATAAAGACTACTACTCCTCATGTCCATCCTCACATCTGAGGCCTCTTCCTCCCTGACTAATGAACCCTCTGGTACCTCTACTACTTCCTGTCTCCCACCCAAACTCACTCCCCTTTTTCCTGTCCCTCTCACTTACTCTCCGCTCACCACCTTTCCTCCTCTCTAGCCTCCTTTGGCACCTAATGATCACCCTCTCCTGAAAGTTTCTTAACCTCGAAATTGTCTACTCGCTTGAACCTGTTATAGCTTGTTTTTCTATGAAACTTAAAAAACGTTACTGCCTTAAACTGTTAATAGCAAATTTACGATGTAACTTTCCTGTCTGGTTTTACCTGTAATGTGTATCGTGCTTTGTTAAATGTTCTTTATGACATGGAAGCTTTGTAAAAGAGCCCTGGCTCAAATGTATTAATTCCTAGACTAATAAACTAAACTAAACTAAATAAAGCCTATCGCCTCACCTTGGGCTGTGACCATCTAACTCACACATGCTCTGTATACAACGATACCAACTGGCTGAACCTTGACAACAGGATTAATTTCCACACCTGTCTCATGGCAAAAAAAATTGCCCTAGGCCTCTGCCCAATAGGACTCACACCACTAATAAGACTGGCCCTGACAATCAAGCACACTCATAGCTTTGGTAAGCAACTCCTCTCTGTCCCCCACTGCCGTACATCCCAATACCAAAGGTCCTTCTGTTACAGAGCCCCTTCCTGGATGAACAGTCTGCCCACTCCACTTACAAAAGACAGCAGACTCAGACCGTACAAAACCACCCTCAGAGACCTCCTACAGTCCTCAAACCACTGTGATTGCCACTGAAATACCTTACACTATTCTGACTGGCATAGGCTGTGGCCAGATTCCCCTTCACTCCCTGCCACAACCTGTGTCCCCTTAGCCTAGCTCTGCACATGTGTGCAGTTTATTTTTGTGTGTTTGCACCAACTTTTCCCTAGTTATTTTTTTTTCGCTGTTAACTGCTACTGTAACTACCTGACTATGTACTGCTGTACTGTTATGTAACCTTTCTCTGTTTGTAATATTTGTAACGTGGAACCTTTGTAAAGGAGTCTCTGACTCAAAGGTATTTCCAAATCTCCAATGAACTAAATTAAACCATTCACTGGCCCAATATAAACTATAGATTTCCCTGGTGGTCTAGCGGTCTGCCCTCCCTATCCCCAATCTGTACGTGCAATAACTTTAATGCTTCCCTAGACCCCTCTCTCTATCATTGATCTGCTCATAAAATTTAAGATATATATTTCCCTGGTGTCTAGTGGACCCATCACCATCCCCCCCAGCAGGTGGTGACCCATCACACCACTCACCCCCAATCCCATACCCAAGCCAGTGACTGACATACCCCTCTACTCTCCAGCATGGCCTGCTGGGGACTGAGCTGTTAATGACCATGTAGTTTATACAGTACATGCTTATTGACTAAGAACTCAGTTGTCAATCAATGATCATGTACTATATACAGTACACACTAATTGACAGCTCCATCCATAGCCGGTCCTGGTGGAGAGCAGGTGGCTGTGCAGGTCATTGACTCAGGGATGGGGTGGGAGTAGCAGGGTTACTACCTGCACTACCTGCCAGAGTGGGGAGGTGGGACGGGGTCTACTAGACACCAGGGAAACATATATCTCAAATTTTACAGGCAGATCAGGGATAGGGAGGGGTCCAGTAGACCACCAGGGAAGCATTCCAGTTATTGCAGGAGAGATTGGGGATAGGGAGTGGGGGATTTTTAGCCCACCAGGGAAAATCTGTAGTTTAGATTGGGCCTGCACTCAATGAGGGGGGCCACTAGACCACAAGTTTATATTGGGCCAGTGATTGGCAAGGGAGGAAACACTAGATACCAGAGAGAATCTTTATTATTCATCAGGCCAGCAATCAGTGAGGGGGGACCACTAAACACCAGGTAGAATTTGTAGTTTACATCAGGCCGGTGACTGGTGAGGAGGGGGACCATTAGACACCAGGGAAAATCTTTATTATTCATCAGGCCACAGACTGAATGAGGAGACCACTAAACACCAGATAAAATCTTTATTAGACACCAGGCCACAATTGGTGAGGGATGGACCGCTAGACATCAGAGAGAATCTATCATTTATATCAGGCCAATGACCCATGGGGGGACAACTAGACACCAGGGAAGATCTTTATTATATATTGGGTCAGCAATCAGCAAGGGGGGGCCACTAAATACCAGAGACAATCTATAATATTCATCAGGCCAGCAATCGGTGAGGGGGGCCACTAAACACCAGGAAACATCTATATTGTTTATTTGGCCAGCGATCAGTGACGGGGGCCACTAGATACCTGGGCAAATCTTTATTATACATCGGATCAGCAATCAGCGAGGAGGAGGATGACCACTAGACACCAGGGAGAATCTGTAGTATACATCAGGCCAGTAATCAGTGAGGGGGGACCATTAAACACCACGGAATATCTATATTGTTTATTTGGCTGGCAATCAGCAAGGGGGTGACCACTAGACACCAGAAAAGTCTTTGTTATACATCAGGCCAGAGATCAGCGGGGGGGGGGCAGTAGACATCTGGTAAAATCTTTATTATACATCAGGCCAGCAATTGGCAAGGGGGGGACCACAAGACATTGTGGAAAATCTGTAGTTTATACTGAGCCAATGACTGGTAAAGTAGGAACAACTAGGCACCAGGGAGAATCTGTATTTTACATCATGTGGGCATCCAGTGAGGGGGGCCACTAGACACTAGAAACATTTTTTATTATACATTGGCCAGCGATTGGTGAGGGAGGCAACCACTAAACACCAGGTAGAATTTATAGTTTACATCAGGCCAGCGATCGGTAAGGAGGGGGATCACTAGACACCATGAAAAATCTTTATTATACACCTGGCAAGCAACTCATGAGTGGGGGACCACTAGACATCAAAGAGAACCTGTAGTTTATATCGGGCTGACGACCAGTGATGGGAGACAACTGGACACCAGGGAAAATCTTTGTTATATATTGGTTCAGCAATCAGCAAGGGGGAGGCCACTAAACACCAAGGAGAATCTGTAATATACATTGGGCCAGCAATCAGTGAGGGGGACCACTAAACACCAGGGAATATCTATATTGTTATTTGGCCAGCGATCAGCAAGGGGGTGACCACTACACATCAGGGAAGTCTTTAGTATACATCAGGCCAGAGATCAGCGAGTGGGGGGGCACTAGACACCTGGGAAAATCTTTATTATACATCAGGCCAGCAATTGGCAAAGGGAGACCACTAGACATCAGGGAGAATCGGTAGTTTACATCGGGTTGACGACTTGTAAGGGGGGGACAGCTAGACACCAGGGAAGATCTTTATTACACATCAGGCCAGTGATCAGCGAGGGGAAGAACCACTAGACTCCAGGGAGAATCTGTATTTTACATCAGGTGGGCATCCGGTGAGGGGGCCACTAGATACCAGGAAGAATCTTTATTATAGATTGAGACAGCGATTGGTGAGGGAGGGAACAACTAAACATCAGGTAAAATTTAAAGTTTACATCAGGCAGGAGATCAGCAAGGAGGGGGAAAACTAGACACTAGAGAATATCTTTATTATACATCAGGTCAGCAATCAGCAAGGGGGAGGACCACTAGACACCAGGGAGAATCCGTAGTATACATCAGGCCAGCAATCAATGAGGTGGAACCACTAAACATCAGGGAATATCTATATTGTTTATCTGGCTGGTGATCAGTGAGGGGGGGACCACCAGACACCATGCAGGCTTTTTGCTATACATCAGCCAGCAATTGAACACCAAGGAAAATCTTTATTGTATATCGACTGGTGTTTCGTGGGTGGGGGCCTAGCACCAGAGCTATCTCCCTAGGAAGGGGCAAGAGGGTGACCGTGACACGCTAAATCGCTGGGCTACCCATGAAAATGAGCCAATAGTGAGCATGTAAATGACCTTGCATACCCAATGGAATAATTTGCATGGGTCCATTTGAATACAGGAAGTTTAGCACGGGAACAAGCCATTATACTAACATACTAAAATGCCAGCAGAATAGGCCTCATGGTCTTTTGCGTCTGCTCGTTTGGTCAGCCCTCACCCTGGGAGCTGACCTTGCTGCTCCCTCACCTTCTCTGGCTTCTCCCTTCCCAGTTCTGGATATTCTCACTGCATTGGATTTTGCTTCCAGAACCCTTCCCCGTACCTCTCCCACCCCCTCTTGAACCCCGCCACTGTCTCTGCCTCCACCAGCCCCCTAGGCAGTGCATTCCATGGCTTCACCACCCTATCAGTGAAGTAGCACCTCCTCTTTCTCCCCTGAATCTTCCCCCCTCCAGCTTCCACCCATGCCCTCTATTGGCCCCATCCTCCTTCCTTTGAAGCACCCTGACTGCTCCTCCCCTATTTACCCCCTTCTTGTACCTGAAGACCTCTATCATGTCCCCCGGTCCCTTCTCTCTTCCAATGTGTACATATTTAGCTCTTCGAGTCTCTCCTCATAGGTCCTGTCCCCCAAGCCCCAAATCATTTTGGTTGCCTTCCTCTGGACCCTTTCCAGGAGTTTAATGTCCCTCTTTAAGTGTGGCCTCCAAAACTGCATGCAGTACTCGAGGTGCGGCTTCACCAAGCAGTTATACAGAGGGAGTATCACTTCCCTCCCTCTGGAGGTGATCCCCCTAGCAATGCATCCCAGCATCCTGTTGGCCTTGGCTGCTGCCCCCCTACAAGTCTCTGAGTTGTTCATCTTGACATCCACCACTACCCCAGGTCCCACTCAGCCATTGAGACTTGTAGCATTTCCTCCCCAAGGGTGTACACTTGGCCCAGGTTTCTGGCCCCCAGGTGCAGTACCTTGCATTTCACTGCATTGAACCTCAGCTTCCACTTTCTAGACCATCTTTCCAGAGCCTCCAGGTCCTCCTGTAGGGCCACCCTCCCCTCCTCCCCATCCACGACTGCCCCCAGTTTTGCGTTATCTGCAAAGAGACTCATCTCACTCCTGATACCTGTCCTTATGTCAGAGACATAGATTATGACATGCTATTTCAGGAGCCATGTCTGCGCAGCACTTGGTGCCTGAGCACTGGGCTGTAATGGCCCTATGTTCAGTGGAATAGTGCTGGTGTGCTGTTCCACTGAATATAGCAGTTTTGGACACCCAGGCAAGGGCAATGTGCAGTACAAATATTTATGCTCCACTTTGCCCATTTCTGAATATCAAGCACCAGATTTACTGAACTCAAGAGAAAGTTGGCAGAAAGAAGTCAAATTTAATTTATGCAATAGGTGTGGTGCCAAAATCATGACATAAATCCATTTATCTCTACATATGTGGGATAAATCTAAGCACCAAAAATGTATCCCACGTATGTGGGGTGAATGCAAACTGTTAATCAAACTGGCAGACTTGACTGGGATAGAGGAGGAGCTAAGGTGCTGCACGCTGCTCAGTTGCGGAGTTGAGCTGGGAGAGTAGGATTGTGAAAAGCGCTGTGACTATCTATTACAGGTATACCACCATTGCCTCACTGGATTAAGCCCATGGTAGTCTATTTTCACATTCTTATCAGAAGATCTTGTGCACCTGAGTTTTGGAATGCCAGTTTGGACTGTCCACTGCTCTGAGGGGGTGCTTGGAGTGCTGTGGGAGACAGAGCAGCCCATATCCTTTGGGGCATGTGGAAAGCATTTCGATCACTATTGTATGGACTGGTGTTCATAAAAAAAATGTTTGTTTTCTTTTAGTTCCTCCTACTACTGATATTTATTATGTGCTACTAGCTTGATTTTTTAAAAATATTTAATCCTTGATTTCAAAGTCTTTAGTGCCCAGAGGACTGGAGTGGTTAGGCTTTGAGGGTTAAGTTTTTCTGTTTTGTTTTATTTGTTTTTACTTGTTTTATTTGTTTTTTATGTAGTGTTAAAACTATCTTAAAATTTTTTGTATATCTGCTGTATTTGCAGTTCTTGCCATTTTTGCACATTGTACATCATACATTGCATAGAATATATTTTAATTTTAAGACTCTGTTAAATGCATAACTTGGGAAACTTGTGAAAGCTGTGAAAAGTGACTTTATCCTGAAGCAGTTATTGAATGTTTCGTTCTGTTTTACTTAAGAGATTGAGGAACGAAGAGACTAAAAGGGTTTTTAGAAACCACTTCACCATAAGAGGCTCCTAATTAAAGAGGCTCTTAATTAAAACTCTTAAAAAAACATAAAACTCTTGAGTACTTCAGCTCTACACATCTAGCTGTTTCTTTGACTAATTGGATCATTGTTATTATTAGATCATTAATTTTTTATAAAGCACCTGATAAAACATGCTGATATCTGACTGTTATTTATTGAATCTGATTGATTGAATTGAATTGAGTGTGTAGAAAAACACGAGGAATACGATGAGTTTAATTAATTAATTAAGGTTTCCATATATCCAGCGTGTAGGCTTGCAATTAATTAAGTGTGCTTGATTTGAATTGAGTGTGTTGAAAAACACAAGGAACACGAGTAAAGCATACTACCTTGGGTTGCGAGGGAGTGATTTAAAAAGCTTCATTTTCATTTCCGACCTCAGAAGCATTCACTGCTTTAGCTTTTTGGCTTTGCTACATACTGTTCTTCAGTCTTCGGTCTTAGGCATTTTCTGCAAGTTGCAACCTAATAGTTAAACAAGAAACTTATGCCTTATCTAATTTGAGTGTGAAAAAGACGAAGTGTGTGTGTGTATGCAAATTCCAGCGTATACCTTCGTATTTTTGTATTCATAACCACTACTTGGTTGAGAAATGTTGCTTATTATGTGCGTTTTGATTTATTTACTGAAGCTTACTGCAATAGCTAGAAATTATTGAGAACAATTGCCTCTTCTTAATGTGCTTTACTATATTGTACTCTACAAGTATGTTTTTGAGTGAGTTTTTTGTAGGCTGAATAAGTAAAGTTCTCAAAATAGTTCTTCATAGCCTACTATAAGTCTTTAGAAGTTTTTTTCTCAATGGATACTTCTGTTAGACTATTTTAGATTATTTAGGCTACTTAAAACATTTAAAACGTTATTTAAATATTTTATTACTTACTCAAAATATAATAGTTAAAAATAGAACTAACTATTTTGATACACATTATAAAAGTGTGAGAATAATGTAGAGTGCATAGTTACAAAGTAACAGTCTACATTATTATTGTTTCAGTTAAATTTTTTTGTGTTCTTTGTTTGTTAAGGCTTGTTTTTTTCTTTTACCTTGTTTAGTGATGCTTTGGGATTTTATATGTGTCCTTCTTACCTTTCTTAACTTTCTTTGAAGGTCAAATTAGTTATTAGTTACTAGGTATTGGTAGCTATTAGTAATCATGGTAATTACAAGAGCTCAAACTAATGATACAGAAAGAATGCAAGATGTATCTAGCGTTCCTAAAAGCCAAACGGGTATAGGAGGAATGTTGAATATGTATTTCAATTATGTGTCATTGGGTACTAATAGTGTTAATGGGTTGTATCGGATGAGATGATAGAAGACTGGAATGTGAGAAAGAAAATGGTAAAGAAAGTTGAAATAAATGGAGGTAAAAGTGTAAAAGGTAAAGTTGGAAAATAAAGCAGTGAAGATAATGATTTTAAAAATGCTAACAGAAATAATGAAAATGAAAAGGAAGGAAAGGGAAAAAAGGAAAGTAAGGATATGATACAAACTAAGATTTCACCATTGCTAAGGAAAAATAGTAATAAGAGGGCATCATTAAAGACTGAGATGCTTGAAAAAGAAAGTGGTATGGATCAAACTCCAGCACTTAAAGAAATTAAATAAATTAAAATACTAAAAGAAACAAAAAAAATCAGAATTTCCCAACATCCACCCCATAGTAGAAAAATATATGAATATGGTAATGACTTAATCACACTCCAGACTATGTAATTCAGGAGTAATAGAGGAAGATGAGCTGGAGAAATTAACTATAGAAATCACATTATATTCTCCAATTGTAACTAGGAATTTGATACATGAGGAATCATTTGGTAAAGGTGGAAAAATGGAAATCATTGAGGACTTACAAAATACTATACAAGGTCTCAAAAAGTTGGATGATTATCAAAAATTAAAATTAAATAGCTGTGTTAACACAAAGGTTGTAATTGAGAGCCTGGCACCAAAGTGGGACCAGGATCAAAAAATTGATGAAGAGAGAAAAATAATGGATGAGTCAATGATGTATTATCCTACAGCAATTAGTGAAGAGATTATTGCAATTACGAAAAATCAACATGCTGTGAATTTAATATTATGGAGCAACTGATAGCAATAAGGAATGAAATGATACACTTAAGGAGAATATAGCTATGATAATTAGCATGAAATGATACTCTTAAGGAGAATATAGCTATAAGTGAATACATAATGGATGAGATGCTGGGTGTATTGAATAAAATACAGCTCCCAAAGGAATCATCATCAGTCATGGTAATAGATGATAAAATGGAAAATAAAGAAAAGAGAATAAGATCAGATTTTTCCTCTTTGGTATTATCAGAGGATATTAAAATGAATGGGCCTATAGCACAGAGGGAAAAAAGGAAAAACAAAGGGAAGAATCAAAATAAGATAAAATTAAAGAATGATAGTACTGTAACTGTTTACAAGGGAGTCAAAAGGAAGAAAGAAGGTTGAGGTATATGAAGATATTCATACGATAGGTGTTGAACCATTGTTAAAGACTATGTATGATGATGATATTGTAAAGCAAGGGTAGAGGATGAATGGCCTAAGACATAAAATAAAAGATATGGAGGAAAATTTAAAGAAAGACCAGAATTTAACAAGTAAAGAACAAGTAGAAAAGGAAAGGGGTGATGAGTGGAATAAGGACTGTTGTTTAAAATTGTATTGGCTAAAGAGACTGGATGATGATTCAGAGATAAACCTGAAGGATCGGGTAATGAAAATATTTAATGAGGTAATTGAATTGGCAACTGATGAGAGATACATTCTTGAGGTGTCTAGGCCATTAAATCCTGGCTCTGCTGATATAGTATGCATAAGAGTTACACATACGAGAGTGGCTCAATACCTATGGAGAAAGGTTATCTACTGAACCCTTTGAAATTAAGTTTGCAATTGGAATCAGAAACTGCATATAAAAAAGAGAAGGTGATAGTAAATAAGCAAGAAAAACCTGTAATAATAACAATGTTTGGCTATCCATGAATTTATAATGAGACATCGAGAAAACTGACATGGTCTATTTGTAATTTGATTTCCAATGTTTTTCAAATAAGATTAGGAAGAATGGGTATTATGAGTACTCATAGGCATGAAAGCCTAAGTGAAGATAGTCAGATGAATATAGTATGTAAAAATGAAGAAGTAGCACAGAGAATATTGGAATGTTATAGGAAATTGGATAAGATGGGAATCCATATATTGGATTTGAATGTCCTTTATAAAGAAAGTGAGCAGGTAATAAGGAAGGAGGTAGAAAGAAAGATAGAGAGTGGAAGTGAACGCTTTGTGATTAAAGAATCAATTAAGACCTACAATAGCTACCAATTGTTAGAAAAAGAAAGTTGACTAGAAGAAAAAATTTCAGATAGTGACATTGTTAAAAATAACTGTGATACAACAATTAAAGGATATGATGAGATTAAGAAAGAACAAATTCTCATTAGTTTTTTTGACTTGGAATATAGCAGGTTATGGTAATAAATTATATAATCACTATTGGCTGACATTCATTAAAGAAAATGCAGTGATTTGTTTACAAGAGACCTGGCATGATATTAAAACAGATATTAACTTAAATGGGTTCCAAACTGTGCAATGCCTGAGTTATAAGGATTCTAAATTAGGGAAAAGAGCAGGTGGTTTAATCACACAAGTAAGAAATGGAATATTTAAGTTAATTAAAGAATTGATTAAAGATTATTATTACATGATTCTTAGACTGGGGACAGATAAAATATATATGTTATTAGTTAGTTGCTATATACCACCAGTAAAGTCTAAATATTACAAAGAATCGGTATGGCAAAGATTAGAAAGTAATATTTCTGAGGTTTCTATGGAATACCCTGAGGACCACCTAGTGCTATTTGGAGACCTTAATGTCAGAGTTGAAAGGTTTGATGGGTTAATAGACAATTCAGTTATGCAATGGATATACTCAGTTACTAAAAATTCTAGTAGGAAAACAAAGGATTAAAAACTAATTTAAAGGGGAAAAAATTGTGTGGAATATTAAAAAATAATGGATCCATATTTTGAATGGGAGATTGAAGGGGGATGAAGAAGGATTAACAACACATATTTCAAAATATGGAAATACAATACATTACCTGATTTAGTGTGCTGGAGATGTCCTAGTGACTGGTGGAAGGCCTAAGGCCTAAGCTTGGGGCGCTTTACAGAAACCACAGCTGCATCCCACTTGCCGCCAGGCGTGAGCTGGTACAGAAGATGATCATGCCCATTTTTGACTACTGCGACATAGTCTACGATGCTGCCCCACAGTCCCACCTATCCAGACTGGACTCTCTCTTTAACTCCTTCTGTCGTTCTGCTCTTGATGCCCCCTTCCTTACCCATCACTGTGACCTCTACGGCACTCTCAACCTTCTTCTCCTACACTCCCGGTGCACACTTCATGGTGCTAAATTCATCTCTAAATTCTGGCTTGGTTCTCTTGACTCATATATCTCCTTCTCTATTGGCACCCCTACCCTCTCCCTCTATTCCCTGAGATCCCATGCTGACACTTGCACCCTATCATTCCCCTGCAGAACCACTACCTCTGGCCAAAAAGCCTTCTCCTACCACCTGCCTAAAATGTGGAATGCTCTCCCTCCACAAATCCATCACTCCTCCTCCTTCTATTCCTTTACCACTGTGTTGCACAACTACCTCACACCCTCTTGTACCTGCTCCTGACACCCCTTCCTTATCTGTCTCCCTCTCTGTCTTTCTCTCCATCTCCCTCCCCCTCTCACCCCCCACTTGCACGTATACTTATAGACTAGCTCTTAAATAGGGGTGACTGGTTCCTGTGTGCTCACCCTGCTGCATATTGCACTAGTGTACTGTCTGTATTTTATGCATTGTCAACCTTTTGTCCTAGTGCTCGATACTTGTACTGATTCTACTTTGGGCCACTGTCAGAAAAACGGTATTTGGGCAATAAAATGTCAGCAAACATGTACAGTCGGGCAACTGACGTTGGGCAATTAAATGTTGGGAAGCCTCTTTATGGGCAAATGTATGGATCCCATCAAAAAAGATCCAAAGTTCTTGACAAAAATAAAGACAGGGCAAATGAAAAGGCAAATAATACTCATCTGATAGATTTTAGGGGGCTCAGTAGACCTGTTTATAAAGTAGAGTCAGAATGAAATAGGTTAGTATGAGTGAAAGGTTTCAGACAGCAGGGAAACTGGATATGCAATGATATCCAGCCACCATCGGGGGGGGCAGAGGAAAAATTATCTGTCATGAAGATAACACCAGTTATATTCAAGCTCCATATGGTCACCTATACCTCACGACCTGCAAGTGCTCCTGGGAGACTTGCCTACATCAGCTGTAGCTTAGGCCAAGTAGTTGTAAAGTATGTCCAGGCTATGCAATCTTTAGCCAGGGGGAGACAAAGAATGGATGAAAACAAAGACAAATCTGCATTCCCTCCAACTGAATATTATGTATTTTATAAGTTTTTTTTATACTGTAATTTATTTACCCAGGATAGAGCTAATTTCTAATGCGATCCTGCTTCTAAGCAGCTGGATGGACTACAGATTAAGTGACTGGCTGAAGATCACACAGTAAAAAATTGTTTAAAGAAACAAACAGTATCAATAAAAAACATAAAATCCATGTCTGTCATTAGTGACATAGATTGATTTTTCAGCTAATGTTAATATTTTGTTAAGAACATTTCCTGATGTTGGTCTTTTGTACCAGATTGGTTTTTAGCCCACACACTTGAGAAAATTATCAAGTAACATAGACTCCTGGTTTGCAACATACTGTATTCACACAGCAGCATTATGAGTACATTTGAATGTAAAAAATGTAGGACATGAAGCCTGAGGCTCCAGCCTCCCCCTTCCCCATTCTCTCTGTATAAATGCAATCTGATCTGGCACAGCAGTTTTACAACTAGATACAAACACAATGGGCAGGATTCACAAAGATCGTGGAATACCCGCAGCTGTGGCACAAGATCGGCGTTAAAGGGTGGCCACTTGCGGAGCCACAGGAGTCCCGCAGCTGTGGGTATTCACAAAGGTGGAGTCAGATTACGACCGGCTCCACAAATTACAGCAGCTTGCAGGTGGTGCCTCCAGGGAGATCGCCGCAGCTGCAGAAAGATGCTACAGCTGGTGGGAATAGCCATAACACCCTCCACAACTGCTGCAGCTGTGAATCGCAACCAGCACAGCTGCGGGCGAATTCAGTCCGCAACAGCAGTTGCGGAGTGGGACTTGGGTCCCGATAGCTTTGTGAATCCTGCCCACTGTATTTAAACTGGATGCAAATTACCTAGAGACTCTCTAGAACTATTCCTACATTAATAAATACTTTCTGAGTTAGGCTTTTCAGAAAACTTTAGAACAAAATACCTGACATTATCTGTAGAATCTTTTCTTTAGGCATGTCCAACAAGCAGCTTCCAAGAGTAAAATAAAAAGCTCCAACTGACCAAAGTTGGTTTCAGCCTACAACTAAACTAGGAAGTCAGTCTCACTGGCAGTATCACAGCCTGCCATGAAGCAAAGGGATTATGGGAAATATTTTTTTTTTCTGAATAGATTTTAAGGCAACAAACAAGTGACATCTGTCAGGTTTTTCAATAGGTCCCAAATTGTTTGTACAAAGAAGAGGGTGATAAGGAAAATTACACAAGGGTGTATCTTAGATGACTGGCCTTATTTAATCATTTACTTTCCTAGGGTTGTCAACCAAAAATGAAGGATCTCATTTTCATTGAAGTCCTGCTTTTTCTGCTCAATATTTGAGAAGTTGAATAGAGCCTACGAAGATCAGATGTGGTCACAGATGAAAACAAAGCTACTGTGGCAAGCCTGAAATATTTTTGCAAGAAGGAAAGGCCAGGGGTTGCATTAATTGTATGTAAATCACACCCTTGGGGTATCATGTGGCATAAGGTGAAAATGTGTATCGCGTGCCCCTAGGGTATGATTAGCATATGGACAATTCTACCCCAAGGAGTACCTTATTGCTTTCTTAGCAGTGTCAATAAAACTATTTTAACTAGCTTTTTATATTTTTTTTGTTAATTATACCTGATTTTTTATTCAAATAGTTCTTCCACCATCTGGTCTTCATTCAATAGTCAGTTTATGTTCCAGTTCAATTTGCAGATGTTCAAAGACATCTGTTCTGCTGCAGAGCTGTTAGAGCACATCAATAACAGCTGCACAGTTGGTTAAAAAATGTATGTCAGCTTATGACATCATGCTAACTTCAGTATTGCTTAGCCAATGAGTTAGCCCAACAAAGAAGATAAATAAAAAAATCTCAGTTTAGTATGAATGTGTGGTTAAGGTTAATGGTTTAGATGCCAATACTGAGCTGTAAATTACAGAGGTTCTATGGCAACACTGACTAAACCTGCCATTGCCAAGAGGAAAGTTGCATTATGGGCATAGGACAGAGATGACGACAATAAAATTGCTTCTATGATGGTTGTCATGGCAACAGTCAATGGGTCTCATTGAGGGTTTTTGCTCCACACTGCATGCTGTATCCCACAATGACATAACCCTCCACATCTTAGCCAACTACCATCCCTGCAGATGGACCAGCCTCCTTGCCACCCTTGATGTAGCTGAACCACCACCCTATACCTTCACCACCCTCCACTACCAAAAACTCCCTGCAACTGGACCATCCCAAAGTCCAGCATCCCTCCATCACTAACCACTCTCTCTCTCTCTGGAGCTGGAACTCCTGATCCCTGCCTCTGCAGCACTGTTGCCATCTGGTAACCATGGGTGGCAGCATGGCAGAGATAAGCAGGTTAGCGTCTAAATGATGGCTGGCTCAGGGCCTGCCCATGGGCACAGCAGTAGTGCATGGGGAGAGTGGGTTGCTGCTTTCACTGCACTGCTGCCACCTAGGTAACCATGGGTGGCAGCACAACAGAGATAAGCAGGTTAGGGTCTGGATGATGGCTGGCACTGTGACAGCCCATTGGCACAGCAGTAGTGCTCAGGGGATAGTAGGTCACTGCCTCAGTGGCTTTGCTGCCACCTGGTAACCATAGATGGCACCACAAGAGAGATAAGCAGGTTATGGTCTGGATGATGGCTGGCTCTGGGCCAGCCCATTGGCACAGCAGGAGAGATCAGGAGATAGTAGGTCACTGCCTCTGCTGCACTGCTGCCACCTAGATAACCATGGGTGGCAGCACAAAAGAGATAAACAGGCTAGGGGTATGGGTGTGGCTGGCTTAGGGCCAGCCCATTATAACAGCAGTAGTGCTCAGGGGAGGATGGGTTGCTTCCCCCATGGCACTGCTGCCACATAGGTAACAATGGGTGGCAGGAGAACAGAGATAGGCAGGTTAGGGTCTGGATGGTGGTTGGTTCAAAGCCAGCACATTGGCACAGCAGTAGTGCTCAGAGGAGGTTTCCTCTGTGCCACTGCTACTACCTGGTAACCATTGGTAGCAGCACAACAGAGACAAGCAGGTTAGGGTCTGGATAATGGTGGGCTCAGGTCCAGCCCATTCACATATAGTAGTGCTCAGGCGGAGGTTGTGTCTCTGCCTCCGCTGAACTGCTGCCACTTATATAACTATGGGTATCAGCACAACAGAGATAAGCAAGTTAGGGTCTGGATGATGGCTGACTCAGGGCTGTCCCATTGGCACAGCAGTAGTGCATGGAGGAGGATGCGTCACTGCCCCTGTGGCACTTCTGCCACCTAGGTAACCATGGGTAACAGCACAAGAGATATATGAAGGTTAAGGTATGGATGTGGCTGGTTCAGGACAAGCCCATTAGCACAGCAGTAGTGATCAGGAAGAATGGGTCACTGCCCCCATGGCACTGATGGCACTTAGGTGAACAGGAGTGGCAGCACAATGGTGATAAGCAGGTTAAGGTCTGGATGATGGCTGACTTAGGGTAAGTCTGTTGGCACAGCAGTAGTGTTCAGTGGATGGCAGGTCACTGCCTCCACTGCACTTCTACCACCTAGGTAACCATGGGTGGCAGCACAATAGAGATAAGCAGGTTAGTATCTGGTGATAGGTGGCTAAGGGCCAGCCCATTGGCACAGCAGTAGTGCTCATGGGAGGGTGTGTCACTGTCCCTGTGGCATTTTTGTCACTTAGGTAACCATGGGTGGTAGCAAAAGAGAGATAAGCAGATTAGGGTCTGGATGTAACTGACTCTGGGCCAGCCCATTGGCACAGCAGTAATGCTCAGGGGAGGGTAGATCACTGCCCCAATGGCATTGATGCCACTTAGGTGACCATGGGTGGCAGCACAATGGAGATAAGCAGATTCAGGTTTGAATGATGGCTGGCTCAAAGCCATCCCACTGGCACATCAGTAGTGCTTGGAAGAGGTGGTGTCCCTACCTCCAAATCACTGCTGCCACCTGGTAACCATGGGTGGCAGCACACGAGAGATAAGCAGGTTAGGGTCTGGGTGATGGCTGGCCAGGGCCATCACAGTAGTACAGAAGTAGTGCTCGGTGGAGGATGGGGCACTGCCCCATGGCACTGCTGCAACTTAAGTGACCATGGATGGCAGCACAACAGAGATAAGCAGGTTAGGGTGTGGATGATGGCTGTCTCAGGGTGGGCCCATTAGTATAGCAGAAGTACTCAGGGGAGGGTAGGTTGCCACCTCCTCTGCACTGCTTTCACCCAGGTAACCATGGGTGGTAGCACAATGGAGATAGGCAGGTGAGGGTCTGGATGATGGCTGGCTCAGGCCAGCCCATTGGCACAGAAGTAATGTTCAGGGGAGGGAGTGTCACTGCCACTGACACTGCTGCAACCTAGGCAGCTATGAGTGGCAAAAATGGGAGAGATAAGCATGTTGGGGTCTCTGTATGGTTGGCTTAGGGCCAGCCCATTGGCACAGCAGTAATGCTTGGGGGGAGGGTGGATCACTGCCCCAATGGCACTGCTACCACTTAGGTGACCATGGGTGGCAGCACAATGGAGATAAGCAGCTTAGGGTCTGGATGATGGCTAGATCAAAGCCATTGGCACAGCAGAAGTGTTTGGAGGAGGTTGTGTGCCTGCCTCAGCAGCACTGCTGGTACCTGGTAACCATGGGTGGCAGCATAAAACAGATAAGCAGGTTATGGTCTGGATGATGAGTGGCTCTGGTGCAGCCCACTGGCACAGCAGTAGAGATCACTGGATGGTAGGTCATTGCCTCTGCCTCTGCTGCACTGCTGCCACCTAGGTAACCATGGGTGGCAGCACAAGAGAGATAAGCAGTTTAGGGTTTTGGTGTGGCTGGCTCAGGGCCAGCCCATTGGCACAGTAGTAGTGCTCAGGGGAGGGTGGGTTGCTACCCTTGCAGCACTGCTGCCACTTACGTAACAATGGGTGACATCAGAATAGAGATAAGCAGGTTAGGGTGTGGATGATACCTGGCTCAAAGCCAGAACATTGGCCCAGCAGTAGAGCTCGGAGGAGGTTGCCTCCCTGCCACTGCTGCCACCTGGTAACCATCGGTGGCAGCACAACTGAGATAAGCAGGTTAGGGTCTGGATGATGGCTGGCTCAGGTCCTGCCCATTGGCATAGCAGTAGTGCTTGGGGGAAGATGAGTCACTCTCCCCATTGCACTGATGCCACGGGTGACCATGTGTGAAAGCACAATGAAATAAGCAGGTTAAGGTCTGGAAGATGGCTGGCTCAGTACCGGCCCATTGGCACCGGAGTAGTGCTCAGGGGTGGGGTTGCTGCCTCCTCTGCCCTGCTACCACCTAGGTAACCATGGATGAGAGCACAACTGATATAAGCAGGTTAGGGTGCTGCCCCCATGGCACTGCTGCCACTTAAGGTGACCATTGGTGGCACCGCGATGGAGATAAGCAGGTTAGGGTATGGATGATAGCTGGCTCTAGGCCAGACCATTGGCACAGCAGCAGTGCCGAGGGGATGGTAGGTTGCTGCCTTCTCTACACTGCATCCATGGCACTGATGCCACTTAGGTGACCATGTGTGAAAGCACAATGAAATAAACAGGTTAAGGTTGGATGATTGCTGGCTCAGGGCTGGCCCATTGGCACTGCAGTAGTGCTCAGAGATGGGGTTGCTTCCTCCTCTGCACTGCTGCCACCTAGGTAACCATGGGTGGAAGCACAACAGATATAATTAGGTTAGGGTCTGGATGATGGCTGGCTCAGGGACAGCCCACTGGAACAGAAGTAGTGCACAGGGGAGGGTGGATTGTTGCCCCCATGGCACTGCTGCCACTTAAGTAACCATGGATAGCAGCACACGAGAGATAAACAGCTTAGTGTTTGAGTGTGGCTGTCTCAGGGCCAGCCTATTGGCACAGCAGTAGTGCTCGGGGATGGGTGAGTTGCTAGCCCTGTGGCACTACTGCCACTTCAATAACAATGGGTGGCAGC
Organism: Neoceratodus forsteri; assembly: GCA_016271365.2. Classification (NCBI taxonomy): domain Eukaryota; kingdom Metazoa; phylum Chordata; order Ceratodontiformes; family Ceratodontidae; genus Neoceratodus; species Neoceratodus forsteri. The sequence goes on from CM028133.1 coordinate 70,568,297, forward strand.
ACAACAGAAACAAGCAAGTTTGAGTCTGGGTGATGGCTGGGTCAAAGCCATCCCATTGGCACAGCAGTAGTGCTTGGAGGAGGTTGTATCCCTGCCTCCATGGCACTGCTGCCACCTGGTAACCATGGGTGGCAGCACAAGAGAGATAAGCAAGTTAGGGTCTGGGTGATGGCTGGCCAGGACATCGCAATGGCTCAGCAGTAGTGCTCGATGGAGGATTGGGCACTGCCTTGTGGCACTGCTGCCACTTAAATGACCATGGGTGGCAGCACAAGGGAGATAAGCAGGTTAGGGTCTGGATGATGGCTGCCTCAGGGCGAGCCCATTGGCATAGCAAAAGTGCTCAGGGGAGGGTAGTTTGATGCCTCCGCTGCACTGCTGCTAGCCAGGTAACCATGGGTAGTAGCACAATGGAAATAAGCAGGTGAGGGTCTGGATGAAGGCTAGCTCAGAGCCATCCCATTGGCACAGCAGTAGTGCTCAGAGGAGGTTGTATCATGGCCTCCATGGCACTGCTGCCCCCTGGTAACCATGGGTGGCAGCACAAGAGATAAGCAGGTGAGGATCTAGATGATGGCTCAAGCTCAGCCCACTGGCACAGAAGTAGTGCTCAGGGGAGAGTGCATCACTGCCACTGACAGTGCTACAATAGAAACATAGAAACATAGATTTTGATGGCAGATAAGGACCATTTGGCCTACCCAGTCTGCCCATTTCCCTACCTAATGGATAAGCTGCTGATCCTAGTTAACCAGCAGCATACTTCTTCCTACCCCCAACCCCTAGAATTGCCTTATGACTGTCCCATGCATGCTTGAATTCCACCACTGTTTTTGACTCCACAACCTCCTCCGGAAGGCCGTTCCATGCATCCACAACCCTCTCTGTGAAAAAATACTTCCTTAAATTACCTCTGAGCCGCCCCTTCTATCTTCAAATTGTGCCCCCTTGTTCTTGCACACCTCTTTATTTGAAAGATGCTACCCTCTTGGACTTTGTTGATTCCCTTGAGATACTTGAAAGTTTCTATCATGTCCCCCCTCTCCCTCCTTTCCTCGAGGCTATACATATTCAGCTCCTTAAGTCTCTCTTCATATGTCTCTCCGTGCAGACCCTGCACCATTTAGTGGCCTCTCTGGACAGCCACCATCCTGTCTATGTCCTTGCAGAGATTGGGTCTCCAGAACTGCACGCAGTACTGCAGATGGGGTCTCACCAACTGTCTGTACAGAGGGATAATAACTTCCTGTTTTCTACTGGTGATACCTCTCCCTATGCATCCCAGTATCCCCCCAGCCCTCCTTGCTGCCCTCTCACATTGCTTGCCCACCTTTAGGTCATCTGATATGACCACCCCCAGGTCCCATTCCATTTTTGTTGTTGTTAGTATCTCACCCCCGTTGTGTACTCTTCCCCTGGGTTTTTGTTTCTCAGGTGCATTACCTTTCACTTCTTAGCATTGAATCTAAGCTGCCATACATTTGACCATTCTTCTAACCTTGCCAAGTCCCTTCTCATCCTTTCCACCCCACCTTGTGCATCAACTCTGTTGCAGATCTTTGTATCATCTGCAAAGAGACATACTTTTCCTTTCAGTCCCTCTGCAATGTCGCTTATAAAGACATTGAAGAGGACCGGTCCTAATACTGAACCCTACGGTACCCCACTAGTAACCCAACCTTTCTTCAGAGTGGACTCCATTTACTATTACTCTCTGTGTCCTATTCTCCAGCCAATTCTTTACCCAGGCTGTCATCTTGGGACCCACTCCCAGGCTGGCTAACTTGTATATTAATCTTTTGTGGGGACTGTGTCAAATGCCTTGCTAAAGTCTAGGTAGGCCATATCCACAGCCCTCCCTGATCTACTACTTTGGTCACCCAGTCAAAGAAATCTATCAGATTTGTCTGGCATGACCTTCTCACTGTGAATCCATGCTGCCTTGGATCCTGAGCCCTCTGGCCTCTAGATACTCAACAATTCTTTCCTTCAGAAGTGATTCCATCATTTTCCCTACCACTGAGTTTAAACTAACAGGTCTGTAGTTTTCTGCTTCTGCCTTGCTCCCACTTTTGTGAAGGGGAATCACTTCTGCCCTTCTCCAGTCCTCGGGTACCAACCCATCCTCCCATGATTTGTTAAAGAGGGTAGTCAGTGGTGTCATTAGTTCTACCCTTAGTTCTTTTAGAATTCTGGGTTGCCATGGGTGGCAAAAACAGGAGAGATAAGCAGGTTAGAGTCTCGGTATGGCTAGCTTACAGCCAGCCCACTGGCACAGCAGTAATGCTCAGGGGAGGGTGGATCACTGCTGAATGGCACTGCTGCCACTTAGGTGGCCATGGCTGGCAACACAATGGAGATAAGCAGGTTAGGGTCTGGATGATGGCTGGATCAAAGCCAGCCCATTGGCACAGCAGAAGTGTTTGGAGGAGGTTGCGTGCCTGGCTTGGCAGCACTGCTGGTACCTGGTAAGCATGGGTGGCAGCACAAAAGAGATGAGCAGGTTATGGTATGGATGATGGTTGGCTCTGGTCCAGCCCACTGGCACAGCAGTAGAGATCAGAGGATCATAGGTCAAAGCCTCTGCTGCACTGCTGCCACCTAGGTAACCATCAGTGGCAGTACAAGAGAGATAAGCAGGCTAGGGGTTTGGGTGTGGCTGGCTCAGGACCAGCCAATTGGCACAGTAGTAGTGCTCAGGGGAGGGTGGGTTGCTACCCTTGTAGTACTGCTGCCACTTAGGTAACAATGGGTGGCAGCAGAACAGAGATAAGCCGGTTAGGGTCAGGATCATGGCTGGCTCAAAGACAGCACACTGGCAAAGCAGCAGTGCTCAGAGGAAGTTGCCTCCCTGCCACTGCCACCACCTGGTAGGCATCAGTGGCAACACAACTGAGATAAGCAGGTTAGGGTCTGGATGATGGCTGGCTCAGGACCAGCCCATTGGCACAGCAGTTGTGTCAGGGGAGATTAGGTCTCTGCCTCTGCTGCACTGCTGCCACCTAGGTAACCATGGGTGGCAGCACAACAGAAATAAGCATTTTAGGGTTTGGATGATGGCTAGCTCAGGTCCTGCCCATTGGCATAGCAGTAGTGCTTGGTTGAAGATAGGTAACTGGCCCCATTGCACTAATGCCATTTAGGTGACCGTGTGTGAAAGCACAATGAAATAAGCAGGTTAAGATCTGGATGATGACTGGCTCAGGGTCAGCCCATTGGCACTGCATTAGTGCTCAGGGGAGGGTCGATTGCTGCCCCCATGGCACTGCTGCCACTTAAGGTGATCATGGGTGGCAGCACAATGGAGATAAGTAGGTTAGGATCTGGATGATGGTTGGTTCTAGGCCAGACCACTGGCATAGCAGCAGTGCTGAGGGGATGGAAAATCACTGCCTCCTCTGCACTGCACCCATGGCACTGTTGCCATTTAAGTGACCATGTATGAAAGCACAATGAAATAATCAGGTTAAGATCTGGATGATGGCTGGCTCAGGGCTGGCCCACTGGCACTGCAGTAGTCCTCATTGGTGGGGGTTCCTGCCTCCTCTGCAGTGCTGCCACCTAGGTAACAATGGGAGGGAGTACAACAGATATAAGCAGGTTAGGGTCTGGATGATGGCTGGCTCAGGGACAGCCCACTGGAACAGAAGTACTGCTCAGAGGAGGGTGGATTGCTGCCCCCATGGCACTGCTGCCACTTAAGTAACCATGGATGGCAGCACACAAGAGATAAACAGCTTAGTGTTTGAGTGTGGCTGTCTCAGGGCCAGCCTATTGGCACAGCAGTAGTGCTCAGGGGTGGGTGAGTTGCTAGCCCTGTGGCACTACTGCCACTTCAATAACAATGGGTGGCAGCAAAACATAAATAAACAAGTTCGGATCTGGGTGATGGCTGGCTCAAAGCCATCCCATTGGCACAGCAGTAGTACTCAGAGGCGGTTGTATCCCTGCCTCCATGGCACTCCTGCCACCTGGTAACCATGGGTGGCAGCACGAGGGAGATAAGCAGGTTAGGGTCTGGGTGATGACTGGCTAAGGGCGAGCCCATTGGCATAGCAAAAGTTCTCAGGGGAGAGTAGTTTGCTGCCTCCACTGCACTGCTGCCACCCAGGTAACCATGGGTGGTAGCACAATGGAGATAAGCAGGTGAGGGTCTGGATGAAGGCTAGCTCAGAGCCATCCCATTGGCACAGCAGTAGTGCTCAGAGGAGGCTGGGTCTATGCCTCTGCTGCATTGCTGCCATCTAGGTAATTGTGGGTGGTAGCACAACAGAGATAAGCAGGTTAGGGTCTGGATGATTGCTGGCTCAAGGCCAGCCCACTGGCACAACAGTAGTGCTTGTAGGAAGGTGTGTCACTGCTCCTGTTGCACTGCTGCCAGCTAGGTAACTGTGGATGGCAGCACAACTGAGATAAGCAGGTCAGTGTCTTTATGATGGCCAGTTTGTGCACCACATACCATCATGTACAAGTACACCTGAGCCCTTGAATACCATCATCCTGTGGGGTGGAAACAAGGAAAAAGAACAGCTCTGGGACGCACAAGTGACTGGACAATGGTAATCCATGTGCTCATGGCATTCACGATGACCATCTAAAGAACCAGTGAGAATTAAGGGGTACACCCCACCTGCCCCGACCCCACAGTGGGGGACAAAATGTGGTTCAATGGAGGAGCGAGTGAAAGCTGGCATCATATGGGAAGTTGCTAAGCACTTTGGGATCCCCAAGAGAGACAGGGATAGAGCTCAACAGTGGACATAAATGATACGTAAATAAAAGAAGCTAAAAAAAGCTCCTACAAATGCTACATTCTGATTGGCTGTTAGGATTCCAATAACCAATATTAATCTCTATTAAACTGTCATAAGCCTGATCACAGTGTATGAACTCTTCCTGCAAGCTTTTCAAGCTCTAGTACTGAAATGATTGGAAGGAGCCATTCAGGTTTTGAACTACCATTTAAACAGAATGAACTACTGTATTACATTATATACACACTTTCTTTTATTTTGGTAGTATGTATCACAATAAAATATTTCAGAATATACATATGTGATGTACATATGTGGTGCATATAATAAATATTTGAAAAATGTTGTGGTAACGTAGGCACACTAAACAGTTTTTACAATGTTCATATTTGTTTAAGTAATTGATGTACAGTTTTCCTTAATTTCAAATAAACACTATGTTGTTAATGTATATCAGTATTCGTTGTATGCATACCTCCACTGTATTTTCTCAGAATTTGAAAATTCAGCATATTTTTTTTCTTAATACGACAATTAAAATTAAGGAGAAAAAGGTTCCCCTAAGGAATTTTAATTCAGCAGATTGTTTATGTTTAATCATATGATTAATTTAATTTAAGCACACATAGACTACACTAATTTGTATCACAATTTTAATTGAGAATATTCTGTTAAAGTAATTAAGGATAATTAAGGGGATTGAGATTTTACAAACTTATTTTCAGGCACCCTTAATTTTAAATTAAGGAGCAGATTAGTAATTCAGAGGTCAATTAATAAAAAATTAAGGAGATTTTAAGTGCTTTTTGTCCCATAGTGTCAATCACTTAAACCATGATAATATAGAAGATATGTGGATGTCATTTAAAAATGTTATCTTAGATACAGTTAACAAATTAATTCCAAAAATAAAGAAAAGTAGATCTTGTCTACATCCTAAATAGTTATCTAGTAGTTTAAAGAAAATTATTAAAAAGAAAAAAAATGTTTAAGAAACATACAGCTTACAAGTGTGCAAGAACTATGCTAGCATTTAAAAAAATTCAAAAGAAATGCAAAAAAGAAATCAGAAAAGCAAAACTGGATACAGAAAAAATATATTGCCTTGCAAGCTCAAAAAGGGAATTGCAAAATATTGTTTAGCTACATAAACTCTATTGAAAACAAGAATGTAAGGTAGGACCCTTAATTATAAATCGATTAGTTGTATCTCAACTGATGGAAATGGCAGATGCATTCAATTCTCATTTCTGAAATGCATTCAGTGAAACTTCAAGAAACAATGACATTAACTTAGGCCCCATACATGATAGAATGGATATCCCCTTAGACACCATCAAGAGCAAACTCAATGAAATTAAGAAAGGCTCCTCTCCTGGTCCAGATGACATATCAGGAGACATCATTCTATTAATGAAAGATTACCTGGGTTTTCCCCTTAAGATAATATTTGAGAAAAACGTAAATTCAGGTCTTGTGCCATCCGATTGGAAGAGAGCAAATGTAAACCCATTGTTTAAACAAGCATTTGTCAATGCCAAATGTTTGCTTGCCTGCATTGGTAGTGTAGAAGTTAAAGAGATGCATAATAGGAAGGCAGTGAAGTACTGAACTGAAGCCAACCCCACCACCACCCTGCAGAGATTGACAGGCATTGGGGTGTGCCTTTGGGGCATTAGGCATAATGGCCATGCCATTTCACCACACCCTATCCTGCAGTGTGCCTTGGAGTCTTTGGGCCTTATGCTCACCCCATTCCATAAGAAATATGGTGATATGAGTGCAGTATATGAGAATGGGGTGAACTTTGGGGCCAAAGAGTCCAAAGCACACCTCGATGCCTGTCACTGGCTGCAGGGTGTGGGTGGGGGTGGAATGGCAGGAGTATTACAGGCAACAATCCCAAGTCACACCCCTGATGTCTGTCAGTCTCTACAGGGTGGGGCGTTATGGGCGGAAACCCTAACGTCCCAGGTGTTTGTTGGTATTTTCACTCCAAATTTGAAAATATGTTTTTTTCTGTGACCCCCACCTCATGAACAGTAGCAATATCAGTCTGTTAGCGGAAAGCTGATTTTGCACAGTGACTACGCCGTTTGGCACCACTGGTGCGAAAACACATTTCAAACAGGATGTGAAAAATGACAGCTGTACTGTTCATGGGGAGGTGTAAAAATTGGCAATATTGAAAATCTGGAGTGAAAGTATTAAAAACTGGTGAAGTCACGAGCGTGTGTAGAAACTGCGTAACACACACCCATAATGTAATTAGTTTGGGGATTTTTAACAGCAGATTGCCAACACAAGAAGTTTGGGACCTCCACTCATGAACAGTGTCACTGTGATTTTCTTAATCTGTCCTGAACACTGATTTCCCACAGTGACCACACATTTCTGTGCCAGAAGTGTGAAACCACATTTCAGCCAGGGTGTGAAAAATGACAGCTGTACTGTTCATAAGGAGGTGTGGAAAAATGCCAGTGCTGACAATCTGGACTGAAACTATTACAAACTCGTGAACTTACGAAGGTGCGTGGAAACTACGCAATGCATGCTCGTAACACAGTCATTTTATGGACTTCTGTCACCATATTTTCAACATAGCCATTTTAAGACCTCTGCTCATGAACAATGTCACTGTGATTTTCTTAATCTGTCCCAAACATTGATTTCATACACCGAGTGCACCATTGTGCGCTACATGCGTGGAAACACATATTGGAAAATATAAGAAAAATGACAGCTGTACTGCTCATAAGGAGGTGTGGTAAAATGGCAATGTTGAAAATATGGAGTGAAAATATTAAAAATTTTGCAAAGTTACGAGTGTGCATAGCAACTTTGCAATGCATGCTCGTAAAACAGTCATTTTGGGGAATTTCTTCACCAAATTTTCAGCATAAGATTTGGGGGGGCCTACCTCATGAACTGTCTCACTGTTGTTTCATTAAAGGAAAACTCCATGTTAAAATCAGAAAAAGATATGTAGTAGTCTGTTTTTCTGTGTTCTAACCAGTTCCCAGCATTTTCTTTTCCTCTGGCTGTGAGAGATGTTTTTTCTAACTTTCCCTAACTGATTTATTGCCCTTGGAGGTTGCCATTCTGGTTTCTTTTATGGCCCCTAGTCTTCCCAGAGTGCCCTTTGGTGTGTTGTCTAATTGCCCCTGCAGGAAGCCAGTGTCTTGTTACAGGGTCTGTCACAGCTCAGCCACAGAGAAAATACTTCTTCCAGAGAAGACATACTGCTAAATTTTGGGTGAGTGTAATCATTATTATTTTTTGATATCAGTAACTTGTCCTACTATGCTCTGCTGTGCGTGTGTGTGTGTGTGTGTGTGTGTATATGTATATGTGAATCATGTCACTGTTTACTCTATTCCTCTCAGTCACTTTCAGTTTTTGCACCAGTACTAAGTAGCAAAAATTAAACATCACCTTACAGGTTGTAACATAGCAAGACAAGGTACTAATATCAAAAAATAAGAATGATTACACTCACCCAAAATGCAGCAATGTGACTTCTTCTCTGAAAGATGTATTATCTTTGTGGCTGAGCTGTGACAGACCCTGCTAAATCTAGGGGCATAGCTACATCACTGTCACATGAACCAGGGTGCATCGTGGGAGAAAGAAAGCCAATAAACCTATTTGTGATGGAGATCCCCAAGGGTCATAAAACTACCATACAGCTAGCAGGCTAATTTAGGAAAAACTTCTAATAGCAGACAGAGGGAAGGACACACTAGGACTTAACATATATATCAAAACACTCTGCATAACATACATTTTTGCACATTCTGGGTGGACTTCTCCTTTAATGGGTCCCCAAAAGGTGGTTCCACGCTGTGACCATGAAATCACCTTTCAGGACCAAATAACAAAATGACAGTGACAGAGTTCATAAGGTGGGGCCCCAAGAACCCCATGTTGAAAATGTGGTGAAAAAATTCCCCCAAATGGCAGAGATATGCACCAAAGTTGAAAAAAACCCATTTATGTCATTATACAGCTTACCAGCATTTCTTCAGTTCGTGGTTGGCTTTGAAGAGTGCAGACGTGTTCCTGGTCCACTGAAGATCATCGCACTGGGCTCCGGAGGTAAGTATGGGGTAAGGGGTGTGTGTGGGGAGGTGGGTTTGCAGAGGGTGGGCATGAGTTGGGGGCAAGACAATCAACGAGGGATCATTTTTGTTTTTAGGTGTTTTTTTTTCTTCATTTTTTTCATTTTAGGAAGATGACGCAGGACTTTTGCAATGCTGGGGTGGGCTCCCAGCATGGCAGCTGGAAGTTTTTTGGGCGGGCAGTGGAATCGACAAGGGATTGGGCACCCCCATCAGCCATACAGATGTTTTCCATGCTGGGGTGGGCTCCCAGCGTGGCAACTGGAAGTCTGTTTTTGTTGGGAGGAGTTCAGTGGAGCAGACGGGGGATTGGGCACTCCATCACCATTCTAACATTTGCTATGCTGGGGTGGGCTCCCAGCGTGGTACCTGGAAGTTTGTTGGAGGGGCAGCAGATGGACATTTGCCACGCTGGGGTGGGTTCCCAGCGTGGTACCTGTAAGTGTGTTTGGGGGAGCATGGAGCCAACGGGGGATCTGGCACTCCCATCAGCCATACGGTGTATGGGGGAGCACATGAGCATGCTGGGGTGGGCTCCCAGTGTGTATGTATGTGTTGGTGGGGGAAGGAACAGTCTATGACAGTTCAGATGCAGTGCCGACATAGGCAATTTACATACTACCGATGGCAGTATGCAAATTGTCTGTGGCAGTGTTTTCCTTAGAACTGTATGCCACTGCATCTGAACGCTGTAATAGACAGCTTGGACATTCATTGGCATGGTGCAGCCGTGCCTGCAAAAAAGAGCAGGGCATTGGAAGTGGGGGAGGCACACCTACAAAAACTCGTATGGTGGCACTATGTTTCTTGCACATGCATGCAAGCAAACATGAAAAGGAGAAAAAAAACTCCCCTGACAATTATCATACTAACAGTCTTCCCCCTATTTTTGGTAAAATGTTAGAGAGAATAATTAAGGATGAACTTGCTTTGTCCCTAGCAGTAATTGATTCTAGTCAACATGGCTTTGTTATGGGCCTCTCATGTGCAACCAATTTAGTGAGCTTTATGACTTCATTAGTAACTGTCTTGATAAAATAATTTCATGTGATGTGATTCTGATGGATTTCAAAAAAGTCTTCAGCTCTGCACCTCATTGGGCACTTCTTCAAAAACTGCAAACTCACAACATCAATCCCCTGTATATACATTGGCTAGCTGACTGGTAAAAGGATAGTCAACAGAGAGTTATTGTTAACAGCCATAAATCCAACTGGCAGTATAGTGTAGAGGTTAGAGGAACGAGGTGTGAATGAGCTTGATACATCCAGCAGACCAGACCTGAGTTTGATTCTCACAACCTCCACTTGCATACTGTGTGACTCTGAGCAAGTCACTTGACCATCTAGTGCTCCCAGGTCACCCCTGAAAAAGGCACCTGTGCCTAGTGGGCCTTACCCAGTTACTAAAGACTAAAATAAAAAAAATAAATAATTGAAAGTGGGGTCCCTCAAGGATCTTTTTTCCCCCTCTATTTATTGTGCTGTATGTGCTGTACCAGCTGTTGGCATCTCTGCCCTGGTCATGGTGCTCCTGTGGCTTCTACCTCCCAGATTGCCGGAGGCTCCCCCAGTTACCCCTGGCCTGCCCACCAGAGGGAGGGGTTGTGGCACTGTGGCCCAGCAACCAGTGCAGCAAAACTGGCACTAATCAGGAGAGCCCTGCTAGGAGGCTAATCAAAGCCTGGGGGCAGGGCTTCACAAAGACAGATGGGCAACATGTTTTTCCCCTATAGGCTGGGGTGGGTGACGTGCAATGATGACCAGTGTCTGCCCCGCCACAGAAGTGAAACTGGTGCTGGTACCATGTGGCGGACCCGGCCTCTGCCAGGTGTTGATTTTGTACCAGGTGCATGCCACCCTCCCCCTGGAGAAGGAGAGCAGTCCTGAGGATGCCCAATCCTTCTCACCCCTGGCTGGCCTCCGAATACCCAGGTCTGTTCCCGAACCCAGGTCACCGGCATCACAAGCAGAAATCCAACTGCTGCACTGGTGAGCCGGCGACTCAAGGATTGGTTTTGGCACCTGCTATCTTTCAAATATTCATTTCTGATTTATCACACAACAGTCAAAGCAATATTTCAAAATATGTAAATGATTGAAAACTTTCGAACATTTGCAGTACATCTATAGATTCTGAGGCTATCCAAAAGAATTTAAATATTTTGGAGGCCTGGTCCATTAAATGGAATCTGAAGTTTAACACTTCTAAATGTAGTACTGTACATTTCCGTAAACACAATCCCAAAAACCAGCATTATTTGTACAATGAAGTGTTAGCTAATAAGGAGAATGGAAGAAATCTTGGTATCACTATTGATTCCAATTTAAATTTTGATCTTCACATTACAAACATTATTATTAAAGCTAATAGAATTTGGTGGGCAATTAGGCATACTATAACCTCCAGAGATCCATACATTCTATCATCACTTTACCTGGCCTATGTTAGACCATACTTCAATTATGTTTCTCAACTATGGAGCCCTTTTAAGCAGAAAGACATAAACAGAATTGAAAAACTACAGAGAAGAGTTACAAAAACAATTATTCCGGATAAAACTCTTCCCTACGAGGAAAGGCTATCAAAATTTAATCTAATGTCTTTGGAACAGTGGAGACTTAAAGGGGATCTTTTATTTACAAAGGACGTTATACAAGATATTGAGTTAGCATTACAATGTGGTCTAGATTTCAAACAAATATCAGTAAATACTAGAGGCCATCCACTCCAATTGATGAGAAGCAAATTTTATTAAAAAAAAAGAGGCCTACTTTTTCTCACAAAGAATTGTTGTTCCATGGAATAAACTGCAATTATCAGTTGTTAACAGTCAAAATAAAAATAAATTTAAAAATAGGTTGGATATTTTTTTGAGTACAAACAAATCTTTAACCTACTTTATGTAATTCTAGAAGATTGATGGGCCAGTTAGCCTTTTGCTCTTCCTTTATCCATAGTATGATCCATTGTATGTATTCTCAAGTAGCTGGTTTCCTCTATGGATGTTTTGTGGCCTGCTGCTGAATTTGAAGCTTGCTTGGGAGTTGGTCAGGCTGTCCATTCTGTGGGTCAGCATCGTACACACTGCGATTGCTACATTTGCAATCACTTGTTGGGAGAAGCCCGATTGTAACTTTAAAGCCCCAAAACACCAAAGTCCAAAGTTTTTCTCCTTTGAGAAGATCTGACTATTGCTACTGCCTGCATACTCTCTCTCATTTCAAACATTCCACAAGCACTGAGAGTCTAAGTAAGGGGTAAGACTTGGTTGTGTTTGACCAATCACACAGTGCCATGCAAATGAGCTCTCTCTCTCTCTCCTGCTCTCACTTCCTCATGACAATAGTTGAGGAGCCAGTTTTAAACAGCAAACTGAAACTTTTTTCCATGGCTTGACATTTCAACAGGCAGAGGCACTTTGTAAGCAATTTAGCATAGCTTTTTGTATATTTCCTCTAGCGACTCCCCCATTTTATAAGACAAACACTCAAAACTTTCTGGAGACTTGGGCACAAATGTTCTCTTTGTCCGCAACAATTTTTAAACTTGGAATCTTTACTTTTTAACAGTTTTAAGCACTTTGTATGGCAGGAGCACACATTGCTCAGTTCATCAGTCTTAAGCACTTTGCATTACCACTCTTCTAACATACAATCAGCACATTATTTCCACAGAAAAACACAGACAGAATAATTCCTCTCAGAAACACAGGCAGCAAAATTCCTTGGATGGCACATTACTGGGCACAACTTTCGTTTGGCACAGATTTACTTGTCCTTGGCACTGATTCTTATTATGGGGGCATCACCATCAGTCAGGAAGACCCTAGATGTACCCTCAGTATTTGCACTGACAGGCATCCTTTTTCCTTCTCCCCCAAGATCCTGGATGAGCCCCCAATTTTGCAACCCATACCCCAGCCAAGAGCAGCATCTGGCAACTGGGACCCCCTAACTTGTACACAAACAAGGCAAGAGGCCACAAGTTGGCATAACAATAGGCATTACCCCAAGCACTGGGGGAAAATACCTGTCTCAGCAGTCCAAAGGGTTGGGGGGGTTAGGGCACAAATTAACACTTATTTATTTATTGAATTCTTGGATTACAACCTTTGAGCTACAAGCTCATTTACAAAGGTTCCATGGGAAAAATGTGAACATACAATATGAGACACACAGAGTTGCAGTTACATTAAACAGATGACAACAGTATAATGAATGACAAACTACACGGTATAGGTTTGTGACTCAGCATACAGGCTAAGTTGGTACTTCAGAAGTAACTAGAAACAGAGAGGGAGCAGGAGGAGGCAGGGTAGTTCAAGAGAGTAGGGGGAGAGAGAAGGGGGAATGGAGAGGGTGCTAGCTTGAGGTAACTTCTGGATAGGGGTCACCTTGTTAGAAAGGATAGGGGAGTGGAAGGACAGAGGGTTCAGAAATTGGTAAAGGGGGCTGTGGACCCTGGGGAAATAGAGAGGAGGTGGGACAGGGGCTGTGGGAGGGGGGAAGGGGTAGGTGGAGCAGGGTAGGAAGGGGAAAATAGCAGGTTGGATGTTGCATAAGTTCACAGTATGTGGAGTAGTCAATATTTGTTACTGGAGGAGTTGATCAGATGTGGCAGGTGCATATCATTTGGCTGGACAGGTGGGATCTAAGTGTGGATTTGAACAAACTGACTTTGCTGATAGTGGCTAGTTCTGGCAGAAGCGAGGTAAGCAATAGCGAGGCCCATTAGTCAAAGGATCACTGACCTTGGGTGGTGTGACAGTAGGGGATTTTGATGGAGATATTATTGGATGCCCTTGTAATCCTTGTTGGTGCGGCCTAATGTATGAGGGAGCTGGGTCCCAGGGGCAGTAGGACCAGTGTTGCTTTTTTTGGCAAGAAGACAGGTTTGATAGTGGGCCCTGTCATTCAGATTTAGCCAACCGGTTTGCTAATAGAGGTGGCAGATATGGGTTAGACACAGGGCACCAAATGCAAGTCTGCACGCTTTGTTAAGCATAGTGGTGAACTGCCTGAGGGTGCTGTCAGGGGCTGCACTGTAGATGGCAAGGCTATAATCAATAGTTGAGAAGACCGAGCTGGTTATGGCAAGCTGGAGAGCTTTATCAGTGAGGCAGCTTCGGTGCTTATATAGAAGGCCAAGCTTTCTGTTAGCTGTAGTGGCAATATGATCAATATGTGTGGTGAATGAGAGGAAGCTATCTAGGGTGAGTCCCAGGTACTTGAACTTGGGGACCATTTCAATGGAGACATCTGTTTATTCTGAATGTTCAGAGTTGCAGTCCTGTATCAGCTATGGGCAGGGGCAAAGAGCATGGACTTAGTCTTTCTGTGGTTGACTAGGAGTTTAGCTTTGCTAAACTAGTCTTCCACATTGTAAAAATCTTCTTGAAGTCACTGCTCCAGTGTGATAGGGTTAGAGTGACTGGAGTAGATTACCATATCATCAGCATAGAGAAGGCTGATTGACAGGCTAGTGGTAGGTTATTTAGAAAGAGGCTAAAAAGGAGTGGGCCCAGGATGGATCCTTGGGGGACACCTGTGGACACTTGTTGGGGCTCTGAGAGTACATTGCATATTTTTACCTGCTGTACACATCCAGAGAGGTAGCTCCAGTACCAGCACAGTGAGTCAGAGGACAGCCCAGTTGACATATCTTCATGGTTTACTTTGTCAAAAGCCTTGGTGAGGTCAATAAAGGTTCCCCCCACCACGTGCCCATGGTTAAAGGCATTGTGAATGTAACCCATGAACTTGAGAAGTGCTGTGGTAGTACTGTGGAGTTTATGGAAGCCATGCTGCTGCTGGCATTGTAGTTGGTATTTGTCGAAGTGTTCAATCAGCTGATCGTAGACTATTGCTCGAGGGCTTTTGAGATCGGGGGAGAACTGAAATTGGGCGGTAGTTGGCATGGTCAGTCTTACTGCCTGCTTTGTGGACAGGGATTATGACTGCAGCTTTCCAGAGTTTTGGGAAGGTACCTGTGGTGAGGGACAAGTTTACGATGCTGGTCAGTGGTATTAGCAGTTTGTCAAGGGTAAGAGAGATTAGTTTTAGGTCCAGGCCCTCAGAGCTGTGCCTTGACTTCACAATGACTTTGGAGAGGTATTTTCTTTACCTCTCCTGTAGATAATACTCTGAGGTAGAATGGGTGATTTGTTGGAAGGGAACTTTAGGGCTTGGGTTGGTTAGTGTTGGCTTGGTCATGGAAAATAGGGGGAAGCACTGTACTGAGGTCAGTAAAAGCCTTGTTGAAGATATCTGCAATGAATTTGAGGTCTTGTGTATAGGATTCTTTAAGGCTAAGCATTGTGGGTGATGAGGTATCCCATTTCCCAGTGATTGCATTAACGTTCTCCCAGAATAGACATCTGTCACACCAGGCAGAGTTTAGCTCGAGTCTGCGATTTTGCCTGATGGATTGCGATGGTGCATTTAATCCGTGCTGTTTTGTAGTTTTGCATATCCTGGTCTGTGAGAGTATTTTTGTATTTATACCATAGGTGGTCCCTGGAGCTCTTCAGGGCAAGGAGGTGAGGAGTTATCCACATTTTGTGCAAGCCACTGATTTTTCTTGTTGATATGGGGGCAAATATATCGCAAGCAGCATTGTAAATATCTATAAATTTACCCAGTGCTGTGTTGACATCTTTGGCACTTAGGATAGTTTCCCAGCTCAGTTGCTGGAGGTGTTGCTTAAAGATCCCTAACACGCCCTTTTTAGTATGTGGGATATTATCACCTTAGCAAGAGGTTTATGGGCCTTGTTTGACTGGGCAAAAATGATAGGTGAATGGTCACTAAGGGAGTCAGGGAGCACTTTTAGGCCAGAGATACACTCTGGGTGGTTAGTTAACACCCAGTCTAATAAGGTACTGGTGCCTGATCTGTAGTTTGTACAGGTGGGTTGGTCCACCAGTTGAAGGAAGTTGATTGAGGAGTCTGCATCCTTATAAGTGGCAAAATCCTGGGACAACCAATTGATGTTGAAGTCACCCAGCACTATGACTTTGCTGCTAGAGCAGAGGTCAGTTAGGTGCTCATGCAGTACTCTAAAGCCCTCAGCTACTTCACTAGGGGGTAAGTAGGCTGAGATGAGCGTAAGGCGCTTGCCCGGGGTGCCCAGGGTTATGTGCACAGAGAGTATCTGTACATTCTTTCCAGTACATAATTGTGGGAGAGCTATTCCCTGCAAGTAATCTTTTATATAGATAATACAGCCACCTCCCCTCTTTCCTAGCCGATTGAGGCAGAAGGGGGTGTATCCGAGGAGTTGGACTGTCCTAAGTCCCGGATGTAAGCCACATTTCAGTTATGACCAGGATGTCTGGGTTGTGTTGCACTACCCAGGCTTGCAACATGTCTAGTTTTGGCAGAATACTACAGATGTTGAAGGATGCAATGGTGATCAGTTGACTTTTCCCAGTTTGCCCTGCAGCATTGTAACTGGGGCCAGGGTTAGGATGAATATTGCCTGAGAGCATCAAGAGTAGCCAGGCTACTCTGATTGCAAGGAGTCTGAGTTGCTTGACTGAGCGAGGTGAAGGGCGTTGGGACGGGGATTGGTTCTGGGAGAGAGGTGCTAGAGCTAAGCTAGGTCTAACTTCTGAGGGAGACCCATAACAATTCACACTCAGGAAACACATATGTAATGCCCACTACTGAAAATGGGATTGTACAGTATGGTTTTATTCTGACAACAGATGATAAAAGCAGAATGGGGTGGTCCCCCCAACCCCCTGGTTTGTCACTGTATACACGGGAGAAAGACACTTTTTTCAGAACAAACTGTTTTGGGCTTTAGTACATTCTTTTCCTGACAAACACATTTGAACTGTCCATCCCTCTGAACTAGGAATCTCTGGACTTTCACTTTCCAATAAGTGTATATCTTGTGGGAGTTGCCACACACTTGAAAAAACATTTCACACATTCCTCCTGATGCGGTGAACTTTGTTAACATGCCCAGGTTAACCTGGTGCCCAAATTAGCCCTGACTGAGGATTACAATGGGGTTATGCCCACTCTGGCCCCAACCAGTCTCTGCCATTCCTTCTGGGTTACACCAAATGAGCATTCATTTCCCATGAAATGCTAAAGAACTCCCAAACTTTAAACTCTGAACATTCAGCATATTTCTGTGGTGATGAAGGGGCCCTGACTGGTGCAGTCTACACTGGGAGCACTTACACCTCAGACCAACCTCCAAGAAACAGTCCCATGAACCTGTACTCATAGTTTTGTTTGTCCCTTTAATACAGACATGGAAGCAGGAAGAAAACACCTCTTCCCTTTACTGGTAGCTTGTCATAGCTTCAACTCCATGCTCTTTCTTTCAGGGAAACAGACACTATTCAGAATCTTCAGGGGACTGCCCCTTGGATCCAAAGAAACTGAAGTCCCACTCACTTCTCTGTGGAAATGAGCCACTGGGGTCCTGTAGACAATGGTTTCCACCACTATCTTTGACAGCAGGATCTCACACACTGAGATAAGAAACTACAAGAGGTCCTACACCCAGTCTCAGAGGAGACTGGCAGGCACCTCGACACTCTGAGCACTGTTGCTCACTCAGAGCTCCACTTCATACTACTTCTGACTACTGACTGAACTACTCCCACCTGAACATTCTAAACTGCCCCCTAGCAGTTGATTCCAAAGTGGCTTATGCTGCTGTGAGAATTCTAAATGGCATAATCCATTCTCTGCTCAGTCTAGCTGAGTAAACAATGATGTCATCTGTAAAGAGCTCCTAATAAGCCCTCTACCAGCTGCCCACTATCTTCCTAAGGCTAACACTGATAGGATTCTAGCTACCCCAGGGGACTGGGTGGTTACATTTGCAATAGGGTTGACAGTCCAGGTGGGGTGGAAAGACTGAGAAGAGACCTATGCAAATTGGAGAAGTGGTCTGAAACATCAGTTCATGACACAGCAAGGGTTAATTGTTACATTATTTATTTGCTTTTGTATTGCTGAGTGAGTTGAATAAGTGCTGCTGGATTCAGTAAAACATGTTATTGTTTATGTGTTTTAACCTGACACTGTCTTAACATTAACAGTTAAAAAAATGGTTAATGAATTCTAACTTCTGTTTACACAGAGCAAGTCTCCCAGCCACAGGTAAAGAGCATCATACAAAGTCTGACCTCTGGTGGCTTGTGCAATCTCACTTTAATGTGCTCCAGTGAGGCAGGCACTGAGGTAACCTACAGCTGGGTGAACATTACTGATGATTTCCCAATTCTATTCCAAAATCAGACCATTCTGGAACTGTTTGCCAGGCCTGAACAATATAATATTCCCATCATATGCAATACAAGCAACCCAGTCAGCACTTATTCATCATATTTTATACTGGGACCATTCTCTGGCATGAAGTCAGTAGCAGGTACTGTAACATATTATATAGTAAATAGTGTATTGAAATCTTGCACATTTCTCTTGTACATGTGAACGAATAAGCGTCAAAGTCATTTGATCCAGGGTGTGAATGCTTTGAGTTAAAGCCTGTGGGCTAGACATTTCAAACATTTTGCATATGCTGTTTGGTTGCTCCATTAAATTTAGAAACACTTTCTTGGAAAATAAGTTGTTTGAATAGAGTACCCAGGTCCAGCTCTAGAATGTTTAACTCTTGTAAAATCTAAAGATACACCTACCAACTCTATACAGGCAATTGCTTGTTTGTAAAAATGTTTTAACTTTCTCTGAGCAATCAGATTACATATGCAAATGTTTGGTATCCCGTGAGTTCGGTGACCATGATTGGGCACCTACTGAAACGGCGACTCAATCATGGCACCTTACACCACAGTGACAAGGGAGGGTGGGTGACTGGATGAAGGTGCGCAAACATAGCGACATCCTGTCACACATGTAGACGCATGCAGGGGGGAGCGAGCACGCTGAGCGTGGGGTGGAAGGGTAGGGAGGGATTATGAGGGGTGGTGCTGCAGTGAGCTGCTGAGCTGCTCCCATAGCATGGTGAGTGGGTTAAGGGGTGGGGTGTGAATGGTGCTTGGTTCAGGTCCAGGCATGAGTGCCTTTTGTTGAGCCCATCCTGAATTTTTTTGGGGGGTTTCACCCCCTGACATGCACCACCCTGGAGTTGAGAACCCTTATGTGGAGGGGTACAGGGGGCAAAGCCCAACATGGGGGGGTGGGTGTGGGCAGCACAGCCCCCCCCACATTTATATGTAAATCTAAGTCCTTGGTGCCCTTTTGCTGTGTTCGGTGATTTCCATGCGCCATAACGGTGATCACTATGACATAGATCCCAAATGTTTTCAATATCTGGTACTCTTCTTGACTTCGTTTGGTGAGATTTAGACCCTATAGTGGTCATGACAGACCTGTGTTAAACTGAACCCCCTTAACGAGAACTCATTCACTCTGAGGTGGCCATTTTTCATTAGTACTAAGCAATGGGATTTTCAGACTTCTAGAAGTGCTGTTAGAAAGAGAGATGACAGGAACAAGAAGTTGGACTGGACAGTATAAATTAATTCTCAGATAGTTAAGTAAAGAAACTCATACAGAAAATATTAAATAAATAAAACATACAAAGGGTGTATTCATTATGGAATGGATAGTAAGAATGCTGAAACCTGGTTGGCTGAGAGATTCTTTCAGCCATGCTGATATCCCAGTGTAGTGGGGGTGTACAAATTCCTTGTTTAAATAATTGGCTGAGTATTCATAATCAAATGCCAAATATTCAGATATACATTATTCAGTACACATTATTTGCCATTAAAAGCCACCCCAAAACTTTTAAAATGCCCCATCCACACCACAGTGGACAGTGCTAGTATCTTGGTTAACCCTTCTGAGCCAGTTGTGTTCCACTCTAGTTGATCTTCTCCCTTGCCACAGATTTCTTTTAATAAAAAAAAATTGGGGTCGACTCCATCGCACTGAGGGGTACACTCTGGCATGTTAGCAACCCAGGTTCACACCCCAAGCCTGGTATATTAGGAGTGGAAGGCAGGCAGGGATGTTGCAGGGCATCTATATGGACCCTTTCCTGAAAAGGGGCAGTGCCCAGTGCTACACTTCTCACAGAGCGCCACCTAGCAGAGGCAAGGTATAGGCACCATTGAAGGTGTGGTCACCACACACTGCTGGGCATCCATCCTCCCAGGGCCATCACAGGCATGTGGGCTCACACTGGGTAGATGGGCTATGAAAAGTTTTGAAATATCCCATTGGAGGCAGGATGATGAGCAGGGCCTGTTACTGCCAATGTCCACAGGGTACTCTGAAAGAATGGCATTCCTGGGACCATAGAAGAACAGCTATATGTGTTTGCCTGGAATAAACCACAAAAGGAGGTGGATGGAAATGGGGCTACTCCCGAGGTGTAAGCCAGTAGGTCAAGACACCGTGGTCGATGAGAGCACTTACACAACTATAAGGAGACCCTGGACTTGACAAGGGCTGGATGCATGGCAGTACCTGAAAGACAAGTACAGTGATAACAAACAGATATTAATAATGAAACAAAGCACGAAAAAATGTCAATCGCTGGCACAATTGCTGAAGCTGATTCTGTTTTAGAAAATGTACTTTTGATCTCTAGCTTCAGCTTCTTCCAAGTGATAAAAAACATATTATTATATTTAGGCCCCACTTCTGACCTTGAGCCTTGATTTTGGGGTTATGGGGCTAGTTGAAAGAAAATCCAACTAGCTCAAATACCCACCATCTCCTGCAATGCACCCACTTTGCTCTGTAGCATGAGAATGATTGAATAGTGTGAGTGAGTGAGTGAGTGATTAGAGCACAGTCGGCAGAGGGGAGGCACAGTGACTGCATCATTAATGATGCTAGGCAGATTAACCAATTAGTCTGCATACTGTCACTAATGATGCAAACATTCCACCTCTTCAGTCATACAGCTACTCACTCCATTCATTCATTTATTCATTCATTCAGATACTGTGAAGTGGGGTGTTTGCACTTAGAGAGCGGGGATGGGCAACAAGGATAGTCAGATTTTCATTCTGCTTCCCTCTCAAATCAAGAATCAGGGTCAGAAGCAATGGTCTATGTACAGTAATATGTTTTCAGCACTGAGAAGGCCCAATTAGGTAGGGAGAGGTGTAACATTTCAAAGACACTGTTAGCTTCTGGCATTGCTCCTGAAGCCACCATTTTCATTTTTTTTGTTTTTTTGGTTTTTATTTTTGTTTTATTATAAAATATCTCAGCAAGGAAAGAAACATAGAAACTGATAGCAGATAAGGACTGCTAGGCCCATCTAGTCTGCCCATATACCCCTACCTTTGTTAACGGCCTCTGACCCTACTTGGTCAATGGCTTAGCCTCTCCTTCCCATCTCTAGGGTTCCCTTATGCCTATCTCATGCATATTTAAATCCCCCCCAATGTGCTCGCCCCCACCACCTCCTGGGGAAGGCTATTCCATGCATGCACCACACTTTCCATGAAATAAAACTTCCTCACATTTCCCCTTCTCCTGCCCCCCTCCAATCTCATATGGTGCCCACTCATATGGTGCCTCTGAAGATAGATGTGGGTTGAAAAAGATGGATTCAAAGTGGGTGTCTAGGAATCTAGTCCTGGCCACCTTGGGAGGGCTTGATTCCTTTTTTTTTATATTGTTCTGTTTTTAATATTAAATCTCCCAAACTACACACAAATAGCAAACAGTACTCATTATTTGGTCCTGAGTACCTGGACTCTACTAACCATAGTATTCAGGACCAAATATTTGGACAATACATACCCCATTACCACAACGGCATAGCTGGAACTAACTTTTGCTAACTGCATCAGTCCTCTTCCTTAAAGCCATCCACCACTCATTCAGGGCTAAAATGCACTTACCTAGCCTGGCTGCCTTGGCATCATTTTGAATGGCCCAAGAACCTACTTTAGGCCACAGCACCTACAGTTCACTGAAATAAAAAATTAGAAAAATATTTATTTTACACTATCTTCCACTCAAATACAAGATGACAAAGAGCCTTAAACCATTTATTTCATATCCCATGGTTTCAGACAGCTCTCTTTTCCCCACTGCTTCAATTAACAAGTTCACAATCATGTGCTCTGACTAGGTGCTACAACTAATGCTGACCACACAGTATGAATCAAAGCACCTGATCAGGCAAGGTCTGCCACCAACTGTGCAGCATGAATTAACAGCACTGATGTGGCCAAGGTCTGCTGCCAATGCTGCAGCAATAATGAAAAGCCCTGACAGGGCCACACATTGATGCCCACCATGTGCCACAATTAGACTGCCCTGACAGGGCCACACACTGGTGCCCACCATGTGCCACAATTAGACTGCCCTAACAGGGCCACACACTGATGCCCACCATGTGCCACAATTAGAATGCCCTGACAGGGCCACACACTGATGACCACCATATGCCACAATTAGAATGCCCGACAGGACCTCAGACTGCCATTCACTGTGTGGTACAGCAAGTCTCACATTCCTTCTGATACCAGGTAGTAATGTGATCAAACAAAGAATAATGGTATCAGCATTTAATATGACCTGGCAAAAATTAGAACAACTAGTATAGGTCCTTTTTGCAGCAACTGTATATTGTCTTTATTCAGAAAAGTGAACATGCAAAATATATGGCACAACTGAGACTTCAGACATGGCCAAGGACATTAAATAGTCCCTCTCGTTCATGTTGTGAGAACTAACTCAGTGTATCAGGCTGTATGAGCTCATAATGATGATGTAGCATTTTTTATTACATTGTGATTTAAAAAAAATCAAAGAAATATGTGAATAATGCCACTTTTAAGTGACAAGCAATTGTTGCTAGACAACTACAAAACCAGAAGGTTGTCTACATCTAACACATTGTGGGTTTTAAATTGTTGTCTTTATATGTGACAAATATCAAAAAAGCAATAATGAACATGTAGAAGCTAGATGGTAGGTGGAGGTGGTGTGGGGAAAGAAGCTGGGAGAAATGGGGGTGGGGAACCAGATGATCAGATGGATAGACAATTGGCTCCAGGACCGGATCCAGAGGGTCGTAGTTGGCGGGATAGTCTCATCCCCAAGGAGGGTCATTAGTGGGGTCCCACAGGGATCAGTC
This sequence comes from Neoceratodus forsteri, assembly GCA_016271365.2. NCBI lineage: Eukaryota > Metazoa > Chordata > Ceratodontiformes > Ceratodontidae > Neoceratodus > Neoceratodus forsteri. The sequence goes on from CM028133.1 coordinate 70,591,278, forward strand.
CTTGGGCCCGTCCTGTTCAATGCCTACGTCTCTGACATAAGGACAGGTATCAGAGTGAGATGAGTCTCATGGATGACTCAAACTGGGGCGGTGGTGGATGGGGAGATGGGAAGGTGGTCTACAGGGGACCTGGAGGCTCTGGAAAGATGGTCTAGAAAGTGGAAGCTGAGGTTCAATGCAGGGAAATGCAAGGTACTCCACCTGGGGGCCAGAAACCTGGGCCAAGTGTACACCCTGGGGGGGAAATGCTACAAGTCTCGATGGCTGAGAGGGACCTGGGGGTGGTGGTGAATGTCAAGATTAACAACTCTGAGACTTGTAGGAGGGCAGCAGCCAAGGCCAACAGGATGCTGGGATGCATCGCTAGGGGGATCACCTCCAGAAGGAGGGAAGTGATACCCCCTCTGTATAACTGCTTGGTGAGGCCGCACCTTGAGTACTGCATGCAGTTTTGGAGGCCACACTTAAAGAGGGACATCAATCTCCTGGAGAGGGTCCAGAGGAGGGCAGCCAAAATGATTTGGGGCTTGGGGGACAGGACCTATGAGAAGAGGCTCAAAGAGCTAAATATGTACACATTGGAAGAGAGAAGGGACCGGGGGGACATGATAGAGGTCTTCAGGTACATGAAGAGGGTAAATAGGGGAGGAACAGTCAGGGTGCTTTGAAGGAAGGAGGAGGGGGCCACTAGAGGGCATGGGTGGAAGCTGGAGGGGGGAAGATTCAGGGGAGAATCCTGGAGGAGGAGGTGCTACTTCACTGAGCGCTGAGCTGCCTAGGGGGCTGGTGGAGGCAGAAACAGTGGAGGGGTTCAAGAGGGGGTGGGACAGGTACAGGAGAAGGGTTCTGGAAGCAAAATCCAATGCAGCAAGAATATCTGGAACTGGGAAGGGAGAAGCCAGAGAAGGCGAGGGGGGCAGCAAGGTCAGCACCCAGGGTGGGGGCTGACCAAACGAGCAGACACGAAAGACCGTTAGGCCTATTCTGCTGGCATTTTAGTATGTTAGTAGTATGGCACATATATAAATACTGTAGGTAAAATGGGTCAAAACAGTGAAAAGACCTAAACGGTTAAAAGACCAAGTCTATGTTCTTTGATTCCAAGCCAAAACTCTGAACTGCCCCCCAAAACTCTCCATCACATAAAAAAAAGATGGATCCCCACTTGAGGTATGGGGCACAAGGTGGAAGACTGGGTTAGAAACTGGCTAACAGACGGGAGGCAGAGGATGGTGGTAAATGGGATCCAGTCTGGTGAGAGGGGGTGGCCAGTGGGATACCTCAGGGATCAGTCCTTGGGCCAGTCCTGTTTAATGCCTTGATTAGTGACATTGTGGAAGGAAAGGTTTGCCTGTTTGCAGATGACACCAAGATCTGCAGCAGGGTAGATACTCCAGAAAGTGTGGAGAAAATGAGGAGTGACCTGGAGAGCTAGAAAAATGGTCTGAGTAGTGGTAACTGAGGTTCAATGAAAAGAAGTGCAAAATAATGCACCAGATGAGAGGGAACCCTGGAGAGAGATACAGGATGGGGGCTGCTGACAACCATCAAGGAAGAAAGGGGTCTGGGGGTTATCACTTCAGAGAACCTAAAGGCGTCAAAGCAGAGCAGAAAGGCTGCAGAGAGGGCCAGTGACATGCCGCGGTGCTTAGGCAGAGGTATCATTAGCAGAAAGCAGGAGGTGGTGATGCCATTGTTTGTTTTTTTGTTTTGTTTGATCTGTCTACTTTTCCATTTGCAGGTTATCATTGTTCCCCATTAGATGTCGCTCTTTTTTTTCTTGTTTTTAATTCTTTATCTCCTCTTTTCTGGTCCATGACTGTGCTCTCTACTCTCTGATACTCCCTGATTAGTTTTTTACCTACTCTCCAGCTCTGTCAATCAACTCACACAAAAGCTGTCTGAGACTAATTTGCGTAAGAAATCCTCATCCACTGCCTTTCCCCAATACTGAACTTACTGTACCCCTGCGGACTAACAATGTCTCCCACTTCCACTGGATTATTGCAATGCCTCATTGTACTCACCATTATCACCTCCATGGGCCCCTGTAATGGACCGATCAAATCTACTCAAGCTACCCATTGTAGTCCTATATGTATATGGAACAGTTACTGCTTTCTGCACTGATGAAACCCAAAGCCTCCACCAGTTCTATGATCACAGGCCTGGAATACCCACCCAAGGATCCCTCCATGGTGTCACTTCTCAGTGGTTTTGTAATAGAAATATAGAACATAGACTTTGATGGCAGATAATGACCACTTTGCCCACCTAGTCTGCCCATTTTCCTACCTACAGGATAAGATGCAGATCCTAGATAAACAAAGAGCCTATTTCTTCCTACCTCCCACAAGAATTGCCTTATGTCTGTCCCATGCATTTTTGAATTCTCCCACAGTTTTAAACCCCACAACCTCCTCAAGAAGGCTGTTCCATGTGTCCACCACTCTCTCTGTGAAAAATTACTTCCTCACATTGCCCCTGAGCCATCCCCCCCTCTATCTTCAAATTGTGTCCTCTTGTTCTTGCACATCTCTTTTTCTGAAAGATGCTACCTTCTTGGACTTTGTTGATTCCACTGAGGTACTTAAAAGTTTCAATCATGTCCCCCCTCTCCCTCCTTTTCTCAAGGGTATACATATTAATATTTATTAGTAATCCACATTGGTAACACGAAAGCCCGCATACCCAGTAAAAGATAGCAGTCTCTACATAATAAACTTATACTGGAACAACTTCTTTCCCTACTACTACTACTCCTACTTCTGTCTGGTGATGTGCACCACAATCCTGGCCCACCACATGACTCCAATGCTTGACCATGAAAAACCACATGACTTATGCTCGCTTCTCTAAACATCTGCAGCCTCTTCCCCAAAATGGATTGCCTGAAGGTATGGGTCTATCATTATAACCCAGACGTGATATCTGTACTGGAAACCTGGTTATCCACGAAGATACCAGACACTGCCATCACTCTTCCTGGATGCACCTTGTACAGACAGGACCAACACTTGAAAAAAGGTGTGGGCTGTGTCACCTACACAAAAGACTCTCCAGGGACATGTCCCCCCCCCCGTGTAGCAGTGACATCCTGCAAGCTCTAGCCATTAGACTGCTTTTAGGGGCATACGATACAGTGCTTACTCTACTCTTAGTATATATTTCACCAAAACTAACCATGACCGGTGTCAGCTACCTGCTGGACTACAGCAGTACTATGGGTCTAAACACTGAAATTGTTCTGCTAGGTGACTTTAATATAAATTGGCTCTCACCTGCCTCCACCTCTATCAAGAATACCCTATCTGCTATCCATTTCTCCCAAATTGTGAAGACTCAGACTTAAGTCAACTACAAGACTGGTACCACACACTGGACTGGGTACTCACCAACCATCCTGCTCATGTCTCTCATATCTCTAATCTGACCATTCTCCCCAACTCTTCGAGTGACCGCTCCCCTGTCAAATGCAACTTGAACAACAACCACTACTGCAAACCCCCCACCAGAACCATAAAAAAACAGCTTCTACTAAAAGGTCACCTCCCACAACTAAAGTCAGACCTAAAACTCCTTGACTGGACTGACCTCCCTAAAAAGAATGATGTGGATACCACACTTGACCTCTTTGTGTTGAAATTTAATGCTGTCTGTGACAAACATGCACCAGTTACTACAAGAAAATCCAAAGGGCCTTTTAACCTCTGGATTGCCCCTGAACTCTTTTAGCAACTTGCCTTAAGAGATCATATCTGGCAAATAGCATGAGCGGGGACTACAGCAAACATTCAACGACATTCACAACTTTCTACCTGCTTCTACAGCCCCCTGCTTGCCCTTCCCCAACCTTTCTTCCCTCCCTCCCCCCTTTCTCCCTCCCTCCACCACAAATACCCTCATTCCTGACCTGGTACTTCTCCTACCCGTATACCCCTGTCCTCTGTCCTCCTCATACCTTAGCACTTCCCCCCACCCTCATCCCTCTCCGACAATGGCCCTCCAGCTTTCCTACTCCTCTTCTGTCTACCTTATACTGTCTTCTCTCCACCTGTGCTTTCCTGAGATCCTAGTTTTACTTATTCCCTCCTTATGAATCAATGTAATTGTCCTACTTCTGTCTTTGTTGTGTAATTTTGATACCATGTAACTTGTTTGACCTTTGTATGTTCATTACCCTCCATTATTGACATGGAAACTTTGTAAATGAACTGTTCTTGCTCAATGGTAATAAAATAAAATAAATAAAAAGGCCCCCAATGACTGTACGAAAGCTATCCACCATGCAAAAAGTACATACTACAAAGAAGCCCTCTCTAACTCATGGAACAACAGCAAGTCTTTCTGGGCCAACCTTTAAGACGTCACAGGAAAAGACCCCCCACTGTTGAGGGGGTTACAACCCTGGACCCTCTGCTTATTGCCAACTCACTGAATCATGCTTTCACTGACCTCTGTATTATGCTCCCCAGGGACTTCTTCAATACCCCCAACCCAAAGGACAATATGAGGTCACCTGCACTTCCATATAACCAGCTATTATTCTGCTTCAAAATGGTCTCTGAAGCAGATGCTAGGAAATACCTTGAAAAGGTTCTCAGAAAATATAGGCACAGTGGGGACTCCTTGAACCTCAAATTTGTTCACTTGGCACTGGATGAAATACTTGGACCACTAACCAGAATACATAACCTATCCCTCTTCCACTTCCAATTCCCCCAAAGATGGAAGTCTGCTACAGTAAACCCTGTACACAAAAGTGGGGACACGTCCTTACATAATAACTACAGACAGATTTCCATACTCCTGCTGCTCTTCAAGGCTCCCAAGCAGATTGTGGCTGACCAGATGGTGGAATACTTTAATCAATACTAACTCCTATGCCCAGAGCAACACGGGTTTTGGGGTGGTCACAGTATCATCACAGCCCTACTCAAATTTACTGAATTCATCCATAATGATAATAGACCAAGGCTACCTTGTAGTTGCAGCCTTCACTGACCTATCAAAAGCATTTGATATGGTTCATCATGCACTCCTCCTCAAGCAGCTATCTGACATTGGACTCACACCTGAAACTGTAAACTGGTTTAGAAGTTACTTGAACTGCCACTCCCAGCAAGTCAGGATTGGGGAAGTCTTATCAGACAGCTGACCTGTCTGATCTGGTGTACCAAAAGGGTCCATTCTGGGACTGTTGATGTTCAGTGTTTTCTTAAATAATCTCCCAGCCTTCTGCCATTGCCACATGCTCCTATATACTGATGATGCAGTGATTTTTGCCAGCAACCTGCACCCTTAACTCCTTGAAACTAATCTCCAAAATGACTTTGCATCTGCAGAAAATTGGTTTAAAGAGCAAAGACTGGTCATGGACTATATAAAAACAAAGACCATGCTCTACTCTACTCTACAGCCCAAAACAAGCTAAAAAGCTACCCCCTAGCAATAAGGAATGACAGTAGTGATACACTGGAGCTTGTCCCACATTTCAAATACCTGGGGGTTACAAGCGACTCCTCCCTATCCTTCTTCCAGCATATCGATATCACTGCAAGAGCTGTTAATACCAGAATTGGGATCATCTACACATTGTCTAACCCATGAAGCTTTAAATCTGGCAATCTGCAGCTCAGTTGTCTCCCTCATAGGCTACGGGCTGGCCATATACAGTTCTGCTACCAACATGGTGCTCCTATGGGTCTTGGGTGCCTTAAACAAAGCCTGTTGCCTACTCACAAATGCACCAAGATTCACACACACCTGTGAACTTTATGCCCAGGCTCGCTGGCTTCAACTGAATGACAGAATCAGGTATCAAACCTGCCTTCTTGCCAAAACAGTCACATTAAATCTGCTTCCAACAGGGGTGCATAACCTGATGCCACTGCCTATGAATAACAGACAAACCAGAAGCTCTGCCAATCAAATTTTCCAAGTGCCCAGATGCTGCTCTACCATGGCACAGTATGCATTCTCACACTGTGCACCCTTCTGGGTAAATGCACCTCCCCCTGACATCTCTGGCTCCTCAATGATTGGCTCTTTTAAACATAGACTGTGCCTGCACCTCATTAATATGAGTGGTTGCATGTGCCCCTACTAAGGCTCAGCACACAGCAACAATCTGCCTCTACCACTTATCTTTGTCTCTGTCATGACAGGATAGTCAAACCGCAGCACTTTTTCCATCTCCCTACCCCTCCCTGGCTATGCCCCTTGTTCCCCTGACCTCTTCCTACTCCCCTCCATACCTGCCCTCTGTGCTGTGCTCACCTAGCCCTCCCACTCCCAATGTATCCTTCACTATCCTTGTCTGCTTATCTTCTTGACATGGGCATACACTGTACAATGCCTCAGCATACCTAGTGCTTTATGTTTGAATTCTGTAACCTCCATGTATATTTTTCTCAGTATTTGTATATCTGTGCACAGTATTGTACCTTCTTGTCTAATGTATCTGACGTGGAACTTTTCAATGAGCATTCACTGACAGGTATTATTCAAGATTTCAATAAATAAATAAAATTAAATAAATAAAACACTAGTGAGGCCTCACCTAGAGTACTGTGTGCAATTCTGGAGGCCACACCTTTGCAGAGACATCGACAGGGTGGAGGTGGTCTAGAGAAGGGTGACCAAGATGGTACAGGGCTTGCACCACAAAACATATGAGGAGAGATTAAAGGACCTCGAACAACATGTCCTAGAGGAAGCCAGAGGAACCAATATATTAGACCTGGTCTTCTCCAATATAAAAAATGAAATATCAGACTGTAAAGTAAGGGAATCTCTGGGGTCAAGTGACCACAGCATGGTCAAATTCAAGCTCAGCAACCAAACATCTTATCCCAGCATTTAACTTTTGTTACTCCCTTATACATATGGGAGTAACAAAAGTTAAATGCTGTGATAAGGCTAATTATATTGCAGTTAAGAAATACTTGACTGAGTGGGATTGAAGTAATGAATTGAAAGATATCAATGTACATGACATGGAAAATCATTAAAAATGGGATAAATTTATGTGTAAAACAGTCCGTACCAGATAAAAATCAAATATAACAAGTGGGGAAAAATTCCTACTTGGTTTAATGATAATATCAACAAACTTATAAAGAGAAAGAAAAGAGCATATGTGCGATACAAAAAAAGGTCCACTGCAAAAAACCTGCAAAAATTTAAAACAGTTGCAACAAAAACCAAAACAGCTATCAGACAAGCTAAAAGCAGGCAGAAGGAGAGGATTGCAAACATAGTAGCAGACCATAAAAATACCTTTTTCAACTATATTAATAATCAATGTAAAAGATCAAATGGAATTGGTCCTCTAGACATTGAAGCGAAAATTATCTCGGATGAATTGACTATGACCAAGGTGTTTAACGATTGCTTTCCAAATACATATCAAGCAAAAACAAACAAAGTAAGGGCAATAAAACCTCCTGAAGTTGAAAATGGAATAATAATACACTTTGACAGAAATAGCATTGCTGATAGGTTAAAAAACCTTAAAATAAATAAATCACTGGGACTCGACAGTTTACATCCTCAATTCCTCTGTGAAATATCCCATGAACTATTAGGTCCATTGGCTGTTCTCTTCAAAAAATCTCATAGGATGGGGGTAGTCCCAGATGATTGGTGTAAGGTAGATACTGCACCAATATATAAAAAAGGGAGTAAAACAGACCCACAAAATTACAGACCAATCAGTCTAACCAATATCATCAGTAAGATTATGGAGGGTTACGTCAAGGATCACCTTGAAAAACATATTAGGATATCTGGTCAAACTGATGTAACACAACATGGTTTTACTAAAACAAGATCATGCTTGACAAACCTGCAGTATTTTTTTGATTGGTTAGTAGGGCTCTGGAAACCAGTTTTCCTGTGTATGTGCTGTATCTGGACTTTTCCAGAGCATTTGATTTGGTACCACATGAAGAATTAATAAACAATTTAGTAGGATTGAACATTGAATATCCTATAGTCAGATGGGTAGAAGCTTGGCTCAATAATAGGTGGCAGCGTGTTAACATTAGGGGCTATGTGTCAGATGGGGGGGAGGTGACAAGCAGGGTGCCTCAGGACTCTGTGTTGGGCCCTGTTTTCTGCAATGGTTTGTCTCATCTTTACAGACTCCAGAAACTCATGGATGGTGAAGTTTGCAGATGACACAAAGACTGGGGCAATAGTGAGGGACAAGGATGGTATAATTGCATTCCAAAAGTATATAGATGCACTAACCGAATGGGTAACCAAACACAAAATGCAATTTAACATCAACAAATGTGTCATAATGCATTTTGGTAAACATAAAATATTAATGACAAATATACATTAAATGGAAAAGAATTGAAATCAGTCAACAATGAGTAAGACCTAGGGATTTTGGTTTCCAATAACCTAAACTTTAAAAATTATACACTGTAAGTCACTAAAAAAGCCAACAAAATGGTCAACTGTATACATATTAAAAGCAGGGATGATACAGCATTGCTGCCACTGTACAAAGTTTTGGTAAGGCCCAATTTGGAATATGGAGTGCAGTTCTGGAGTCCTATGTTTAATAGAGATGTTTAATAGAGATGTAATACTACTTGAGAAAGTTCAGAGAAGATTAACTAAAAGAGTCCGATGTTGCCAAAATCTAGACTATATAGACTGAAACCAGATCTTATTATTTTCACTAGAGTATCCTAGACTCAGGGGTCACTTATGTCTGGTCTATGCAGTATTCCAAAATTTAGATCTATGGAAGTGTGTAGGCCTTGAAAGGAAGGATATACTCATCTGTACAAAAAGGAAAAAAGCAGCACACTAATGCGAGGGGGGTGCTCTCTACAGGGGTTGCAAAACCCAAAGATTCAGAAGTCCAGAAAGTAAGAGCACACCACAATTCTTCAGCTATTTAGCTTAGTTTATTGCCAAAGTGTTCACAACCAGGAACCCAAGCGCTTCGGCTGGTTAGCCTTCAAAGGGGTTTAGCTCAGTGTCATACATCAAGCATTTTTATACAAACAAAATCTGACGTCATCATTAATTGACATTCCTTGATTTCCACGTAATTATACTAACACCATTATTTTATAGTTTTAACCAAATATATACAAAAACATATACATTAACACCATGCATTTATTTACAGATTTTATAAAACTTTTCCTTTAACTTACTCATCGGGGGGGGGATGGTGAAAAGTATGATGGAAAGGAAAAGAATAAAGAGTAGGAGAAAGAGAAGATCAAGCAGGGGTAAAGCTGGGGATGGCGGGTGGCAGGGAAAGAAGATGGGGATATAGAAGGAGGGGTGGGGAAGGGGGTGAGGGGATAGGGAGGGTAGGGGTATAGGGGTGGATTGAGGGAGGAAGGGTAAAAAAGGGTAAATAGGAAAGTGGGGATAGTGGTGGAAAGTGTGAGGGGAGAAAAAAGAAGAAAGGACTAAGAAAAAGGGAGTGAAGGATGGTAAGAACTAATGGTGCTCTTGACACATTCAGGAAAAGACTCGTATATCTCCTATGAAAGAAAGAATGATAGATCTATTTAGAACCGGGAAGACGTCAAGATGTGATCACCCTAAATTTTACTTCCATCCACTATGTGGTAAATGGAACCAATTTTTTGGCTGGGGATCCACAGACATTCATTCACCAGGAGATCTGTGAAAGAAAGAAAGACAAAAATTAATCAACAAATCATCCACTAAACACAGTTATTTCATAGGTAGTGTAATCTCTCTAATATTACTTATTTCCTTTAAGAAACGGCTTCAGATCCCATTGGTCATTTAATCCATAGGGTTTCATGGATCTCAAATTAAAGATCCACCTACTTTCCTTTTTCAGTAACTCATTTGTTCTATCACCACCATATCTCAGGGTTTGTTGCCAGTCTATACCCTTAAACCTAAAACTCTTTGGGTCAGAGCTATTTTTCTCTGCAAAGTGTAAGCTAATGGGCATGTCTGTTTTACTATTAATGATGTTCCTAATATGTTCTTGGATTCTTAGTTTAAGGGCTCTTGTTGTTCGTCCTATATACACTTGGTTACATCCACACCATATTGCATAGATTACAAATGTTGTATCACAATTTATAAATTGCTTCATGGTGTATTTTTCTCCATTTTGTGGATGTATAAATTCAGAACCTGTATTACAGTAACAGCAGATACTGCATCTTTGATATTTAAAACTTCCCTGTGGTTTTATTCCCAGCCAAGTATTTCTCTCAGGGTTAGTCAATCTGCTCCTGATTAACTTATCTTTTAGATTCTGCCCTCTTGAGAAGGTAATTCTAGATGTTTCCCCTACCACTTCTTTCAAGTTTGTATCAGAATGCAGTATATGTCAGTTTCTGTATACAACATTCCCTATCTGTCTAGACCAGTTATTATATTCAGTTACAAATGTTATAGGGGTGTTAACGTTAACACGTTCATTCTTTTTTTCTTTTAACAGCTCCTCTCTTCTTCTGTTAACAGCTTTATTTAGAGCATAACGGAGGAGGTCATTATCATAACCTCTTTCTAAGAATCTCTTTCTTAGTTCTTCTGCTTCACTCCAAAAGTTTACATCATCAGAACAATTCCTCCGTAATCGAAGAAATTGTCTATACGGTATAGAATCTTTTAAGTTCTTTGGATGTGCACTATCTGCCCTGAGTAAGGTATTAGTCGCTGTTGATTTTATATGATTTTTAGTGATGACAGGCTTTTTGAGATTTAAAGGTTTCTGTAAGGTTAAATCCCAAAAATCTATCTCCTCGGAATCAATTCTAAATGTGAATTTTATATTTACATTATTGTCATTCAACCATTCTACAAATTCTTTAGCCATTTGTTTCTCCCCTTTCCACACTACCAAAATGTCATCAATAAAGCGTGTCCATAATATCACATTTCCAAAAAAGGGGTTTGTATCCTGGAAGATTGTAATTTCTTTCCATTTACCTAGAAACAGGTTTGCATAGGATGGGGCCATGCAGGCTCCCATCGCTGTACCCCTTATCTGTCTATAATGGTCTCCAAGAAATTCAAAATTATTATGATTCAAAATAAAGTGGATTGATGATAGTATGAAATCGATGGGAATTGCATCTGTGTTTTCATTTTTCTCTAAAAAATATCTACAGGCACTGAGTCCTTGTTCATGTACTATACGAGTGTATAGGGATTCTGCATCAATGGTTAGCCATACCATGTCATCTGTCCACTTTATTTCTTTAAGTTTATTTAAGACATGTGTAGTGTCTTTTGTGTAAGATGGTAATTTAACTACTTCTTTCTGTAGAAAGAAGTCCACAAATACTCCAAGCTTTTCTGTCAGTGAGCCTATGGAGGAAATAATTGGTCTGCCTGGAGGGTTGTTTATATTTTTGTGAATTTTAGATAATATGTAATAACAGGGTAAAGTGGGATTTTCATTCCACATAAATTGCAGCTCTTTCTCTGCTATTTCTCCCTGTTTTACTGCGTTTTGTAAAAATAAACTTAATTCAGTTTTGTACTGAAATAAGGGATTACCTTTTAACTTTTCATAGTTACATGAGTCATTAAGTAAGTTTGATACGATGGAAATATAATGATTTCTATCTAGGACAACAATGTTGCCCCCTTAATCAGCTGACTTGATTACAATATCATTCTCTGCCTGTAGTTCTTTAAGAGCTTGTGTCTCTTTGGATGATAAATTCTTCTCTCTAGGTTGTCCTGCCTTATCCATAATCACTTCTATTTCATTCAAGACAACTCTTTCAAAAATAGAAATAACTGGATTGCATATATATGGTATAAAGTCAGATGGAGGTGAAAAAAGCTTGTTCCTTTGTATTTTTATATCGGGATCAATACTTACAGTGGTGGGACTTGAACCCATAGACCTTCAATGTTTTCTTCCATTACATTAATTATGTAGTCAATGTCCTCCACAGTGTTCACTTCTAGATTGGAGTCAGATGGTACAGGGAGGTTATGTTCTGGCGATGTAGGATCCAAGTAGCCCATATTTCCTTCTTGTTCCTCTAAATTCGATTTTCTGGAAAAAAATGCTCTCAGTCTAAGTTTCCGAAATAGTTTAAATAAATCAACTTGCACTTGAAATTGATTTAAAGTGGGTGTAGGGACAAAAGAAAGGCCATGTTTTAAGAGCTTAATTTGTTCCACTGATAGTTCTTTTTTCGATAAATTCACTATTTGTAGTTCTTGCCCCGGCCCCTCCCTCTGCCTCTGAGTTTCCTTTTGTTGATTGTAGCATCTTCCTCCACTCTTTCCTCCCCTGGTCCTTCTGCATCTTCTTTTCTTGAGTCCTGGGTATTTTGTGTTTGATTCTGATCTAAAAAAGGACTTTGATCTCTATTATCACTTCCTCTCCTCTCTAAGAAATGTACTCTGGTTCTGCTCCGACTTCTGCTTCCACTCCTATTCCTAAAGTTACTTTTTTTCCAATTCAGCACTCTATCACATTCATAGTCATTCTGAACATGTTGTAATTTCTTCTGTTTTCTAACTATCAGGTCTTTTTCATATTTAGTTAGTTTGTCTTTCATCAACAAGTCTAACTCTTTAAACGTTGCTGTCTTTTTAAATGTCAAAACTTCTTTTTTTGCTTGTTCAATTTCTATTTCAAGTTCTGTATGTTTTTGTATATCAGCCTTAATTATTAGTTCTATGAATAGTTTAGAGCAAGTAGAGGCTGCTACTAACCATTCTTCTTTGAATGGAAAGTTCTCATACCCAGAAGATGCTAATACATTAATTCTGAGTCCTTGTGGTGCTTGCCCTTTATCCAAATACTGTTCTAAAGTAATAATGTTATAAGTGATATCCAGCTCTTTTTTAAGAAGTTTTTCTAATTTGAAAAAATTATTATTAACATCACCTGATGTAGATTCTTCTCCAACAAGTCTGTTGCTCGCTCTGCTTCTTCTCGTAGCGCAAGTATCAGTATGTTCCCAATCAAAAGTTGAACCGACACTCTCAGTGGTTCCTTCATGCATTCAGTATGCAGTAGTTTAAAGAAAAAATCTTTCGAAGTGCTTCAGTGCTTCAGAATGCTCCAGAGGGATCCATTTTTTCTTTTACAATAGCACTGTTTCCAAATATCCTCCTTTAAAATAGATGTGCTATCCATTTCTCCATATATTCTTAAGTGAATGGAAATCTATTATTATTGTCACCACATATCGTCAGTTTCAGCCTTAAGTTACTGATAACTGAGAATTTTTTGTTAGGGTTATTGTTCTTGCTGCAAAATATTTTTTGTGAAAACCTCAGTGGTGAAGATAGGAGAGAGCTTCCTGATTAAATTACCAGCTTCTTTTTCCTGCACTCAGATGAAATTTGTGAAATGCCACAGAAGGATGGCTTGTTTTGTTCTTCCCAGTGATATTATTGTCAAGCGGTCTTCAATAGGAAATAACAGTATAGTACTGCTCCATAAAGAAAGTACACATTTGTAAAGAATTATCCAGGAAGTAGGGGCATGCCACAAGTTTATCACTTTTAACCAAGTGTCAAAATAATTAAAGCTTAATTCTGATGTTTACGGCATCCCCTTCATATGTTTTTCATATGCTTTACATGCTGTAAGTTCCACATGGAAGTGCAGTTCATCTCGATAGTATAATGAGGAAAAAGAATTCCTAGTCCGAATCCTGGCAGAAAATAGAGTGAATATACACCCTTTAAAGATTAGGAAACTGCTTTGCCGGCTCCTCCATATGTTACTGCATTCAGGTGCAGATGCATAGTTCGAGGTGCCGCATACCATTTCGGAGAAGATGCTCATTTAAGGATTTTTCAGTTCTTAAATTCTAAATGTGCACCCTCTAGAGATTTAAGCACAGTTTTACTGGCTTCTTCATATGCTGCTGCATTCAGATGTCAATACACCCTTTGGAAATTAAGAAACTACTTTGCGGGCTTCTTCATATATTTACTGCATTCAGGTGCAGGTACTTAGTTCAAAGAGCAGCATACCATTACGGAGAAGGTGCTCTCTGCACCGGTTAAAGAGAGAGACTCTATCAATTCAGTAATCAGAGAACTTATATAGCATGAAAATGAATGCATTCAATAGGAAAGTTTTCACTACCCCGTGAGAAGTTTTATAAAATCTGTAAATAAATGTATGGTGTAAATGTACAGATATATGTTTTTGTATATATTTGTTTAAAACTATAAAATAATGGCATTAGTATAATTGTGTGGAAATCAAGGAATGTCACTTAATGATAATGTCAGATTTTGTTTGTATAAAAATGCTTGATGTATGACACTGAGCCAAATTCCTTTGAAGGCTAACCAGCCGAAGTGCTTGGGTTCCTGGTCGTGAACACTTTGGCAATAAACTAAGCTAAATAGCTGAAGAATTGTGGTGTGCTCTTACTTTCTGGACTTCTATACTCATCTGTACTAGAGCCCATGGTTTACAATTAAAGGGTGAGCACTGCAAAACCAATAGGAGAAAATCATGGATTAACCAATGGGTGGTAATGCCATGGAATAGCCTTTCATTAGATATTGTCAACAGTGCTTCAATTACTGTATTTAAAAATAAATTAAATTAGACTCCTTCAATGCAGCTAGGAAATATTCATTTAAGACAAATCAGTCTTAAGTGATGAGACTATTTATGCAGAAGCCATTGTCTTATATACCAACTTATGAAACTTATGAAACTTCAATATGTACTTACCGTAGAAAAGGAGGGAGCGAGGGGACATGATAGAAACATTCAAGTACCTAAAGGGCATAAACAAGGTGCAGTGGGAGACATGTTCCAGTGTAGAGGGAGTACAAAAACAAGGGGACATGATATGAAATTGGAGGGAGCAGGTTCAGAGGAATTGTGAGAAAGTTTTTCTTCCCAGAGAGGGTGGTATGCACATGGAATAGTCTGCCACAAGAGGTGGTGGGAGCAAACACAGTGGGGGGGGTTAAACATGCCTGGGACAGGCACAGGGGAACCTTGTGGTGAAAAGGAGTGATGAAAAGCCACTGACCAGATAGGGTTAGAGGCTGCAAAGACATATGCTTATGGGCAGACTGGATGGGCCTAGTGGTCTTTATCTGCTGAAAATTGTTTCTATGAGACTATCAGCAGTTTTAAATACCTGGGAGTATGGCTGGACCCCTCACTTGATTTCTCCCACCATGTTTCCTCAGGCGTGGGCGTCGGTGACTGAGTGCCTGCAATAACGGTGACTCAATCCTGCTGCATGTCATCAGGGCTACTGATGAGGTAGGGTGTCTGGATGTGGGGGTCAGTGAATATAGTGATGGGATGTCACTATACATACACACATGAGGGAGAGCGAGCACACACAGCGAGGGGTGGGAGGGATTATGAGAGATAGTGCCCTGGTGGGCTGTCAAGCTGGCCCCATAGCATGGTGGGTGGGTTGGCGGCTTCCATAGGCAGTGTGCTAGGTTTGGATCCGGGTGCTGGTGCATTTTTGTTGTCCCTGGCCCCAATTTTCTTTTAAAATTTTTGCATCCCCCCATCATGCACCCCCCTGGAGTTGAGAATCCTTAAGTAGGGGGTGCAGGGGGCTCAGTCCCCCACATAAAATATTTAAAATACAAGTCCCCAGTGCTGTTTTGCTGTGCGCTGGGGAGTTAGAGTACCAAAATTGATTTTCAGCACTCTGACTTCATGATAATGCCAATTGCCTTTAGGCTTTCACCATTATCACATGGAACCAGGCTGCAAATTGATCAATGTTAAATTGAGCATAGCTTATAGGGCCAAGTACTGCCTATCTCTAACTGCCTGACAATCCACAGCACAAGGTGTACTCCTGCTGGGTCTCACATATGGCCTTTTGGCATAGCCAATTGCAAACAAAACTGTCCTCTTTACATAGGACACAACATACAATAAAACCCAAGAAGGAGCTCCAGGGGGAAGGGGTTCAGCTAGCCTTGATAGAGAAGGGGGAGAAGGATCTGGAGGTGATTATTCTTTTGAAAACAGCTTCATAGCTCAGCTCATACAGGGGCTGACTCAGAAAGGACTTTGGACCTCATACAGAATAATGGGGAAGTGGTAAGGAATCTAGAAGTGAAGGAACCAGTTGCTGAGAGTGACCACTACTCAGTGTGGTTCATGAACATGAGGAGGGATACAGAAGGCATGGGTACAAGGGTAGTTAAGTTTAGAGGTGCAGACTTTAGGTTGATGAGGGAAATACTGAGAAAGCACCTAGCAGACATCCAGCAGCACATGGATGCAGATCACAAATGGAGCATTATAAGGATAGGGTTGGCGGAGGCAACAGGGACCTGCACTAGGACAAGAACCAAGAAGGACAGGGCAAAGAAACTCAGTTGGCTGACACCGGAGGTTAGGGAAGTGGTGACAGTCAAGAGGATGGCATTTTGGAAGTACAGGAAAACAGAGAAGGGAAACGATAAAGACATATTTAGAGAGAAGTCTAGAGAGGTCACCAGACTGGTCAGCAGGGCCAAAGTGAATAGAGAGCAGAGACTGGAGCAGGGGATCAAAAAAGGAGAAAAAGACTTCTTCCACTACATAGGGGAGAAAAGGAGAAACAAGAACCAGCTATTGAGGATCAGGAAGGATGGGGGTGGGTGGAGAAGGTGGCAGAGCAGGCAGAAGCACTGAATGATTACTTCTTCTCTGTGTTCAAGCAGGAAAAGGAGGGCAATTACCACAGGCAAGTGAGGGAATGAGTAAGGGGGAGAGGATGACAGATATAGGGATTACAGAGAGCAAGGTGTTGGGGGGGTGCTGAAGGCAATAATGGTGGACAAAGCACCTGGACCAGATGGCATTCACCCTAGAGTGCTGAGGGAAATGACAGAGGTCATGGCGGGGCCACTGGCAGACCTGTTCAATACCTCCCTGGACACAAGATGTGTACCACAGGACTGGAGAATGTCCCACATGGTGCCTTTCTATAAGAGTGGGCCAAAGGATGAACCAAGGAACTACAGGCCAGTGAGTCTCACCTTGATCATGGCAAACTCACGAAGACCATCCTAAAGGAGAGGCTCATGAGCTTACTGAAGGTACAAGGAATTCAGGACAACCGGCAATGATTTGTTGTGGGCAGGCTGTGCCAGACAAATCTGGTGGAGTTCTATGACTGTGTGACATGGGAACTGGACAAGGGCCATGCTGTGAATGTCCTGTACTTGGATTTCAGTAAGGCCTTTGATTCAGTGCCACATGGGAGATCAGAGAGGAAGTTGGAGAATGTGGGGGCCGGACCAAAAATGGTTACCTGGATCAAAAACTGGCTGAGGGGAAGGCAGCAAAGGGTGGTGGTGGGGTAGGGAACTCTCATTACCAAGAGCAGTGACTAGCGGGGTACCACAGGGATTAATGCTGGGACCAGTACTGTTTGGGATTTTCAATGCAGATATCTCAAACTGGATCCGGAGTAAAATCAGTCTGTTCGCATATGATACCAAGATGGGAGCAGTGGTAGATGGCATGGGTTAAGGGGGTTGTAGGAGGACCTGAATAAACTACAAGAGTGTGCGGATAAATGGCAGCTGAGGTTCAATGCCAAGAAGTGCAAGGTTCTGCATTTTGGAGCCCGGAACCAGGGGAAGGATTATTACTTAAATGGAGTACAGTTGGGCTGTTCCACGGAAGAGAAGGACCTAGGGGTAATCACAACAGGGAGCATGAACAACTCTGCTCAATGCAGAAAGGTTGCAGCAAAAGCCAACAAAATGTTGGGGTGTATAGCTTGAGGGATCTCCTCCAGAAGGAAGGAGGTTATCATGCCTCTTTATAGGTCACTGGTCAGGCCCTACCTGGAATACTGTGTGCAGTACTGGTGCCCATTCCTGAAGAAGGGTATCAGATTGTTGGAGGGAGGTACAGCATAGAGCTACAAAAATGATCCAGGGAATGGAGGGTAAGACCTACGAGAAAAGGCTGAGTGAGTTGAATATGTACTCTCTGGTGGAGAGAAGGGACAGGGGAGACATGACTAAGACCTTTAAGTACCTGAAGGGAATAAATAAGATGAAGAGGGGATTTTCAGAGGAGGACGGGGAGGGATACGAGAGGTCATCGATTGAGATTGGAAGGAGGTAGGTTCAAGAGGGAAATGAGGAGACATTTCTTCACAGAAAGGTTGGTTGACAGTGGATTACCTTGCCGGCTGAGGAAATGGCCTGCAAAATGGTTGACCGCTTCAAGAGGGGGTGGAATAGGAGAAGGGACAATGGAGTGGGGGGGGGGAGAGGCAGCGGCTATTTAGGGCACTAGCTGCACACCTGAGCAGATTTGATAGACTGTGATGCCTGTTTCTGCTGGCATTTTCATATGTTCATTTTATAACAAGTTCAATAAACAACTCAACACAATGCAGGAAGGCAGCTGCAAAGGCCAACAAAATGCTGGTTTGTATTGCCAGGGGTATATGCTCAAGGAGAGGGGAGGTGATCCTGCCATTGTATAGGTCACTGGTTGGGCCACACCTGGAGTACTGTCTGCAGTACTAATGCCCATACCTGAAGAGGGACATTAAGTTACTGGACGGGGTGCAGCACAGGGCAACAAAGATGATCCAGGGACTAGGGGACATACCCTATGTGAGCAGGATGAGGGAGTTGAACATGTACTCACTGGAGGAAAAGAGAGATGGGGGGATATGATTAAGGGGTAGGGACACTCATGGTCACAATCTCGGATTAGAGGGGGGAAGGTTCAGGAGGAAAATGAGAAGACGCTTTTTCATGGAGAGAGTGGTGTCTGGGTGGAACATGCTGCCTGTGGAAGTGGTATCCTGTAGAACAGTGGACTGCTACAAAAGGAGATGTTATTAAGAGGGAGGGTCAGGGGACGAGGGGAGGGGAAGGGCAGCTGCAGTATAAGGGTTGCTAGCTGCACACTTAAGCAGACTCAATAGACTATAAGGCCTTTATCTGCTGGCTAATTCGTATGTTCGTATATGTTTTTGCCCTGGCCTATCCAAAGCTCATGCACCACTGCCTCATTTATGCTGGGCTGGGCTGGTCTTTCTCCGTTGGCTAATGATCCCTTGCTATGGGCTGTTCTGTTGACAAACTCCTTGGAACAGGCCCCCCGTATTTCCTAGTAACATATTTGCAGCATGTGTTCCCCATATACTTGCAAAGATCTGTGGCCTTCCAACTTCTCAATTTTCTCATTAAACATCAGTGTTCCACTGGCCTAAGGAAACTGGCTTTTGCATTGTATGGCTCTACCTTCTGGAACTCCCTTATCCCAGAACTGTGGCTTTCTCTCAGCCACCTACTTTTCTGTAAGGCCCTAAAGTACTCTTTGTGTCAACCCAGCCCATGTTTATGCAAGTAACCTCTGGACCAGTTGCCCTTGAACTACTTGCATTTTCTGACTCAGTTTATCTGATGTGTATGTATTTTGTATGCTGGTTATTACTGCACACTCTACCCTTGTATCTTTTGTACCTGCTAATATTTATTGTTGTATTGCTGCCTAATTCATGGGGCTGAATTCCAGAAGGGGATACAGGGCTTGCGTCAAGTCCTGTGTGCAATGCAAAGGGTGTTGCAGATGAGCTAAAGCTCCTCAGATGCAGAGCGGTCCCATCCTCAAAGGAGTGGTGCATTTGTGACATTTTCACCACTTTACGGCTGTGTGCATCACAAGTTTGGCGCAAGCCCACACAACCCTAGACGCAACACTAGACCAGGGAGAAGGTGATCTAACTCCCTGTGTCCTGTGTCCTGTGTCCTGGACCTACAGTGGGGCTTTTACATCAAGCACCTTTCAGAATTGCGCTTACCATAATATTGGATGTAAGTCACAAGTTTATTTATTAGATCGTCGGTTTACAGACCTTTGAGTCAAAGACTCATTTACAAAAGCACCTCCTCAAGAGAGCAATACATCACAGCAAACAAAACAGTACATTATATAACACTTAGATTAAAAAAGCAACCAATGATACAGGAATTCACTTGTGGTACAAGCTTGGTAATAGGTAGATCACAGTAGTCATAATATAGGTACACGAGTACAACGTCAGGTAGCAACCAGGGAAAATGTATTACATTTTTTTTTTATTTAGTTGTTTAACCAGGTATAGCACAGTAAGCTGAAAGCTTTTTTACAGGAGCGACCTGGGAGCACAAGGAGGTTAAGTGACTTGCTCAAGATCACACAGTATACAAGTGAAAGCTGAGGGATTCAAACCCAGGTCTGGTCTGCTAGATGTCACCAAATTTGCAGCTCAGGGCCTTAGACCACTGTGCTATACTGGCATTAGTCAGCAAATGTTGCCTGAGACCCCAGGCATATACAGTAAAAGTAGACAGGGCAAACCCAGCCTAGGGGTGAGCGTAAGGGGCAGGTGGGGGATTATGTGCAGCTGCAGCAGCGAATGCTTGTCAGATGGCTTCTGAGGGAGACTTTAAAAGGACCAAGCTTAGTGGAGTCAGCTATGTTGACTGGGAGGGAACTGAAGCAGGAAGGAGCCCAATAGCAAAAGGATCTCTGGGCCACAGAGGTCCTTACCCTGGGGATAATAAGGGAGGTTTTGACAGTGCTGCGGGTGGAGACCGAGGGGGAAGCACGCTGCAGGGAGGCATTGACCCGGGGGGGGAGAGAGCCCTAGCAGGGTCTTTTTTACAAGAAGGCAGGTTTGGAAGTGGAGTCTTTCTTCAAGGTTGAGCAAGTTGGTGGTGGAGTACAGTGCCTAGGGGCTCCCAGCATTAGCCTGCAGGCTTTGTTTATAGAGAGCTGGATTCTTGCAAGCACAGTGTTGTTGGCTGTAGCATAGATGGACAGCCCATAGTCGATTAGCGACAGGACAGAGGAGGTGATTGCCAATCTAAGGGCCTCTTGTGGTAGGCAGTCCCTATGGTGGTATAACAGTCCAATCCTGACATTAGTGGCAGCAGAAAGGGCTTTGATATGGGAATGGAAGAAGAGTGCTGAATCAAAGGTAATGCCCAGATACTTGAAGGAGGAAACCTGCTCAATGGGGTTTAGTGTGTTAGGCAGTATCACGAAAGGGGCACCACTGGCTTTGCCTTGGCAATGCGAGAAGAACATAGCTTTGGTCTTTTTTAGGTTCAGGACTAGCCTGCACCAAGTTGCATCAAATACCTCACCGCAAGTCCCCTGCAGCCCTGCAAATTTTTGTAGAATCCAGCCCATGGTGTCTATCTATTGTAACACCCTGATGACATTGCTGTAAATTGTGTTACTGTTACTCTGTAATTCTCCCAGGTCATGCCTGAAAATAAGCATATTATGTCTAATGTATCTTACCTGATATCAAAAATAAATACATAGATCTCCTTATTCCCTACTGCCCCTCTCGTCACTCCGATCCACCGACGAGGGATTGCTAGAGATTCCCAGGGTTCATTTAAAAACATCTGGAGCTTGTGCATTTTCGTATGCAGTGCCTGGTCTGTGGAATTCTCTACCTCATGGGATATGTAGCTGCCTGACCGTCGAGAGTTTTAAAACTGAGTTGAAGACTTTTTCATTTTCAAAAGCTTATGGCGTATGATTTTATATTGTTAATATTATATTTGTTTTAATTATTGTTATTTGTAAAGCGCTTTGATCTCTGGAAAAGCATTTTTAAATAAATTTTTACTTACTTACCTACTTATTTACATAAATTAATAGGAACCAAATATGTGATTATTTGCATAGCTTTCATAAATGGGGGCTTGACATATTGTAAATTGTTATATATGGATAATGTTTTAAGATTTTCTCATGACCTCTGGTCTAAGCAAAATAAGAGTTATTCATGCTTCGTTCTTTCTTACACCATGAAAGCTTGGCTGAGCTTTGAATCCTTTTTGACTTCATGTCTCTTTCTTTCACTGACACCATGTTCACACTAAAGCAAACATTAATCTACACATAGTGTGTCTGGCATCTACTGGCCAAACCCTTAAAATACATAGCACAATGGCAAAAAAAGTGCACTAGAAACTGTATTTTATTTATTTAAAAATTGCTGACCAGGGAAGGCACACTAAGCCATGACTCATTTCCAGGTGCGGCCTGATGAAAGGGAATATGGGATACAAATTACAAAGTACAAACACAGTTTGGAGTTACAATGAAGTGCAAATCAGTGAACATGATTAATACAGGATTAAGTGCAAGATGAGAAAATGAGGCAGGAGCATCAAATTGGATGTTTCAGCCACATCTACACTGGGGTGTGATGCAACTGCAAGGGGAACAGTCAGGGAAAGAGGAAAGAGGGACATTACAACTGCCCAAAAACATATTTTGCTCATCCCATGATCCCTATCCTCTCTACTCTTTTTGGCCCCCACAGCCTCTGCTTCTTCCTGGACTCACCCATCACCACCACATATAGTTGCCTGTTCCTCAGGTCCTCCAGCATCTGGGGACTTGTGTAGCCCTTCTCTGGGAGTCCACTTGTTCTTACCATAAGTAATACCAAGCACCTTTATGTCTGAGACACTGACTGAGGTAACTATATCAGTGTGCTGGTGGTGGGGTGGCATGGAATGATCTTCAGTACAATCATCTGGCACGAAAGAGCCATAGTTTTTTCCTGTCATAGTATGGAATCTCCCTTAGAATCATTCACCACATTACCCTTCTGGGCATGGTGACAACCCATTTTTTTACCCTCTTTAACAAATCATGGGAGGATGGGGTGGTATCTGAGGACTGGAGAAGGGCAGATGTGATTCCCCTTCACAAAAGTGGGAGCAAGGCAGAAGCAGGAAACTACAGACCTGTTAGTTTAACCTCAGTGGTAGGGAAAATGATGGAATCACTTCTGAAGGAAAGAATTGTTGAGTATCTAGTGGCCAGAGGGGCACAGGACCCAAGGCAGCATGGATTCACAGAGGGAAGGTCATGCCAGACAAATCTGATAGATTTCTTTGACTGGGTGACCAAAGTAGTTGATCAGGGAGGGGCTGTGGACATGGCCTACCTAGACTTTAGCAAGGCATTTGACACAGTCCCACACAAAAGATTAATATACAAGTTAGCCAGCCTGGGAGTGGGTCCCAAGATGACAGCCTGGGTAAAGAATTGGCTGGAGAATAGGACACAGAGAGTAATAGTAAATGGAGTCCACTCTGAAAAAAGGGGGGTTAGTAGTGGGGTACCGCAGGGTTCAGTATTAGGACCGGTCCTCTTCAATGTCTTTATAAGCGACATTGCAGAGGGACTGGAAGGAAAAGTATGTCTCTTTGCAGATGACACAAAGATCTGCAACAGAGTTGATGCAAAAGGTGGAGTGGAAAGGATGAGAAGGGACTTGGCAAGGTTAGAGGAATGGTCAAATGTATGGCAGCTTAGATTCAATGCTAAGAAGTGCAAGGTAATGCACCTGGGAAACAAAACCCAGGGGAAGAGTACACAATGGGGGGTGAGATACTAACAACAACAAAAATGGAAAGGGACCTGGGGGTAGTCATATCAGATGACCTAAAGGTGGGCAAGCAATGTGAGAGGGCAGCAAGGAGGGCTGGGGGGATACTGGGATGCATAGGGAGAGGCATCACTAGTAGAAAACAAGAAGTTATTATCCCTCTTTACAGACAGCTGGTGAGACCCCATCTGGAGTACTGTGTGCAGTTCTGGAGACCAAATCTCCGCAAAGACATAGACAGGATGGAAACTGTCCAGAGGAGAGCAACTAAAATAGTGCAGGGTCTGCACCAGAAGACATATGAAGAGAGA
The DNA here is from genome assembly GCA_016271365.2 of Neoceratodus forsteri. Lineage (NCBI taxonomy): Eukaryota > Metazoa > Chordata > Ceratodontiformes > Ceratodontidae > Neoceratodus > Neoceratodus forsteri. Next base: position 70,614,976 of record CM028133.1, read on the forward strand.
CTTAAGGAGCTTAATATGCATAGCCTCGAGGAAAGGAGGGAGAGGGCAGACATGATAGAAACTTTCAAGTACCTCAAGGGAATCAACAAAGTCCAAGAGGGTAGCATTTTTCAAAAAAAGAGGTGTGCAGGAAAAAGGGGGCACAATTTGAAGATAGAAGGGGGGCTGCTCAGAGGTAATTTAAGGAAGTATTTTTTCACAGAGAGGGTTGTGGATGTATGGAACGGTCTTCCAGAGGAGGTTGTGGAGTCAAAAACAGTGGTGGAATTCAAGCATGCATGAGACAGTCATAAGGCAATTCTAGGGGGTTGGGGTAGGAAGAAGTAGGCTGCTGGTTAACTAGGATCTGCAGCTTATCCATCAGGTAGGGAAATGGGCAGACTGGGTGGGCCAAGCGGTCCTTATCTGCTGTCAAATTCTATGTTTCTATGTTTTTAACTTGTTCTACTTTCTTCCCAGCCCCAGGACCCACCCCCATCAGACTGACCTCAGACCCAGCCCCATCACCCTCCTTCTCTGGGTCTAACCATTCTCCTATATATTCAGTCCTGACTTCCCTTCCAGAGTGGGGCTGGCGGGGGAGGGGAGGGGAGGTGGTACCTTATTCTCCTGGTGGAACTCCAGCTTGGTTGTCGGGAGAATGCTGCAGTCAGCAGTGCAGGATTTGCAGTGGAACACAGGCATCTTCTTGACAGATCCTGGTTGTTTACTCCTTTTTCCATCTCCTGTCCCCTGTGCATCTTGTGGCCCGCAATGCACATCACCACACACACAGTCTCAAATTAAAGTCATGTATCTGATCCAGCCCTCCAATGATAGCACTTTCCATGGTCACCCAGCAGCACAGCACTGGAGACAATACCCTCCAAAGGTGGGGAGCTTCCCCAGGGGATACTCAATCCACCTTTTCCCTGCCAAACCGTCAACATCCCTGCTCTGTTCCCAAACCCAGGATGCCGGTGTCACAAGTGGTAGCATTATCACTGCTCCAGCAGGCTGTTCATTAACTCAAATGTTGGCAGGCATATGCAATGTATGTTACTGCGTACACAATATTTAAACTGGGGTAGCATTTGTAACAGTTTTCTTTTGTTTCATTTGTTTCCTTGTGGCAATGCTGAACCCACCCCTAATAGGTAATTTCCAAGCTGCCTGCATGGGGGCAGGGAGGGTAGGTGAGTTGTGCTAACATTGGGGGTGTGACTGGCAACTTAGTAAATACAATTGGTTGAGCCCAGGTGTGGGTGCATCCGCTGTGGGCTTTTCAAAGAATTTAGCCATGAAAAGGCTGTTTTTCAGTCTCTTGATTCCTTTGTTCATGAGATTTTGTGAATTTAACTGAACTCAGAGAGATGAATGGTCTGGATGACTGCGACCACCACTAACATGAATTGTAAGCAGAATTTAAAGCACTGCTGGTGGCAGCTGAAACAGAAACACCGGACCTACTCAAGCGTGGTGGCCGCAGCGTAGATAATGGAGAGAGAATGTGAAGCAGCAGCAGCCAGCACCAGAGAAATTTTGCTCAACTCCAACTTTCATCCCATCATGGATAACAGCAATTAAGAGACAGTATTGCAGAATGCAGATTAAGTCTCCATCATGCTCTTCATTGTCCTCTTTTCTGCCTGTGATTCCTGTGTCTGACTCTTGACTCTTTTGAAGTCTTGAGGCAGGTCAGACTAATTACAAAGCTGCACCATTAAATGCAAGAAAACTTTAAAGGCTATTTTTTGTTTTTTTTAGTTTGTTTCTCCTTTAGGTCCCCACCAGTCAGCATCCATCTTTCAGTCACCCATCCAGCCCCACACCCTGACATCAGGTAGCTAGACCCTTCCTCCCCCATGGTTTACCCTCCATGGCAGGGTGGCGAGGAGCCTCCCATCTCTCAACTCACTGTTGTTATGGAACCTGCTGTGGTGTTGGACGCTGCTATTGATATGGTTTCTGATCATGATGTAGCTTCTTGTATGGATTCTGCCACTGTACAACCTGAGGAACCTGTTACTGTAAGTGCTTCTGCTGTTCTTGACCTACCTGAGGTTGTACCTGATTTACCAAGTGAAACAGATTCTGATGCGGCGGACCGCCGCCTGATTGAACAAATCAGGCCTTCTGTGGGCCCAGTGTCAGAACAGGAATGGATTTTGAGACAAAACTTTACTATTGAAGAGCGTTTATTTTTTCAAAAGCAGGCACAGTTGGAAACTTCACTTCTGAAGTTGCGTTCTGACAGCAACTGTTCAAATGTCAAAACAGGCCAACTGAGTGCTGCTGATGTATGTGCTCCTCCAGAAAACCAAAAAGCTGGGCAGTGCTTGTCGAAGTCACTGAATTGGCTGGAACCTTGACTGCTTCTCCTGTACAACTGCCTTCCGCAGATATTGTGCCAGGAATGGCTCTTACAAGCCATGATAAGCTTGGTCTAAGACACTCTGTGGAGACGGCGGCTGCTGGGGAGTCTGAATGGTCAGTTCATACAGTGCTTTATGAAGTCAGCTGCCAATACAACAAGCTAACAGGTCAGTGGTCTTCTGGCACTATGCCTATCACTATGCCAAATGTGACTAAATCTATCTCTAAAACATCAGTAGCTGACGCTGACACCTCAGCTTTGGATATTCCTTTGGATTTAGAATTGACACAAAATCCAGAACACCTTCTTCTGAAACAACAAACTTTACCTCAGTCTGTCTGCCTTCCATTGCATCTTCCAAGCCCCAGAGGCCCTTGAACTTGATTAATAAAACTGCACCCAAAACTTTTGCTTCGCTGTTTAAAACCCCCATATTTCCTGCAAAGAGACATATTGCTGTTCGTCTAACATATATTGGGGGACGGACTCTCCTCTGGACAGATTTTTGTTGCGAAAATGCTTTTGAAGGACTCAATGAAATTCTTTGCAACTGAACTTTATGGCTTGATTCATGTATTAGGAGAGACTTCCTTTGATATCAATTTTAAAATTGCTTGGGGTTTGGAACGTTTTTGAGTTAAATCTAATAATTAAAAAAAATCTTATTTATTGTCCTCCTTTCTTGTAACCCCCTTATCTAAACCAATGCACAAAATTATTACTGTGCTTTTTAGGAATGAGGGGGTGAGTGCGAAGGACCTGATTGTATGGCTGAAACACTGGTGTACTTTATTGGATGATCCTGAGGCTATCCTTGACTCAGAGAATATCTGGACTGGGGGTTGGAAGGTGAAAGTAATGCTAATGACTTCTGATACCGGTCCTGTTCACTTACCTAACTCTTTTTTTCTAGGTTGAGATAGAGGAATCCTTTTCAATGCCGAACAACCAAAAATGTGCTATAAATGTGGGTCTTTGGAGCATTTAATTAGTGTTTGTGATCAAGCCAAGTGTGTCATTTGTGGCGATATGGGTCACTTAAGTACAGACTGTCTTAATGAAAGCAAATGTAATCTTTGTGGGGAGTTAGGTCTCACATTTTAAAATGGTGCTGTTGCAGCCCATAATTCTCCTGACCAGGTTGATGGAGCTGAACAGTGTTTGCTAATTGCTTTAGCACAAAAGAAAACGGGTTGCCCAGGGCTTAATACTACTTCAAACTCAAATGGTTCTATTGTTTCTCCTTCCTTTCCCCCTCCTGTTGTGCCTCTGTTCGCCCCCCCTCCCCAGCAGCTCTGGCTGCAATTGCTGGCCCATCCTCTGTGACTGAGGGACTACAGCTGCCTCCTGTGCAGGACTCTCCTTCCCCATCCCAATTGTTGATTGAATCTGTCATCCCCCCCCCCCCCACTCCAGGAAAGAAGGCTGGTGGCAGGGTAACTAGACAATCTATCCAGGATTCTGTGGACAAGGTTACACTTCCATAGTCACCAGTCATTCCTGTTTCTAATAAATCTGATGTGCTGCAATCTGAGCACTCTGATGGGATTCTGAATTGTCCTCCGTGGACTCCTCTGTACCTGAAGGCACTACTGATACTGAGGGATTGGCTCAACCCAAGGGACAGCAAAAGTGGAAGGCCAAGGTTAAGTTGAAAAGTATGGACAGGCTTAGCCAAGAGTCCTTACAAGCAAACTTGATGACTGAACCTTTTTCTTTCACACCATTAATGTGAATAGTATTAAAAGGGTGGCTAGACAGCAAATTATCTTTTCCGTATTAGCTCATTTTCAACAGGGTTTCTTTTTTTTTGCTGGCTACCCAGTTACATACTCTGCATGAAATTCAATTAGCCTCTAAAGCATGGTATTTGGCTCCATCTTTCTGGTTCTTAAGTATGGAGACTTGTGCCAGTTTGGGCATTCTCATAAAGTATCCTGACACTAAAATTTTAAAACCTTTTAATTTACTTTCTGGCAGGGCCATGGTCTTGGATGTTTTTATCCAGAATGCGCCTTATTGTTTAGTTAATATCTATGCCCCTCAACAAAAAGCTCAGAGATGTGCCTTATTTAGGTTGCTTGAACCCTACCTACATACCACTTATCAGGTTGTTTTTGCTGGAGACTTTTTTTTTGCTCCTCTCCTGCACCCGGACCATCTCTCCTTTGGGCCTCCACACAAACTCCCCACTGCAGCTACTCTCTGACCCCTACTGCCCCATATTGCAGTCAACCCCAGGTAACCCTAGTGTATCCCTTCACCAGGCGGATCTCTTACCTCCGTAGGAGAATGTCCCTGGCTACCAACTAATGATCCTGGGGTGCTGCTGGGATGGCATATGGAGGTCCGGTAGCCCGGTGGTGAGGGTTCTGGAGGGCCGTCACCCGATCGGCCTGGTGCCATTTTTCCACTTTGCTCCCCTGGGAAGCGACATGCCACTGATGTCATGGCATACTCTGACATCTGCCACTCCCCTTAGTGTACTGGGGCCAACATCCTGCCATACTCTTAGCCTCCGTCAGGAATCAGCAGGCGCCGAGCCACGTATCCACCCTCCCCCCGAGAAGATGCTCATTTCCTTCTCCCCTGGCTGGCCCTCCAGCAACCCGAGTCCATTCCCAAACCCGGGTCACTGGCGTCACAAGCGGAAATCCAACCGCTGTGCTGGCAGTCTGGCTGCTGGAGATTTTAATTGTCCCATTACAGCAAAATATGGTAAGCAATACTGTGATTCTAATTTATAGTCTCAAATAATTCATAAAGCAAAGTTATTAGATGCAGCTTATCACCTCACTAATTTGGACTTTCCCACTTTCCATAAAGGAACATTGACCTCCAGAATTGATTACATTTTTATTTCCCCTACTCTCACTTTGAAAAAAGCCACAGTATCAGCTTTGGAATTTACTGACCATCATATTGTTTCTGTGACCACTGGGGTCACTGCTAGACAACAGAGAGGTTTTGGATTTTGGAAATTTAATACTTCTTTGCTATCTGACCCACATGTTTCTTTGCTCCTTCATAACTTTATTTCCACATGGAAGTCTGTGCTTGTATTTTTTGATACTCCTACTTTGTGGTGGGAAGACACTAAATTTGAATTGAAAAAATTGTGTAAGTGGCTAAGTATTGGGGTTGCTAGGACTGCTTACCTTGATCACTTGCATAATAGAAGACTTTTGCAACAATTCCATTCTATCTCTTTTGAGACAGGACAAGATTTGACTTCTCCAGTCTCCCAAGTTTCTATGGAAATGGTTCATTTTTATAGAAATAAGGCTAAAACTCTATTATTTCAGCAACAATTTTGTGTACAGGGTAGTTTGGCAATGGCTTGTCCTTATGAACATTGGCAGACTCAACTGCAAAAGAAAACCATCCCTGCAGTTTGGGACCTGCTCGGTATTGAGTATCATGACTAAAGGGACATTATTAGGGTAGTTACTGATTATACCAGACATATAGTAATTTGGAGGTATCTAATGAGGGATTGCAATTTTTTTTACATGATTTGGATATCCCTTTACTGAATAACTTGGATGTGCAGCTTTTAGTTGCTCCTATTTCAATTTTGGAAATTAAGACAGCACTTTCCTCCATGGCTGGAAAAAAATCTCCTGGTCCAGATGGTATTCCTATGGAATTGATAAAAATTGTTGGTAATCTTTGCTTAGAGGAATTGGCTCTAGTTTTTAATGATATCTTGAATATTGGAGCTGTTCTTCTATATATGAATATGGGGAGTCCGACTTACCTTTATAAAAATGGTGATAAGTTGGATTTAGGTAATTGGTATCCAATCACACTGCTGAATTCTGATTTTAAACACTTATAAAGATTATGGCAAAATGACTTTCAGTGGCAGCTGTGAAATGAATATCCTCAGTACAGGCTTATGCTATTCCTGGCAGAAAAAAATCAAACCCTACTTTTTTTACTGCGGGAGTTGGTTGAGCAGGGAGAAATTGGGAGCCCTAGATGGTTAGGTAACCATCTTTCCCTTGACCAATCTAAGGCTTTTGATGGGGTGAATCATGATTCCATATGGATCATTTTGACTCATTATAATATCCCTGTATGCATGATTAACTGGTTGAAAAGTCTATATCAAACGGCTACTGTTAGCCCTGTTATCCAGGGTTGAAAGGGTCCCTTCATTCCTTTATAAAGGGGTGTATGTCAGGGTTGTCCCCTTAGCCCAATCTTATATCTTTTTTTTATTGATTCTCTTTTGTGGAAAATTAATAATTCTATGGTGGTTCAACATGTTTCGTTCAATGGTCAAACTATTCCATATAAAATTATGGCTTATGCGGATGATATGACACTTTTAGTGCATGATGAGCCTTTCATTCATTCCAGTTTAGCTCTTTGTACAACATTTGGAGAACCCATAGGAGCTGCTCTTAATATTAATAAATGTATTGGGCAAAGGTTACGATACTCTTTACATACTTCAGGACTCATTGCAAGAATCACTATTACACTAGGCCCTCTTAAAATCTTAGGGTTGTATTCAAGAAATATTGATTTGGATATCTTTAATTGGGAAAAGAAACTTGTTATGGGAAAACAAAAAGTTCTAATGTGGAACAGATGGAAATTTAGTAAAAAGAAAAGGGTGTTTCTCATCAAAACTTGTTTAATTCCTATATTTTATACCTCAGTTATGTTTTCCTCCCCCTAAATCCTTGGAGGTTGGGCTTTTAGGAATTTTTTTTCAGGCCAGTTGGGGTAGTCACCTGAATCCATTAAGAAGAAATATTCTTTATCTCCCCATTAAATGAGGTGGATTGAATATGCCTAATCCCATTCTTTTTTTCAACAGTTTTTTTTTATATAACAATATTCTACCCTTGTTGACTGGTGATACTAAAGGTTGGGAAATGTTCCTTATGCCAAACTGTGTGCAATGGCTCACATTATGGGATGCTCAATTACTGAAATGTTTTAAGAGATCTGCGGTAATTCCTGAATATGTTAGATAAACTTTTTAATGGATTAAACAATGGCACCTTTTGGTACATCATGTCCTGACTCTGTCCAGGAAACAATTGTATTTTTTACTATTGGATACTCTCTGTCAGATAGATATTGTTTTTGATAAATGTCCGTTGGGCTATAGGAATACATTGTTGAGTTTTTTTTAAATAATAAATATATCCCAGATACTATTTGGGACTTTCACTGGTTAGCCTGTCATAGCAGAATTAATGTCAAGTCTAACCAAAAACATAAGGTCCAACAGGACAGGTTTTGTGCTTGACTAGAATGTATACAGCAAGAGGAAACAATTGAGCAGCTCTTATGCTTCTGTACTTTTATTTCAGAATTTTGGGCCCTAGTGGCACATAAATGGGGAGATACTAAAATTTTAGCAATCTCTTTTGAGAATTTAATGTATGGTATTTTTGATATTTCTTGGACAAGCAAATGACATTCTAGTACATTGCAAATATTAATGGCTGTTTTTTAAATGGCATATTTGGTCTGCTGAATGTGCTTTCACACTACAACAATGAGAGGAGAATTTACTTGAACTGCTTAGGAAAGTAGTGCACCATATGAGACACATCTATGTTAGTGAGAAATCTTTAATATCTGAAAGTCAATTGCTTGAATTATGGTTTGGATTCCCTTGGATCACAGACACTGATGCTCCTATTACATGAACAGATATTGTACATTTAATGTTTGACTGTACTAGCAAAATGTCCTTGTCTTCTTTGAATGTTTTTTGTTTTCCATATTCTTTCTTTCATGTCATATCTCCTTGGTTCTTTTGAAGTGCTTCATTCTTGGTTCTTTTTTTCATTGAATGCTGCAATTTTGTAACTTTTGTAGAATTTTTTTTGTTATAATACTTTGTTTGGATTTTTACTTTGTTTTCTTCTAATAAAAACTTCCTTTGCTCTTTTTTGATAAGTGCCATGGGTTCTTCAACATCCACCTGAACTACCACCAATCCAGGCAGATGGGACCTTGGTTTAATGTCTCATCCGAAAGACGGCACCTCAGGATTGCAGCACCCCCCCCCATGCTGCACTACAGTGTCAGTATTGGGATATTAACCCAAATGCCTGGTGTGGGGGATAGAACCCACAGCCTTCTGCTCTCCTGGCCTCAGAGGTGAATATGCTACCTGCTGGGTCACTGGCACTTCCCCCTATCATTCCACATATGCCTTACACTGTGTTCCTGGTCTATTATACTGTGATACTGCTATTTTACACTAACATGTAGATTTAGGCACCCATTATATAAGCATGAGTGCCAGGAATGTGCTTTGCTGCTAATATATGCTAAGGTTTACATATTTTATAGGATTATATCATGCATGATTATTATACCTCACTATAATGCATTACGTTTGTCTTTTACATATATTCTATATAAAATCTACCTAATCACTGATAAGAGGACTCTTAGGGATCATCAGTGATTACTGTATACATGTTTATATACTTATACTACATATCCTCATATAATCATATGTAGTAGTAGCCTGTCAGCACTTCTCCTTGTTTAAGCTGACAGGGAGATATCCTTTGTTTTGTCTTGCATTTAGGCAAGTAATTCCACATGCAGTTTGAGCCTGTCAGAATTTCCTTTGTCTAAGCATCATGCTGACAGTAGTATATCCTTCGTCTCACATTATACTCATTAATCAGTCTGTCTCCTAATTCATTATCCAATGGAAATGTCTTATATAATCTTGTTTATAGTACAGAACCAATATATCTGCTGCCGGATGTTATCAGTAGCATATAACCTTGTGCAACCTAACTCCTCATGAAGATCCTGGAAATTCTTGAGATTTTGTACATTCTTCAGGAGACTGGTGAGAATCCATCTCTCTTGTGATTTTCCTGTCACATGCTTGGTGTAAGTATTGTAATAAATTATTATTACTTCTGCTTGGGTGGTTGTTTCTTTGGCTGACACTGTAGGCATGAGATTAGAGCAGTGCAGTAGGACTTTGTAGAGTTGGGGAGGGGCCTAAGACAAGTAGCACACACAGTAGCCTTCTCAAAGGTGCTGCCTGTCAATGGCAAGGGGGAGGCAAGGGTACTTTGCACCATGCAGTTTAATGAATGGTTGAAAAAATGGTGTGGAGCACAGGGGTTTGGCTTCATTGGGGACTGGGGTTCCACCTGGAAGGACACCAGCCTATACTGGCAGGATGGTCTGCATCTGTCCAGGAAGGGAACAAATCTTTTGAGCAATCGGTTTAAATGCTTCATTGGCAAGCTTTTAAACTAGTCAAGGGGGGAGGCACTGATAAGCAGCAGGAAAATCCCAGCCTCTCCCTACAAAACAGGGTACTAAATGAGAAAAAGACCGAGGTAGAAATGTCAGTGGGGGATGCTGCAACAGAAGGTAAAGCCATCAAAAAATGGAGAACAATGAGTACCAATGCCCGTAGTCTGGGTAACAAGCTTCCTGAATTAGTGGCCTTGATGGAGGAGGAGGAACATCTGGATATCGTAGCAGTCACAGAAACATGGTACACACAAAACCGTGACTGGGACGTAAACATACCAGGATACACTATCTACAGGAGGGACAGGGAGGGTACAAGAGGAGGAGGAGGAGTAGCTCTTTACATAAGGGAAGGAATCAAAGCAACAGAACAAAAGGGTAAAGAGGGAGGAGAAGAAGCACTGTGGGTAAATTTGGAGACAGGCAATGGCACCACAATCCGCACAGGGGTTGTATACAGACCCCCTTCTCAGGGGGAGGAAATGGACATGGAAATGATAGAAAGTATACTTAGAATGGCGGAAAAAGGGGAGATATTGCTGATGGGTGATCTGAATATGTCAGATGTTAACTGGAGTGCAGTTGTAGCAGCCACTTTGAAGAGTGGGGTTATTCTAGATGCCCTATAGGGGGCATGCCTTAGACAACTAGTATTGGAGCCCACTCAAGAGGGAACAATCTTAGACCTGGTTCTCTCAAATGGAGATGGAGAGAGGATCACAGATGTAGAAGTGGGTAGCCATCTGGGAACTAGCGACCAAAAACAGTATGGGTTCGCAATAAACACAGCAATAGAGTCAAGCCATACAAAGGCAAAAGTACTGGACTGTAGGAGGGCTGACTTTGCCAAAATGGGTTAGTGCCTAAGGAATGCACTAGCTAATGGGCAGGAAGGAGGGGTGGAAGAACAATGGGGAATAATAAAAACTGCCATCACAGAGGTAACGAGCCTTTGTGTGAAGCAAATAAACAAACCAAAATGATGTAAGAAATCACTATGGTTCTCAAAGGAAGTGGCAGTGAAGGTTCAAGAGAAAAAGAAAGCATTCAGGAAGTACAAGGAATCACAGAAGAAGCAGGACAGAGAACTGTATCAGTTAAAGCAAAAGGAAGCTGGGAAGGCAGTCAGAACAGCAAAGGCCCAAACCGAGGAAAAGATAGCCAACTCAGTTAAGAAGGGGGATAAAACCTTTATAGGTACATCAGGGAGTGAAGGAAGACCAAGGGAGGATAGTGAGTCTTAATAAAGGGAGGGAGGGTGGGCAGAGGAGACTGTGAAAAGGCAGAGATACTAAACAAATATTTTTGCTCAGTATTTAAAAAGAAGAGGGGAGGTACCTAAAACAAACAGTAGAAACACTCTGGATACAGAAGTTGATACCAGCCCATTTACAGAAGAAAGGGTATGAAAGAACTCTTAAAACTGAAGGTGGACAAAGCAATGGGGCCTGATGGGATTCATCCCAGAATTCTAAAAGAACTAAGGGTAGAACTAGTGACACCACTGACTACCCTCTTTAACAAATCATGGGAGGATGGGGTGGTACCCAAGGACTGGAGGAGGGCAGATGTGATTTCCCTTCACAAAAGTGAGAGCAAGGCGGAAGCAGGAAACTATAGACCTGTTAGTTTAACCTCAGTGATAGGGAAAATGATGGAATCACTTCTGAAGGAAAGAATTGTCAAGTATCTTGAGGCCAGAGGGGCACAGGACCCAAGGCAGCATGAATTCACAGCGGGAAGTTCATGCCAGATGAATCTGATAGATTTCTTTGACTGGGTGATCAAAGTAGTTGATCAGGGAAGGGCTGTGAACATGGCCTACCTAGACTTTAGCAAGGCATTTGACACAGTCCCACACAAAAGATTAATATACAAGTTAGCCAGCCTGGGAGTGGGTCCCAAGATGACAGCCTGGGTAAACAATTGGCTGGAGAATAGGACACAGAGAGTAATAGTAAATGGAGTTCACTCTGAAGAAAGGGGGGTTACTAGTGGGATACTGCAGGGTTCAGTATTAGGACCGGTCCTCTTCAATGTCTTTATAAGCGACATTGCAGAGGGACTGGAAGGAAAAGTATGTCTCTTTGCAGATGACACAAAGATCTGCAACAGAGTTGATGCACAAGGTGGGGTGGAAAGGATGAGAAGGGACTTGGCAAGGTTAGAGGAATGGTCAAATGTATGGCAGCTTAGATTCAATGCTAAGAAGTGCAAGGTAATGCACCTGGGAAACAAAAACACAGGGGAAGAGTACACAATGGGGGGTGAGATACTAACAACAACAAAAATGGAAAGGGACCTAGGGGTAGTCATATCAGATGACCTAAAGGTGGGCAAGCAATGTAAGAGGGCAGCAAGGAGAAATCATGGGACAGTCATAAGGCCATTCTAGGGGGTTGGGGTAGGAAGAAGTAGGCTGCTGGTTAGCTAGGATCTTGCAGCTTATCCAGTAGGTAGGAAAATGGGCAGACTGGGTGGGCCAAGCGGTCCTTATCTGCCATCAAATTCTATGTTTCTATGTTTATAAGAATCTGTTTTATTTACCCCAGAGCTGGATTCTGGGGCACACCATGACTGATATCTTTTATCCCTGTCATGGCCTGATGATCTGGACCTGTCTTCCTCATGATTCGTCCATTACTGATGACCCATGACCCTTACTGGGTGTCTGCTGTGGTCCCTAGAGGAGGTGTAGGAACAAAACCTTTGATGGAAAAATGATTTTATTTTTATTATGAAGAATTGAATTTTTAATTATTATTATTGTTTTATATTACTTGGTATTACTTGGTATTGTGAGGCATAAGAAGGCTGATTGCCCATTGAGAATAGTCTCCACAATTTTGCGGATCATTGATTGGTGTCTGCATTATAGCCAGAGGTCAAGATTAGTTTTAAATGTTTCAAAATTAGCACAGTTAATAAGACTATCTGGTAGCTTATTTCACATCCTTGGGGCCCTTACAGTAAAAAAAAATTAATCTTCTGTTGGTATTTGCCTTTGGAATATCAATTTGCTTGGAATGTAATCTGTACACACATTTTCTATCTGCATACTTGATCCCACATTGTTGCATTAGAGTAGGGTTTTGTAAAGTTTTATAAAGGAACAGAAGATCTCCCCTGCGCCGCCTTGTTTCCAAAGACTGAAGATTTAGTTTTTGCAACCTGTCTGTGTATGACAGCTGTGCCAGATGAGATATCATTCAGGTTGCTCTCCTTTGAATGCCCTCAACTATTGCAAAGTCCTTCCTCAGATAAGGGCTCCAAAAAGGTGACCCACAATCTGAGTGTGGTACTGTAGAGGGGAATACTGCAATGTTCCAATTTGGTGACAAAAGTACAATCTAGTTTTCTAAGCAATCCACTGGAGTGTTTAACCAGTTTGTTACAGTGGTTTGCTGAGGATAGTTTATTGTTAACAATTATCCCAATGTCCTTTTCACTTTTTGCTACCTTTAGTTTGATATTGTTTAATTTATAGGACTGGAGAGGATTATTATTGCCTAGGTGGAGTACAGTACATTTACTGATGTCAAATGTTATACTATTTATATTTGCCCATTCCTCAATATTGGATAGGTCCTTAAATAATTGGTTTCTATTGTCTAGGGAATCTACCCTTCCTCCCAATTTGGTATCATCTGCACATTTTGAAAGTAGTGTAATTGAACTAGTCCTCATATCAGAAATAAATAAATTGAACAGAATAGGTTCAAGGACAGAGCCCTGTGGAACTCCACTCATCACTTCACCAAAGTCAGACAGGGATCCATTAATTCTTATCTGTTGTGTCCTGTCTGTCAGTCAGTGATCCACCCATTTAACTACAGTGGCGTGAAAAAGTATTTGCCCCCTTCCTGATTTTCTCTATTATTGCATATTTGTCACACTGGATGTTTTCAAGTCTTTAGACAAAATATAATATTAGATAAAGGGAACCTGAGTGGACAAATAACACTTTTTTTTTTTACTTATTTCATTTATTTAATGAAAAAAGTTAACCAACACCAACTGCACTGTGTGAAAAAGTAATTGCCCCTAGTTAAATCAACCCAATTAAAGGGATAATTAGAGTCAGCTGATTGAACACAGCCAGGCTTGATTACAGCCAGCCCTGCTCAATATAAACCTCACTTATTTTGGCCCTTACCATCAGAGTCACATTGCCAGCAACAAAGATTCAACAAGCACATTATGCCATGATCAAAGGAAGTTCTGAAAAGATCAGAAAACATTTTGTTGCCCCTATCAGTCTGGAAAGGTTACAAAGCTATTTCTAAGGCTCTGGGACTCCATCGAACCACAGTGAGAGCCATAATCTCAAATGGAGAACACTTGGAACAGTAGTGAACCTTCCCAGGAGTGGGCGCCTGCCAAAATTACTCCAAGGGCGCAGTGTAAAATCATCCAAGAAGTCTCAAAGGATCCTAAAACAACATCCAAAGAACTGCAGGCTTCTCTTGCTTCAGCTAAGGTCAGTGTTCATGACTCCACAATCAGAAAGAGACTGGGCAAATGGGCTTCATGTGAGAGTAGCACAGAAACCACTGCTAACCAAGAAGAACATAAATGCTTGTATCTCATTTGCCAAGAAGCACCTGGATGATCCACAAGCCTTTTGGGAAAATGTTCTATGGACAGATGAGTCCAAAGTGGAACTTTTTGAACAACATGGATCCCATAATGTCATCGTAAGCAAACACAGCATTCCACAGTAAGAACACCATACCAACAGTCAAACATGGTGGTGGTAGTGTGATGGTGTGGGATGCTTTGCTGCCTAAGGACCTGGATGACTTGCCATAATTAAAGGAACCATGAATTCTGCTCTGTAGAAAATTCTTAAGGAGAATGTCAGTCATCCTTCCGTCAGCTGAAGCTGAAGCGTAGTTGGTCATGCAGCAAGACAATGATCCAAAACACAAAAGCAAGTCCACATCAGAATGGCGAAAAGAAGTAAAATTAAAGTTTTGGAGTGGCTTAGTCAAAGTCCAGACTAAACCTAATAGAGATGCTGTGGTAGGACCTGAAACGAGCAGTTCGGTGTTCGAAAACCTACCAAATGTTACTGAATTAAAGCAGTTCTATGAGGAAGAGTGGGTTAAAATTCCTCCACAGCGATGTGAAAGACTGATATTGAATTATAGGAAGTGTTTGGTTGCAGTCATTGCAGCTAAATGTGAGCGTAACCAGTTATTAAGTGTAAGGGGCAATTACTTTTCACACAAGTGCCAATTGGTGTTGGTTAACTTTTTTTCATTAAATAAGTGAAATAAAAAAAAAAAAAAGTGTTATTTGTTCACTCAGGTTCCCTTTATCTAATATTACATTTTGTCTAAAGACCTGAAAACATCCAGTGTGACAAATATGCAATAATAGAGAAAATCAGGAAGGGGGCAAATACTTTTTCACACCACTGTAGGTTGGTGGGAATCCCTAACTATATGAGTTTATTAATTCATTTTTTGTGTGACAAGCGATCGGATGCTTTGCTGTAGTCTAAAATAATAATGTCCATGGGAATCCTATCATCAATCTGATAATGTATATGATTATAAAAAGCTATAAGGTTAGAGGTTGTTGAGTGGCCCTGTTCGAATCCGCACTGTGTAATATCATTAAGTTTTAAGGTTTGAAGTTCTATTTCAAATATAGTTTTGATAATTTTTTCTAGTAATTTATAGGGTACTGAAGTTAGACTAATAGGTCAGTAGTTTTCTGGATTTGATCGACTCCCTTTTTTGAAAATTGGCATTGCATGCCAATTGGTCGGGACTATTGATTCTTTCAGTGATTTGTTAAAAATGATATCCCATCTGGTCCCAGACTTCCTTTTTTTGCTGAGTGTCTTTAAAGCATGCTTTGTATGATTAATTGTTATACAGTGATTAGGCTGATTGACTAATTCAGTTATTTGAAGGGGATAGATGTCTATTTTTTTGAAAAGACAGAACCAAAATATTTATTTAGTTGGTCAGCAGTGTCTTTGTCTGATATTATCGGTGTGTCATCAACTATTAATGCCTCTACTTGTCTGACATTTCCTTTTTTTTTTTGTTTAGGTAGGAAAATAAAGATCTATGTCCGTCTTTAGAGTGTGTTATTTTGAATTCTAGATTTCGTTTTGACTTAAAAATTGTTGTTTTTAGTTTTTTTACAGAGGTCCTGTAAATAAATAAAATTGTATTGTTGTTTGGGTTTTTCATAAGTTTAGAGTAAATTCTTTTTTTGCTTAATTAATTTCTTTATGTTATTATTTAACCACGTGGGAATATGATCTTTGTGATTGTATTTATTTTTTGTAGGTACAAATTTAGATTCTAAATCCAGAATAGTTCTTTTAAAGCTGTTCCAAGCTTGTTCTAAAGTTAATGGTAATAATATATGGTCCCAGCATATGTTCTTTAGGTGGTTATTTATTAGATTAAAGTTGGCTTTATCATAGTTTTTTAATAATATATTGTTTCTAGAGTATTGTTGGTGGCAAGGTATACTGAATAATATAGATTTATGGTCACTGTTCCCCAGAGGGTCAGACACAGATAGGTTAGAGATATGACTGTCAGTAGTAGTCAGCAAAAGGTCCAGTATGTTGGTTTCTCTGGTAGGTCCTGATATTAGTTTTTCTAGTCCCAGGTCAATTATACATGAGATGAAGGTCTTCTCAGCTTCTGAGCCTCCAATTAAGTTTTCCCAATTAATATTTGGTAAGTTGAAATCCCCAGTATTATAACATTTCCTTTACTTGCAAGTTTTTTAATTTCTGCAAGTAACGGGTTGGTGTATTCAGGTTTAGCATTGGGTGGTCTGTAACATGTCCCAAAACGTGTTTGTGGTTGCCCTTTGAGTTAAATTGTGACCCATAAGCTTTCAGTGTCGATTTGCATATTGTTTTCAAAGGAGGGGATGTTATTCCTAACATGCATAAAGACTCCTCCTCCTTTTCTGTCAGTTCTGTCTTTGTGATAAAGCTTAAAACCTGGTATATTTTTTGCCCACTGAGATATATATATATATATATGTAGTCCCACCAGGTTTCAGTTTCTGAAATAATGTCAATGTTAAGAGCATTGATTTTTGCTTCGAGTTCAGCCATTTTGAGTATATTTAATGATCTAGTATTTAAAGATAGTACATTGCATAGTGGATGACTGTTCTGTTTATTATTTAGAGACATGGAAGTGAATCCATTCTCTGCCTTTGATATTAGTCTAAAGTTTTATGAATAAATGAAGTAATTTTCTTTCCAAGGATGGAACTTCCCCTCTTGCTTAAATGTAAACCATCCCAGCAGTAAAGGGAGGGTCTGTTGTAGAAATCCTCCCAATAAGTTAAGCATGTAATGTTTTGTTTAAGGCACCACTTCCTAAGTCATTCATTTAGGGCCTTGATCTTGTTTATGATTTCTGTGGTAGTTCTAGGTACTGGGAGGATTTCTGAAAAACACACATCACATCCTTTGTGAACCAATACATTATTCAAAGCTCTAAAATCTTTTTTGAGTTCAGTTAATGTTGTTCTGTTGATATCGTTCATTCCAGCGTGAACTATCACTAATGATTTATTTGATTGGTCTTTTAGTATAGATTTGGCTACATTAGTAATGTCAGATATTCTTGCCACTCTAAAACTAGAGCACATATGGTTACTTTTGCCTGGTTTACATATTAAACTGTCTGTGTGTTTAATAATGTAGTAACCCAGAACAAAAATTGATTTTGGGCTACGGATAAGTTTGGGAGATTTAGAGCTATCCTGTCTGTTAATCTGAGGGGCTGATACTGAAATATATTCTATAGCTATTGTGTCTGGTAAATTTATGAGGCTAATGATACGTGATGGGATGGAGGGAGGGTCAGGCTGGTCAGGTTCTGTTTCCTGAATTAAGAGGTCATGGCCTTTTTCAAATGATTCAGATCTGTTGCTTAAAAGTGGGAGTGGGGTACTGGAATATACTTGACCTCCTCTCCTTTTTGTTTTGCATCTATTTGTTGGTACCAAGGCCCATGTGTCATTTGTTGTTTCTGATTTTAATAGGTTACCTTCAGTTTGAATGACACTATTCTCATTATTTTCGGGGTTTGTAATTTCAAGGTTGGTTAACATGGGGTCAATATAATTTTCCAGGAGGGTTATATAACAGATCTTACTTCCAGTCTGGCCTGCAATTTAGCTATTTTATCATAAGAGTAGTAATAAGAATACAATTCTTACAGGTATATCCCCATACTTGTTCCCCCATACTATACATTTTGCAGTTTTGACAACAATTCACAGGAGAGTTCATGACTAATGTATTATAAACCTGTTTAGACAGTGTTGCAATGTGTTACTATGAGTGTTTCTAATTACTATCCTAGTTGTTTGCTCAAATCAAGTGTAGTTGTCTAAAAGTGTTATCTGTTTAGCCCTCAAGTATGCTGTGGCCCCTTGTTCCTGGTTTCACAGATGACATGGCAGACACATGCAGACGTGCATGTCTCAGTGCACGTCCTCGCATGCAGCCCTGCACACGCTCGCCCCGCTTGCTGGCAGAGTCCTGAAGTACCGTGAAAATTGGAAGTGAGTTGTGCCTCTGACTATTATTTTTATAAGAGACTCATTTCTGGTTAAGATTATTGTTTTCATAAGTTCCTAAGAAAAAACAGAAAGTGTTAGTTAAAGCAACAGTGCAATGAAAAAAGCTTTTCCAAAAAGCTAATTTTCTGTTGTGGTTATGAAAAATATTGGCAGAACTGTTGATTTGGGTATTCTGGATGCATTCTGTACTGTATACAGTACATTTTCATTTTTGTCTGTGTTCTTACTATCCTCGGGTCCTCAATATTGTTTTAATGCAAAAATGAGGCAGCCATTTTCTTTCTTGAGAAATAATTGTTTTAAAAATGTCATACCATTCTTAAATAATAACGGAAACTGAAAATTTCACCACCAAAATAAACTGGAAGACATCTGGCATCAATTATGAAGAAAAAAGGTAAGGTCTAATTTTAGCCCATTTTCATTGCACTGCTGCTTATATTAAACTTTAAGACAAGGTATCTGGGTTTAATGCTTAAAAGGAAAATATCTCTGTTCCCTAAGCATCCCTTTGCCATATGGTAAATGAGGTCTGAGGAAATGAAGATAAGACTCCATTTTGGTTTTTAAGCCATTATATTAGTGAACATGTTCCAAGCTAAGTCTGTAGGGTGAGATTGTCCTTAGGGGCCTAGTCATATTCCAGAGGAACATCTCTGTGATGTACAAGCCTTGCATGACAGATTTATGGGTGTTTGTACAGGGAAAGTCTTGGCCAGAGCTAGGTGTCCAAGAATACAATTGGACAGGAGGTCATGTGACTAATACAGACTTATAGAGAGAGAAACAAATGCTCCTCTGTTTAAACTTTGAATATTAAGAAAAGTATTTGCTATAACTTAAAACAACATTATGGTGCTGCTATGAAAATTAGACAGTTATTGAACACTATTATGACAAATAAGCTTACCGCGTTTCATGATTACAGGACAAAGGTTTCAGAAGTTATGATTAAAACTTATTTTAATATTATTTTCTTATTTAAAACTAGATAAATCTAGTATCTCGTGATAGCTTTTGTCTTAGGGAGTCTAAGAATAAGTCTGTATTTTGTTGCTTTAGCGAGAAATACAATCTAAAAGAATAACTGTGACAGTTATGATTTATGTTTTTAAGTAGAACAACAAATTCATGTGTTTCTACAAAAAAGTAATGTTTTAAGGACTTTAGGAATGGATTTTTCTTATAAATCTTATATCATTCTGTAACTTAGAATACTTAGAGCATGGCGGTCATTTTATTTTAAGATGTTTTATTGAAATTATGAAGTTATAACCATAATAGTGTAACTTAAAAAGTATCCATGCTAGAAATATCAGACTTACACCAATAAGACCTGCTTAAGCAAAAACACCTATATATGTAAGTTTAATGTTTAAATTAGGTTAATGAACATTTTATTAAGGAAAATAATTTTGAACTAAAAACACGTTTGAGGAGAAAGAGACATGTCTGTATGTCATCATTTAACTTCTGAGATGTCCTACCTTTCTAGTGACTCAGGCCAATCAAAATCTGGTGATGTCATCACCAGGACAGTTTATATTACTGAATTTGTCTAGTCACACCTCAGTCTAGACCAAAATATCAATGCAAAATTACCTATGTTAATTTAACTAAGAATTTTTATGGCTTTATGCTGTAGCCAGGTCAAAGAACTTTGGATCATGTCTGTTTGCAATGCAGGGACCAGCCTAAGGATAGCCAAAAGTGTATGCATTATTGCCAGAAGATCCAGATGCAAGGACATTTTCATAGTGTATGAATCAAGGTCTGCATTTTATTTGCTGAGCATTGTGAGTGAAGTAATGTTGCCTGCTGATGACTTGACACAGACTTATCTTTAAATCTCACACAAGCTATACAGCATGCTAAGCAGAAGGTGGTCTAGTGTCCTAGGGTTAATAGCAGATATACAACATGAAGGAGCCAGTGGCATAGATTATGGGGGGTGGGGGGCAAGCTGCCCCACCTCAGATGTGCACAGTAATCAGAGCAGGACTTTTGGAGCCCTGAATTTTTATTTTTATTTTGTATTGGGTCGGGTGCAACAATCAGGACTCACAACATGAGTTTCAGGAAGGTGGGAGGAACGACACGATAAGAACATGCCTGTGTCAGCTGAGTCTGCAGTCCCCTCCTTTGTACTGCAGTTTTGAAATGTTCCTGCCTGGAATTATGAACACAGTGACTGCAGCCAATCAAGGGAACATTTTCAGCCCAAAATATTCCCTTGATTGGCTGCAGTCACTGTTCCTTTGTTCAATAGCCAACTGAAGCAGCTAATGGTAGTGGGACAAGTTCACGCCCAAGTGGCAATAGTTGTTTGAGTGTGCCGTTAAGAAGCATGGAGGCTCCATGTTGTTTTTTTCTGTGTCTGACTCTGTTTGCAATCTGGGTCATCAGGACTGCATGTATGTTGTGTCGTGCATCAGTGTTCTGCCAGAAGTGTCCGATGGTCTGCAGCAGCTTGATACAGCAATCTGGAAGAGGTGGCAATGAGTGGAAAGTGACAGTGAGTGGAAGTAACAACTCAAGGTAGATTGTTCTGTGGTCTTGTTGTCTTTAGTGTTTAGGCCGGTCGGACTCGGTCAGCAGTTAAGTCTGCCCTCTGCCATTTTATTCCAAGCACTACACTTTTATTCCTTTGTAAATGCTTTCACCCCACACATAGTGCCTCCCATTCTGGTGCCCAACCACAATCATGTGGCATAATAAAGGGATGTAGTTGTCATGGAACCAAGGAGTGGTGAGAAGTGGAACACTATACTATTGAAATGGAATTCAGGAACTGGAAAGCATGCTGCTGTATAAATAAACATACAGTACTATGGGCTGCTTGATCCAGACAGGACTAACTGAGGAGTGTGATTGGTCCATATTATGTGATTGTGGAACTATTTGGACTTACAAAACTTAGATATATAAAAGTGATTTTTTGGGTTGGATATTTTATCTGGTAGTGGAATCCTGTAATCTGGCAACATATATAATTTGTAATCTGTGGTTTGCACTCTGTAATCTATATGTACACATGACAGTGGGGTGTAGACCCCCATCACAAGTGATGATGTTTCAATTTAAAGTATAGGATCATGATGATCCAAAAAAGATGTAGAGTATATTACACAGGGAAACATGACAAACGGAATGTGGCAGTGTAAAAACAATTGTTTGCTGGTGTAACCCCCCTACAAATGGGGGTTCCCAAAAGTCTTCCTCGAGCTTGCCTAAATGATCACTGCCAGGCTGGTGTTCTGCATTTAGCACTTTAAATGTTATTGTCAAAGAGTGCCTGTGTAGCTTCTATGTACTGTCACTTTAAGAGCTGCCCAGTTTGCAGTAATAGTAATCTGAAAGGAGAGGCTGAGTTTTGTCATGCTCGAGTCCCACACAGTCTGCCAGAAAATGGTTCCATTTCTGCCATCTCTAATTGTGCAGAGGGATGTAACTATTTGCTGACAATAATTCAGAGTGCTAATGATAATGCAGTTTGTTCTAACCTGCCTCTTTGCAGCAAGGACTGTTCTGATCTTCCCCACCATTTTGGTCCTGAACTGTTGGATTGGACCAATCAGTACCTGAGGACTCTGAAATGGAGCCTGGCTGAAAGAACTATGTGGGGTACAGGTTTGAGAATTGTAGTTCCAGACTGTTGGCGCCTTTTTGTAACTGGAGGGGGATATCTCGCTTGACTGACAGCTGACCTGACCAACCAAACCTTTGGATCTTAGGGAATTCCCTCTAGCTGTCTGCTGGCAAGCCAGATCTAAGTGGGGAGTTGAGAGAGAATCAGCTCGTGTGAGTCAAGCAAGCCTCTGTGTAGTTTTCGAGTGGGAGAGCTGTGGGAAGGCCTGATTTCCAGCCTGCATGTCTCTTTGCACTGCTCTGAGAAGAAGAGAAAGAGAGAGAGAGAGAGAGAGAGTCGTTATTGGACTAAATCAGAGTCTGGAGAACCAAGTAAGCCACTGAAGGGTGATCAGGCTTTACCTGAGGAGGACCGAAGATTGTGCTGAATGCGATCGGCCTGCCAGAAATCACCTTTTCCCTCCAATGTTTCTGTGGGGTGCAGAGAACTTAGCGATTACAACCAAGGAGGGCTGTGCTTGGTTCAGTAAGTTTTCCCTTACATATAAATGTACTGTGAACTGGGAGGGAATTGCGATTTGGTTCCCCATGTGGTGAACATTGTTCAGCTTGCTGGAAGTTGTATCCAGCGCAAACTGACTGAATCCACTGTTAGCTCCATGTGGCTGGGCCTTGCCACGAGGGCCCAGCTATCCTACCCTGCTGCACAGAGAAGAGCCATTGACAAGAGACCTGCCCGGGGATCAGCCCCCTGCTCCATGTCTGAACAGTAATGACGTTGTGGCAAATCGTGTGGGCCCTACTTCCCCTGGCAATCCAGAGAATTTATCTGCTGTCTCAATCGTCATACATCCTGTGTCCAGTCTTGGGTATCATGAGTAACCATCAGGGTAGCTCCCTGTAACTATCTTTTAATCTAAGTGTGTCATCTGATTATTGTGTTGTTTCTTTCTTCCAAGAACTGAGCCATCTGGCTCGGGATTACAAAAGTGTGTTGTGCAAGTTGTTTTTTCCATCACAGGGCCCCTACCAGCTGCAACGCCAGCCTGCCCTGGGCAACAGTCCTGGCTAGCCCACCTTTCCATTCACCTGGGTACCCAGAAGTGTGACTGTGTTAGGGAATCTGACTGCATGCACACCTGTGTGATTGATAGAGAAATTAAGCTAATTAACCTGATTGACCCCCTTCCTTGTTCAAACCCCCTGAATAAATCAGATCTACTTTTTTCTGCATTTCAGCCAGTCTGTGGAGCCTGTTTATGCTCGAAGTATTGTACTGTTGCCATTTGCTCTGTCTAACCTTGTTCTACAGGGGGTTCCCAGGGTTGAACTGGAGAAACCAGCCCTGGTGGTAACTGCAAACCGTTTTGGTACTGGCAAAGCAAATCCGGGGTATTGTGAAAGTAATTATAGTGTATTGTGTTGGTCACTAGCAGGGAAATAAGGGGGTTACAGTGTCCCAGAGGGCTGTGCCCAGGCTAGTTTGATTACTACCATCCCTGTTTTTTTTATCCCCTAGGGTAGTCTCTGCCTCTGATTGGGGGGGCAGCAGCTCTTAGCGGCTGCATCCATTGTCCTTCAAGTGCCTATGCTCTGAATTAGGCTGCAGCATAATTTTAATTGTTTATGCCTAAACACGCACACTTACTTGTATTTAAACAGGTAATTTTATTTTTTACACTGGAAACAGTTTATAAGGGGAAAAAAGATCCAGTCAAGAGCATTTACTGGGGAATTAATGACCTGCTGATGTATTCAGACATTGATGAGTGCCTGAGCCTGACATTGCCTCAGGCACTTAGTTTTACAAGTGGGCCTAAATTATTCCTCAAGAAATGCCCAGGCTCTTGTAGTGTTTTTTGTGGTTTAAAAAATCTGTTGTTAGGGACAGAAAATAAGCTGATTTTTGATCAAATTCAGCCTGTGACAAAAAAAATGCTTGTCCCTCACCTACTCAAACAGGGCAACATGGTGACGACAGCAGCCACAGGAAAGTTAATCATTTTGGTAGTGATATCTGTTGTTTGCAGCAAGTCAAAGAATGCTTTAAAAGCAGCCACAATGTTTCAAAATTACCCTCAAAATGCACCAGGATGCATCTTAAACCCAATAGCTTCTGTGGGGCCTAGGCGGCCAGCAGAGCCCTGGCCTGCAGGTTTAGTCTTTAGTGGAAGGACTAGGACTTTTATCTGTCTTTGCCCCCCCCCATCAAAAAAGCAAACTACACCCTTGGAAGGAGCCATTAAGTTCCAGTTGCAGAAACAACTTTGCTATCCACAAGAAAGTTCTTTGAATCAAGTGTTGCTATGGACTGTAGAGATTAAAGCTGTATTCTACAAATTCAAGAACTGACTTTTGGTAAAGTGACTTTCAGCAAGAAAAGTTTAACATGCAGTGTTTGTCCATGCTAAAAGAAGTCCCAGGGTCAGGGGAAATCAGCTAACAAAGAGGCTTCTCATCAAGAGCCAGACTCAAACAAGAGTTCTAAGTTGAGAGAAGAACCATTTCTACATCCAGAAATATACATATAATTGTATTACTTTCACTAATTTTAATTAATAATCTTGGAAATTTACATTGGCTTATTTGGGAAAGTAAGAAAATAATCTACTTTTAACTATAGAATCTGGGTATCTAGTTTAAGCTTTAAAATTAGAAATAGTTTGAATGATTTGAAAAGTTAAAAGTGAGTTTTTTTAAACTATAATACAAAACACTGATGTAATGAGTTGTTGCCAGTTCTCAGAGAAAAACATTGTACATGCTATAAAATTTTAAAATAAGTTTTTTGCAGAAATAATCTGAGATATTGATCTTATGAGTTGCATGTTTGTATGCATGAAGGTTATGTTAAATACTAAGTATGATAAAAGTTCATTATAACTATTACATTTATCATAATGAATATTGCTTATTCATATGCAATGCTTATTTGCTAACATTTGTTATATTAGTTTGCTGGATTATCTGAAACAATTATGTTGATATTTACATTATTATACTTGCTATTTCAATCAATCAATCAAACAATCAAAGTCTTTATTTAACCAGGTGATCACCGTTGAGCAAGCTCATTTTCGAGGTGGACCTGGGTTTGTTAACAAGGAACAAGAGACAATATACATGGGATGCAACACACAAGAAAATAGTAATAATACAAATAAAGTGAGATACAATAATACAGTATATACAAAGTATCAGCAGGTAGCATTGACAGTAGTATATGTTTGGAACAGAAGATACAGCTAGTTTTGGGTAGGACACAATTTTTCATAAAAGTAAAGAAATATACATATCAGGTGCACGAACACAAATAAAACCTAATATAAAAAGATATATAGTGATACGGTATGGAGAATTTAGAGCTGGAAGCAGGATCAAAGGAATGCGGAAGGGACAGATATGGGGGTAGAAAAAAGGGAGATGGAAGAGTCGATTATAGATGTGATCAGTCTTTTAACAGTAGTAATTAGAGTGTTCTTGGACTTATAGGAGTCACTACTTAGGGTAGACAGGCACATGACTCCTTATTATGATGTAGATATAGAGATTTAAAAGCTGCTAGGCTGATGGGGTGAGTTAATTTCAAAGTTTTTTGCAGCTTGTTCCACAGTTGAGGGAGCACAAAGCTGATGGCTGCTCTGACAATGCGAGATTTTGCTTTGTAAACATAAAGGTAGGTATATGAGGCCCTTCTCAGGGCATACTTCCCTAGAGTGCACAAAGGTAAACAGACAGAGATATACTGGGGCAGTTTATTTGAGATAGCTTTGTATGTCCAAACCGCAGCATTTTTTTGCCGTCTGTAAGCAAGGGATGACCTTCCCACTGCCGTGTACAATGCACAGTGGTGGGTTGAGTACGGAAGACCCGTGATAAATCTAATGGCTCTGTGATAAAACGTTTCAAGTTTGGCTAGGGTACCTGCAGGTCCCTGACTATATAGAAAGTCTGTGTAATCCAATAGGGAAAGAAAGGTAGTTTGAACCAGTTTCAGTTTAGCGTCTCTTGTGAGGAGATTATTAATCCTAAAGAACAGACCAAGTCTTTGTCTAAGTTTCTTTGCCAGTTCTTCTAAATGATCTGTGAAATTAAGTCTATGGCCTAACCAGACCCCCAGGTACTTGAACTTTGGTACATAGTCCAACTGCTCACCTAGAATGGTAGTGATCTGCAGGAGTGTCCCAGCAATTGCAAGATTTATTGCATTTTGAAGTGGCGAGAAAACATTACTTTGTTTTGTTTTTTTCATTTAAGAGCAGTTTCTGGTTTATAAGCTGATGTTGCAGCAGATTAAATTCATTTTGAAGAGCTTTACAGGCCACTTCAGGTGTGGGGCTACTATCATAGAGTACTGTATCATCCACGAATAGGTGTATTTGTGCTTCTTTGGTGGGGGCATCTGTATTGTTAATATAAATGGTGAAGAGCAAGGGACCAAGAATGGAACCTTGCGGTACACCCCTCAATAGGGGTTTTGCTAGAGAAACTTCCCCTTCTGCCTTTAATTGCTGAAGTCATCCTGAGAGGTAGTTGGAGAACCATTTAAGGGATAGGGAATCCAAACCAATGTTCTGGAGGGACAACAGAAGCAGTCTGTGATCAACGGTATCGAACACCTTGCTTAGGTCCAAGAAAACTGCGCAAAGTTTTTTTGTCTAATTCGAGCTGCCAGTCATGTCTCACCTTGGCTAGAGCACAGATTGTACTGAGGTGTGCTCTAAAACTGGATTGGAATGGGTTCAGCAATTTTTCTGATTCCAGGTACTTCCGAAGCTGGGAGTTTACTATTTTCTCCAGCATCTTTGACAGGATTGGAAGTAAGGAGATTGGCCTGTAGTTATTGAGGTCACTAGGATCTCCTGACTTAAACAAAGGGACCACAAGTGCATTTTTCCAAATGAGTGGTAGGTCACCCTGGGACAAGGATAAGTTGAAGAGATTAGTAATTAGGACTGCGAAAACACGGTAGCCAACCCTTAAGAAGTAGGAGTCAATGAGGTCGCCCCAGCACTTTTCCTAGTGTCCAGCTGAAGGAGAAGATCTTTGACTTCTTTCAGGGAGGTAGGCTGCAGAGAGAAGGATGGACTGGGGATGGGTTTTTCTTGTGTATCCAATCTAAGTTGTTGGAGGAGGATATTCGCGGTAGAGGAGTCAAAGGCTAGCCCTGCAGTGGCAAAATAATTATTGACAGCATCGAGGATAGATGGTCTGTTGAAGATGACAGTATTGTCGATCAATAATTTAGTAGGTAGGGAATTTACAGTGGTGTGACCTTCAATGTCTTTGATAGTCTTCCAGAATTTGGAGGCATTTCTTGAGGAGCTCTCCAGCTAAGAGCGGTAGAAATTAGCTTTGGCTTATCTGACCATTTTGGTGCAAAGGTTCCTCGCCCTCTGGAAAGAATTCCAGTCATTTATTAAATTCGTTTTCCTAGCAGTTCTCCAGAGTACATCCCCACTCCGAAAAGTATCTTTCAGGTCTTCTGTAAACCACTGACAGGATTTGTTTCTGGCATGAACTTTTACTATGGGAGCATACTTGTTGAGAGCCCATAGCACAATTTCTGAGAAAATATCATAAGCCGTAGTCAGGGACTTGGCTAGATAGAAGTTCTGCCATTGCATGGAGTCTCTTAGGTCTTATATATACCCATGGAGATCAAAGTTGGGTATGCACCTTTTAAAGGAGAATTTTGGTACAGTTGTGGATTTAAGAGTGGATCTTACACATGCGATGAAGCAATGCTCGCTAATATCAGAGAAAAAGACACCAGCATGGGAGAATAAATGGGGTTTGTTAACTAAAATGATATCCAAGAGAGTACTGTTATTAGGGTTGTGCTTGTTAGGATGAGTAGATTTGTTTATTAGCTGTGACAACCCAAGGAAATCACAGAACATTTTAAATGGGGTGGATGCACTGGAGAGCCAGTCTAAGTTGAAGTCCCCTAATATGATACACTCTGAAAAAGCCGAACCCAGGATGTTTTTGAGATGTTTTAACAACTGTAGTCCAGTTGATGGGGGTCTGTAGCATCCTAGTATACATAATGAGACACTGGTGGCAATTTCAATCTTTAATGACAAGCTTTCAAATTCTTTTGGGACAGAGATTGAGTCAATTATGGAGGCAGGGAATTTATCCTTGATGTAAATAGCTACCCCACCACCTCTGGTTTGCCTGTAGGCTCTGAAAAAAAAGTAGGAGGGGATGTTAACTTCATTGTTACTGGTCGCCAGTCAAAGCCAGGACTCCGTAATCACCAGAACATCTGGAGCAGTATGACATACCCAGGCCTGAACAGAAGTTAATTTTTTTAATAGGCTACATACATTAACATGCAAGAATGTAAGCCCCTTGAGGCTTTGTAACTCTGCTGAGGATTCCATGGGTGCCAGAGGGCCTGGCTTAAGCTCAACATTTCCTGAGCATAGTAAAAGCAGGAACAAGAGTTTCCTGCAGAGTCCTAGGAGAAGTGTGGGTGGCTGGGTCTTCTTTCAGTTACGTGATTTGTCTGCAGCAGTATAGGGAGTTCTGAGGCTAGTTCCCAGTTTTCCTGATGCTGCATACAATAATACCCTGACCGAGAGAGTGTCAATGGGAGTAGGGGGAAGTATGCAGAAGGTGGTGTAGCCCTGTGGGCAGGCTCTAGGAGAGTTCCTGTATGCCGGTGCAGGTGAAGGACCAGCAGTGGGCTAGGGGAAGTTAGAGCACATACAAGTTCTTCTACTTGATAGGAAAAGTCCCGGTCAGACAATATAAAAAGAGAGCCATTCTCCACTCTAGGAGTTATTTTTTGATTCATGTTCAGGTACAATACATGTAAGATGAGCAGAGACAAGCATAGTAGAAGCAGGTAATATGCCCTCATTATGAGACTATCACCTAATGGGCACTACAAGTGCGGGCAAGAGAAGGGATTCTCAATGGAGGAGAATTTCTTAATCCTTGCAGAATACTACTATAGGCAGTGGAGTCTGAAGCAGTAATCCTTAAGTACTGGTCCTAGTCAGGCTAATAAGAAAAGAGTTCACCTGACTATAGAGTAGTAGTACTAGGGGCAGAGAGGCTTTGAAGCAAATTTCTTAGCTACTACTCTGGAGCAGACTAAGTACTAGAGAGATCACCTGACGTAAATCAACTGCCTTAGCAAGACAGGATATGCTAGTCAGCAATAAGCAAACCTAAAGTACCAAAAGGGTATGCCTCAGCAAGACAGAATGAGATAAAGCTGCTAGAAGGCTGAGTTGAAAAAAGGGGATGAGAGGAATTGTAGTTGTTGACAGTAAGTAACCAATAATACCTATTTATGCTAATGAGGAATATTTAGAATTATTGTATAGGTGTAAATACAATATTGATTTGTCATCATTATACGTGTGAAAAGCAGTGTCATTATATTTGAATCTGGAGAACATAGGATAATATCATATGTGAATTGTTACTATTTTGGTAATTTATGAAAATAATTTTTGGGTAAGGCCTGAGATGAATCCAAGTGATATCGTAAGCCTTTGTTCCAACTGAGGGAAAGGTAGGTGTGATCAATATCCTGCAGTGGAACACAGTGCACTGTTCAATGCACACTACACAGTGTGCCTGCACTGTACACCAGTCCCCACATCTGCATGATGCAGATGGACAGGTCTGAGCAGGTTTGCAATTGATGCCAATAGAAGAGATTTTAGATAGGCATAATATAGACCGTAAGCAAGTGTTTAAGTTATTTCAGATAACCCACTTGTTGGCGCAGGTGAGGACTAAACTTAGGGTTGAGGGTATAAATGGCAGCTGGTTCGAGTTGTTAGATCAGGTGGTATGGGAACCACATGCGGTTTCCAGAATATATAATTTATTACTTGACCAAACTCTTGTTGGTATTGAGCATATACCTAGATATTGGACTGGCTGTATGGGGGAGCAAGAGAGAGTGGGTTCGTATCTGGAGTCATATGTACAGATATGTCAAGCAAGATAGGTTGAGAGTGATGCAATTTCACTTCCTGAATAACATGTTTTGGACCCCCTTCAAGTTATATAAAGTAGGTCGTAGGTCTGACCAAAACTGTTTCCGGTGCCATAAGGCGGTTGGAGATTTATATCATATTTTTTGGGACTGCCCATCGATAAAGCAGTTGTGGATGCAAATCAAGCAGAGAGTGGATCCATTGTTGGGTATTGACCAGTTTTTTACCCCAGAGATCTGCTTGATAGGGGATTATTCTGAAATTAAATTTAAGGACCGTAGATATTATATGGTCCTGAGCTCATGCTCGCTTAAAAAGGTAGTTTTGAGACATTGGATGACAGACACCTCGATCACTTATCTGGAGTGGTTACAAGAGATGTTGTTTAATTTGAATATGGGGAAACTTGAGGCGGGAAGGGAAAACCGGCTTCATCTACACGAGAAGATAAGGAGTCATTTTCACACGTTATACTTTCCCCAGATAGTTTGTAATCAGTAAGGTAGTTTGGGTCTGGACAATGGGTGAGCAGATCTTCCTTCAGGGGTTTGGGGGGTGGGAGGGGTTTTGGTAGTTTTTTTTTTTAGGGAGGGTTAGGTCGATAGGAGGGGAGGCGGAGGGTGGGGAGTGGGGAGAGTAGAAATAGTATACCTGATTCAATCGTTAATTCAATTGTTATGAAGGTGTAAAATGCTTCTTGTCATGTACTTGACTTTGGATGTCTGGTATATCATAATAAAAGTTCGAATTTCAAAAAAGGTTTGCAATTGATCTGTATGACCACCGTGGCATCACACACATACTACCCAAACACAACGGGTATAAAACCTCCACCTCTAGTAGGTAGGGTCTCACACAGTGTACACCAGCCCATGTAGTGCCTACATCCTGAAAACCCCAAAGCCCCTGTAAAAGATACCCATGTGTAACAGCCCCAGAACCACTCAAGGCATATTATGTATGGGTATACGTGTTGTACCAGGTCACAGATGAAAAAGACTGTCAAGGCATAGCTGTGCAACAACTGTGGGGACAGGAAATAGTAGTTCTAGCCCCACACAGTGGCCACTACATGTCCAGAACCCACTATATGATACAATAGTATCCCATGGTATCTGGCAGATGCAAATCAGTGCCCATGTGATGTAGGATGGACAGTGTGCATGACACAGATGGTGGTTACAGTCACATCCTGATTGTGACACCTACCAGCACAGCCACAGGTAAGACTCTGGTGACTTTCTCCTGACATGTTATGCAGCACACAGGGGAACAATGAGTGCATACAGGTACTGTGCATAGTGTCTCAGTGGCAGTAGTCCTATCGCATTCGACACAGTCGACCATGACCTGCTCCTCGACTCATTAAAAACACTAGGATTGGATACTACTTCTCTAAACTGGTTCTCTGAATATCTGACAGACAGATACCAGCAGGTGAAAGCAGATGGCAAACTATCTGCCCTAAAACTCTTACAAAGAGGTGTCCCTCCAGGATCCATATTAGGTCACCTCCTCTTCGCAGTGTATATCAATAACATTGATGAGGGAATCAAGGATGCAAGTATTCACTTTTTCACGGCTGACACAGTGCTGTACCTGAGTCGTCCCACACCAAAAGAAGCTTGTACTGACTTACAAAATGATTTCAACCTCCTGCAACTCCAACTAATCAATAAAAAACTGCTATTAAATGCCAAGAAAACTAAAGCCATGTTATTTTCCCCTGCAAACTACACAAGCGCTACTGACTCCCTCCCCCCTATAACCACGATGCTGGGAGAGTGCTTAGAGTTCGTTCTGAAATTCGGATATCTTGGGGTCTGGGTCAACTGTAAACTCTCCTTCACTGACCACCTGGAAGACTTACTGAAAAAAATTAAGGCAAAGACTTGGCCTTTTTTACGGGACAAGAAGACTTCTTACAGCAGACGCAAAGAAACGACTAGTCCAAGCCACATTCCTGTCCTTAATCGACTACGCAGACTTCATATACAGTAGCTGTACGGCTTCCTATCTTGGAAAATTGGATACGCTCTACCACAGAGCTATACGCTTCATCACTGACCTCCCCTTCTCTACCCATCATTGTGCACAATATGCCACCACGGGCTGGACCTCACTTCACTGTAGGTGTAAATTTAATGCAGCACTCTGGACACTTAGAGCCCTCAGTGGCAAACTCCCTCAATACATCCTCAACAGTCTGTCTCTGATTGTGCCCAGGAATTATTCCCTTAGAAGCTGCTCACAACTCCTGCTAAATATACCCAGGGCACTCACATGAGTCAGGAGAGCCACCTTTGGATTCGCACTCCCATCAATATGGAATAAAACCCCAAAAATACTTAAGTTGAAAACACCAGGAAGTACCCTTTTGTTCAACAGGCTTTACCGTGATGGCATTATGGAAATTTGCAACTGCTTTACTAGACACTAACTAACCTCACTCCCTCAAACGGCAGCCTGCAAACAGCGGCCCCCAGCTGAAATGTGTGCCTCTGCCTCTAGCATGACCACCAACAGATCCATAGGATTTATTGCCGAACTCCCATATCTTATTCTTTGACACTCTGAACAGCTGCAGCCTGATTCTAGTGCATGCTACCACACTTGGGGATAATTATCACCTTTTGGCCCCAAAAATATTCAGTCCCTTGTCCATCCAACACCTCCCTCTGCCCCAACCTCCAGGACCCTCCCAGTTATGCCCCTGTTACTATATTCCTCCTCTTGCACTTAGTACAACAGCAGCTTTTCTCCTCCATATGTCACCGCGTTTTGGGGAAAAAATCTTTTCTTCACCTTTCATACGGTCCTCCACCCTCCCAATCCTTCACTCTGCTCTAACAATTGGGTCATCTTCGCTTGTGCCCCTATTCCCCAACTCTCCCTACATTATGTGCTTGATATCTTCTATCTGGTATGCCTACCCTCTCCCTAACATTTCCCACTACAAAATGCACAGTTTTTGGGCTTGGACCCAGCACAAGTTCATTAT
Source organism: Neoceratodus forsteri (assembly GCA_016271365.2). Classification (NCBI taxonomy): domain Eukaryota; kingdom Metazoa; phylum Chordata; order Ceratodontiformes; family Ceratodontidae; genus Neoceratodus; species Neoceratodus forsteri. The sequence continues at coordinate 70,647,746 of CM028133.1, forward strand.
CCATGACTCCTTGTAGTTCTATGTTCAATGTATATTACCTGTAAATGTACATTTTTACTATAATAGCAGCTATTTTTACTGTTTGTACTATTATAACTTGTCTTTCTGTATTATTAGTGTAGGACCACAGGTCCACCTTGTAAATGAGCTTGCTCAATGGTGCCTTCCTGGATAAGTGAAGATATTGATTGATTGATTGATTGATATTGCACACTACAACAACTCAGGCCTGCACACAGGCCAGTACATAAATAATGCATGCAACCAACTATACTCATCTCTCCTGGGCAGGGTGCCACTGTCCATCTCTGCCCACAGTTCCTGTAGGTGGTGTGCCTCCCTCCCTTCCTCTGGAGGTTATTATATCTATGCCTGTATTGGTCTTTGATGTGGGTGACCCCTGTGCTTCTTGTGAGGCACTGCCTCACAGACACACTCACCTCACAGCACAGCCTGTCTTACCCTGCTGTCTCCCCCATCAGCTGGTCCTCTCTGGCCAACATCAGGTCAACCAGACTGTCCAAATCAGTGGTGGTCCACCAATAGTCCCACTACTGAATGGCACTACGTCGTCTGTCTGCCATGTTTTTTCCATTACTAGGCCTATCACTATTACCACACTACTTCCTGGTTCTGGCCTATTTGGGTGTTGTGCAACATGTTGCTATTTTTGTGTTGCACTGTGTTGCATTGTGCTGCATAACACACACTTCTAGGACAGGAGTAGGATCAGAAGCATATGCTTGGCATGGGGTGGTACATGCACAGGATATGCATGCACCAGTTGCACATGTGGAGCACTTTGCACTGCAACTGCGTAATGGCCTGGTGTGCAGTCTGTGCAGACTGGTGATGTCATAGGCAACAACTGGCATCATGACTGTGCCATGGTCTGATGTCACACAAACACAGGCACAGTGCAAAGCATTGTGCTGGTGCAAACAGGATCTGTGCAGTGGGCAAACCTGCAATATGCAAGGTATGCAGATGAGGTTGTTCTCCAGTCAGTGGGCAAACAGCCACATTTGCATCTCATTACCAGTAGGTATGCATGCATTAGCATGCCTGATTGTGCCTGGAGCACATAAAGGAGCACAGCACACCCCCTAGATTTCACAGCTGAACTGCAGGCAAATGGAGGTAGGTGTCCTGTGGAATGGTCTAGAAAGAGATTGGTGAGCATTGGACTGTGTGTATGCAGTGGCTACAGCATGGCTATCAGATCAATGAGGCATTGTCAATGTACTTCCAGGGTGGGTTCCTCAGTGTTCCAGCAGCTTCCATTATGTAGTATGGAGGACACTATAGTCAGTTGCCCAGTGTAGTCAATGTAATTCCATTGAAACATTTTCCATACACATGTCTCAGTTGCCCTGACCAATACAGGAAGCCCTGTATCTCTGGAGGCCCTTGCTAAATTGGAAATGTTTTGGTGGAGAATTTCTAAATTCCAGATTTCTAGGTGGTGGGTGTATCAATTGTAGGTCGTCGCACTCAACTATAGTAGTCAATGAGGCAGGATGATAATGGTGGTGGGCATGTCATACATTTTTGGTGAGGTGATTGACCAGAGTTCCCATGACTCCTGCCTAAAGTAACCCCTGTGTACATGCTGTGTGCAGTGGTACCCTGCACATATGGTGGTGGTGGCAGATGGTGTCCACATCTAGTGGTGGTGGTGGTGGTGGTGCTGCTCTGTCTGAGTTGAGGAATCTCCCTGTAGTCCATGTTATACACTGTCAGCAGAGTTGCCACATATATGCAGTGGTGGCCTGGGTCCTGTGGACCCCTGCCCATGTCCACCCCTGTGTGTCTGTGACCATCACAATGGCTGTGGCTATGCATGGGCAGTCTGGTTTCAGGTGGCTGATGGCTGTGGAGGTATTGCTTGGACAATTATCTTGTCAGGGGTGGGGGGGCTACACCACAGTCCCTTTCAGCTGTGTACCACTGTGTGCCCTCCCCAGCCACTTTATTACACTCTATTGTCCAGCATGTACCAAGGAGGTCACTGACCAAAATCCTGCCCACCACTTCACTGCAAAGGAGTTATAAGCTCTGGCAGAGGCCTACAAGGTCAAGGGGGAGGTCTTTCCCAAATCAAGAGCATGAATGCCAAGGTATAGCAGGGCTGGGAAGAGATAGACAACAGTGTCAATGCCATTGGTAGCCACAACAGACCTATGAAAGCAGTAAGGAAACATTTCAGGGACATAAGGAGGTGGACAAAGCAGGTCATGGCAACACAGTACAGAGAGCTGCATGCCATGGGGGGCCCATGGGCACCGGTGGTGGCATGTACCCTGGATCCTTCAGTGGAGGCCATAGCATCCACCCTTCAGCTCTTAGAAGTGACAGGAGTGCTAGGTGGCAGCTATGAGAACCAAGTGGGACCTGCCCACCCATGTGAGGGGCTGTCAGTGCAACGTTCCATTGGCCATGTGTGCATATGTGACTATATACAGTACAGGTATGGATGCATGCATACACCAGTGTTGGTTGACATTGGGTGTAGGCCACACTACTGTTACCCTGTCACCCAGTGTGGGAACATCTGTGCCCCAAGTGTTGTTGGCTGTGTGCATTCCAGTTCTGGCATGTATGCTTCCTGAGGATGGGTTGTATATTCACTGCTATTGGGGAATGTGCACAATGGTAGTGGGAGTGTGTTCCCTGGTGTTGGGGTGTGTACACACTGGTACTGGCTATATATACACAGGTGTTGGAGTGTGTGCTCACTGGTGCTGGGACATGTGCTTACTGGTGCTGGGTTGCGTGCCCCATAGTGATAGTGTATGCTCATTGGTGTAGGGATGTGAGGTGTGTAGGTACCCAGGAGGATTATAGATGGTGCAGCACCACACACACAGCATGAGTGAAGTATCCCCATATGCTGGGCATGCATGTTTCCTCAGCTGGTGCACCTTCTGTAAAGCACAGTGCTATACATCTCCCCTCTCTTCTACCAACAGCATACCATGTCAGACCAGATACAAACGTGACTGCCCCAGGACCATCATGGCAACAGCTGCCCCTGCCACCCATCCATCTGCACCAGCTGGCAGACAGCAGTGAGGAAGACATGCAAGAAGAGGATGGTAAGACCTACATTGGGAGGTGGGAACAGGCAGGGCTATCCCCACACCAGGAATGGCTCCCCACCCACCAGTCACCATACCAATGGGGCCTAGACAATGTTCCCATGTGGCCCAGTGGTCTCAAAGGTACAGCCCACCACAGCCCCTGGCTCAGCCAATGTTATGCCACCCCAGGCCCCAAGTGTGGACCGACCATCACCCTGCTACCCACAGCCAATACCGCAGGGCAAGCCACCACTGTGTCTCCCCATGATCCATCCTCTGGTACACACACAGCCATACTGCTCTAGGCCCATCCCACCTGGACAATCACAACCAGCCTACAGTGCTCACAATAGACATCAGTACCTATCATGGTGAAGCCACAGCTCATACAATGGCCAATGGTGCAACCTGATCCTGTCCCAATGGATAGACCCCTGTGACAGTGAGATGTGGTCAACAACTGGTAGCTGCTGTGGTCCTCCATTGAGCCAAAGAGTGTCACACAGCAAGAACTGAAACACTATCACCACATGCCATACAGGGACATGCTGCCTGTCAAAGAGCATGCAGCGGCATGCCATGCAGAGCTTATGGTAGTCCTACAGGTACATAACCTGCACCAGGATCTGATCTCTGGCATGATCACCTGCATGGACTGCCTGTGCTGGAGACTGCAGCCATAATGTCAGGGACTGCAATGGTCAGACATAGCCGCAGCCTGTCCAGTGGGAGTAGTGCCACCCTACAATGGACATCATGGCATATGCCTATGCGATGCAGTTCTGGGGCAACAACACCCAGAACCCTGGACCCTAGCTGACTTAGGAAACTACACAAACCAGGTTGCAATCTGCTTCTTCCTAGGGAAAGTACACCATGGGGCTATGGCTAGGGTTTGGTAACACTATCCGCACACTCATCCCCATATTGTAGAGGAGGTCCCCCCAACAAAACTGGGTACAGCACAGACATACTGTCCATACCTGGGGAGGTGGTAAGGGACACATGTACATTGTGCATGGCCACCGCTCACCAACATGTTCCCCCTCCCTGCCCCCATAGTGCCCCTGTGACAGTGCCAATTGCCCCGTGACCTTGCCCAGGCAGTCCTAACCTTGGCATGGATTGCCTGTACCAGAGTCCATCTGCTTGGCTGGCAGGTATCTATGTCTATAGCTGTGTGGACCCCCAACATATAAACATATGAAACTACCAGCAGATACAGACCATATAGTTTATCAAGTTTGCTCGAATGTGCATCTAGCAGTCCATTACACAGCAGCTGCCCCCCTCCCTCCCTACATGCATAACTGTGATCTTCCCCCTCACCTTGTCTCACCCCCTCTTATAACTGTCCACCAACTTACAAGATACCACCTCTTCAGGCAGTCTGTTCCACTTTGTCACCACTGTTACGTGAAATAGTGCCTTCTCATTTCTCTCCTGAATCATCTCCCCACCAGTCTCAGACCATGCCCCCTAGTGTCACTTCCTCCGCTTAACTTAAAGATTCCTTCTGTAGCAATCTTGTTTATGCCTTTCATATATTTAAAGGTTTCTATAATATCCCTTCTATCCCTCCTCTCCTCCAGGGAAGACATGTTAAAATCCCTCAGCCTCTTCTCGTAGGGTCTATCTTCCATACCCAGGACCATCTTTGTTGTTCTTCACTGGCCCCCTCCAGCAATGTAACATTTTTCGTTAAGTATGGGCCCCAGAACTGCATTCAGTACTCCAGGTGCGGCATCACCAATGACCTGCATAGTGGCAGGATTACCCCCCTCTCCCAGAGGTGATTCCTCTGGCAATACACCCCAGCATCTTATTAGCTTTAGCTTTTGCTTTTCTACACTGTGCTGAGTGGTTTATTTGCCTTGTTATTATCACCCCAAGATCTTTTCCTCCTCTGTAGTGGCTAGCTGTACCCCTCCCCAGCTGATAACAATTCCTTTGGCCTCTTGCTCCCAGGTATATGATATTGCACTTCTTTGCATTGAACCCCAGCTGCCATGTGTCCAACCAGTACTAAAGTTTAGCTAGATCCTCCTGTATCCCCTGCCACCCTTCTGTATCATTTACCACCGCACCGATCTTCATGTCATCTGCAAAAACACTCAACTTGTTCTTAATGCCAAGTGAGATGTCTGTGATAAAAATGCCAAACAGCATGGCCCAGCACCAAGCCCTGTGAAATGCTGCATTGCCTATCTTCATGAATACTGTATTTTCTACCTCCCTTTGCCTGGCAGGCCTGTAATCATCTGCACCCACCATCCCTCCCAGATGAAATGTATATCTGTTCATGCTCATTTAGGATCCCCAGGTAGCATTAACTTATTTGTGTGTGCACCTATTTGCTGTCCCCTGCCTTGTTGTAATTTATTTTGGTTTCCTCCATTTTGTTACCCCCTGCCTATCATGATGCTCTGTCTGCACTGTTCTTGTTGCTTGATAATACATTGAGTAAACATATTGCAGACTCCTGTGTGATCTGTGCTTACCCATGACGTCCAAAGATATTTCTTATTAGTCAGCCTGTGTACTCCTGGACTCTCCTGGCCATTCTAATATCGCTCCTGTTGAGCTCCAGTATCCCCTGGTCCTCTGGCTCCAAATCCACTGCAGGTTGTTCCTTTGGGGCTGGCATGCATATCCAGTGATTCAGTGCCATGTTATGTAGTATACAAAAGACAAGAAATATGGTAGAGGCCTTCTAAACAGTGTACTGTAGGGCACCACTGGAATGGTCAAGACACCAGAACTGCATCTTGAGTATTTCTAAAACATGCTTGATGATGTTACACGTGGCAGTGTGTGCCACATTGTACCTGTCCACTACAACAGATGTGGGGCATATGACAGATGTGAGGAGCTAGGGGCACTGGGGATAAGCACTGTCTTCCATGTAGGTAATGGGTGCAGTTTAATGTCATTATGTACAATAAGGGACAGGAGGGGGACCTGTATACTCACTGAGGAGGTGGACACTGGGGATGTCCCCACGTTCAGACCTCTGGCACAGGATGAGGTGTGCCATATAAAGGTATTATTGGGGCTCCCAAGGTACACACCATCTGGCAATTGACAGAATGATACCCCTTACTATTGAGATAGGACTCCACTCCATTAATGGTGGATGCCCTGATGGCAACATGTGTGCAATCAATGGCACTGAGTACAGATAGTAGCTACACCACTAGATGGTTGCTCTTTGCTTGGCTGGTGTGCTGAAGAATACAATGACCCTCCCAGCATGGGCTAACAGAGCATCTAGGAACTGGACCATCAGGGTGAGGTGGCTGACTGTGAGATACTGGTGGTGTCTCCCATGAGTGTCTAAATTGTTCCACTGTCCAGGAAATATACTGCAGCTATCACTAGAGATGTGCAAAATCTGCAAATTTTGTTGCACAAAATATTTTGTGAAATACGTGCATTTTGTGAAATGTTTTGCGGGTGCAAAATGCAAAATTCCACCAGTGAATCATGAATTTTGCCTGTGAATAGTGGAATTTTGTGCATGAATTGCAGAACTTCACCACTTTGGGGCAAAATTCCACTGCTTGCACACAAAATTCCGCATTTCACAGGTGAAATGTGCAATTTTGCTGGCAGAATTTCACATTTTGGACCCATGAAATGCATCAGCGAAATCCGAAAATTTCACAAACTGTTTCACGCAGCGAAATTCACAATTTTGCCAGAATTTTGACAGTGAAATTTAACTTTGCTGCATCTGTAGCCATCATCTTGAGTTCTACAGACAATGTAAGTCTGCACTGGGAGTCTGTCCTGAGCTGTCATGCAGCAGCTCACACAGCTGCCTGTGCAAGGGTCTGTTGAGCCTGTACCTGTCCATGAGGTTGTCACTGAGGACTGTGTATGTGAGTTACTGTCTGTGTGGAGCATAGCACCTCCGTGGCCTATGTCTGGGCTCAGGGTGGGAATGGGTGATGTCCTCATCCTCTAGGACCTGCAGCATGAGATAAACTATATGTGCTCTCATGAGCATCATCTTGGACTGTGGCCTGCAGTGTCTCCACCCACCTTACAGTTTGTCCTGGTTTATGATGGCCCTTTTATAAATGATATTTACATGGCACTAAATGACATGTGCAAATCCATTTGCACAGCACTAACATTCTGAACATTATGTATGCCCCCCCCCACTTTTGTGCACTGCATACATTATCTCTGCTGTGTGTACATTTTTTTAGCGCATGCAAAAGTACCCTTTGAATATGGAATCTACCCATGCACAATGGGTATGCAAATACTTTCTGCCCAGCACAATGTTTTGAATATCTGGGCCCTGTTGTCAGTTAAAGGGGAACTGTCAGCAATAAGAACCTCACACTCAAGTGTGAGGCTCATCCCAGTTAGTCCTTTGTGTGCAAAACACTTTGGCCCTGTCCACATTGCAGCCCGAAAACCCTTCTGTAACATTATAGAGGGTGTAAACCGCATCGGTAACGGCATGCGTTTACACTGGTAACGTTACAGGAGGCGTTTTTGTAACCGCTGTGGAAAACCACCCCATGAAGTGGTTTCACAACGCCATGACACTGGTCCCGCACCTGAGACCATTACCACGGTAGTGTGGACTGTCGGTAACGGTCTCGCAGGGCACAAAGCGCAGCGCAAGCTGCATTGTGGGATCGGGTGCCACTGTAACGGTCGCCTGGATCCTGATGTGGACGGGCGGTGCGGTCGTAATGGACACCGCCGAGGTGTGGATGCACTGCACCGCTACGCGGCCGTAACAGATTGCATCCGTTACTGGGCGCAAGCGGTGTAGTGTGGATGGGGCCTTAGATTACTGCAGTATACTAGATTGTATCAGGATAATTTCCTGATTTCTGAAACCAGAAATGCCAGACTCCCCTGCAGCTGACATCAGAGTAGGGCTGCAGCAGTGGGAGATTCAATATTTGGAAGGTTATAGCCTGCAGTTCAAGGGGGAAGTGCAACTGGTCACACACCCCTTTTTGCCTATTTAAGGGTTGCTCTCCTCACTCCACACATGAGCATTTTTCCTTGATGCCAGAGGCACTGTAGGTCTGCCTTCTCTTCTGGGGCATACTGGGGCTTTGTTCCCCCCTCCACCCATGCATGCTTGGACTCTGCTTGGTTTGTGCTGGACTCCTGTTTTTATGTTCTCTTGCTTTTGGTTTGCATTACTCTGTGCTTCTGTGTGAGCAGGTTCCCATCCTGCTCCTGTCCTTGTGTTTGCCTTGTTTGTTTCTTTTGGGCTTTCTAGTTTTCTGGTGCCCTGTCTATACACTGCTACTTGTGCTTCAGGTTATACTCTGTGTTTCCTTGCCTCAAGCTACCTAGTGCCTGTAACTCCAGGCTCCATTTCTCACCTCCTATTGCAGCCCACTGTTCACTGCAATGTCCTCTGAATGCTTTAACTCATCCTGATTTCTGCCTAACAAGCCTCATGCCCTGCTATTGTCATTGCCTGTTTCAGCTCACACTGCAATCTACTGCCTTGTTCCCCTTACTTGATTACATCTGTTCATGGCTTTGCTGCCTAGCTGACATCTTTTCCCTGTTTTACCTCACAATAACCTAAGCAACCTTGTTCATGGAACTCAATCCTGCTTCCTGAACTTATACCAAGCAAATATTGCTGCTGTTTTTAGTGTGTTGCCTCTCCCTACAGTTTCAGTGTTCATTTAGATTGCTACTGCAACAAGCTATGGTTAATTGCTGCTGGATGCTGCTCAATTACTTTTGCAGCTCTACTACATTACTCCTCACTTGTATGTTTGTGTTATTTAAGCACATTTATTGCTACTCCCACCTTTACCAAACCTTACTTGTACCAAACCCTCGGGCCACCTGTGGTCAGCCAGGGAGGGAAAGGGTTGAGCATCCATAGGATAGCTCTCCTCTCCCGAAGGAGGGTGGGGAGGCAGATCAACATTTGCCTGATTCCTAGTGGTGGCTGGGGACCTGCGTGCCAGTCCCATAATGTGGGGGAAGAGTTGGAGCAGCTGTCTGACATACAGCGTGGGGATGCGCGTGCTGGTCACCATCGATGATTGCCAAGTGGGAAGTGTCATAAAAACACTAGAAGATCAAAAAAGCTGCAAAATTTTCTTAATTATATTGAGCAATATACAGGAAAATATAAGCTTAAACTGAATGGGGATAAGTGCATAGTTCTTCTTATGGGTAAGAGAAACTCAGAGTATGAGTACAGGATAGTTACAGATATATTTAAAGCATCTGTGGCAGAGAGAGATCTGAGTGTTATCATAAAAAATTACCTCACATTTGGAGCCCATTGTGACCAGATGATAAGTAGAGCTAATAGGATATTAAATAGTATTCCAAGACATGTTGAGAGTAGAGAGGTTTTGAAGGCACTCTGTGGGTCATTGGTGAGAACACAACTTGAATATTGCTGTCAAGTGTGGGCACCGTATAAGAGGGGGGAAATCGACAGAGTGGAAAAGGTGCAGAGAAGAGTTACTAGAGCAATTAAAGGCTTAGAATCTATATCATTGAAGGAGAGGATGAGGAAATTAAATCTTTACTCATTAGCATATAGACATTGGAGAGGGGATATGATATTAGTATACAAAGCTTTTCAGGATCCTAAGCTTAGATTAGACCTAGGGTTTGAACTTAAACAAAAGAGGTACAGTACCAGAACTAATAACCTACAGATAGATCTACAAAAGTGGAGACTACTTAAGTGAAAATATTGGTTTAGTCAAAGGGTAGCACCCCATTGGAATGCACTTCCAAAAGTAGTAGTAGTAGACAGTCCTTCATTAAAAAGTTTTAAGGAAAGACTGGACACCTATAGTCAAAATAAAATCTATGAGTACTAATTCTGTAAGTTTTATGTAAAATGGGTATATTGCAAGCAAATGGGCAACAGTCCAAATGATGCTTTGTATTTACTATGATAGGCAGCATTTCACGCTCACAAGCCACACAAGAAAAAGGGAAAAAAGGCTCCTTGGCAGGATGAAAGCCAATCCCTACAGGCCTCGCTCCCATGAACAGGCAGCAACTTCCACTATGGATTCATCCCAGTGGGTTGAGAGATCCCTGCTGCCCCACCACAGGGGGAAAGCCATGGAGGAAGCAGAAGGTAAGCTGTGAACTGGAGACGGGGCTGGGGATCTGACATGATAGGGAGCCATAGAGGAGGAGAATAAAGAAATTAACTGCAAAAAAAACAAACTTATACCAAACCCTTAGCAGTTTGTTTCTGATGATAACCTAACCCTGCTTTCATGTCTGACACATTTATAACTTATTACTTTTGCTGTTTGGTGTTGTGGTGTCATGTTTGTGGCTTCTTTGGTTTCAGCTACGGCAGGGGACTGAGGAGTCACATTGGGCATCATGGCTCCAGGCAGAGGTAGCAGCTTTTAACTTCTTAGATGTTTTGTTGGTCATTGGCTCATCCCAGCCATCTATTGCTGCTCTACACAGCTCTTATGGCATTCTGCAACCAGCTATTCCAGGCAACTCTCTACCAGCTGGCTCCACCTAGACTTCTACCATCCCTTCCGTGCTATTCTGCACCTGATTTACACAGTCATCCCAGCCTTCCTGTCCCTTGCAGTCCTCCCAGCCTTCCAGTCCCTTGCGCTATCAGTATTGCTCATATACCAGCCATCATGGCACTAATGCAATCCACTTGCAAGTCTGTTCATTCCTGGACCTCTCCCCTTTCAATACTGGCATATGTGAGAGCATATCATGTTTACTTGCTTCAAACCGCACCTCCTCAGTCCCCCACCATAACTAAAACTTATTATTAACATATATCCCTAAATATTTTTTCACAATTTGATGAGTGAAGTGGTAGTCTGTTTATATAATATATAATTTTTGGATTATTTACACCGAAATGCACTACTAAACATTTGTCTTGATTAAACTGCATATGATATTCATTTGCCCAAAGTGTTAATTTCTCCAAATACCTCTTTAATGTAGAAATATTTTCTTGATTATTAACCTTGCCCCCCAATTTAGTATCGTCTGCAAATTTAACCATGAAGTTATTTGGCCCTGTTTGTAAATCACTGATAAAGAGATTAAACAATGTTGGTCCCAAGACCGGCCCCTGTGGTACACCACTTGTCACACTACCTGAATCAGACAAGATATCATTAATTCTGACTCTCTGAGAATGATTTGTCAACCAGTTTAAAGTCCAGTTGACAATATCAGGTGACAAACCTAGATTGTGCATTTTAGTAATGAGTTTTTCATATGACACTTTATCGAAAGCTCTACTAAAGTCCAAAAGAATTACATCAGTAGGGATACCCACATCTAGTAGAGTACTTATATTATTGTAAAAAGATATCAGATTGGTGGTGCAGGAATACTTGAGAGTAAACCCATGCTGATTTGAATCATAAATTCCAAATTTTTTACAATCTTGATCTATTAGAGACTTCATTACTCATTCCATTAATTTACCAGCCACTGAGGTCAGGCTAATTGGATGATAATTTTGCACAGAATCTCTATTGTCTTTTTTAAATATAGGAGTAACTATTGCTGAACACCAGTCATTTGGTACAATGCTTTCTTGTAAGGATTTGTTGAAGGTAATTGACAAAGGTATAGAAATATTTATAGAGGTTTCAATCAGAAACCATGGATGAATACCATCTGGGCCCGGACTAGTATTTTTTTTTAGTTTTTTGATAACCTGTATAATGTCAGTGTGGATAGAACCTATGATAATCTATGTGGTGAACTTTAAATGTACTAATAGGTGATTTTTGAGAGAAGACAGAACAAAAGTACTTATTGAAGAGATTTGAGGTTTCTATATCAAATAGAGAAGAGCCATTGGTTATAATGGGACCAATGGTCCTTGATACACCTTTTTTACTATTTATATAGGAGAAAAGAGATTTGTGACAGTCTTTTGTGTGAGCTAGTTTAAATTCTAGCTTATTTTTTGCCAATTTAATAGAATTGTTTAAGTTTTTCACAGATAGTCTGTATTTATGTAATAGAGTAGTTTTAAATGGAACAGAACTATTCTTAAGTTTCCTAAAAAGTTTAATTTTTATTTTAATCTGACTTTTAATTGTCTTGTTGAACCAAGGGGGAATTTTTCCTTTATTATTAAATTTCCTCTTAGATGGAATAAAGGTATTTGCCAAACAAAGTACAATGTTTTTTAAAAAGTCCCAAATTTGTTGTGTTGTACAATTAAGATTAGATTCCCAGTTTATGTTTTGTAAGTATTCATTGATTTTAGAAAAATTTGATTTATTATAATTTTTTGTACAGTATAACTTCCTTTGTGTAGTTTTAAGCTGTTGAATTTCAAAAAGAATAGATGAATGATCACTGGTCCCAAGTGGATCCCAAATGTGTAAATTGCTGATTTGTTGCTCTATGTTAGTAAATAATAGATCCAAAATATTAGGACCTTGAGTAGGTTCAGTAACAAGTTGTTGTAATCCAGTACTAACTACCACATCTATTAGTCCTTTCTCGGCATAGGACTGTTCTGAGAATGAGTCCCAGTTAATATGAGGGAGGTTAAAGTCACCAAATATTACAGTATCTTGAGATTCTGAAAAATGTGTAATTTCTTAAAACATATTAGTTGTGTAATCTGAATTTGCAGATGGAGGTCGATAGATGTTACCAATAGTTATATAGGACTGCTCCTTCAATAAGATTTTAACCCATATACTTTCCAAAGGAAAGGGAGAACACACTTCAAAAGAAGGAATATCATTTCATATGTATATGCAAACTCCACCGTCTTGATTATCTGATCTGTTTTTATGATATAATTTATAACCTGGAATTTCTCTGGACCAAATTGAGGATGTGTCCCACCAAGTTTCAGTTACTCCCACCACACCTATATTTAAAGTTTTACATTAGGCTTCGAGTTCTGCTAATTTGAGTTGGTTTAAAGATCTTGCATTCAAAGCTAGGAATTTACATTTAGTTGTAATAATATTTTGGTGAGTATTCAGAGAATTGGGAATAGACCCATTCTCCCCCATTGTTTTTAGTTTAAACAATGATTTATGATTTTAGTGATACTTTTCCCCATAAGTGTATTACCCCTACGACTGAGATGTAAACTGTCCCAGCAAAACAAAGACAAATGATCTGAAAATGATTCCCAGTGGGTAATACAGGGTATTACCTTGCTTAAAACACCACTTTCACAGCCATTCATTTAGGGCTTTGATTTTCTGCATCATGGTAGATGTTGCTGTCAGAACAGGTAGAATTTTCAGATATACACACACAGCATCCCCTATCAAGTAACAGGTTACATAACGTCACATAGTCCTGTTGTACAGTAACTGATTAAATGGGGTGTTATTTATATCATTAACACCAGCATGTATGATAACCAGTGGATTTTCCCCCACATTTTGTAAAATTTTAGGCATCATGGAGGTAATGTCAGATACCCTGGCCCCACGGCAGCTAGAACAAGTGCGATTGCTCTTGTCACTATTGCATACCACCCTGTCAATGTGCTTAATGACTGAATCTCCCAGGACTAACACTTGGTTTGAGACAGTAGGGGTACAAGAATCAGAAACAGGTGATTGTTTAACACACTCTGGAGCAATTAACTTAATAGGTATTGATTTGGTAGCTTGAGACTTACTAGGACAAATATTCATGGGCATTAACTCCTGATTGAAAAGTGTTTTTAAACCATTATTATCAACAGAGGGTGATGCACAGGATAAATCATGTAGCACTTCATTATTTGATAGTCAACTGCTCAAACCTATTACGAGTTTCAATAGGGGCACTATTGTGTATTTGACCACCCCTCCTTTTTTTAAGAGGCTTTGTGACAATGGTCCAGTCATCATTATCATGAGAAGAGGGCGGATAATAATCCACCTTATAAGAGGGGACAGAGGCAACAGGTACACTAGTACTAGTCATTACAATTGTCTCCTCATCAGCCAAGGGAATCACTCCCATTGCGCCTCAAGGAGTGGAACCCTCCCCTAGGGTTCCTTGCCTTCATACCCCTACAGGGAGGTATATCCCATGAATATTGAGGTGAACTGCCAAACTTTTTCTACGTTACACAAGCACGAAACCATTTGCACAGGCACATTGAACCTGCAGTGAATGTCAGAGTTTTTTTAAAAGCTTTAATCTTCTGTTCTGTTTGCTTTTCTCCTCGGGTTAGGTGCAGTCACAGAGGGCTGTACTAAACCCCATGAGCTCAACAGGACCAGCAAACATCTGATTTTAGCTTACACAATCTTTAACATGTATACTGTGGGCTTATGAAAGACATGCAGCCCTCCTCTGATGTGAAATACAGGGGATTCTAGGATTTTTGTTTACAGGAAATGGCATCTCAGAAGTCAACAAAATTAGCCTAATACATTCTACTATACTGCAAAAAACAGTAAGCAAAAAAAATGTTTTTGTACACAAAGTGCAAATTGGGATCAGCCTCTCACTTGGTGTGACTCTTATTGCTGACAGTTTCCCTTTATTAATTTATTGAACTGTTTCACCAGGATGGCACACTGAACAACAGGTTGCTCGTCTCCCGGTGCGACCTCGGGGGAAAGGGTACAATAGGGATCCTTTAAGTCAGGATCAGTGCCAATTCTCCTTACTCACCCATCTAATGTCCATTACCACTGATCCGTATGTGGTGGCAAGAGCAATTTAATTCTCTACTGGTTGTTTCCTTGTTCTCACTTTATACCAATTCCTTTCTATCCAGTGATCTTGCCCTCTGCAGAGCTGACTGCAGTACCTCTTCCTTATATCTCTGACTCTGAATCTGTTTAAAATATCTGTTGCTGCTGTCTCAAAATCCTGGTCATTAGTACAGATTCAATGTAACCTTGAAAGCTGGCCATAGGGAATGCTTTTTATGAGGTGGCCAGGATGAGAACTGTGAGCATGCAGTAAGGCATTGCCAGTGGTAGTCTTCCTGCAATCTAAGTTTCGTACTGGTTTACCATTTTCACCACGCAGTTCTAGATCTAAGAATGTCATTGTATTCTTTTCCGATTGTGATGTGAACTATAGCCCAAGGGCATTTTGATTTATGTACTGTAAAAACTGCTGCAGCTGAACATTCATGCCCATCCAGACACAAAGCATGTCATCAATAAAATAGATCCAGAGGATGATTTTATCCTGAAATGGATTTTCTCGGAGGACTTAGGTGGCCCCCTTCTCCACTAACCCATAAAGAGGTAGGTGTAAGAGTGGGTCATCAATGACTTGAAGGCTTTCTTCCTTTTCTGTAAGTAATGTGCACCATTGAACAAAAAAAATTGCTTCTCAAAATGAATTTGATAGCTTTTACTATGAATTGTGTTGGAAAATCTTTATTTGATTTTCTAGCATCATTTAGCAGCATGTACACCCTGTTCATGTTTGATGGCAGTGTACAGGGAGGTAACATCTATTGTTAACCATGATAATTCTCCCCAGTCTAAATTTTCAATACGCTGTAATACCAACTTAGTGTCTTTTAGAAAGGAGGATAAGTGTGTGTGTGTGTGGGGGGGGGGGGCATGGCCAGCAGCAGAGCTGAAGATAGCTTCTTCCAGCAGCTCCCGAGACAAACACAGAAAATAAATAAAAATATTGATTTTTATTGTGGTGAAAGACTTAAAAGCATAACCAGCTTTCTAAATTTTCACTAAGCTCTCGACTGATACTGAACTTGACCCAGACAGCATCTGAAATCAGCTAGAATGGTCCATGGAAAACAAGCTAGCTCCATTGTGGAAGGGGCCTGACTGACTGAAGGATACTAAATTAAGCAGTAGCAAAGACTCTAACTTGACTTGTGAAGAACAAGTCACACAGCAGCCGATGAAAGCAGCTTTAATGAAAACTATTCAAAAAGTTAGAAGAATATAATATAATACCGGACTTCGGCAGGTGAACCTTAAAGTCAGAGCTTTAGCTGATGAAACACAGGGGGCAAAGAAAAATGCTGATAAAGCCCTTGTGGTAGCTTCAGGACTTACAAAAGAGAATGGCCTACTTCAAAGGTGCTTAGAAGCAGTAGAAAATTCTGTTTTCACTTGTAATATTGGAGTTCTTGGTCTCCCAGAGCAGGCTGAAGGGGAATATCGCCATAGTTTTGTATCAGAATGGCTTAAAAACTTGCTACAAATTGAAAAGGACTTCAAGATCCTGAAAATGTATAGGATTATGCTTCATGGGGGATGTTTTTCAACAGCAACTGGGGACTGGACACCATGCACAATTATGGTGACACTTAGATCTTCCTCAATGCGAGATATTATCCTACAGCAGGCCAAATCTTTAAGCCCAATCACTTGGCAGGAGCACAGGATCCATTTATTTCTGGACTTAAGCTATACCATGAGGATAAGGAGAAAGAGTTCTGATGTCCTGCAGGTGTGCCTTCCGATCCTGGGGGTGCACCATGTGCTCCTGATGTTGACCAGCTGAAGGATCATTTACAGTGGCAAGACTTTCCAATTTTCAGATGCAACTGAAGTGGCCAAGCTACTGGACAAAATTGAAAAATAGTTCATTGCCAGAGAAGCAACGTCAGAATCTGAGGAGGACTGAATTATTGTCTCAAAACTGTTTAATCACTGGGATGGATGGTGCTGTAATGGGAGAGCATTGTTAGTTTAATTCTCTTTTTGGATTCAAACCCTCTTAAAATAATACAACAGTGAATGGGGGAAACTTTTCTTGGTATAATTTAATGTTTTCAAAAAGAAGTTTGAGTTAAAATGGCTCGAGTAGTTATTGCTTCCCCTATAGACATGTTCTACCACATGGGACTTTACATTATTAACATCAGGTTTTGTTCAAAATGCAGCACAGTTAGCTGCTTAGAATAGAAAGCTTATTCACACATGACTGTATGTGGGGATTATTAAACTGAGTACATCGCTAATTACTTAGGAACCATAAATACAGTTAGAGTTTGCCCGGTGGTGGTGAAGGTTGAGGCGCTGGATGCCACACCTCGAGCTACGCCAGTGACCCAAGATCAGGAGCGAGCTTGGGCATGAGCTTGGGGGTAGGCAGGAGAAGGAGAGGATTGAGCATCTGATGGACTGCTCTCCTCTCTTGAGGAGGGTTACAGGGTTGTCTGGCATCCCAGCAACCCCCCGTGGAGATCAGGGGTGCTGCAGGAAGCAGACAAAAAGATGAGGGGGAGCGTGGCAGATGCTGGCAGGGGGTAACCCATGAGGTGGGCGCATACAGAAGGGCGCCATCCATTATGGTGACACCTTCCTGGTGCAATCCACTCATGGTGACTGGATGAGGGGGTGGGCGAATGAGGTGACAGGATGTCGCTATAAATACACTCATGGGGGGACCAAGCATGGCAAGCATGGGCTGGGAGGGGGTGGAGAGGCTGTAGGGAGTAGCGCTGCAGTTGCTGGTCGAGCTGCAGCGTGGTTTGGGGATTGGCTAGTGGCTAGGGTACTGGGTTTGGGTCTGGGCGCTGGTGCAATTTTATGCACCAGCCCAAACTGCCCCTATTTTACTTTTCACCCCTGACATACACCCCCCTAGAGTTGAGAATCCTTAAGTAGGAGTATGGGGCATAGCCCCGCACAGAAAGCAGTAAAATATGTCCTAGCACCATTGTGCTGGTGTGCTGGGGTTGTCAGAGTGCCAAAAATGTGTTCGGCACTCTGACTGAGTGATAACAGTGATCACCTTTAGGCATTTGCTGTTATCACATAGATCCCCGACAGGGTTGCCATGCACCATGGCATCATTGCATACCATGCTCAGGAGGGGGGAAGAGTGCAACAGAACAAGGAAACAACCAGCTCTGTGGGGTGGGTGATGGCACATGGCCCCCATGCCCACCACCAGATCTCACCCACCCGTCCTTCCAGTTCCTCCACCTGGGCCCTCACCTGCATTTTGGCCAATCTATAAGAGAATGCCCAAGAGGAGGGGCGGCCCCACCCCAGATGGGTCAACCCAGGGATATTGGCTGCAGGAGGTGGGGGGGGAGAGAGGAGGCTTGGGATGGGAGACCTCAGGGGGGCAGGATCAGGCCAGGATGCCTGAGAGAGGCCTCACAGGCTGTGACCAGAGGGAAAAAGACATTTAAAAAAAATATACAGTTAGAGTTTATACTAAGTCTGTTGGTTGTCTGTAGCTCTCTTTTTGGAGGGTTATCAGGGCTGTAAAAGAAGAAGAAATAATATTCGATTATTGATGTTCAGAAGGTGGGATGTTATACCATTTTTGAGGGTGAAAGATATGTTTAAATAAATAAATCAATGTTTGTTATCCCTTCTCATGGCAGCAACAGCCACTATTGGATTAAATTAGGAATCTGTAAGATTTTGGGACTAATATCTACAGTAGTAGCACCAAATTTGTCAAGCAATTTTGTGAGATTCCCTATTTATCCTTCACAAAATTTAGGGAAAAAAATCCTCTAAAATTATTTTTGTTATACCTACAGAAAGAGGCCAATTCCTATTACAGTACTTAAGTGCCATCTGGTAGATTTTTAACTACACTATGAGATGAGACAACCCTTTCTGTGTAGCAGTGAACACACTAACAAACAAAACAAAATCCCTTACTAAAGGTTTTACAATTCTCAATAGAGATTTTTAAAAATCCTTAAAAATCCTTTGACTAATTTGGTGCTACTACTGTAGCAATATAAACTGTTGGTATGGTCTGTATTCCCCTAAGTAATGTAACTAAGAACAGGGGTGCTATATGTTTGTACAACTGTAAAAATGAAGATATAGCCTACTGATGTACAGTGGGTGTTATATGTAATTGCCTGCCTGATGGGATTTACTTGTAATGATAAATTACATAAATCAATAAAATGTTAGTTAGAAAAACAAAAATGATCACCAAAGAATGAAAATTCTTCCGTTAGTGAACCATTAAGTGATATGATCAGTCCACCACATGGACATACATTATTTTCATGCAGTTTTGGTATGTGGTAGAAAACCAGAGTTGCCAGATTTTTACAGCATAAAGCTTGCATCTCGTTCTTTGTGATCCATCCCATTTATTTATTTCTTTTTTATTCATTCATTCATTCATTTCAATTTTGGTAACCGGGTAGGCTCACTGAGACCAGAGTTCTCTTTTTTCATGGGTGACCTGGGATTAATTACAGATATATGTGCTAAAGCACATAAGGAAATGCAAAATACAATGCAAGTTACAAGGAGAACAAGTGCATGTTACATTCAGACTGCTTAGACAGTAATAAATAAAACAGTGACTAGGTTACATTAATGGGTTTGGCTACACAGTGATCAAGGGTATGGAATACAATATCATGAGCAATAAAATGTAGATCATTAAATGAGACAATCACTGACAGCAGGTATATAAGCAGCTTTCACATAGATATGTCTTTAGCCCCTTTCTGAAGCAGGAAAGAGAGTTAGAGCTTTGTAGGACCCCAGGAAGGGCATTCCAGAAAGAAGGAGCTAAGCAGACAAAGGACTTCTTCCCTATATATGTACGAATCCTACTCACTTTAAGCAACTTACTGTTAAAGGGACAGAGTGGCCTTCTTAACGGTTTAGGGGCTAATAGACCAGTCAGGCTAGGTGAAGTATAGACTGAGGTTAATTTATTAAGGATCATACTAAGGATTGAATAGGAGCAAAATGCTGGGTAGCCCACCTAGCTTCATAAACTACATATAGTAGGTTACATTTTTATTTGAAAATTTAAACATCATACATAATACGGGGCGCCTGAACCTTTAATCGAAAGTGGGTCAGTTCAGAGAAGTATCGCAATGATGCTTCCGGGGGAAGGGGCTGATGGAAAGCTTCAGATTGTGTTCTATAATGCTGCAAGCCTATTAGACTCAGATCTTCCAAGAAACTGGAAAACAGGGGTACCATACAATAGTTTGGGGAGCTGGACACTACTCACTGTAGTTAGCCTTGAATCTATAATAAGATAGCCATGCAGTCTATATAGTAGACCATGTTTTTGGTGGAATGAACGGGTCTTGTTAAGTTCTTGGTCAATGTGGAACCCAAGGTACTTAACCACATTCACCACTTCAGTCAGAGTTCCCAAGGAAGTTATAAGGGAAAGCAAGTGTGTGTTAGGTCTTAGGTGTTTGACTCCAAATAGGATCACTTTTGGTTTTTAACATTTAGGATCAGCATATTCATTGTGATCCACTTTTCAGGAGACTCAAAATCATTGGACAGTTGGGCATTGAGTGTTTTGACATCAGAGGAGATCGTATAAAGGACAGTACGATCTGCATAAAGTATGAGGTGACCATTACCAAAATTTTTATCCAGGTCACTAATGAATATAGAGAATTGTAGAGGACCAAATATAGATCCCTGGGGTACTCCATTTGCAATAAACAGAAAACTTGATAGGGTGCCTCTCCTTTTCACCTTCTGTGTCCTGTTTGTTAGATAGTGTGTAAATCAGAAATGCAAGAGGGATTCTGTAAGAACTGATATACAGCGAAACATAGAAACATAGAATTTGACAGTAGATAAGGACCACTTGGCCCACCTAGTCTTCCCATTTCTCTTCCTGATGGATAAGCTGCAGATTCCAGATAATCAACAGCCTACTTCCTCCTAACCCCTCACTAGAATTGCCTTATGTCTGTCCCATGCATGCTTGACTTCTCCTATTGTTCCTGACTCCACAACCTCCTCAGGAAGGCTGTTCCATGCATCCACAACCCTCCCTGTGAAAAAATACTTTCTAACATTACCGCTGAGCCATCCCCCCTCTATCTTCAAATTGTGCCCCCTTGTTCTTGCACATCTTTTTTTCTGAAAGATGTTACCCTCTTGTACTTTAATTCCCTTGAGATACTTGAAAGTTTCTATCATGTCCCCCTCTCACTCCATTCCTCAAGGGAATACATATTAAGCTGCTTTAGTCTCTCCTCCCCAGGATGAAGCACAGCATTGCAGAATTCTGCAATAGAGTTACTGCAGAAAACAATGTCATTTTAAAGGGAGTTAATCCCTTTTGTCATGCAGTAAACCTGTGAAACTGCTCTTCATCCTGGAGGGCGTATCTGTAATTTACGTTGCTTTCTGTCTCCTGTAACTCTTTGTGTCTTTCTGATAATGTTCTGAGTCCATGATCATTACACTGCCCCTTATCAAAGGGCTTAATGATAACATCTGACATTTCTTCTAGTGCCTTCATCTCATACTTGTCAAGGTTAGCACAATGGTGTTGGGATTTACTTGTTTCTAGAATTTTCTCTATTTATTAAAGTACAGTCTTTTGAAATATTTCAGCTGTTGCACTACCAGGATTTGTGGGAATGAACTTCAACTTTTCACTTATTACTAGTTGTGGTATGGTATCCCTTGTTCCTGCATTATCATCTACTGTTTGTAACACTGTATTCAATTCCTCATCTGACATTGTATCAGTTAAGTTTTCACTTGTACTCTGTTCCCATTGTTTTGTCTCATCCCATGCTTCTAATCATATTTTTTCTTATAGCTGCCATACCATCCAGTCACTAGTAACTTTTTCTGGTCTCTCCCCATCGTGTCAGCATTGTTAAAATATTTGTGAAAATTAATCTTTCTGAAGAAACTGAATATACTGCAGTACAGTTCAAACTCATTTACCGATGTTGCTGCTACAAAACTCAAGCCATACGACAAAACTTTCAACTGTGTTTCAGAAAATGTTACTGTGGCTGCTAGTGTGCTGGATTCTTGGCTATCAAATATTGCATGGGTGTTTTCCATTCCCTGTAACACCTTCTTGTCTGATTTGTTCATCCTTTGTTTGGTTTCTGTTGTCAACTGCTTTCTGTTGTTCTATGGGGTGGCTTGGTGGGATTGTTTGCAGGTTTATCTCTAAAGAATTGACAGCTTTATTGTTGGCTTGCAGAATTTGCTTGATTAATCCTGTAATTAGATCATCCTTTTCTACCTGGGTGAGATCTGCTCCTATATTGTGTTCTCCAATGAACTGTCAACCTTTATCATCTAACCCAACTGTAGACTTTATTACTTTTATAATCCTTTACATCTCAAATCAGTGTTTTTTTCCTTTCCTTACTTTCTACCTCGATTTTAGTGACTTTTTACATTAAAGCTTTGTCCAAATCTATAATTAGCTCTAACTCTCCATAGATTGACAAATAAGTGTGAATTGCTAATATTTCATATACCAGTACAGCACGATTATTCTCATGTTCTTTACAATTATTGCAATCTCAAGAGACTTCTCAGAGCTCAGTTTCATGTTTTATGCCCACAACTGCCTGTGATACAAATTTTCCAACTCACAGGCTGGTGATATTTTGACCCACAAACTTTGGGGAAGCAACTCTTTTACCAGGAATGTTTTAGGTGAAATTATATCATAATGTAAGTTTATTTCTTTTTGTTACTAGCTTTTCTAGTTAAATGAACAGATTCCTGATTGCACTGTCATCTCCCTCATTAGTGTCAGTATTTAATGTTAAATTGTTTCCACTAGTATCTTGACTTGTAGCCATACTAGTGCTTGCCAGGTAAATGACTTCATGGCACTTACTGTCCCTGAGTGGGTCATTTCATTCAAAAGAAAACTTTAATGGCAAATGAATCACAGTGAACCGTCACAACGGTGCAGAACCAATAGCATGAACACTTTTAGGAAAGTGTTTTCTTGAAGGGGGCTTCACTCTGGACCCCACCTTGTGGGGGTCTTTAACCCCCCATATCCCCCCTTAATTGAGATTCCTACTCGGGGGGCACAGCTCAGGGATGGGGCAGAACCATGGTCATGCAAAAGCATTGGTGCCAGGGTTCCTCCATTGTTGTGATGGTTCACTGTTATTTGTTTGCCCTCTTCACATGATACCCATGTCATGATCCTACACTCTGTGCAGTCCAGCATATCATTCTCACATACTCCTAATTACAAAGCAAAAACCAATATACTGCTGCACTCACTCCAGTGATCAACACCTGCAAAATATTCTTACAAAATCTTTAACAAGAAGTTTTTGCAAGTGCTGATCATCTGAATAAGTGCAGAAGTGTATTGGTTTTTGTTTAGCATTAGTGGTCTAGCTGACCCACAATTGCTGCACCATCCAATGTATTATGAGATAAAGTGGCTCACCATTACAAACTTGTTTTGGGATTTGCATGTAATTGAGCCAAAAGTAATAGTTTGAGACACACACTGTCTAGGTTTGCTGAGTGGCAACCACAGTCTGTGGAAGCTTGAAGTTGCCCCTTGGGAACACAGATTATACAATGGGGTCTCATGATTATTTAACCTGATTGGCTAACTGGTACCTTTTACCTATGTTCAATCTTACAATATACCAATGGGAAAAGGTGCCAGTCAGCCCCCCCCCGAATAATAAAAATCCCTCCAACCCCTTTTTCACATTGGAACGACCACCATCTTGAAGTGCCGATAAACATCGACAAGCAGAAAACGATACCAAAAAAATCCGACCCCCGAAATAGTAAAGGCAACAACCACCATGTGAGATCACTGGTAAATGGCAAGGTTCCACAACTGCCAGTGCAGCACTGAAAACAAAAGTAGACTAACAGTAAAAACATGAAAGCAGTTGAACTGCTATATCCCCACTCTGCTGAAGCGGAATGCAAATCCAGGATGAGACATTGATTTTATTTGTACAGTGAGTACCTTTGTATAACACCCCCTCCCCACAACAAAGCAAAACTTTCACCTCCAATTTCTTTTTCATTATCATTTCTTCTTTAAGATACTTACAGCCATCTAATTTCTGCAGGCATTCTTTACATATCGGCGAACACAATCGGCTACCTGCCACATCCATACTGCATGCATTTTTTAACTCCTAGGCAACTGTTGTGATCTCCTCCATGAAAACTGCAGGTTTTTCAAGCACAGAAAACCCAAAATAAAAAAAAAAGATTCCCCCACATCACACTATTATTTTGTCTAGAAATACTGCAAAGTACACCTGGAAGTATAGCCTGACTGACAGCAGCCCATTAGCACGTGGACCAAACAGAAATAAACTGAAAACTGTTGGGTCTTAAATAAAACCCTAACACTAAATCACAGTACTGCTCCCTATATCTGCATCAGCATGTGGGAGAACTGCACCATAAAAACAAAAATATGAAAACTGCAGCCTCACATGTTGTAGTGTGTGTGTGTGTGTGTGTGTGTGTGTGTGTGTGTGTGTGTGTGTGTGTGTGTGTGTGTGATGGGGGGGTCATTATTCCATCTAGTAGGGAAGTATTTTTTGTGGTGGAATAATAAATTGTATAAAGAGGACTAAAACTGTGGGAAAGACTGTATTATTCTTTACTTTTTCATCACAAAAAATTTAGCAGACATTGTGTAATATACCACTCCAGTGAGGGGATCACGGCAGGAGTTAACACTTCTGGTGTGGTTTACTCACTTGGCCTGTGACCTTGTGACCAAACCACACCAGGCATACTAAATTCTGCCATAACCCACACCCTGTTGTGGTATATTGCTTAAATCTACCATGCTGTGGTGACAGAAATCCAGATGAGATTGAAGACACTGTTGCATCCCAACAATGACCCACAACATGCTGACTGTGTCAATGTGGGGGGGTGCACCCCCGTACTTTATATATCTATCTCCACATCACGCAGACAGTGGAGTTAAGTGTTTACTCCCCTCATCGACAAGAACTTCCCCTGACAAGAAATCCCCATTGACGCAAAGTCTGTCGGGGTTTTGCTGTCGGGGAGTCACTGCTCGAATGGTATACTGGGAACCAGGAACAGAACACCCATTTTTTCTGATAACCTAATTCAATAATAAAGTGATTTCTTTTTTGTCACTAATCAAAAGTACATTGGTTGCCAGGATGTCTGATTCTGAAGATGGCTTCAGTTTGGAAGAAATTGCGGGACTAGAAACAAGATGGCAACATACAGTGAACATGATGGAACGTAAAATGACTGCAGATGGCAATGCATCACAGGTGAGAGACATTAAGTACTTATTTCTGAAAATGGGGAGACTGTTAACTAAGGAGCTTGACCTGACTTAT
This sequence comes from Neoceratodus forsteri, assembly GCA_016271365.2. Lineage (NCBI taxonomy): Eukaryota > Metazoa > Chordata > Ceratodontiformes > Ceratodontidae > Neoceratodus > Neoceratodus forsteri. Next base: position 70,672,865 of record CM028133.1, read on the forward strand.
AATGCCATCAGATTAGAAAAATATTTGGAAAAAGAACAAATCCCAAGAGGGCTAAGGGTTGTGAAAGTACCATCAGGGGGTTTAAAAGATTTTGAGTTTCAGACTGATTGGGAAAAAGCAACAATAGCATGTGCAATGACTTTTGTTAAATTGATAATTAAGAGTGATATTAAAAAACATGAATGCTTAATAGAAGAAATAATTTAAGGCTGAAGTAAATACAATTAAAACAAGTGCAGCCTTTAAAGATCTTGATCGTGCTTTAAAGGTAAAAATTGAAAAAACATGAGGTCAATTTAATTGAGAAAAAAACCAGAGCAAGCTATAAAAGGGGGACTCTGGCAAAAAGTGCTACATTGCATAATTAGAATAAACATACCCCCAATAAATCTCATGCAAAACTTTAGGTTTCTGTGTTACTTCATTTTAAAGTTATGGGCTATTTTGTAACCCTGATTTCATTACCTGTTCAAAAAAGCCAGTTTCAGTGAAGAGGTGCTGATGATGTCATCTCCTGAACTCACAGTCCAGCCCTCCCTGTCAGCAAGCTTATAGGACCTGTTTCTTCAAAGTTAAAAAATCATTCTGCAGTGGTTTTCACAAGTAAAATAGGCATTATTCTAAAAACTGTGCTACAGAATCTATGTGTTTCAGGTTTTGTAACAAAGTTGACAAATTTGTCTTTTAATGCCATTTTGGTGTGGTTCATTTTCCAGAGTTGCAGGATGCTGAGTTAGCATAATTCCAGACTGCTGATACCGTGTGAAATGCTACTCTGCAGTGCCTGTTTGGAAGTTGTATTGCTACAAGTGTTGCAATGCTGGTAACTTCATTGCTGTTTGTCAGTGTCTGCTTTACAACAAGTTTTCATAGGGGCCTTATATGTGTGAATTCCTATTCCTACTAGGGGTGGAAGTGTTAGCCCTGGTAAAACAATCATTGTAATGTGGAATACAACACAGACGAGCCTGAATATAGTTCAAGTAACAGCCTGTCAATGAGAACAGAACAGAACATGAGCTCTGCTCAACCGAGTATCCCTTTCATTCATACTTGAATGATAAATCAAATATTGATTGACTGATTGAGTGAGTGATTAAGCATTGAGCTGGCTACTGCAGTGAAACTCTTAGCAAGGTTTCATAACAGAACTACTTCTCCCAACCCCATTTACTGGGTGATGGAATAATTGATTTAAAGTGCCATCCTGCAGAATCACCTCAATTGAATGATAGGTGTGAATGATCACAGACTTTCACCACATCAGAAATATCCAGTCTGAAAATCTCACATCAGTGTGTTGTGAGTTAGCATCCAGCAACTCAGGAGAAAAGGACCACAATAAAAAAAGCACCAAAAACAAAAATATGAATTTGCCAACTTTATTACAAAACCTGAAACACACATAGGTTTTTAAGCAATGTTTACTGATTGGTGTTGCCTGAGAAAACCATTTGCACATAGTTTTTAAACATTGGAGAAGCAAGTCCTGTAAGCTTGCTGACAGGGAGGGCTAGACTGTGAGTTCAGGAGATGACATCATCAGCACCTCTTCACTGAAACTGGCTTTTTTGAAAAGGCAAAACATTTAGGGTTGTAAAATGATTTGTAACTTTTAAACAAAGTAACTTAGGGATCTCAATTTTGGCATGAGGGTGAGTGGGACTATGTTAATCCATATTCTGAATTTATTGGTGCCAGTAATTTGTGACCATAGTCCCTCTTTAAGGGACAAAATAGACTATTTAAATGGGACTGTGTTCAATTGGCCAGTACAAAAAAGGAACTAGATCAATTAATTGAGGGAGGTCAATATCAAAAAGCCGTTATAAAAATTAGCAGCATGTAATAATTGTGAGCCCAGAAATTAACAGTGACTGGAGCTCACAGGTTAATGATGAAGAAAGACCAAGTACTTTGAACTCATATTCCACTGCTTTTTTACCAAAAGGACAGAATGAAACCAGAAACAGAAGCAATCAGAGACAAGGCAAAGAAAAAACTCCAGACACACACACAGCAGTAAGAGAGGAAAATGCCAAAAATCAAAGGAGAAGAAATCTAAGAAAAAATAGAAGTGAATTTGTTAATCTGTCCTCTAACCAGTTTATTTCAAAGTAGAAAGCAGTATTAAACAAGGTACTTCCTTTTGTGCCCACCCCTTGAATGAATATATTTGAAATCTGTATAGACTTGCTTAAATTCTTCAGGAAAATCCACTTGAGGTTGTATTTTTCTAGACAAAACAATAATGAAGGTGACAGTGTATTGTTACAGGATTGGACCAAAGGAGTCAGCCTAAATGAATGGAATTTAGACATTCTGATGGAATTGATCCAGGATGGACAGTGGGACTTTGATTTTGAAGAAGGAGAATTGAGATCAGTGCTCCCTGAGGACCAAGTTGAGAAGAAATGGAGAACGGTAGAAATATCTGGGAAAACAAAAAAAAATGTTTTGGGCCACTGTCAGTATCAACAGCTACTATTGGTCCCTATTCTTGAATAGTGTGGAATGGCTTCATGCCATGTAACCCCAGTGCACAGCCCTTCCCACACCAGCCCGCACCTGTCCATGCCAACTGTGCCCCCTGTGTGGCATGCAGGTACAAGGTATACCCCCATGTGCCCAATTCTCTGGCCTGATCCACTGCTCCATGCCGGGGAAGGCTTGGGGCTGACATGGGGGTGTGTGGCTGCACTCCAAGCCATTCATGAAGATGCAAAGTGTAGTAAAAAGGTGATGATGGCTACATCTTCTGGAGGCAGTCATAAGTATTACACATCCCCCTGGGTTGCTGCCACATGCCACAGCAGGGATAGTGGGTCATGGGACCCTCTCCACCAAGGCTGGTCCAGTTGTTGGGGCACTCTGGGTAAGCTGGTGGTGGACATCAGGGGACATCTCCTCACCAAGCAGACAGGGTGGTATGCACCACCCAGCAACATGGTGGCCCATGGGTGCAAGCAATTCACCAAGGGACCTGGGTAGGGCAGCTGATTGGCTACCTACCTATGTCTGCAGCTGTGCACCAAACTTCTCCCTGTAAACCTGCATGCTGGGGGTGGGGCCCAAACGGGAACCATGCGTTGGCTCGTAATCAGGAATATGGCCAACATGTGAAACTCCCGAGGGTGCGGAGCTACATGGGGGGGGTACGTGCCTTTCACGCATACCCCTGTTCACCCACTTTAGTGAATAGGCCTCATTATGAATGCACAGATTGTAGCATGTAAGAAATATGTAAGATTAGAAGAAAATTTGTTAGAACAGGATAATGTAAAAAACAAGAACAACATGACTAAATGAGAGAAAGAGAGAGAGAGAGATATGCATTAGCTGATCTAATGAAAATAGAAGAAGTGATTTTACAGCAGTCAAACAAGGGTGGGAGTATAGTGGCAATGAATGAAGGGTAATATGCCAAAATGGTAGAGAGCGTCCTACTAGATTTAGACAGATACAGTGAATTATGTGGAAACCCATACGGGGACTTTTCAAAAGGAATTACAGCAGTTATTAGAAGAAGGGTGACATGCAGGTGTGATTACTGAGAATGGGTTTAAATTTTTATGGCTAGCACATCCACCTGTGTTTTACACACTACCTAAAGTGCATAAGAATTAGGAAAAGCCACCAAGATGCCCCATAATATGTGGTGTAGAATTGCTAACAGGATATTTCCAGTTTTGTTGACTTTTTTGTACAGAGGTCACTAAATTGTGATCTCACATAACAGACATGGGGAATTTATTGTTACAAATTTAGAATCTTGTATGAGAGCATGAAATCCACTGGCTAATGATAGCTGTGAAGGCTCTCTATTCCTCTATTAGACATACTGATGGAGTTAGGCTTGTAAGTTTTTCCAAGAGAGAAAAAAATGTAACAAGTGACTTTTTTTTAGCTGGAGGCAATGGATTTTATTTTAAAACACAATGGGCTGGATATTCAAAAGGGTTGTGCCATGCGCAATAGGGTTGCACCTGTGCAAGTCCGAAATTGCGCCATTCTGCCATATTCAGCAGGAGGCAGTTGCGCCCCCCAAGTCAAGCTGAGCAACAGCACAATGCTAATGAAGGCATGCTGAACCGGAGGGGGAGGAACCATGCATAAACTGCACAGCCCGATATTCAGCGGGCTGTGCAGAGTTGTGCAGGTGCAACCCCCAACCTACGCCTGCACAACTTTGAGCCAAAAAAAAAAAGTTGTAAGTCGAGGGCCACCCACAGGTGAGCTGCCACATTGCATGGCGCAACACAGCAGCTGCCACCTGTGGGTGGCCCTCAACCTTCTCCCTGTGCCCCCCCTGCACCCCAATCGTGGGCATATAGTAACCCCCACCCCGACTGGCCCATTCGTGGGCAGAAGTTCAAACATCCCCCCACCCCCGACTGGCCGATTGCGGGCATAAGTGAAATAAAAATCCCACCCCCTACCAGCCCGATCGTGGGCAGAAAACAGTTCAACCCCCCAAGTACATATCCCTGGTGGCCAAGTGGACCTCAAGCCTCATTGCAGGCAGAAATGCCTTCAACCCCCCCAAGTACATATCCCTGGTAGTCCAGTGGACCTCAAGCCCGATCGCGGGCAGAAATGTCTTCAACCCCCCAAGTACATATCCCTGGTGGTCCAGTGGACCTCAAGCCCGATCACAGGCAGAAATGCCTTCAATCCCCTCAAGTACATATCCCTGGTGGTCCAGTGGACCTCAAGCCCGATCGCAGGCAGAAATGCCTTCAACCCCCCCAAGTACATATCCCTGGTGGTCCAGTGGACCTCAAGCCCGATTGTGGGCAGAAATGCCTTCAAACCCCCAGGACCACCTACCCTGGTGATCTGAGGCCCCCACCCACCACCCATGGATCCCACCACCGCGCTCCCCGTCAGCGGTGGGTGGCAGCATCCACCACCTGCCACCCGCCCCCCACCAACTAACTGCCGGTGGGACTGCACCCATTGCTTCAGAGCAAGAGCCAATGGGCATGCAGCCCATACCGTACAAGGCAGTCAGATATGTGAATGAATTCATTCACATGTCTGGACTGCCTCTACGCATATGGGCTGCATGCCCATTGGCCTTTGCTCTGAACCAATGGGCGTGCAGTCCTACTGGGCAGTCAGTCGGTGGGGTGGCAGGTGGGTGGGATGCTGCTGCCGCCAGCTGATGGGGAGCAGGGGAGGGGCTCCGTGGTGGGTGGGGAAGCTACCAGATCACCAGGGTAGCTGGTCCTGGGGAGGTTTGAAGGCATTTGCCCGTGATTGGGCTTGAGGTCCACTGACCACCAGGGTTATGTTCTGGGGGTTGAACTGTTTTCGCCCACGATCGGGCTGGTGGGGTGGGGTGGATTTTATTTCACTTATGCCCGCGATCGTGCCAGTCGGGGGTGGGGGATGTTTAAACTTTGCCACGATCGGGCCAGTCGGGGTTGGGAGTTTATTTAAACTTATGCCCGTGATCTGGTCAGTCAGGGTGGGGATTTTACATTTATGCCTGCGATCGGGCCAGTCGGGGGGAGGGGGGATTTTTACACTTATGCCCACGATCAGGCTGCAGGGGGCGTCGGTCCCTGATGGCTGCTGCCTGGCAGGGTGCCAGGCGAAAGTCCTCAGGGATCGGCACACCTGCATGCTAATGGCATGCAAATGGGGCCATAAATAGATGCAAATGGCCCCCCTGCACCTTGCATGAATTATGGCCCCATTTGCATGTCACCTTTTGAATATCAGAAATTTACACATGGTGCAATGGTACTTGTGCCACCACATCTTGAATGCTCCACTCTGACCACTTGCGGTGGCACAAGTTCCACTGCGCCATGCACAGTGGCTGTGGCTGGGGGGTGATATTCAAAGGAGTTGCTCAATAGCGCAACTCCATTGAATATCGCCCTGGCCACACCTCTGTGCAACTATTTTGTGCAGCGCAAGGGCTTGTGCCACAGAATAGTGCAGTTTGAATATCCAGCCCAATATGTTTGAAATTAATGGCAGATATTTCCTACAGACATGTGGCACCACAGTGGGGACCTGTATGGTACCATAATATACAAATTTGTTCATGGGTCTGTGGGAGCTGAATACAGTATACAGTGAAACATTCCCTTACATAGACAATGTCATCCTATGGTATGATTTTAATGATGACAAATATCTGCATTTGGAAGGGTAGTAAACAGGGGCACTGGATTTTATTAAATAGCTGAATAACAATGTCTACCTTAAATGTACATGTAGGATCAAAGAAACCATTACTAATTTCCTGGACTTGACATTAGAAGGTGTGAGAGGAAACATAGTCCAGACAAAAGTATTTTGTAAGCCAACTACTGTTAATTCATTATTGCAAGTAAGCACTGCATACCTGAAAAAAGTTAAAAGATGCTATACTGTATTCTCAATTTTTAAGAATCCAGTGGAAATTCTGCAAATGATAGAAATGTTTCCAAATAGGCAGACAATTTAGAAAATAGATTTTATAACAGGGGATATGATTTGGAAGTGGTAGAAAATGCTAGACATAAAGAGCAGAATCAGAAACTGAGTGAATTATTGAAAGTAAAATCAAAGACAGATAATGAAGAAATGCCAGGTACCTTGTTTATCAAATACAGTAAAATTCTGTAGCAGGACAAATAGGAGCAATAGCTCCTGAATTCTGGGGTAGTTTAAAAGCAGACCCAATACTGAGGAAGTAAATTGAAGAAAACCCAGAGTTTCATTTTGGACAGTAGATAATTAGAGAGGTAAGTTGACAAATATCAGATTTGTGGAGAGAAAAGCTAGAGGAACTGATGGCAATTTGTTCCCAAAGTTACCAAAAGGCTTCCACCTCTGTAAGAAACATAATATCTGCAAATATTGCAAAACAACCAAGGAATTTAAAAATACAAATGTGAGAAACATAGGAACATAGACTTTGATGGCAGATAAGGACCGGCTGGCCCACCTAGTCTGCCCATTTCCCTACTTATTGGATAAGCTGCAGATCCTAGTTAACCAACAGCCTACTTCTTCCTACCCCCCACAAGAATTGTCTTATGTCTGTCCCATGCATTCTTGAATTCCCCCAATCCTTGTCACTCCTCGACCTCCTCAGGAAGATTGTTCCATGCATCCACCACCCTTTCTGTGAAAAAATACTTCTTCACATTGCCCCTGAGCCATTCCCCCCTCTGTCTTCAAATTGTGTTCCCATCTTCTTGCACATCTCTTTTTTTCTGAAAGATGCTACCCTCTTGGACTTTGTTGAGTCCCTTGAGGAGCTTAAAAATTTCTATCATGTCCCCCCTCTCCTGCCTTTCCTCAAGGATATACATATTAAACTCCTTTAGTCTGTCGTCTTATGGCTTCTGGTGCAGACCCTGCACCATTTTAGTTGCCCTTCTCTGGACAGCCTCAATTCTGTCTAATTACCTTGCAGAGATGGGGGTCTCCAGAACTGCACGCAGTACTCCAGACAGGGTGTCACCAACTGTCTGTACAGTGGGATAACACCTTCCTGTTTTCTACTGGTGATGTCTCTCCCCATACATTCTAGTATCCCCCCAGCCATCACTACTGCCTTCTCACATTGCTTGCCAACCTTTAGATCATCTACTATGACTATCTCCAGGTCCCTTTCCATTTTTGTTGTTGTTACTACCCCCCCCATTGTGTAATCTTCCCCTTGGTTTTTGTTACCAAGGTTCATTACTTTGCAATTCTTTGCATTGAATCTAAGCTACCATACTTCTAACCATTCCTCCAACCTTGCCAAGTCCCTTCTCATCCGTTCCACCCCCCTTGTGTATCAACCCTGTTGCAGATCTTTGTGTCATCTGCAAAGAGGCATACTTTTCCTTTCAGTCCCTCTGCAATGTCACTTATAAAGACATTATAAGGACCAGACCCAGTACTGAACCATGCATTACCCCACTAGTAACCCCCCCTTTATTTGGAGTGGACTCCATTTACTATTACCCTCTCTGTCCTGTTGTCCAGCCAATGTTTTACCCAGGTTACCACCCTGGGACCCACTCCTAGGCTGACTAATTTGTACATTAATTTTTTGTGTGGGACTGTGTCAAATGCCTTGCTACGGTCTAGGTAGGCCATGTCCACAGCCCATCCCTGGTCTACTACTTTGGTCACCCAGTCAAAGAAATCAATTAGATTCATCTGACATGACCTTCCTACCAATTTTGACATGGGGTGAAGAAATGACTTTTACCAGAAACAGCAAATTGTGTACAACATACCTTACAGGTATGATTTTTATTTAAAAAAAAAAATCAAGAAAAATACAAACAAATGACTTTTTGTTCAAACACAGTAAATAAATCAAAAGAAAATCATAAAGCACAGCTTGGCTAGAAAATAGCTATCTTACCAACATCTCTCTGTGCCTGATCTCTCACAGAGCTCTTCCAGGGAGAACCACACAGGGCCTCTTCCCCACAAACATCTCATCTGGGAGTCTCAGCTAAATCCTTTTTACATTCGCTTGTGCGCATGCGCAAGGAACGTCTTGGGAGAATGGGACACTTTGGAGGTGTGCCTCTCCTGAGCAACCCCCTGCTCCCTTGAGCAGGCGTGACGATCCTGCCAATCCGCACGGTGCTGTGTGTGACAAGCGGTGGTCTTCTCTTCGAAAACCACCGCTGTGTGCTACACCCGTCACCCCCATCTTTGCTGCCTGCGCTGGGGCCCACCCAAGCGTGGCAAACATCCGTGTCATCTGCTGATGGGGTACCCAATCCCCGTCAGCTCCGGGCCCCAGCCATCCTTCCGCCATGCTGGGAGCCCACCCCAGCGTGGCAAACATCCCACATTGTCAAAGTACAAAAAAAAACCTGTAAATTAAAGCGGCCCCTCAGTCTCCCACCCCCTCCACAACCCGCACCCACCACTGTACCTGCCTCCCCACCCCCTACACCCCATACTTACCTCCAGACTTGGCGCAATGAGCATCGTTGGACCAGGAACATGTCTGCACTCTTCAAAGCCGACCGCGAACTGAGGAAATGCCGGTAAGCTGTATAATGGGCTAGATGTTTTTTTTTCAACTTTGTTGCATATCTCAGGCATTTTTTGGAATTTTTGCACCAAATTTTCAACATGGGGTTTTTGGGACCCCTTCTCATGAATTCTGTCACTGTCATGGCGTTATTCGGGCCTGAAGGGTGATTTCACAGTCACTCGTGAAATCACCTTTCAGCAATCGAAATGACAGTGCCAACGATCATAAGATGAGCTCTCAAAAGCATATTTTAAATTTGGTAGTAATCCTAAAAATATTTTTTTTTAGCTTTTGTTGACCGGGTAAGTGCACTAGACAAATTCTGCCTATTTTCAGGCATGACCGGGGAGGATACAGATGAATGCCAAATGACCTTGAACCAGATTAAGCTGTTTTAGGCGTGCATTGCACAGTTCCTACACAGGCTCATAAGTTCACGAATTTTCAATATTTTCACTCCAGATTTTCAACATTGCCATTTTACCACACCTCCTCATGAGCAGTACAGTTGTCATTTTTCACATCCTGCCCAAAACGTGTTTCCGCCCATGTAGCGCACAATGGCACAGGCGGTGTGCGAACTCAATGTATGGGACACATTAAGAAAATCACAGTGTCATTGTTCATGAGCAGAGATATTAAAATGGCTATGTTGAAAATTTGGTGAAAAAATTCCTAAAAATGACTGTTTTACGAGCGTGCATTGCGCAGTTCCTATGCACGCTCATAAGTTCACGAATTTTCAACATTTTCACTCCAGATTTTCAACATTGCCATTTTACCACACCTCCTTATGAGCAGTACAGCTGTCATTTTTCACATCCTGCCCAAAATGTGTTTCTGCCCATGTAGCGCACAATGGCACAGTCGGTGTGCAAACTCAATGTATGGGACACATTAAGAAAATCACAGTGACACTGTTCATTAGCAGAGGTCTTAAACTGGATATGTTGAAAATTTGGTGAAAAAATTCCTAAAAATGACTGTTTTACAAGCGTGCATTGCGCAGTTCCTTCGCACGCTCAAACGTTTGCGAATTTTCAATATTTCCACTCCAGATTTTCAACATTGCCATTTTACCACACCTCCTTATGAGCACTACAGCTGTCATTTTTCACATCCTGCCCAAAATGTGTTTCCGCCCATGTAGCACACAATGGCGCAGTCGGTGTGCGAAATCAATGTGTGGGACACATTAAGAAAATCACAGTGACACCATTCATGAGCAGAGGTCTTAAAATAGCTATGTTGAAAATTTGGTGAAAAATTCCTAAAAATGACTGCTTTATGAGCGTGCGTTGTGCAGTTCCTACATGCGGCTTCAATACGTTTGCGAATTTTCAATATTTTCACTCCAGATTTTCAACATTGCCATTTTACCACACCTCCTCATGACAAGTACAGCTGTCATTTTTCACATCCTGCCCAAGACGTGTTTCCGCCCATGTAGCGCACAATGGTACAGTCGGTGTGCGAAATCAATGTATGGGACACATTAAGAAAATCACAGTGTCACTGTTCATGAGCAGAGATATTAAAATGGCTATGTTGAAAATTTGGTGAAAAAATTCCTAAAAATGACTGTTTTACGAGTGTGCATTGCGCAGTTCCTATGCATGCTCGTAAGTTTGCGAATTTTCAATATTTCCACTCCAGATTTTCAACATTGCCATTTTACCACACCTCCTTATGAGCACTACAGCTGTCATTTTTCACATCCTGCCCAAAATGTGTTTCCGCCCATGTAGCGCACAATGGCACAGTCAGTGTGACAAGATAAAAGGAGAATACCTAGGGCTGCCCATCCCCTATACAGGCTCAGAACAAGGCAAGCTTCTGAGCAGACACATGACTGAAGAGTGAGCTCCATAAAGGCTTGTGTTAAGCAAACTCAGGTATTTAGATATCTTTATTTTACATTGTATAATACCTGTACATAAGCCTGAGTTAGTACATTAAAGAAAAATTAACAAAAAATGAACAGTCACTCAGAGAAGCTGCTGTGTATTTCAAAGACAAGCAGACCCTTCTCAGTGTGCAGTTCAGCTGGAAAAACCAACAGTGCTCAGCCCCCAGCTAAGTTTTTTTTTTTTTAGTTGTTTAACCAGGTATAGCACACTAAGCTGAAAGCTTTTTCACAGGAGCAATCTAGGAAACACGAAGAGGTTAAGTGACTTGCTCAGGGTCACACAGTATGCAAGTGGAAGGTGTGGGATTTAAACCCAGATTTAGTCTGCTGGATGTCACCAGATTTGCAGCTCAGAGCCTTAGACCACTGCGCTATACTGCCTTAGTTGTTTCGTTTAAGTCAAGTGTTTGACTGAGCTTTGTCAGGATTCAGGACAGAGTTTAGTTTCCTGACTGCTGAGGGCAAAGACAGGAAGGCAACTCTACCATTTAAATTCTATACTTTAAAGAATATGAAGCTTAAAGGGCTACTTTTCCACTCAGAGCAGAGTTAAAGTTCCTTGTTTGCAACTGTGGTTTTGCAGACCTTTGCAATGTGTGAAAGGACCCAAAGTTACAAAAGAGTAACATAATCTTTTTGCTTAGCTGGCAAAGTTACAAATGGGGGAAAATAATTATCCAGCATGTGAGTGGTTTTAGTATCCATGCTACCTTGGGTCCTGTGCCCTGCTGGCCTCTAGATACTCAGCAATTCTTTCCTTCAGAAGTGATTCCATCATGTTCCCTACCACTGAGGTCAAACTGACAGGTCTGTAGTTTTCTGCCTCTGTCTGGCTCCTACTTTTGTTAAGGGGAATCACATTCACCCTCCTCCAGTCCTCAGGTACAACACTATCCTCCCATGATTCATTAAAAAGGGTAGTCAGTGGTGTCACTAGTTCTCCCCTTAGTATTTTTAGAATTCTGGGGTGAATCCCATCACACCCCATTGCTTTGTCCACCTTTGGTTTTAGGAGTCCCTTCAGCACCTTTAGTTCTGTGAAAGGACTGGTATTGACACCCTTATCCACAGTGCTTCAATTGATTGGATTAGGTACCTCCCCCTCCTCTTCTTTCATGAATACTGAGCAGAAGTATTCATTCAGTATCCCTGCTTTTTCATTGTCTCTCTTTGCACACCCACCATCTACTTTATCCCTCACTATCCCTCCCTTGATCTTTCTTCACTCCCTAATGTCCCTATAAAAGGTTTTATCTCGCTTCTTAACCGAGTTGGTGATCTTTTCCTCGGTATGGACCTTTTCTGTTTTGATTGCCTTCCTCACTTCCTTCTGCTTTAACTGATACAGTTCTCTGTCCTGCTCCTTCTGAGTTTCCTTATACTTCCTGAATGCTATTGTTTTCTCCCTAACCTTCCCCACCACCTCTTTTGAGAACCGTAGTGTTTTTTCTTTTGTTTTGATTTGATTATTTGCATGACACAAAGGCTTGTTGTTTCTGTGATGGCAGTTTTGATGTTTACCCATTGTTCCTCCACCCCTCCTTCTTGTCTGTTTGCTAGTGCTTTTCAGAGGCACTCTACCATTTTGATAGTCAGCCCTCCTAAAGCCCAGTACCCTCACTTTTTTTTCCTTGACTCTGCAACTGAGTTTATCATGAACTACACTGTTTGGGGGTCACTTGTTCCAGATGGCTACCCACTTATAGATCTGAGATCCTCTCACTGTCCCCATTTAAGAGAACCAGGTCTAAGACTGTGCCCTCCCGAGTGGGTTCCAACACTAGCTGTCAGATTCATGCCCCCTGTAGGACATTGAGAATGACCCTGCTCTTGGATGTGGCTGCAGCAAAGGTGCTCCAGTTAACATCTGGCATATTCAGGTCCCCCATCAACAATATCCCCCTTTCTCTGTCATCCTAAGGATGCCTTCTATCATATCCTTGTCCATTTCCTCCTACTGAGACCAGGGTCTGTATATGAACTCTGTGCAAACTATGGTGCCATTTCCAGTCTCCGGAGTGACCCACAATGCCTCCTCTCCTCCCTGTTTACCCTTTAGTTCCATTGCTTTGATCCCTTACCTTACATAGAGAGCTACTCCTCCTCCTCTTCTACCCTCCCTGTCCCTCCTGTAGATTGTGTACCCTGGTATGTTGACATTCCAGTCATGGTTCTCTGTGTACCATGTTTCTGTGACTGCCATGATTTTCAGGCATCCCTCTGTCATCAAGGCCACCAGTTCAGGGAGCTTGTTACCCATACTATAGACATTGGCATCATTACCTTCCATTTTTTGATGGCATTACCCCTTTTTGCCCCATCCTTGTCCTTACTGCCTTTGCCTTTTTCTCCATTTACCCATGCCATTCCTATCAACTTCTCTATCTTGGAGTTTACCTCACTAACTACCATGATTTTGGGGGGGGGGGGCTATGATTTTCCTGCTGCTTTTCAAGGCCTCCTCTCTCAGCTAGTTTAAATGCTTGCCAATGAAGCATTTAAACCTATTATCTAGGATCCTGGTTCCCTTCCTAAACAGATGCAGACCATGGTGCCAGTATAGACCTGCATCCCTCCCGGGTGGACCTCCAGTCAGTAATGAAGTGAAAACCCTGAGCTCTGCACCAGCTTTCAACCATTGATTGAATCCCATGGTGTGCAGCACCTAGCCTCACCCATGCCATAGACAGGCAGCACCTCTGAGAAGGTTACCATGCATGCTACTTGTCTAAGACCCCTCCCCAACTCCACAAACTCCTCCTGCACTGCTCAGATTCCTTTTCTAGCCAGGTCATTTATTCCTAGGTGGACAATGACATCCAACTCCCTACCCTGTGTTGCTGCTCCTTTGATCCTGAGGATTTGCTCCCTGTCCCTTCAAGCCATGGCACCAGGTAGGCACCATAGCTCCCTCTCCCCTCCCTCCCCCAATTCTAGTCTCCTAACAATGGAGTCCCCCATCAGGAGTTGTTTCCTTCCAGCCAGCCTGGTGGCACTGAGGGTTGAAGCACTGGACACTATACATCATGCAATGCCAGCATCCCAGGTTCAGGAATGGACTTAGGTTGCTGGGGGTTGGTGGAGTGAGGGAGGATTGAGCATTCCTATGGATGCTCTACTCCCTCTGGGGTGGGATACCAGGGGTGTTTCTAGCACCCGATGCCCCTGAGGCCGGTGGATGCATGGACTTTTGGGGCACCGGCAGCTCTACTGGAGCCAGGGACTCTGTTAAGCGCATGGCAGTCAGTGTATATCAGCACGTCGTCAGCCTGGACTCATGTCCTATGTGCAGGTGTCCCAGGGAGGATGGTGGAAAAACAGAGGGAAAATGTAAACACCCCTGGCACTACATGCACAAATGAAACTGGGGAAGGGATGCCTTGGGTGATTGCTCTAGCAGATGGAGTAGGAAGAGGTGCAATTCCTCCTCTGAAGCCATGGGAGCTGGACAAATAACAAAAAATAAGGAGTTGTTTCCTTCCCCTGTGGGGTCCCATGCCACCCTCCTGTGGGTCTCCATTGTGGAGGTTCCCAGCATCCTGCTTGGTCTCCACTGTGGGTGTCTCCATAGAGGAACCAAATTCTGCCAGAACAGTGTATGAATTGTGGAGAGGTACAACTGGAGAAATGCACCTCTGTTCCAACACCCTCACCCTCCCTGAGCCCACTGTGGTCCAACAATTCTTCTTTCTTGGAAACCTTTGGGGCAGTGGTGGTCCCTGGGAGGGAGAGGAGGTCCCCTGAATCCTGTCCAACTCTGCCTGGAGATGAGTAACCTCCTCCCTCAGCCCAGAGAGGTGCCTGCAGATTGGACAACACCACATTCTCCAGAACATCTCCCAGAAGACTGCTGCTTGACAGCCACTGTACTGCACCACTCCCATCATGTCTTACTTGTGGCCCCTTAACTATTGTTTTATATGCTTACTCTTGCCTCTCACTGTTTATATACATATATTTTAAATTTTTTTATAAAAAAAATGTTTCCCCTACTTTTCTACTGCCTCCGTGCCCTTAAAGCTCCTGATCTTCCTATTCTGGGACAGGAAGTTCCTATTTTCCTCAGTAGTCTCCTTCTTACTTGCTCAGAGTCAGACCTCCAGCAGCTAGGGGGGGATGGAGAGCTACTTTTTTCCTTCTAGGATGTTAAGTCTTTTGCGCCTCTATGATCACTCCCTTCCTGTTCTGAAAGAGGAAGTTCCTGTTGTCTGTCAATCCTGTGCCTATAAAAGTAGAACTAGCCCATCTTCTTCCAAGTTGTGTACAGGAGTGCTTGGAAACAACTGAGAAGCTGCGTGGGATATACTATTTTGGATGAATTATCTGTAACTAAACTCTCTCTCTCTTGCTTACATCTGAGAGAAGTTTTCCTCACTTTTAAAGTGGCATTGCTTGGTATTTGTTTTAGTTTTTAATTCAGAAAGGGTTTTTTTAAAACTGCTTATCTTGTCAGCATCCTCAGAAGGGCTGAAATAACTGCATATTTGATTTTCCTTTGTGGCTAACAAACCACCAGGCTGTTTTGGGGCTGGAGAGGTTTACCTGTGTCTGACTTGGATGTCTGGATTTTTCTCTGTTTGATTAGCAGGGTACTTCCTCTGTCAAATTGTTGTGTAGGGTATCTTGCTGACAGGAAGGCACTCGTCGCAGTGATGGGTGAGAGCTTTTAGTCGATTGTTTTGTGAGGACACAGTTTAGGCCCAACCCTTCCCACCCCTCACCCCACCCACCCTGGAAATAGTTCCTTTATACCTGAGGTTCTGACATCATTTCCTCGAGTGTAAGGTGCATTTCACTGTTATATCCTCTCTAGCACACTGCACTGATAATATAAGCATACACATTGTATAATATATATATATATTTCTATATAACAAATCACACACGCACACACACACACACACACACACACACACAAATACAATAAAAAAAGAAAAAAACAACTAGATAAACATGTGGGGAGTAGTGCAATGTAATGGCTGTGGGGCAGCAGTCTTCCGGGAGTCTTTCTGGAGGCTGAGATGCTGCCCTATTTGCAGACAACTATTTGCCTTGAGGAGGAAGTTGCCGTCTTCAGGCGCACTGGACAGTAGTAAGGAACCTTCCCAGGCCACACTGGACAGTAGAAAGGAACCTCCCCATCCAGGGAGCACTAGCGCCACCACCACTACCTCAGAGGTTGCAAAGAAAGCACAGCAGTTGGACCACAGTGGGCTCAGGGAGGGTGAGGAGGGTGGAACATAGGCACACCCAGTCAATTGTTCCACTCCACAATCCATACACCATTCTGGGGGGAGCATAGCTCCCCTATGGATGCACCCACAGAGAAGACTGATATATCTGTCACAAGGGAGGCCCACAGAAAGGAGGCAGAGGGCACCAAAGGGAAAGGAAGTAGCTCCTGGTGGGGCACTCAATTATTAGGGGTAGAGAACTGGGGTGAGCTGGGAAGAATGAAGTAAGGTGCCTGCCTGGTGCCATGGCTTGGAGGGACAGGAAGCGCATCCTCAGGATCACGAGAACAGCTGCAAGAGATTCCGAGCTGGACGTAATTGTCCACCTAGGGACAAATGACTTGGCTCATAATGAGATTACAGCAGTGCAGGAGGACATTGCAGAGTTGGGGAGGGACCTAAGATGAGTAGCACACACAGTATCCTTCTCAGAGGTGCTGCCTGTCAAAAGCATGGGGGAGGCAAGGGCAATTGGTACCATGCAGTTTAATGAATGGTTGAAAAAATGGTGCGGAGCACAGGGGTTTGGCTTCATTGGGGACTGGGATTCCACCTGGGAGGGACACCAGCCTATACTGGCAGGATGGTCTGCATCTGTCCAGGAAGGGAACAAGCCTTTTGAGCAATCAGTTTAAATGCTTCATTGGCAAGCTTTTAAACTAGTCAAAGGGGGAGGCACTGACAAGCAGCAGGAAAATCCCAGCCTCTCCCTACAAAACAGGGTACTAAATGAGAAAAAGACTGAGGTAGAATGGTCAGTGGGGGATGCTGCAACAGAAGGTAAAGCCATCAAAAAATGGAGAGCAATGAGTACTAATGCCCGTAGTCTGGGTAAAAAGCTTCCTGAATTAGTGGCCTTGATGGAGGAGGAACATCTGGATATTGTGGCAGTCACAGAAACATGGTACACACAAAACCATGACTGGGACATAAACATAGCAGGATACATTGTCTACAGGAGGGACAGGGAGGGTAAAAGAGGAGGAGGAGTAGTTCTTTACATAAAGGAAGGAATAAAAGCAACAGAACAAAAGGGTAAACAGGGAGGAGAAGAAGCACTGTGGGTAAATTTGGAGACAGGCAATGGCACCACAATACGCACAGGGGTTAGTACAGACCTTCTCAGGGAGGAAATGGACAGGAAATGATAGAAAGTATACTTAGAATGGCAGAGAAAGGGAGATATTGCTGATGGGTGATCTGAATATGCCAGATGTTAACTGGAGTGCAGTTGCAGCTGCCACTTCAAAGAGTGCAGTTATTCTAGATGCCCTACAGGGGCATGCCTTAGACAACTAGTACTGGAGCCCACTCGAGAAGGAGCAATATTAGACTTGATTCTCTCAAATGGAGATGGAGAGGATTACAGATGTAGAATGGGTAGCCATCTAGGAACTAGCGACCATCCAGACAGTAGTTCTAATAAACACAGCAATAGGAGTCAAGCCATACAAAGACAAAAGTACTGGACTTTAGGAGGGCTGACTTTGCCAAAATGGGTGAGTGCCTAAGGAATGCACTACCAAATGGGCAGGAAGGAGGGTGGAAGAACAATGGGGAATAATAAAACTGCCATCACAGAGGTAACTGAGCCTTTGTGTGAAGCAAATAAACAAAACAAGACGATGTAAGAAACCACTATGGTTCTCAAAGGAAGTGGCAGTGAAGGTTCAAGAGAAAAGAAAGCATTCAGGAAGTACAAGGAATCACAGAAGGAGCAGGACAGAGAACTGTATCAGTTAAAGCAAAAGGAGGCTGGGAAGGCAGTCAGAACAGCAAAGGCCCAAACCGAGGAAAAGATAGCCAACTCAGTTAAGAAGGGATACAACCTTTATAGGTACATCAGGGAGTGAAGAAAGACCAAGGGAGGGATAGTGAGGCTTAATAAAGGGAGGGAGGGTGGGCAGAGGAGACTGTGAAAAGGCAGAGATACTAAACAAATATTTTTGCTCAGTATTTACAAAGGAAGAGGGTGAGGTACATAAAACAAACAGTAGTAACACGCTGGATGCAGAAGTTGATACCAGCCCATTTACAGAAGAAAGGGTTCTGAAAGAACTCTTAAAATTAAAGGTGGACAAAGCAATGGGGCCTGATGGGATTCATCCCAGAATTCTAAAAGAACTAAGGGTAGAACTAGTGACATCACTGACTACCCTTTTTAACAAATCATGGGAGGATGGGGTGGTACCCGAGGACTGGAGGAGGGTAGATGTGATTCCCCTTCACAAAAGTGGGAGCAAGGCAGAAGCAGGAAACTATAGACCTGTTAGTTTAACCTCAGTAATAGGAAAATGATGGAATCACTTCTAAAGGAAAGAATTGTCAAGTATCTAGAGGCCAGAGGGCACAGGACCCTAGGCAGCATAGATTCACAGCGGAAGGTCATGCCAGATGAATCTGATAGATTCTTGACTGGGTGACCAAAGTAGTAGATCAGGAGGGCTGGACATGGCCTACCTAGACTTTAGCAAGGCATTTGACACAGTCCCACACAAAAGATTAATATACAAGTTAGCCAGCCTGGGAGTGGGTCCCAAGATGACAGCCTGGGTAAAGAATTGGCTGGAGAATAGGACACAGAGAGTAATAGTAAATGGAGTCCACTCAGAAGAAAGGAGGGTTACTAGTGGGGTACCATCAGGGTTCAGTATTAGGAACGGTCCTCTTCAATGTCTTTATAAGCAACATTGCAGAAGGACTGGAAGGAAAAGTATGTCTCTTTGCAGAGGACACTAAGATCTGCAACAGAGTTGATGCACAGGGTGGGGTGGAAAGGATGAGAAGGGACTTGGCAAGGTTAGAGGAATGGTCAAATGTATGGCAGCTTAGATTCAATGCTAAGAAGTGCAAGGTAATGCACCTGGGAAACAAAAACCCAAGGGAAGAGTACACAATGGGGGGTGAGATACTAACAACAACAAAAATGGAGAGGGACCTGGGGTAGTCATATCAGATGACCTAAAGATGGGCAAGCAATGTGAGAGGGCAGCAAGGAGGGTCAGGGGATACTGGGATGCATAGGGAGAGGCATCACCAGTAGAAAACAGGAAGTTATTATCCTTCTGTACAGACAGCTGGTGAGACCCCATCTGGAGTACTGTGTGCAGTTCTGGAGACCCAATCTCCACAAAGACATAGACAGGATGGAAGCTGTCCAGAGGAGGGCAACTAAAATGGTGCAGGGTCTGCACCGGAAGACATATGAAGAGAGACTTAAGGAGCTTAATATGTATAGCCTCGAGGAAAGGAGGAAGAGGGGGGACATGATAGAAACTTTCAAGTATCTCAAGGGAATCAACAAAGTCCAAGAGGGTAGCATCTTTCAAAAAAAGAGGTGTGCAAGAACAAGAGGCACAATTTGAAGATAGAGGGGGCGGCTCAGAGTAATTTAAGGTATTTTTTCACAGAGGGTTGTGGATGCATGGAATGGCCTTCTGGAGGAGGTTGTGGAGTCAAAATCAGTGGTGGAATTCAAGCATGCATGGGATAGTCATAAGGCAGTTCTGGGGGTGGGGGTAGGAAGAAGTAGGCTGCTGGTTAACTAGGATCTGCAGCTTATCCAGTAGGTAGGGAAATGGGCAGACTGGGTGGGCTAAGTGGTCCTTATCTGCCGTCAAATTCTATGTTTCTATGTTTCTAGCTAAGGGTGGGGGGTTGATGGGAAGGAGGGCACTATAGTCCCAGTAGAGTAGTAAAGTTCTAACAGCACCTCCTTCTTCTTCTTGCTGTTCTCTGCCAAAAGCTAATGAGGGCAGTTTTTAAATCCAAACACCTGGCTTCCTAAAGCTCCGTGATAAAATAATTTATTTCACATACTACAACATATGTAGTTTATGGAAAAAAATGTAGCTGTGAGAAATATTATGTGGGACGCACTGTTAAAATGTTTAAAACGAGGACATAAGAACATGTTTGAGATATTATTTTAGGAAGAATAGATAAACCACAAGGCTTACATTTTAAGCAAAAAAATGGGAGGAGTACAGAAGCGATGCGATGTTTGACATACACTTTTTGAATGCAAATCAATGGGGAAGGGCTAGGCAGAAAGAGCTAGATAAAAAAGAAGCAACATGGATATTTCAGATGAGCTGTCTAAAACCTAAGGGACATAATGTTAAGTTGAATTTGAAATGTTATTTGGAAAACATTAGGTTGATTTTGTTGCCTAACAGCTGTGATTGCTACTGCTGTCTGCATAATGTATAAATGGAGAGTTTAATCAACTGCAGGTGAACAGTGATATTCAATTATCTGTACTTTGTTTTCTTGAGGTAAATAAAATGAAATTAGCTGTGCAACCTGACTGGAAAAGAATTATGAACTGGCTAACCAGAAAATATCAACGTCCAAGAAGCTGGAAATATCTGCAAGAAAAGCTGCAAAAATGCATAAAAAGAAACAAGAAGGGACCTTTTACGATCTAATAAATTCTGATTTAGACATATTGAGAGACGAATAAGAAATGTTCACAGTTGTAATATTGTAATGTGTATACTATTATTGTATTATTATGACTCATTGTATTGTATATAATAGTCTTTTTAAATTTCTTATTGATGTTGGTTGTCGAAGAAACTGTTCACTGTTTACATGTTGGTGTAGTGGGTGTGAGTTAGAGCCCTTTGATGGAGATCAGGAGGATCGAAGCACTAGGGCATAAAGAGGCAGGTTGGGGGAACAGCATGTATACTTTTTGAATATTGCACTTGTAACCACCCACTGACCCCTTATTTAACCAGTAGAAATACCTCCCATAGTCTGGGGGAAAAGAGAGGGGTGGGGTTACATAGTGTCACCATAGACAAGGTGGGATATGCAGATGAAGTAGACGTTGTAGAAACAAACCAAGTGTGGCTACTAGGCGCACACCTGGTGGGACCAATACCATGGCCAAAACTCAGGTCCTGGGAAGAAAACGTTTGCTCAAGGCTATGCTAGGTCTACACTTCTGGACTGGGGTACTCCAATTAACTCCACACACAGGAAGCAATAACATAAATGTCCATACCAGGTTGGGATTCTAGAGTGTGGCTTTATTCCGTGACAAAGTAGGAACACACAAGCAAAGATGGACCCCCAAGGGTTTACACATACAGTAAATGCAAACATCTGAGGTACAGAACTCCAAATTTCCCATGTAGCTTAGGATGGCTATAGAAAGTGTGTAACTAGCCACCGGTAAAAACACACCAAGCATCTTCCCTTGATTAGGCACACATGGCCAGTACTTGAAAGTCCCATATGGCATAGGATTACTGTAGGAAATGTGGAACTAGCCATGGGTGAACACACACATTCTTCTTTACTTGCCACACACGGCCAGTACTTGGACACTTCTCATGTAGCATAGGATTAATTGTGGCACACTGACCATGCTGGAGCACTAAAGGCTCAAAATGGAGAAAAACTCACATACTGGGGTAGAAGTTTCTTCTGGCATTAGTCCCATGCACTGACAGAAAACTCAGTTGCCCTTCAGAACCCAGAGTGCTAAACTGGTTACTACAGATGGGGGGCTCCCACCATACTCAGCCATCCCTTTGGAAAATACACCTCACATTTATCCAAAATGCCATTGTTGTTGCTTTCTAGAAATGTACTGTACTTCACACTTAACATCAGCAAAACACCTCAGGGTATCAAAAGTAAAAGTTCCGCTCACATGGACGGTCACATACTGGATTCCACCGTGATCAGCTAAATTTTAAATGTCTTAGGTGACAGGGTCCCTTTGTCAGAGAACAAAATAAATAAATAAATAAATAAATAAATAAGCAGAGGAAAGAGTAAGTATTCAAAACAACAGTTAATGGGCCAGAAATAAGACATGATGGGAGTGGTGCACTGCAGTAGCTGTGGAGCAGCAGTCTTCCAGGAGACATTCTGGAGGATGCGGTGTTGTCCCATCTGCAGGCACCCCTCTGGGCTGAGGGAGGATGTTACTCATCTCCAGAATGAGTTGGCCAGAATTGTGGAGACCTCCTCTCCCACCCAGGGAGCACCAGGGCCACTGCTGTTGCCTCAGAGGTTGCCAAGAAAGAGAAGCAGTTGGACCACAGTGGGCTCAGGGAGGGTGAGAGTGGTGGAACAGAGGTGCATCCCTCCAGTTGTACCTCTATGGACATGCCTGCAGTGGAGACCAAGGAGGATGCTGGGAACCTCCACAAAGGAGACCCACAGGGGGGCAGCATGGGACCCCACAGGGGAAGGAAACAACTCCTGTTGGGAGACTCCATTGTTAGGAGGGTAGAACTGGGGGAGGAAGGGAAAAGGGATTTAAGGTGCCTGCCTGGTGCCATGGCTTGGAGGAACAGGGAGCGAATCCTCAGGATCGTGGGAGCAGCTGCACGGGGGAAGGAGTTGGATGTCATTGTCCACCTTTGGACAAATGACCTGGCTGGGGAAGGGATCAGAGCAATGCAGGAAGAGTTTGTGGAGTTGGGGAGGGGCCTTAGACTAGGAGCACGCACGGTAACCTTCTCGGAGATGCTGCCTGTCTATGGCATCGGTGAGGCTAGGGTGCTCCACACCATGGGATTCAATCAGTGGTCAAAAAACTGGTGCAGAACTCTGTGGTTTGGTTTCACTGGGGACTGGAGGTCCACCTAGAGTGATGAAGGCCTATACTGGTGCAATGGTCTGCATCTGTCCCATAGGGAAACAGGATCCTTGGTGATAGGTTTAAATGCTTCATTGGTAAGCATTTAAAGTAGCCAAGAGGGGGAGGCACTGAAAAGGAGCAGGGAAATCCTATCCCCCCCAAAAAAACAGGGTAGTTAGTGAGGTAAACACCAAGATAGTGACATTGACAGGGAGAAGAATAGGGGTAAATGGAGACAATGACAAAGGCAGCAAGGACAGGGATGGGGCAAAAAGGGGTAAGGCCATCAAGAAATGGAGGGTAATGAGTAACAATGCCTGTAGTCTGGGCAACAAGCTCCCTGAACTGGTGGCCTTGATGGAAGAGGGATGCCTGGATATCGTGGCAGTCACAGAAACATGGTACGCAGAGAACCATGACTGGGATGTTAACATACCAAGGTACACAACCTACAGGAGAGACAGGGAGAGTAGAAGAGGGGGAGGAGTAGCTCTCTATGTAAGGGAAGACATAAAAGCAATGGAACAAAAGAGTAAATACAGAGGAGAAGAGGCACCATGGGTCACCTTAGAGACTGGAAATGGCACCACAGTCTGCACAGGTATTCTATACAGACCCCCATTTCAAGAGGAGGGAATGGACAAGAATATGACAGAAGACATTCTTAGGATGGCAGAGAAAGGGGAGATACTGTTGATGGGGGACATGAATATGCCAGATGTTGACTGGAGCACCTTTGCTGCAGCCACATCCAAGAGCAAGGCCATACTCGATGCCTTACAGGAGGCATGCCTCAGACAGTTAGTGTTGGAACCCACTTGGGAGGGAGCAATCTTAAACCCTGTACTCTCAAATGGGGATAGTGAGAGGATCTCAGATCTAGAAGTGGGTAGTAATCTGGGAATAAGTGACCATCAAGCAGTGTGGTTTATGATAAACTCAGCTGCAGAGTTCAGCCTCACAAAAGTGAGGGCTGGACTTCAGGAGGGCTGACTTTGTCAAAATTGGGAGAGCGCCTTAGAAAAGCACTAGCAAACAGGCAAGAAGGAAGGGTGGAGCAACAATGGGGAAACATCAAAACTGCCATCACAGAGGCAACAAGCCTTTGTGTCAAGCAAATAAACAAATCAAAATGAAAGAAAAAGCCACTATGGTTCTCAAAAGAGGTGGAGGGGAAGGTTAGGGAGAAAAAGTTGGCATTTAGGAATTATAAGGAAACACAGAAGGAGCAGGAGAGAGAACTGTACCAGTCAAAGCAAAAGGAAGTGGGGAAAGCAGTCAGAATAGCAAAGTATCAAACTGAGGAAAAGATAGCCAGCTCGGTTAAGAAGGGGATAAACTCTTTTATAGGTGCATTAGGGAGCACAGAAAGACAAAGGGAGGGATAGTGAAGCTCAATAGAATGGATGGTGGGTGGGCAGAGAGAGACAGTGAAAAAGCAGGGATACTGAATGAATCCTTCTGCTCAGTATTCACAAAAGAGGAGGAGGGGGAGTACCTAATCCAATTAACAGAAGCACTCTGGATAGGGGGGTTGATCCCAGTCCTTTCACAGAAGAAAGGGTTCTGAAAGAACTAAAACTGAAGGTGGACAAAGCAATAGGGCCTGATGGGATTCACCCCAGAATCCTAAAAGAATTAAGGGAAGAACTAGTGACACCACTGACTACCCTTTTTAACAAATCATGGGAGGATGGTGTGGTACCTGAGGACTGGAGGAGGGTGGATGTGATTCCCCTTCACAAAAGTGGGAGCAAGACAGAGGTAGGAAACTACAGACCTGTCAGTTTGACCTCTGTGGTAGGGAAAATGATGGAATCACTTTTGAAGGAAAGAATGTTTCAGTACCTAGAGGCCAGTGGGGCACAGGACCCAAGGCAGCATGGATTCACAGCGAGAAGGTCATGTCAGATGAATCTAATCAATTTCTTTGACTGAGTGACCAAAGTAGTAGACCAGGGAGGGTCTGTGAACATGGTCTACCTAGACTTTAGCAAGGCATTTGACAGTCCCACACAAAAGATTAATTAACAAATTAGCCAGTCTAGGAGTGGGTCCCAGGGTGGCATCCTGTGTAAAACATTGGCTGGACAACAGGACACAGAAGCTAATAGTAAACAGAGTCCACTCTAAAGAGAGGGGGGTTACTAGTGGGGTAAAGCAACATTCAGTACTGGGTCCAGTCCTTTTTAATGTCTTGACATTGCAGAGGGACTGGAAGAAAAAGTATGTCTCTTTGCTGATGACACAATGATCTGCAACAGGGTTGATACACAAGGGGGCGTAGAAAGGATGAGAAGGGGCTTGGCAAGGTTGGAGGAATGGTCAGAAGTATGGCAGCTGGGATTCAATGCAAAGAAGTGCAAAATAATGCACCTGAGAAACAAAATCCCAGAGGAAGAGTACACAATGGAAGGGAGGTAGTAACAACAACAAAAATGGAAAGGGACCTGGAGGTAATCATATCCGATGACCATAAGGTTGGCAAGCAATGTGAGAAGGCAGTAGGAAGGGCTGGGGGGATACTGGGAAGTATAGGGAGAGGCATCACCAGCACAATACAGGAAGTTGTTATTCCACTGTACAGACAGTTGGTGAGACCCCATGTGGAGTACTGCGTCCAGTTCTGGAGACCCCATCTCCACAAGGCCATAGACAGGATGGAGGCAGTCCACATGATAGCAACTAAAATGGTGCAGGGTCTGCAAGAGAAGCCATATGAGGAGAGACTAAAGGAGCTTAATATGCATACCCTTGAGGAAAGGAGGGTGGGGTGGCGATAGAAACTTTCAAGTACCTGAGTGGAATCAACAAAGTCAAAGAGGGTAGCATCTTTCAGAAAAAGAGATGTGCAAGAACAAGGGGACACAATTTGAAGATAGAGGCAGTATTTTTTCACAGAGAGGGTGGTGGATGAATATAACCACCTTCCTTAGGAGGTTGTGGGGTCTAAAACTGTGAGAGAATTCAAGAATTCATGGGACAGACATAAGACAGTTCTCGTGGGGGGTAGGAAGAAAAAGGCTGTTGGTTAACTAGGATCTGCAGCTTATCCAGTAGGTAGGGAACTGAGCAGACTAGGTGGGCTAAGCAGTCCTTATCTACCATCAAATGAATATGTTTCTATGTAGGTACTCCTGGGCAGGCTTCAGAAGAACAAAGGTACTCTCAAGAAGTTGTCACACATGGCAGCTTCACAATGTCCTGTGTAGGATCAGGGATTGCCCCTTTCATAGAAACATAACATATAAAAACATATAATTTGACGGCAGATAAGGACCGCTTGGCCCACCCAGTCTGCCCATTTTTTCTACCTAATGGATAAGCTGCAGATCCTAGTTAACCAGCAGCCTACTTCTTTCTATCCTCACCCCGTAGAATTGCCTTAGGCTGCCCCATGCATGCTTGAATTCAACCACTGTTTTTGACTCCACAACCTCCTCTGGAAGGCCGTTCTATGCATCCACAACCCCCTCTGTGAAAAAATACTTCCTTACATTACCTCTGAGCCACCTCCTCATCTTCAAATTGTGCCCCCTTGTTCTTGCACACCTCTTTTTTTGAAAGATGCTACCCTCGGACTTTATTTGATTCCTTGAGGTACCCGAAGTTTTATCATGACCCCCCTCTCTCTCCTTTCCTCGAGGCTATACATATTAAACTTCTTTAGTCTCTCTTCATATGTTTTCCAGTGCAGACCCTGCACCATTTTAGTTGCCCTCCTCTGGACAGCTTCCATCTTGTCCATGTCCTTGTGGAGACTGGGTCTCCAGAACTGCACACAGTACTCCAGATGGGGTCTCACCAGCTGTCTGTACAGAGGGATTACAACTTTCTGTTTTCTACTGGTGATGCCTCTCCCTATGCATCCCAGTATCCCCCCAGCCCTCCTTACTGCCCTGTCACACTGCTTGCCCACCTTTAAGTCATCTGATATGACTACCCCCAGGTCCCTTTCCATTTTTGTTGTTGTTAGTATCTCGCCCCCCCATTGTGTACTCTTCCCCTTGGTTTTTGTTTCCCAGGTGCATTACTATGCACTTCTTAGCATTAAATTTAAGATGCCATACATCATCCTGGCAGCCTGCTCCATCTCACCTGGGATGAAGAACACCAGAGACGGTTTCCACCACTTTACTAAAGCTGGAAAATGCTGTACTCCACTAGGGTGAGAAAAACTGGAACACTGCAGCTGTCTTACGGAGCTGCTGCTGGAACTGCTACTGCACTCTGCAGACTCAAACTACAGACTGACTCTAGAATTCTACAGACCCCACTCACAGCAACTGCTGTGGCTTATGTTGTTGCAAGAGTTCTAAGGTGACATCCCCTCTCCAGCCCCCAGCTGACACCAGAAGCAGAGAGGGAAAGAGTGAAATTTATTTACTGGAAAATCATTAGCTGCCTTCTCTGCCTACCACTTATTCTAAATGGAAATCTTGTAACCCCTGGGAACAAGGGGGTTACATACTGATTTTTATACTCTGTACTTTGCACTTTGAATCTTGTGGCAACATGAATTGTTACACTTCTGCTACTGAGAAAAGTGATTGAATAAGTGAGTGAGAAAGGAAAAATAAATAAAAGATAATGAAGCAGGAATTAAAGGCTTTATTGAAAGAGAATCTTGATCAACTAAGTGCAGCAATGTATTGGTTTTTGTTTAGCATTAGTGGTCTACCCGATCCAAAATTACTGCACCATCCAGTGCTTATGAGATAAAGTGGCTGTTTTGGATTTGTCTGCCTCATTGCAATGACCTTCCATAAAATGCCTTTCTTGGTGAGAGTGGGACAGGAACACTGGAGCACCTGTACTGAATTCCCCCCTCATGCTGGTTATGAATCCTCTCATCCCATGGAAGCTGACCACTGCCTGATGATGATGGACTCACATTACATTTGTGTCTTCAAAAAATGAAACAGGTAGGCATTATCATGAAAGGGGTGCTACAAAATAAGTCCAGATATGAACCATGCAGGCCACAGCAGGCTCACGTCATCCTTCCAGCACTCGCTTCTGTAACCAATATACGACTTGGTATCCTGTACCGCTACAAAAACTGTCTCCCCCCCGATGCCCTCCGGCTTGCAGTTACATCCTCCATACTATCCCTGGTGGACTATGGGCTACCTGTCTACGGTGCTGCCAACATGACTGCCCTCAACAAAATCCGCCTCCTCCTAAATAAGGCATGCAGGCTAATCACTGGGGCCCCTAGGCTCACTCATACCTGCCAACTTTATGACCTTGCAACAATGCTTAACCTCGACGAACGCCTGCAATACCAAATGTGCCTCATCTCAAAAAAAACCTTGCTAGGACTTTCTCCTCCCGGGCTGACTTCCTCCCTCCTCCTAGCCCAGCCCCTAGTCAGCACCCGGACCTCCTGCAAAGCCATCTTCCTGGTTCCTCGAGCTAGGACCTCACTTGGACAGAGATCTTTCTGCCATAGAGCCCCTTCTTGGTACAACACTCTTCCTCGGGCCATCACTGAAATCCCCACCATCTCCACTTTCAAAACTGCCCTCAAAAGCGAGTTGTTCAACAAGCGCTGCTGCACCTGTGCTTAACGGATGCTCAAACTCCCTCTGTCCTGACAATGCCCTCTGGGCAGCTCCATCTCCTCACCCTCTTATTTCTCCTGGGACGGGGGAAGGGAGCGAGTGTTCCCATTCAGTTGTTTGACCTTATCCCAGAAGGTACGGGAGCACTCCCAGGAGGCAGTGAGGGTGGTCTGATAGTGGTCGGCTTTGGCTTTCCTGATTGCCCATGTACACTTATTCCGAGCAGCATTGTAGGCCTGTCTGTCAGCTGGTCGCCTAGTTTCTATGGCACGGTACCAAAGGTTGTCCCTTTATATTGATGGATGCCTTAAGTGGCCCCCTTCTTCACCTATCTGTAAGGCCTAACCTGTACAGTCTGTGTTTTTCCCATCACTTCCTCTGATGTAACACTGTTTCAGGAATCCATCACTCCTTACTTCATTACATCTCCCTTGAGCTCCCTCTGTCTCCAGTTTCCTGTGATGCATTCTTGTCAGTGACCACCTTTTTTTCTGAAAAATACTTCCCTGTTATGCCTCATTTACTCCTGTGTGGTATTTAAAGGTTGGTATCATGTCCAGTCTCCCCACTCTCTTCCATGGTGTACACATTGAGTTCCTGAAATCTCTGCATGTATGGCTTGGATGCAGACCATGGATCATTTTATATTCTTTCTCGTCGGGTTCACCTGCACTCTGCCTATGTTCTTCTTGAGAAGTGGTCTCCAGAACTGAACACATTACTGCAGGGGTGCCGGAAGATGGTAAAAACTGAGGGGGTGGAGGATCAGAGGGGCACTTTTAAGTGTCAAAAGGGCACTTTCGACACTAGTTTTTGCCATACAAAAATACAATAAATCATGTACACACACATCATAATGTTAAGAATGCAGTCCAATTTAGGAATAATTATGCAATGGCATACAAAGGTGCCAGCAAAAAGACCACCCAGTCTAAGTCTGCTCATGTGTACAGCTATATTAAGAAAGCAGCTGTCGACCCATTCCCCTCCAATAGCTCCACATGATGTTTGAACCACACATTCCTTAACCTGTTACACTGGTTGTCGAGGTGCAACAGAGAGATGCCATAGTAATGTGCATCACCAGTCCCAAGCATGCAGTCTTCACACTAATGAGTTAAGAGTTTTTGGTTCCACTAACTTCAAGATAGAAGTTAGTGGTTAAGCCTAACCACCAGCGACAAGGTAAACTCCTGAGGCTGGGGAAATAAAGACACAGAGCCATTATGTTTACACAGCTTATTTATTAATGAATCACAGTGTACATCATAAAGTGTATTTATTAATGAATCATAGTATACAATGACAGTAAACAATATTGTACAACGACAGGGGTATAAACAGATTTTTACAGCAGTCTGGATGGATGGAGGGAGGAGTGGGATACATTTGGAAATGGGCCAATGTTCCAAAGAATTCAGTAGAGGAAAGACATCTGCTCATTCATTCCTGTACTGTTGCTACTGAATACCACAGACTCACCCAACCAATTTACCATCACATCTATACTTCTGTCATGAATTAATCCTTGATGCTCTGGTCACCACTTCAGGCTGGTAAGCCTTGCAAGCCTCCACCAAGCTCTGGTGGCCACCAAGTCATCCCATGAATGCTCTGGGAGCCACTTCAGGCTGGTAAGCCTTGTAAGCCTCCACCAAACCCTGGTGGCCACCAAATCATCCCATGAATGCTCTGGGAGCCACTTCAGGCTGGTAAGCCTTGCAAGCCTCCACCAAGCCCTGGTGGCCATCAAAATCAACCAATTTACCATCACATCTACACTTCTGCCATGAAGTAATCCTTGATGCTCTGGTCACCACTTCAGGCTGGTAAGCCTTGCAAGCCTCCACCAAGCCCTGGTGGCCACCAAATCATCCCATGAATGCTCTGGGAGCCACTTCAGGCTGGTAAGCCTTGCAAGCCTCCACCAAGCCCTGGTGGCCACAAAATCATCCCATGAATGCTCTGGGAGCCACTTCAGGCTGGTAAGCTTTGCAAGCCTCCACCAAGCCCTGGTGGCCATCAAAATCAACCAATTTACCATCACATCTACACTTCTGCCATGAAGTAATCCTTGATGCTCTGGTCACCACTTCAGGATGTTAAGCCTCTGCAATCCTCCACTAGGCCCTGGTGGCCACCAAAAATCAACCAATTTACCATCACATCTACACTTCTGCCATGAAGTAATCCTTGATGCTGTGGTCACCACTTCAGGATGTTAAGCCTCTGCAAGCCTCCTCTAGGCCCTGGTGGCCACCAAAAATCAACCAATTTACCATCACATCTACACTTCTGCCATGAAGTAATCCTTGATGCTCTGGTCACCACTTCAGGATGTTAAGCCTCTGCAAGCCTCCACCAAGCCGTGGTGGCCACCAAATCATCCCATGAATGCTCTGGAAGCCACTTTAGGCTGGTAAGCCTTGCAAGCCTCCACCAAGCCCTGGTGGCCACCAAATCATCCCATGAATGCTCTGGGAGCCACTTCAGGCTGGTAAGCCTCTGCAAGCCTCCACTAGGCCCTGGTGGCCACCAAAAATTAACCAATTTCCCATCACATCTATACTTCTGCCATGCATTAAGTGAGCAGTTAAGCCCAACCACCAGTGACAAGGTAAACTCCTGAAGCTGGAGAAATAATGACAGAGCCATTAAGTTTATGCAATTTATTTATTAATGAATCACAGCGTACATCGTAAAGTATTTATTAATGAATCATAGTATACAATGACAGTAAACAATATTGTACAACGACAGGGATATAAACAGATTTTTACAACAAAGCCTGGATGGATGGATGGATGGAGGGGTGGGATACATTTGGAAATGGGCCAATGTTACAAAGAATTCAGTAGAGGAAAGACATCTGCTCATTCATTCCTGTACTGTTGCTACTGAATACCACAGACTCACCCAACCAATTTACCATCACATCTATACTCCTGTCATGAATTAATCCTTGATGCTCTGGTCACCACTTCAGGCTGGTAAGCCTTGCAAGCCTCCACCAAGCCCTGGTGGCCACCAAATCATCCCATGAATGCTCTGGGAGCCACTTCAGGCTGGTAAGCCTTGCAAGCCTCCACCAAGCCCTGATGGCCATCAAAATCAACCAATTTACCATCACATCTACACTTCTGCCATGAAGTAATCTTTGATGCTCTGGTCGCCACTTCAGGCTGGTAAGCCTCTGCAAGCCTCCACTAGACCCTGGTGGCCACCAAAAATCAACCAATTTACCATCACATCTACACTTCTGCCATGAAGTAATCCTTGATGCTCTGGTCACTACTTCAGGATGTTAAGCCTCTGCAAGCCTCCACCAAGCCGTGGTGGCCACCAAATCATCCCATGAATGCTCTGGGAGCCACTTTAGGCTGGTAAGCCTTGCAAGCCTCCACCAAGCCCTGGTGGCCACCAAATCATCCCATGAATGCTCTGGGAGCCACTTCAGGCTGGTAAGCCTTGCAAGCCTCCTCCAAGCCCTGGTGGCCACCACAACCAAGCAACAAATTTACCACCATATGAATCTCTGTAAAGTACAGAATTTCTGTATCAGATTTTTCCAAAAAAGTTAAGTCGTCTCTCGTTTCGTTGCACAAACTCCCGAACAATTAGTGTCCGATCCAAGTTGTCCGTTCTCTCTTTGTGAATGTGCAACAGCATTAGGTGATTGTACCTCTTCTCTGTCATGGTGCTTCTTAAGTAAGACTTTATCGTCCCACTGAGTTGAAAAGATCTTCCCAGTTGCTGTACTCATTGGGACGAGGAGGTAAATTTGAATGAGCTCACTACTTCTGAATACAGTATCTGCTGCTGGCAGTCTTTTCCCACTAAGGCATCAATAATGGTGTTGATTGAAGTTATTGCCCTCACCTCTGGCAGAACCTGCCACACAAGTCCTGGGAGCAAGTTCAGTTGTGCATTCAGAATGTCAATGTCCAAGTCCTTATCTCCATACAACTGTGTGATCTGAGGAGGAACTAAAAACATCTTTGCATTGGCTGCTTGAAGCAACAAATTCTCCATGGATGACAGCAAAGCGTAGGTTTCTTGATCAAAACGTCAGTCTAGTTCAACAAGACAAGCATCAATGGCTTCATAGTACATCTGTCGATACCAGTCCTTAGCAGATTCGGGATAGTGATGTGGTGCATTACCATGTTGCAGCCTTGCTGGCACATAGTGCTGTCTGGGAAGTTTTGGCTCCTTCACTTTTTTCAGTAGTTGCGCTCTCTCATTGATGCCTTCATAGACCTGGTCAAAGTCATCGCGCTGGCATTGTAAATTCTTCTTCAGGGAGTTTATGCTCATCATTGTAGTTTCTGCTGTCAGTGTTTTTGTTTGCAGGATTGAAGCCACTTGTTCTGATACGCTGAATATGTTGTATGATACAACCAGTCCAAAATAGGTCCGAAACGTTTTCATCACCGACATCAGGCCTTTGACCTTAGTTCGTACATCTGTAGCTTTGTCTCATTTCAGCTCCTCTAAGGTGTCATGGAGTGCTCCATAGTTTTTGAGAACTGACTTGATACTCTTTGTTCTTGCTGTCCATCTTGTTGGACAAAGTAAGTGCAGGCCTTCTATCATAATGTAAGGGTCATCACTGTCATTCACTGCAATATTTTCATAAAGAGCCACCCTCTGTGGGGATCCCCGAATCAACACACTTAAATTCTGGACAAAGCTGAGAGCATAAGTCAATGGCATCACTCGTCTTTGCTACAGTTTTGCATACAGGTCCAAGGAATGACTTGCACAATAGACATTCAATGCTAGTGGATTTTCTCTTAATTCTTGTTGCAGTTCCAGAAATGCATCCACTCATATTTGCTGCTCCATCATACGCCTGTCCCCTCAGGTTGTTGATTGGTAAGTTGCATCTTATTAGAACATCCTTAATGGCACTGGTGATGGATTCTGCATCAGTCTTCGCCATTTCATACATCCCAATAAAATCTTCGTGTATAACAAAATGGGGCAGGGAAACCCATCGGATACATATTGTCATCTGTTCATGTTGGCTAATATCCCATGATTCATCTGTGATGATTGCATACAGCTTTGATTCATTGCGCATCTCTTCCAGAAGATTCCTCAGCAGCTGATGTGCCATGATTTCCATGACTTCATTCACAACATCTGAACTCTGATACTTCCCTTCCTGGATCCATCCCTGTAGTTCTGGCATGTCAACTGCCCTACTCAGCATTTCCCGCCTCAGGTTGCTTTCCTGTTCTTCATGGCCACGAATTGCTAGTCCTTGCCGAACTAGAAGCTTTATCGCATTTACCTGTTTCAGGAACAGGTCTCTGTTTCTTGCCTGTTCCTGTGCAAGATGCTGGCTGAGCTGAGCACCAACGTTCATCCTTTTGTTGTTGAATGCAGTATACTTCTCAACAGCTTCATGGTGGAATAATGATGTCTGATGTTTCTTGAATTTGTCAATTGCTTTCTTCCAATCACTAAATCCTGCTGAAATGAACATAGTTTCACCACAACGACTGCCTGTGATTAGTTTTCTTTCCACTGCTGCCCGACAGTAGTAGCAGAACACACATCCTTTTGAAACACAGTATGTTAGCCAGTTGAAAGATGAAAACCACCGTGTTTGACAAGTTCTTGTTTCACTTCTCCCATTGTTTCACAGAATGACTTGTTTGATTGAAATATCTATAACACTGCTTGGCTGAAAAACACCATTAATATTGTGGCAACAAACAGAAGAGCAGGAAGGGAGAGACAAAGAGACAGCAGATTCAGGCATGGTTGGTTCAACTGCAGTTACCCAGGCTCTCTCAGAACAGGAGGGGAGAGAAAAAGAGACAGCAGATTCCGGCATGATTGGTTCAACTGCAGTTACCCAGGTTTTCTCAGAACAGGAGGGGAGAGACAAAGAGACAGCAGATTCAGGCATGGTTGGTTCAACTGCTGTGAGCTGAGTATTCTCAGAGACATGCACGATGTTGCCATCACTGTTGCTGTTCATTGGGAACAGCTCTGCAGCTCTGTTTTCTGTATCAGAGAAAGAGCAGGCCTTACCATCCAGGGGCACTGGAATAGCAGCTGCAGGACAATCATCAGGCAAGGAACATGTTAGTTCTAGCACTGATGCAGCATTTGAAACAAACATGGCTGCATTTGACTCTGTCAAAGCCATTGGCAGCGAAGTGGTATGCACAGTTACATTGGCACTTACAATACTGGTACAGCTGACAGCTGCAGTGCTTGTGGCAGTGTCAGTGGTATTATTCCTGGCAGCGATGTTCCTTGCATGCTCTGAAGCTGTTGGTATCGGGGCACTCCCAAACCAGTAATTTAGTTTTCTTGGCATCTTGGCAGCAATATCAGCCAGTTGTTTCTCCATCTGTCATTTTCGTTTCTCAGACCATGACATATTTGAATGTAGTAAGTCCGTGCAGGCTCTGAGAAAGAATTGTGTACACAGTTTAGTGAACCCATCCGATTACCATCTTCTGATAAGGTACTGCAGCATGAACATTAAGCATGCAAGCAATAGAATTTCTATGGCAAATATTTTATATTTTGCCCTTCCTCAACCCCCCCAATCGTTGTCAATAGTTATCAATCCGCAACTACTGGGCCTACTTTTAGATATTCTCGCTAGTGATCCATGCAGCAAAATGTATGGCACCAGGTGTAAGACTGGAGTCCAATAACATTTATTGGAGGCTTTGGCTTTAGACACTGGGGAATGGGACTGAGGGCGCCCTCCTGAAGACAAGCCGGTAGTGCAGCAGAGGAAAAAAACAAACAACTAAAAAAAGATATTCTGCTTAAGGGAGATTTGGTCAGTAAAGCGATGGGTAGCAAGACAAGAGAGGGAGTATAAAATGTTGTACTTGTTTACGCGCATTCATACAAGCTACATATTCCTCAGAATGGACACATCTACCGGCTGTAATAAGAAGGTATCAGAGGTCTGATTTCATGTCCAGCCACCAGTCAACTGGATTCTCGTAGAGAACAAAACCCGATGTTTTACTAACCAAGTTCACCTTTTGGGACTAGCTGGACTCAGTGTAACGCTGGTACTGACAATTACACTTTTTTTTTTTCCATTTACACTTCATTTATTTTGAGCAGAGATGAGTCATCAGAGAACAAACACTGTAGAACATACATCAGAGTAATAGGAGTCTCATAACCAGCAAAGTGAATAATACTCTGCTAACTCCCCCACTAAGACCTAGTAAAATTATAAAACCCAGAAAAATCCTACCCCCCACCAACCCATCTTAACCTACTACACCCTACAAGGCACACGAAATAATTAATAGTAGAACCGGGTAAAGTCAAGAACTAACCTGAGTAACAAACATAAAATAAGGCCCAGGTCTTGTCAAAGAGAGGTAATTGATTATGCATGATAGCTATCGTTCTCTCAGTTCTTAGAAAGGCCAGAAGTTCTTTTAACCATTACAATTACACTTTTTTGTATGCCACCAACACTGTTACTGAGCTGCCCAACTGTTACAATGGCAGGGCTTTTGTTATGTCCATGACTTCTGTATTGTGAAATTTGCCTCCTCCCCCTATGTCACATATCGGCCACCCTCTCCCAGCAACTGCAACTCAGAATTTTCAAATGCCCAACTTCTGCAACTCTTCCTTCTCAGAGATGACCCAGCAACGGGGAGTAAGCAATTCCTACCCTATTACTGCCTGGCTATTCAACCAAGGGTGGTGACAGAGAGGCCAAAGTTCAGTGCATGCAAGGACTATGCTATTCACCCAACATTGAATTGTTTTTATACGAGAAGCACAAACCTCAGTTGTTTTATAAACTGTGCCCACAGGGAGAACTTGGACACAGTGGTGCTACTTTTTAATGCTCCCTATACCACTCAGTGGTTTCTCACACAAGTCATGCCAAGTGCCAACTTCATTTACCACCCCTGAACACAACAGTGCCATACTCTAATCCAGTCCAACATGCAAGGCAGATTCCATGCCATTGTCTGCCAGTGCTACACTACGTAAAACATGCATCATTAATCATTCTAAGCATGCTTACAGCTGCCTCCTCCCTCCACACCCAGCTCACTTTAGACACATTTGTAAACCACTATTTTATAATGCAAATGCTCCCTAGATTTCTGAGATGTGAGTCCTGGCAATACAAGCTATTAGAACAATTACACAGTTAGGTTGTAAATGCCACCAGTCACAGGAATTAAAAAGGCAGATGTGCAGAGTCAATCGAGAGAGAGAGAGAGAGAGAGAGGAGGACACACGATACACAAATTATGTTAGCAGCAGTATGTTGTCGTTTGAACTCCCGACAGTGCAATTTTTTTTTTTTTTAACTGGTTCCATAGCACTCCCATAGGCTCCGGAAATGGGGCTCTTAGCTAGTCAAGGTGGCTGTATAACAGGAGATGGTGGGGCCTCAAGTGCTCACAGGGGTGCATCTCCAGAACCTGGGTCCAACAACTATACAGGGTAGCTTTGGGCTGTGCAGTATACCACAGCTCCATTACTAAGGGGAAGTAGGAACTGGCTCATACCCCGTTTTCTCATATGAGAATAAAGAGTTCCTCACTCTGCTGAGTATTTCCTCCACCACCACCACCAAAACAATTTCAAAAGTCCACCAATACCTGGGTTGCTTAAGATGGGCTAGGCATTGCTTGTCATCAGATCAAATTGATTTTTGCTCAGGCCATCCTCCCCATGCTAGATTACAACATGCCAATGCCTCCAGTCTTTCCCTAACTGTTCATTATCAGCTTCTGTTTATTTTAAAATCAAAATGGAATGAACACCATTGTACTCTACCTACCCAGTTAAGCTGCTTATTCCCCTCATCCAGATGCACCTTCAATTGGCTCTCTAGTAATTTACAAAACTGTAAACAAGCAGACTCCAACGTATCCGAGATTCTTAGTTCCCACCTATAGTCAGCATTAGAGACATACCCAATCAAGGTTGTTCTCTGCCTAGGTTCTAAACCACAATACAAAACAGTTTTTCAACTGTGTATTCAGGCACAATTAGATAAGAGTCTTTTAGAGGTATGATGCATCTCATTACTGTAAATAGGAACATTACTCACTACTGCCAGTTTGAAAAGGGCCCTTTCATGTTCTAAAAAAAAATTAGTGCTTTTGGAGAACAGCAGACGTTTTAGAATTTGGCTCTTTTAACAGCAATCTTTTACTCAAGATGAGTTGCTCGTGTCATGGGACACCCTTTAATGTCCCTAATGTTTTGATTAGACATTACCAGGTGTAGTGCTGCCCTCCCTTTGTAGCTTCACTCACCCAATGTGTGAGGAAACAGTCCAGAGTAACATCCACAAATTTTGACCCTTTCTGACTTATAGTAGCTGCCGTCCCCCAGCCCATGTCTGGAAGCTTGTAGTAAGCCATTAACACTATGGGCCTGATTTTAAAAGAGCCCTTAGAGCGATGCAAGTTGTATCACTCTAGGGCTGCGGCAAACTCCAAGTGCACCAGAACCCTGTGCCCAGTTTTATAGATTGAGGGGTTCCTGCACCAAAGACCCTGGAGTTACTGCAGTTGCAGGCTTGCACCAAACATTTGGCACACCTTCTGGGATTGCCACAGGGATCTAGCCCCCTGCCTAGCACAACACTAGAGGGACTGTGAAGATTGAGGGGGTGTGTATGCAAGCCAGGAGGGGGCCTGGGGCAGAAGGAGCATGGGGGAGTGCCTAGAGGATTTGGGAAGACAGCAGGAATGACAGGGATGTGAGTGGCACAGTCACTTGGATGGAACCACCTCATGGGGGATTGGCAGGCATGGACAGACATGCAATGGGACACAGCACTGACACCTGCCCCATAGGTGCAACAACTGACAACCCTGAAGGTGTAAAGCTTAGCTGAAGGTTGAGGACTGCCAGTGGTGGAGGGGAATGTTCTTCAAGCACCACAATAGTCCCCTGGTACCCACCCTCCCCATCGTGGCAGGCTACCTACCACCTACAGGTGGTCCATTGTTGCACCTATGGGGGGGCTGTGTCACTGTTCATGTCTGCCAACCTCCCACAAAGTGGTGCCTTTCTGTGCCCACCTGGGGCCATGTCACTACCCATGGCTGCTGGGTGCCACATCACATCCCTGTCATTCCTGCTGTCTCCCCGATGCCCTCTAGGGCACCCCCATGCACCTTCTGCCCCTGCCCCCTACTTTCAGGTACCCTCCATCACCAGTGTCTGGCAGTGATTCATGTCTCTTAAACCTCCTCCTGGCTGGTCTAACTTGAACCTTCTGTTGCCTCCATGGTGGGGCTTCCAAAATTACAAATAAGGAGATGGTGCAGCCCCACTGTGGTGCAAACCCTCTTGCAACCTGTGCAACAGTGCTTCTGTCGCAAGGGCCAAGGAGGCTTGGGTGCAAGGCATCCCAATCTCAACACAAATTTCCAAATCTCAGTACCAGCATTCTGTCGTTAAGTCAGTGGGTGCAGTTATAGGCCAGTCCCAAAATATATTTCTTGTATGTGTTATTGACCAGCGTCTACTTTAGAGCTAGTTGGCTCAGCAATACATATCTTGCGACATCATTTTGTTGTTCTCTATCTCTGGAGTGCAGTTAATTACTTTTTTCCAATCTCAACACATTCAAAAAAAATCAGGATTTCCACAAAGTTTGATGTAAGGTGCCACTTGCATCATACCCATTTGGTGCAGGCACCTTGCGACAAACTTACGCTTTTTAGATTCGGGCCCCATGTCTCCAGGTCTTGCCACTTTCCTTATCTCTGTCTCCATAGCTTCATCCATTTTGGCCATTAGATCTGGTGGTTACACTTTATTTTGTGTCTGTTTCAACATAACTAATATCTAATTACATGAAACAGGGTAGTTGCATGTTGGTTGCATGCAGCTGCATTGTAATTGCAATGCAGTTGCAGTGTAGTTACACTGTAACTAGAGTGTAGGTAAGTGACAAAATAAAGTGTAACCAATCTGGTGACCTGTACACTACCCCCTACCTTGTACTTCTTAGACAAAACACTGGCAAACAGGCTAAGCCTGCGGAGGGAATTTTGCTGAGTAATGTCAAAAAGCAGTACATATGAAATGCCATGCCACAATATCTAGAAGGCTATGAATATGGGGCACCAAATTTATTTTTATGCATGTGAATGTGCACTTTTGGATTTGTGGCAAGGTGAAAAATGGAACATTTTAACTTTTCTGCTGGTAACAAGAATAATTTTTTTCCAGTTAAGGGGTAGATTAAATAGAAAGTGCTGATGCAAAGAAACATTGTTTAGTTTTCAGGGCTATAGTTGGTGTTCATGAAAGAACAACTGTTTAGAGCATTAGCCCCAACCCTGCCCCCAGACTCCCACACAGGAGCCTATTTGTCCTGAAGACACTAACAGCGCAAGTTTTCCTGCATTGCTTTGTTGCCACTCATGACACCAGTAACCTCAATTTGGGAATTAGGCTTAGCTCAGGATGCTGAAGCTCTCAAATCAAAGCCAGCCTGAGCCATCGCCCATCATATAACATGCTACCCTCTCATGCTTCTACCACCCTTTCTGAGAGGAAGTATTTCTCACTACCTTCTTTAAACCCCCCAATTTCATAGCATGCCTCCCAGTTCTAGAGCTTGCCCTCTTTTGGAAGAGGCCCCCCTCACTGCACTCTGTTTACCCTTGTGAGGTACTTGAAGGGGTCAATCATGTCACCCCTTACTCCCCTGTCCTCCAGAATATACATCTTGAAATACCTCAGA
Organism: Neoceratodus forsteri; assembly: GCA_016271365.2. Taxonomy (NCBI): domain Eukaryota; kingdom Metazoa; phylum Chordata; order Ceratodontiformes; family Ceratodontidae; genus Neoceratodus; species Neoceratodus forsteri. The sequence goes on from CM028133.1 coordinate 70,712,926, forward strand.
CTCTCCTCCTATGGCTTCCCTTGTAGCCTGTGTGCCATCTTGTTTCTGCTTCTCTGGACTTCCTCCACCCTGTCTATATCTTTCTTTGGGTGCAGTTTCCTGAACTGAACATAGTATTCCAGGTGGAGGTGTACCAGAGAGCAGTACAGTGGAACACCAAATCCCTCATCCTGCTGGTGAAGTCCCTCCCGTGCATCCCAGCATCCCACTAGCCAGCCCACATACTTGTCACACTGTACTAACACCTTGTGGTCTTTTGAAATAACCATAGGTCCTGTTTCTCCCTAGCGACTGACAGCCTCCCTCCATCTTATACTCAGCACTGGGGTGCCTGTGCCCTAGATGCATGATTTTGCACGTTTTGGCACTGAACCCCAACTGTCATACCTAAAAAATGGTTTCAGACTGTTTATTTTGGGGGGGGGGCTTCATTTCTTTCATGCCCTCTCTAGTGCCACAGAGTCAGGAACAGAAGAAACTGATACTACAGAAGTACTGCTGGTGTTCTTATATTGGATTTCAGGATTCACCACAGAACTTCTGCATTTTTCTGCTGTTTACACAGGCAGTGGCGTTTTGAACTAACAGGGCCATAGAAACAAATTGCAAATAATTTACCTCTTCTTTTTTTTTTTAACACCAGTGCTGCTATCCAGCATACTCATGAGCATTTGACTGCATTTTTGCTGCACACATCCAACTGGTTAAGGGCAAATCATGCGGTTACTTGTTATATACCATATTACAGAATAATTAGTTTGGAATTCAAAATATATACAACAAACAATGTGACTTATTTTTTTTAGTGGTATCTGGTGCAGACTGTACAGTCAGTGAAAAGATGCCTGTTGCGCTGCCGCCGGCCCACCATCGATAAGGAGATTCTTTTCTCCAGATGCCCAGGCACAGTAGGAGCTACTCTTCTTCAGGCACAACAGCTCCTGAGCTACAGACTCAGTCCCGACTAGCTTCCTCCTCGCTGCGGCTCAGGAACTTCGGGGGGGGGCTCTTCTAATCTCAGTCTCTCTCAGTACCAGCTTTCTCCTCTTCAGGCTCCACTGCTGCCACTCCTCTTCCTCTTCGGGACCCAATTCCGACTCTCACTTCCAGTACTACCCTGCAGAATTCGAGGAATGAACGCCACCGACTGCCGTGTTACTGAGCGTCACTCTCAGCGTCACCCCACGGACGAACTAGAACTCAAATCAGGCTTCAGGGTCACAAAAACTCACAGTCCACGACCACCAGCACCAACTTGCAGGCTGCAGCTAAGGAACTAAAGTTATGGATGCCGATTGCCGTCGCGACGACGACGCTACAGTTGTAGTCCCTCCCTAGCAGCAGCTGCCCTCAGTTAAGCTGAGCTCCATGATCCCACCAGTCTCTCCAGTCTGACTGTCCAACTATGCACCGCCTAGTCACCCTCGATTCTCACTCTCTGACTCTCCTCTCCTCTCAGCTGAGCTCAGTAGTTTTACAGTCAGTCATCTACGGTCTACCCTGGCCACTGGCACTGGCACCGCCGCTCGCCGCACCTCCGCTCTCCGCACTATCCAGACCACCGACCACGCACAACACAGCTCCTCAGGCTCTCAGTCTACTCCAGGCAGGAACACAGAGAGAGCAGAATAGGAAAAAGCTAGGAAACCACTGGGCATTTAAAGAGCCCGCGCGACCCACCCCGAACTAAAGACACGCCTTCATTTCTTAAAGCAGACCTGATTGAGAGATGTGTGTGCCATCTCAATCAGGTCCGCTCTGGGGTACGCACGTCACATATTTAGATCCCGCCCCCATCTGCAGCTAGAGAAGGGAATCGCGCGGGAAAAACAAAACAAACAAAAAAAAAGTACACCAGTCGGCTCCCGCTACCCTTCACAGAAGCATAGGGGCAATCTTCTAGGCTGCACAAAAAAATGGTGGGGCGGCCGGCCCTCCTGCCCCCCCGGTTACGGCACCAGTGCATTACTGTAGGTGTTGTTTTATGATCAGTCTATACACAACCACTACCACCTCCCTCTGTCTGTTGGTGATACTCCTCTGTACAGACCCCTGAATCCAATTATTCCTACCAGTTGATTCCTATCACTTCCTGCAAACCCTTTATAGGAGGCAGTATAGTGCAGTGGGTTAAGGCTCTGAGCTGCAGATCTGGAGACCTGGGTTTAAATTCCACAGCCACTTAGGTGCTTACTGTGTGATCCTGAGCAAGTCACTTAACTTCCTTGTGCTTCCAGGTCGCATCTGGAAACAAGCTTTGGCTTAGTGTGCTACTCCTGGTTAAACAATGTTACCTTTCCTGTCTCCCCCCCGATACAATATGACTCCCAGGTCTCTTTCCTGCTTTGTGGTTGTCAGTATAATTTCTCCCATATTGTACCTATACCCTTGTGTACTGTGCCATAACTGCATTAGTTTGTACTGTTTTGTGTTAAACCCAAGTGCCTTAACCTTGATCAGCCTTTGCATTTTCTCAGGTCTCTGCTCACTCCCACCTCTTCACAAATGTAGACTGTCCATCCTATTTTCTGACTAGCTAAATTATGTGTCACTATCCAGAACATGAAAAGATGTATAACTGTTGGTGGGGGAGAGGTGGGCGGGTTGAAACAGCATGATGTAAACTGTTCTACTTTTTCAGCCATTTTGACCCATCCAATTACAGCCCAGGGGTGAGTATTCAGCAGATGCATGCATATGTGTGCATGGAGTATCATTACAAGTGTACCCCCTCCCCCTCCTTAGTCACCTTGCACTACCACCTAAAAATCCCTGCAGGGTGACAGCATACTGTAGGAAATTGTTCCATAGCCATTTCCCCTACACAGCCAACCTAATGTGGTCATATTTATTAGTCGCAGGTTACTCACAAATGATTCAGCCATCTATGCCATGCTGATGGACTTGCTTCTCATAATTCCTGCTTATGGTGGCTATACTAACCACAATATGACTAGGGCTTACTTTAATTGTATGTTAACCACCCAATAGGAACACCATGTGGCACAAGGAGAAGCCTACTGGCACATGACCCCACTGTCTGACTAAAACAAGTTTGATGTAATACTTGGTCTAACTTTTGATTTTATAGTATGGTCATAACAACTATTTTCATAACTTTTAACAATTACACATGTTTATGATCTTCATCATGTCATAGCGGCTCATGCCATGATGTGCCAGGAACATTTTATGATGGCATGACTTGAAAACCAAAACAGTTACAATGCAAATGTTGGCCCCTATGCACAAAGGAGCAAAAGGTATGCTTCACAGGTGTGTACCCCACCCATGGAGCTCCACACTTGTTGACAGGTGCACACCTGGCAGCATGCACGACAGCTGGCCACCTGTTTGCATGTCCCCACCCCCACCGGGGCACAGGTTCTCATGAGGCAGAAGGGGGGGAGCCACAGGCCTGGGCAGACATCCAATCAGATGCCCATCCCAGGTCCCTCAGTGGATCCCTTACTAACATACTAATGGTCTGCCAGGCTCTACACTCCTCCTCCCTCCCTCTCCTACCTGTGCTGACCTGTCACCTAGCTGTAAGTAGGACAGCCTTTGTCTATGCTGCACCCTGGGTATGGAACTCCCTCCCTTTATCTCTCCTCTCTTGCTCTTCCTACCCCAGTTTCAAAAGTGCCCTACAAAACCATCTAAATGACTTAGGGACCTGCTCCTGCCTTACCTAATCAAGCTTGCCTTTTCTTTCATGTTCTCAGAACTTAGCCTGCTGGTATTATCTATGGTATACCTTGTCTTTGAAGGATTGAATGTTACATTAGCTCTTTAAATTAATTTAATGCTTAAATACTGTACATATGCTACTGCTTCTATAAGGTATAACTGCTGTACTGATTTGTAGCCCAACTTTCCTGCAACTGCCTTGTTTTGCACTCCCCGTTCCCTAATATCACAGTTTTTCCTCAGTACTCTGTGTCACGCTGTACAATTGCAGCTAGGACCCAGGGGATCTTTGCTTCCTCAGGTATGCAAGTACCGCATTGTATGTACACTGCTTTGCTAATTTCCCCCTCCCCATATTTATATTCTGTTTAATGCATTTGTATCATATTGTTTTATTATGCAACATATTATGTTCTCATGACTATGTTTACATTTTGTACACCTCATCTTCTGTACCTTCCCCCGGGTCGCCCCTGAAAAAGGGATTGCATGGTCTCAGTGGGCTTACCCAGTCACCAAAATTCAAATAAATAAATAAATATACTAACATGACTGTGTGTGTGTGGGGGGGGGCTGCCTCTGGGGTACGAGGTTGGGGCTGGCCGTGCTATGGGGGATGCCCACCTGCTGTGGGGATGTTTCATTGTGCAGTGTGCATGGAGACACTGCACATAGGGGATTTACAGCAGGGTTCTCCCTGGTGCCATGGTTTCCCTCCTGTGTGCCCTGGTGCACAGCACTACTTGCCTTGGTGCATGGCATGTAGTGCTGACACGCCCCTGGTACGCCCCCCTCATTGCTGTCCACACTGCTTGGTGATTTGGTTGCATAGGGGCTGCACACCCCAAATCCAGCATCCCACACTGGGTGTAAAGTGGCTATGCGCCATGGATACACAACGCGTATCCACTCCGGCCATTCGTGCATAGGACCCAAAGATATTTGTGTGATGAAGAATAATTAATGTGTTTTTTTTGCTTAACTATAAGTTCAGTATTCTGTCACTTTATATTGCTTTAATGAAATGTGTTACACACACACATCGGGATGTTTCGATTCATAATAGAGCTACTCAGCTGTTTTCTATCATGCCATTTTTATACAGAGCTTATCACCCCACTGTGCCTTTGTTCTGACAAATGATAATTGTAATGCAAGCATTTCTGGTCATGTTACAGAACCGTCTTGTATATATCCAAAGGTAAACAATCCAATTTGGATTACATTGTACCAGTTGTTACTTTATTAATGAGTCAACACACGCATGTCGTGCTTCTGGTTTGCATGTATTGTCATAATGATGCTCAGAACTTTGAACAGAAGCAGGCAAATTTATGAACTACTTAAGTACAATAGCAACATCTTGAAAACAATTCTCCTTCCAATCACAAAAACAATGTTCTGACTCCTACAGACCTGGCGTCACATACGAAATACTCTGTACTAAGAGGTGTTTATCCTAACTAAAAGTGTTTTGTGCCCCCTTCGAGGGAGGCTTCCTATATTCTCATAACTGTGTAAAGCGTGTTGACACCCAGCCATTAACATAATAATGCACTCATGCAAATGAAGGTGTGTCTTGCATCCATTGGGGTACAGCGGCAAATTCTGTGCTTTGCGTCAGTGGGAAATGGCACAGAAATGCTGATAATTACAGCCCTTCAAAAGCAAGTGTTACATAGCCATAGTGGTACTTTGGTTGCACTGCCAATGCCCATCCTTGTCATCTGGTCATGTGACAGGCAAACTACACTGTGAGTAGAGGTAACCACATGTCTACTAATCTCTTTTTCTCAGTTTGCATAACTTGTGTATGTAAATTATGCCATGTTGTGTACTGATGCTAATAAGTATGCAATTAACCTTCCTGGTGGTGGTAATATATTGACTGGTGTTCACATTCCATCACATAATGTATCCTTGTGTGAGCAATACAGTCCCTATTGTGCAGTGGCATCTCCCTGCATCTGATTATCTGACACATACACAATCCCTGGTCCCTGCTGCCCATAGCTCCAGCCAGTAGTGTTCAATACATCGACCCATGCACACATCCATATTCCTGGTGTCCAGTACTGTCACAGTCACTGCCCAATAACTCCACCTGTGCACACAACTATATTCCCTGGGAGGCAGTGGCAACTCCCACCATACAATTTCATGTCCAGCAGTCATAGCAATAGGCTGTGGAATACTGACACCATATAACAGCCATATGCCATCCACTGGTGACAATCTGGCAAAGGCGCATAGAGTACACCGTTTCCCTCACTCAACACCCTGTGCTGTTCAACACACTGAATGGGAGAACATTGAATCAAAAGTGTTCCTGAAACACTTTGTGGACATTTACTTCAAACCCATCCAGTTGATACTGGCAACTCTTTTACTGTTATGCCAAATGTTTAATGCTGTTCTACCTGTCTGGTTCCCAACATGAGATGTCACCATGTGAAGCACTGTACTTTACACTGCAGACTGTAGTGATTCTGCACTGCACTGCAACCATCTGTTACCTGGCAATACTCATTCATGCAGACCACATCTCGAACATACCGAGTGAGGCACTTCCTTCACATGACTCATAATGTCTATACCTTGTTCATCCAGATACACCACAAACCGTAACAAAGAACAAATGCTTATTTCAAGATAAATGACAAGAAATGCACCACAACAAAACACACCAAGCATTTGTCAATGCCGAATGTTGATTGTGTTGGTCCTTTTAGCTCGCTCACTGCCCCTAGGTCACTCGCTCGTTCTGTTTCTCCCAGTGCTGCAGGCTATTCTTTTGTACTAGGCTCCTGTCTGCATTGGCATGTTTTTCTGCCCACAAAGAAATCTGCAGCTGTCCTGACAGAGCTCAGTTGATCTCGGTCACTCCTATCTTCTCTCACTCGCTCGATTCTGATCTGTCCCAAACACTGATTTCCAACAGCGACTACGGTATTCTGCCTTGGAAACGTGAAAACACATTTCAGCCAGGATGTGAAAAATGATAGCTGTACTGTTCATAAGGAGGTGTGAAAAATGCCAGTGTTGAAAATCTGGCATGGAAATATTACTAATTTGTGAACTTACAAGGGTGCATGGAAACTGCACAATGCACGCTTGTAACACAGTCATTTTATGGAGTTTCATTACACAGTTTTCAACATAGGCATTTTAGAACCTCTGCTCATGAACAGTGTCAGTGTGATTTTCTTAATGTGTCCCGAACATTGATTTCCCACAGTGACCGCGCTATTGTGTGCCAGAAGAGCGAAAACACATTTCGGCCAGGATATGAAAAATGACAGCTGCACTGATCATAAGGAGGTGTGGGAAAATAGCAATGTTGAAAATCTGGTGAAAATATTGCAAAGATGCGAAGGTACGAGCTTGTGTGGAAACTGAGCAATGCACATTCGTAACACACTCATTTTATGGACGTTCGTCACCAAATTTTTAACATAGGCATTTTAGGACCTCTGCTAATGAACAGTGTTACTGTCATTTCCATAATGTGTCCCAAACATGGATTTCCCACAGCGACCATGCTATTCAGTGCCAGAACTGCGAAAACACATTTCGGCCAGGATGTGAAAAATGACAGCTGTGCTGTTCATAAGGAGGTCCAGAAGAACGGCAATGTTAAAAATCTGGAGTGAAATATTATTAATTCATGAAGTTACGACCGTGCGTGCTAACTACGCAATGCACGCTCATAACACAGTCATTTTATGGAGTATCGTCACTAAATTTTCAACATAGGCATTTTAGGACCTCTGCTCATGAACAGTGTCATTGTAATTTTCTTAATCTGTCACAAACACTGATTTCCCACAGCGACTGCGCTATTCTGTGCCAGAAGTGCGAAAACACATTTTGGCCAGGATGTGAAAATGCGGGCTGTACTGTTCACAAGGGTGTGTGAAAAAATGCCAATATTGAAAATCTAGTGTGAAAATATTGCAAATTCATGAAATTACGAGCGTGCATAGCAACTGTGCAATGCACGCTCATAAAACAGTCATTGTTTGTATTTTTTCCATCAGATTTGCAACATAGACTTTTTGAGAGCCCACCTCATGAACACTGGCACTGTTGTTTTGTTAATCAGTCCCGAAAGGCACAGTGACTGCAAAATCACCTTTTGGAGCCAAATAATGCCATGACAGTGGCAGAATTCATAAGGAGGGGTCCCAAAAACCCCATGTTGAAAATTTGGTGTAAAAATTCCAAAAAATGCCTGAGATATGCATCAAAGTTGAAAAAGCCCTATTCATTCCATCATACAGCTTACCGGCATTTCCTCAGTTCGCGGTCGGCTTTGAAGAGTGCAGACGTGTTCCCAGTCCACCGAAGATCATCACGCCAGACTCTGTAGGTAAGTATGGGGTGAGGGAGGTGAGGGGAGGCAGGATGCACAGTGGGTGGGCGCAGGTTGTGGGGAAGCAGGGAGACCACGAGGGACCATTTTGTTTACAGGTTTAAAAAAAAATATCGCAGGACTTTTTTTTCTTTACAGGGGCATTGGGCACACCGGGGTGGGCTCCCAGCATGCCACCTGAATGTTTTGTGGGGGTGCAACCAACGGGGGATTGGGCACCCCCGTCAGCACAAAAGTGGGGAGGGAACAACTCTCCCACTACTCTTTCGGTGGGGACCTGATGCCAACGGGGAGTGAGCTCCACCATCGGCACATCAAACAGGTAGGGGGGACATAATGCTGATGGGGAGTGGCACCCCTGTTAGCAAGTCAGCTAGCACCGGGGATGGAAGCTGATGGGGATTGGGGCCTCCGTTACCAAAAACACACTGCTGTTGGGAGGGGCACATGCTGCCGAGGGGGATTGGGCACCCCCTAGACATAGGGCTGGATTAATATTGTTTGTGTACATGGCGGCAAGGCGCAGCCATGTTCACAAACAATATTACAGTAGCAACGTTTCTCCCAGCATTGATGGGTCTCTCCCTCATTGCAGCGAATAGCTGACACTGCAATGACGAGGTGGCCCCTGATTGCAGCGGCTGAAACGTTTCAAGGTTGTGGCATGCTTGCTGAACAAGTGTCAGCAGCAGCGTGCCACAGTATTGGGGAAAGTGGGCCAAGCCTTTACAGGCTGTGAGGGCAGTGGCCACAACAGTGCCACGCCTCTACAACCTGCTTGTGGAAAGCTGCCGCAATGTTTCTTGAGCATGCGCGCAATCAACATAAAAACTAACAACAAATGTAAGACTGACACAAATGTAAACTACTCTCCTGACTGCCCACTCTCTCTCTCTTCCCTGCTCCACTGTCCCCTCTAATAATAGACTCCCTCCCCTCACTGCCTCTGCCCCTTACCGTGTACGATGCCCTCCTCAAATCTCTCCTCTATCTTTACTGTTTCCTACTTCACCCACCGCATCCCGCCCACTCCTCTTTCACCACCAGGTCTGACTGGTTATCTCCCTCTCCCTCAGACCTTTCTCACCCTCCACTGCTCCACCTCACTATCCACTATGGTCCTCCACTCTCTGCCCCTCTGTCTGGTTATTGTCTCCTCTCTGTTTCCCATGTCATTCCTGCCTGGAGCCTGCCATCCCAATCTCCCATTGTGCTTACAGCTGGACAACATCTACCGGCACTCAGGATCCATTCCCTCTTGGCTATGTCCTCCATATCTACCCTCCACCAGGATAGGCTGGCATCACTCTTGGAATCAAAACAGGGTGATTTACGTTTGCCTGTTCCCACTCTCACAACTGGCTCACATCACCACTCTCTGGGATCATAGTTTACAGCAAAGCTTTCGCTCCAATAAGAATCAGTCAAATAAAATCTCCTTCAAACGCTGGTGCACCCAGAAACTCTCGCTCCTACTACTACTACTACTATCTGGCAATATTCACCCAAACCCTGGCCACACAACCCCAAGCTCCGACCACCATCAGAGTCACTCTGGAGCACTCACTTTTCCAACACTTAACATCTGTAGCCTTCTACCCAAACTCGATGCCCTGCAATTATTTGCCCACCAACACGACCCAGATGTTTTTGTGGTTGTCGAAACCTGGCTCACACTAAAAATTCCTGACAGTGCAATTACCTTACAGGATATAATGTCTTCAGACTTGACAGGACCACTAAAAGAGGCAGTGGATGTGCTGTTTACCTCAAAGACTCTCTCCAGGGGCACCATGTTCAACCCCCCGCCGCAGTCTCTACCACCAAGGTACTATGCATCAGAATTCTACTTGGAGCTCACAACAAGGTGCTGACTATTGCTGCTGTCTACATCCCTCCCAAGGATCAAGGTAAAGGTCTCAACTCCATCCTTGAACTTGTCCATTCCCAGCCACCAGGCACAGAGACAATCCTAATGGGTGATTTTAACATAAATTGGCTTGGATCAGATATGGGTGGCTACAAGGATGCAATCTCAGGAGCCAACCTCACCCAGCTGGTCATCTCCCCCACTAGACTCAACTATAAGACTGGCACAAGCACCCTCCTAGCCTGGATATTGACCAGTCACCCATCCCGTATCTCAAAAGTCTCTGTTCTCCCACATACGCTAAGTGACCACTCCACAGCTGCCTGTGAATGGTCTAACAAATTCAGCCTGCCACCACCCAAACTAATAAACAGCAGAATCCTTCCACGTGGACAATTGAAGCACCTTATATCACACCTTAAACTACAAGACTGGTCACTTATCATCCATGCATCAGATGTTAACTCTGCGCTTGACTTCTTCATCAACTCTTTCAATGCCACTTGTGACATTTACACCCCCCTTCAAAAAGAGGAAAGTAAAAAGGCCTTTGCAATCCATGACTCTCTGCTGATCTCTTAACATTGCTGAAAGCTAGGGACTGCCTCTAGATTCGGACTCAGGCTATTGGTAGGCAAGTAGATATACAAAACTACAAACGTGCCCGAAATGACTGCACCAAAGAAATATGCCCAAAGAAAGTAACTACTACAAAGATGCCCCCACAAACACCTGGGAAAAGGGGAAGTCTTTCTGGAATAATCTCAAGGAGGTTAAAGGTAAATTGCCCAAAACATCACCTACAATGTTGGACGTGGATGGGACTATTACTCTTGACCCCTCCACTATAGCTAACATGTTCAATAACGAGTTCTCTGATCTCAGTAGTGTTCTTCCTCCAGATTTCTTCAATGAAGACCTCCCTCCTGCACCCTCCTCCCACCCCCCACCCCCTTCTTCAAACCGCCACCCTTTTTACTTCAGAGTGGTCAGGACACATAAAATCCATAGATACGTCAGTAAAGCAATTTGCCGGATCAGGAACAAGTGGTGACTCACTCAACCTCAAACTGCTGTCCCTTACTCTAGATGAGGTGTTATCTCCACTAACATGGATTTTCAGCCTCTCCCTCACCCTTGGCCAGTTCCCTGACAGATGGAAATACACCACCAGTCCACAAGAGGGGGGACAAGGCCCTCCATTGGAATTATAGGCCTATATCCATACTATACCCCCCCCAAGGCTATCGAATGTCTGGTATCTGACCAGCTAATGGAATATCTGGACAAGCACAACGTCCTTTGTAAACAACAGCATGGCTTCAGAAAAGCTCACAGTACCACATCTGCCCTCCTTGAATTCACTTGGGCAATCCACATTTCCCTGGACAATAATTACCTCACTGGTTCGGTCTTCAGAGACTTGACCAAGGCTTTTGATACCATCCATCATCAAATACTCATCACAGACCTGCCAAATGCCGGGCTCTCCCATGAGTCTACAACTTGGTTTAAGACTTACCTGGAAAACCGCTCCCAAAGAGTGAAAATTGCTGATGTCCTCTCAGATGCTAGACCCTTACACTCAGGAGTCACTCAGGGATCCATTCTTGGACCATGTGTTTTCAGCCTGATTTTGAACAATTTTCCACAATCCTGCCTGAAACAAATCCTACTATATGCTGATGATACCATCATTCACACCACCCAACAGGACCCCCTTCTACTCCAAATCAAGCCTCAGAAGGGCTTCACCTCCATCGAAACATGGTTTAGTAGACAAAAGCTGGTTCTCAGCTATAAGAAAATCAAGTCAATGCTTTTCTGTGACTCCCACAACAAACATAGGCTTCACCCCCTTAGTATTACAAACTGCAGTGGTGCTGTCCTTGAACAGGTTCCATCCTTTAAACATCTGGGAATCACCATCGACAGCAACCTATCCTATGGCATCCACATTGATAGCATCACCAAAGCTGCAAACACGTGCAATGGTCTCCTTTACAGGCACAGGCAATGCCTTACCTCAGATGCTTTAAGGGTAGCAATACAGAGCTTGGTGGTCTCACTAATCTACTATGGAATGATTATGTATGGTTCTGCTACTGACACAGACCTTAGGTGCTTGTCCTTGGCCCTAAACAAAGCCTGCCATCTCATCACAGGATCCCACCATCTCACCCATGCGTGTGACCTCTATGCCCAAACAGGGTGGCTCCAGTCGTCAAACCGTATCAAGTACCAAACTTGTCTAATGGCTAAGAAAATCATGCTACATCTTGCCCCCCCCCCGGAGTCCAAGCCCTTCTCCATACAGCATCCAACCCCCGCCTCACCAGGAGTTCAGAAAATCAAATGCTGCACATTCCTCGGTGGCACACTGTGCAGGGCCAAAGATCCTTTGTGCACTGAGTTCCAAGCTGGATTAATGGACTCAACAAAGACATCTCCTGTATGCAAAAGCTAGGCCCATTCAAATCCAACCTTCACCTCCATCTTGCTGCCTCTAGCTCCTGTGACTGTCCCTCATAATCTGCTGCTCCTTCTCTCCCACATCCTACAGCCACCCCTCCCCTCCCATTTTTACCCCCTACCCCATATGCAGTTTCTTGAGGCCTGACAAATGCCCATGGCTGCACCTCTCTCTTTTTGTGTCAATTCCAAGCCTCGGCTACCTCTGTTTCTCTGCCCCCTCTGGTACCTACTTTCCCTAAATGTAATGTATTTCAACTGCTTAAAAATGTCTGTACATAATTTCTGCATTGTTACTCAACTCTGTGTAATGTTTGTATTGTACCTCACTTGATGTGAAACCTTTGTAAAAGAGCCTTGGCACAAAGGTACTTGAAATCCTAGAATAAATAAATGAATAAATAAAATAACATACCATTGCTGTACCATCACACAATCAGAATCACAGAAATCTGATGGCAGAAAAGGACCCCAATGGCCCATTGAGTTCCCCCCACCCCCGAATACCTTTTGCCATGCTACCATGGATAGCATCTTCATAATTACATTGATCAATTGTCCTGGGCATCTACCTTTGACATCAGTTGTATATTCAGATTTCATGATGTTGTAGGGTCACACATTAGATGTGAAGTATAACAAGAAATTAATAAACAAAGCCATGACTCATCAGTTACAGCACATATTCAGCATTCCTGCAGTAACCATTACATATGCTATTGAGAATATATAGCAGTAACAGTCTTTCCATCTGTTACAGTTTTCAGTTGAAAATACCAACTGCGCACACAATACATCTGAATCACAGACTGTGTTTTTATCTTCTGGTGATGTTGGTGACTTCCCAGATGACTTTGGAGTACCTGTTGATCTGGCATTTGATATGTCTTTGGAAAATACTGTTAAAATCACATGTACTGATGGTTTTCGACTTCCACTGGTTTTAACAAACATTTCTCTTCACCATCTGACACTGCGAATATTCACCAGTAAAATATCCTACTGCCTCCATATCAATGCACAGTATAAATGTTCAAACAAGTGTGAAGATGCTTACAAAAACTAAAAGGTTTATTAAACCTTGTTTATTTTTTTTTTATGTTCCGTTTATAGTCACAATCTCTCCATGCCTGTCATTCTCTGCTTCAGGGCACCCACACCCTTGTCCCAACACACACTCCACACATTACTCCTGTCATGCATAACTGTTCAGTCCACTCCCAACAGTAAATGTCTGATCACTTCATTAGTACCCTCAGGAATGTGTCATATGTTTATGACTAAGCATAGGTCATTGTGGTGCAGTATCTGCTGGCTAGTCATAGCTGTCAAACTTGTCAGATAGTTGTTTCCCTTTTGTGCTTGTGGACATTTGGCAGAAGGAGGTTATAAAATATGGGGTTGGTTAGAGGACAGAGGATAGGTTCATTGTTCACCAATGACAAGTAGGAGAGGGGGGAGATGGGCAGACTGGATGGGCCAGGTTCGTCTAACACATTACTATGATTCTGTGATACTACAACACTATGGTAACGGTGGGCGTGAACATCCAACCAGCCATTCAGCATTCCTCAACTGCAGAAGTACATTCCTGTGTGGACCACAAGGTGTGATAAGCTACATCGCAGTTGCATGTTGCCGGTAATCCCACCTTTGTCCCCAGATGAATACAGTGTGCACTTCCTTCCAGCTATGTAACAGCCAACAGTAACACTGCTACTCTGCAACCTCCACCAACATCTGTGGTAGTATAGGTGATGGTTGCATGGCTGTAGTCATCCCAGCTCCTTCACTGCAGGAGGACAGTATTGGGTGTGACTGTCAAGCCTCCTTACACAAGTGAGTTTCCTTTATTGAGAAATAATGTACATAGAAGAGTTATGGATTGTCATAATATTTTTTTTTTGTCTTGATTTAGTAACAGTCACAGAAAGACCAAGAACACGGTCCAATGGAGCAGTGGCATAACTATGCATACTTATTGTACACCTCTGCATACAGAAAAAATCCCCTTTTTTAAAATGTCTGGGGGTTTTTTAATGTCAAGGGTCCTAAGCCCTGGTCCCATGGCTTAGTGAGAATGGGGGGTACAAACCCTGTCCCTGTGATAGATATACTGGCACCACCAAACTATCTAGTAGAGGCTGCGGAGCAATAATTGGACATTTTGTCCACATGCTTCTTTGCTCCACAACGTTCTCCGCTAATCGGGTCGGTTCTGTCATTTTCCCGCTAGAACCCGTCCACAGTCATAGAGGAAGAGCCAGAAGCTTGGAGTTGACCAGAGCAGTCGCCGATGTCATTCTGTCTCAAGTCATGCTGTGTGTGGTCCAGAGATAGAGAGAGAGAGAGAGAGACAGACTCACTCCATTGCTCCCAGTCATAAGACAGGCAGTGCCGCTTGGGAGAGTGGTGCAGCAACTCCAGCAGAACACCATGCAGCCAGCCCTCTTCCCCTCCTACTGATGCTCCTGCATGGTGGTAAATCAGCCTCCTCGCCTGGCTGGGGCTTTCCATCTGAATGACAGGATGGACTCGGGAGAAATTTGACAGCAGCAGCAGGTAGATGAGATGGCTGGGGGCAAGTAAAGTGGCAATGAGTTCGATGTGTTTAAATTGGGTGGGGCGGATAGCAGGAGTCAGGGAGAGGGGCAGCTGACTGCATGAGGAGAGCCAATGGTGGAATAGGAGACAGGGTACAGGAAACGTAACTTAGGGAACAAAACAACTGGAAACCAGATAGCCTAAAACCACCCACTACAGCAAATACATATAAAGGTGGGAACCAGAGTCTGCTATTTCACAGTGTGTTATAAGGAGAAAGAAGACAGCCTGCACAAAGCAGCAAAACAAATTTAAATAACCAAAGTTTATGGTTTTGCTTGGTTAAAGGTTATTACGGTTAACTCTTTGAGTGAAATATTATGGGTATTGTTTTGTCATTGCAAATGCTGAATTACACTAGTGAACTCACAGGTCAGAGACACCCGAAGCAGGGTTCTAAGTAAGAAGAAAAAACAAGGTACATTAGATGTACTGTAAGCTAACACATGTTAAAAAGATTATTTAAAAAAAACAGCTTTTTTTCAAGAGAATAAGTGTGAAGTACTATAACAAGCCTTGTCTAGGGATGTAGTTTAAGGAGACAGTGACATCTCGCAGACTTTTATACAGATTGTTGACAACCAGTAGGGGCTGATTTAAGCCCCATGTGGTGTGTCAGATGTTGCTAAACTACAACTCAAGTTGTGATGCTGCATTCAAGACAAATGTGTGCTTTCTGAAAATCTCTCTGCCCTGTGTGTGCACTGCATGTGCTTGCTGAGTTATCGCTTCTTTTATCAAGCATTGCCTTAAAGGCCACCAGAGGGAAGCTTTGGGTTGACATAGAAACATAGAATGTGACGGCAGATAAGGACCACTTAGCCCACCTAGTCTGCTCATTTTCCTACCTAACAGATAAGCTGCAGATCCTAGTTAACCAACAGCTTACTTCCTCCTACCCCCCACTAGGACTGCCTTATGTCTGTCCCATGCATTCTTGAATTCCCCCACTGTTCTTGACTCCACGACCTCCGCAGGGAGGCTGTTCCATGCATTCACAACTATCTCTATGAAAAAATACTTCCTCACATTACCTCTGAGCCATCCCCTCCTCTATCTTCAAATTGTGCCCCCTTGTTCTTGCACATTTCTTTTTCTGAAAGATGCTACCCTCTTGGACTTTGTTGATTCCCTTGAGGTACTTGAAAGTTTCTATCATGTCCCCTCTCTCCCTTCTTTCCTCAAGGGTATACATATTAAGCTCCTTTAGTCTTTCTTCGTATGTCTTCTGGTGCAGACCCTGCACCATTTTGGTTGCCCTCCTCTGGACAGCCTCCACTCTGTCTATGTCTTTGCAGAGATGGGGTCTCCAGAACTGCACACAGTACTCAGATGGGGTCTCACCAACTGTCTGTACAGAGGGATAACAATTTCCTGTTTTCTGCTATTGATGCCTCTCCCTGTGCATCCCAGTATCCCCCCAGCCTTCCTTACTGCCTTCTCACATTGCTTGCCCACCTTTAGATCATCTGATATAATTAACCCCAGGTCCCTTTCCATTTTTACTGTTGTCAGTATCTCACCCCCCCTCATTGTGTACCCTTCCCCTGGGGTTGCACTGGTTTGTCTATCCTGAACAAAACTGGTGTGATAATAAGCATACCAAGGATACTGGCTGAATATGAGGAAATATCCTGACACTGCAAGTATGAATCTCAGCATCACAACTGGAATTATACAACGGCAAGAAAAAATTCTGTTCTCTGATTGGTCAGTGTGTACCTGGGACAGTGATGTTATTAAGCTATAACATCACTGTATTAAGTCCAGGCACACACATATGACCATATAACAGAAATCATGCTACCAGTCCTAAAGTCACCGGTGCTCTGAACCCTCAGTAAAGCCATAACAGCTTTGACTCCCCCCTCCATTTCCTTTCTTTATCTTGCACTCACACCGAGTACCACAGTTCAGCCCCAGAGTTCACTTCATAAAATATATAGATTTCTTGTCAGCATTTTGTCCCCGAACCGAGTGCCTTGACTAAAGCACGCTGACCATAACCTACAATCATGTGTGTCACTGAAGCTCATTTTAAGGAAAAAATGCTGGCAAAAAAAATACCTTTTCTTTTTCTTCTAACCCCTAATCAGTCTCTCAACTGTCTACCTGCCATAATAATGTTTTACTAGTGAAGTCGTCACAGCTTCACACATTCCCGCTGTCTTCTCGCTCTTCATCTTGACTGCAAAACAATGGAAACAGTGAGAAACACTGTGAATGCGTGGTATTTAAACCACCATCCTCCATTTACATCGGCGACTGTTACTTTTCTTACTGTGCCCCACTTCCATATCAGCCACTTTTCCTTTCTCCACAGACAGCGACCACATTCAAAAGAGCCCCAATGTCACCCATGGTAAAATAAAACAAAAAAAAGTAATGAAAAAAAGCCATGATGCCAAATGGCTTTTCAGCCTCCCTCACGTCACATAACATAACCTCAATGAGAAACGCTTCAGGACTGTGCAAGGAGCATCATTCAAGCAACAGCACCACCAAGTGGTGCAAAAAATAGGGATTTCTTTTTTATTTAGTTGTTTAACCAGATATAGTACACTAAGCTGAAGGCTTTTTTACAGGAGCGACCTGGGAGCACAAGGAGGTTAAGTGACTTGCTCAGGGTCACACAGTATGCAAGTGGAAGCTGTGGGATTCAAACCCAGGTCTGGTCTGCTGGATGTCACTAGATTTGCAGTTTAGAGCCTTAGATCACTGCGCTATACTGCCTCCATTTTTGGAATGTGTACCTACTCACAGAAAAATCTAATAAAAATACAGAAAAAACATACTTTTTTCTTACCAGACGAGCCATTGTATAATAGCAATAAGGAACTCCAGGGATGTGTGTTATGCAAGCAATAATACCTTCCAGGGTGGGCGTTATTGGGAAATACCAGACCGCCCAGGGGCATAATGAGGCCCAACACCACAGGCGGAGGGCCTTATAGCCCCTGGACAGTCCGGTATTGCCCATATCGCCCACCCTGGAGAGTATTATTGCGCTTAGAAAATGGGTATTAGCTTAATTGTATTTTTGTGTAATGATTTTATTAAAACAAAAAAAAACATTTATAAGAATGATCAGAAAGAGCAGCTTCTGCAAAATAGTCCCTGTTCCACTAGAGGGAGCTGCTGCATATGACATGCCATTTATGTCTGTCTACTGTGTGTCTCTTGGTTTTCTAGATTTTTTGCCGCCCCCAAATAAGTTTAGTAAAAGGATTACTGTGGAACCATTTTTTTTATATTAACTTCAAAGTGGGTTTTGGCGCATAATGTGAGCTGTTGTCTCAACAGTGAATCAGAAATGGCACAGTGTCTTAGTAAGAGGAGCAAAAAGATTCAGGGCTTCGGTGCATCGAATTTTGAGCGAGTTTGGAGGAAGGAAAAAAATGGCAACAAATAAAAGAAGGTAAATTGTTACACTGATTAGTGCCTTTGCTGTGGTCTTTTGAACGGGGGTAATTGTCCAGGTAGACGTGGTGGTAGCACTCGAGCATCATGGATTCTGTGGAGAAGTAGACACGCTTCCATCTTACAGATTAGCAAGCGTTTGTGACAGTGAGGGGCTCCAGTACTGTGTCTGAGAACAGTACTTTGCTGAGCGGTGGCGTGGAAAGATTTTACAGAAAATATTTGTTTTTTGTTTGTTTGTTGGTAGTTTTCTGCTTTTGCGAAGTGGGGTGGGTGGAGAGACTGCTGGGAGTGGAGTGAGATAAGTTGAAATGGAAAATATTTTATCAGCTTGACGTGGTTGGAAAAAAAAACTACCACTTGCTGAAAATGTTTGAAACATAGCCGAACATGTATGGCAGTAAATGTTGGAAGTGGCAGAGCAGCTTACATCAGGTGAGCAGTCCCATTCCATGGCTTTCACTTTCTGCATTTCTTTCTCTCATGACCCGCTCACCCGTTAGCTCCAACTACCAACTTGCAGTTAAGTTCATGGCACTTGGAACTCTACTGGAGCCAGGCAAGCTGGGATGAGCTTGATCTGGCAGTGAGAAGCCTGTACGACATGGTGATGCTAGGTTTAAAAAAAATTTTGATATTGTAATAAAAAAAAGGGGTGGGGGGTATTGAATAAAACCGATGCAGAGCCTGGTTGGGAAATGAGAGCTTTTTGGACTGTGACTGCCACCTGCTCTACCTCCCGATGGCTCAGTTTCCTTTCCCTGTCCCACCCGTGTGGAGCAGGCCACTGCCTGAGCTCCGTGTGGGCTGGGAGTTAGAAATTCCTGCAGGCACTTTCACTTCAGGGCAATCTTGCAGCGCGGCTCGCTGCAGCCTCAGCCTCAGCATAATCTCCACCTGCCACTGTCCGAGTTCAGTAGCACATAATTAAAGAACTCAGGGAGCCCCCCCTATCAGACCCCAAGAAAGACAATTCATTTATTTTAAATTAGTGACAGCCCCAGTGTGGTAGCACACTAGTCCACCATGGCTGTAAGTTTTGAGGGAGCTGAGTTACGACTAGCTATGTCACAATTTTACAGTGGCCTTAATAAAAGGAAAAACAATTTTGCTCTGTGTGACCACCTAAATAAGTGTCTCAGCCAATCAGAAGAGAGAATTGTCTTTGCCCATTTTCTAATGTGTAATAACATCACTCCTGGAGTGGTGGAAGCACTCGGCTTCGTCTCATGCTTTGACCCACCCCAGGAGTGACGTCATTACACAATAAAACACCCTGTCATGCCTCATTGCTTAAATATAGTGCTTCTAGACTGCAGTATGAATCATTTGTGTCCCTCCACCCCAATGGTTTAGTGATGATTCAGTGTCTTGCTTTCAGTGGTGGTCCTGCTTTAACGCATGCTTACAGCTGGGTGGGCTAAAGCACTGCAGGTGATGTGCTTAAAGTCACTTAGGGAATTAGTGGCTCTGGCGGAATTTGCACCGGAGTCTTCAGTGTCTCCTGGTTCCTAACCCTGTTGTTTTATCTGCTATATCACACTGCCTCCATATTGTAACAGTCAGCGTATCCATAACTCACAAACCATGGTGGCTTCAGGCTATAGTATTCAGTTTGTTAGAAGGTTTCAACTAAAGGTAACGTGGTGCTGTCACGTATAATAAATTGGAACATAGTCAAAGAGAAATCTTTTAAACATTTACTTGAGATTTCAATTAAGTTTTTATAGCTGTCTTTTTAAAACTGCCTTAAGTATTTGATCTAGTGAGACCTGCTTGTTCTTTTCCATTAATAATAGCCAACTCTACCCTGGAGTGAAGCATCAGGTGCCTGCAAGTTACTATTAATATTTATAATAATCAATACGTGTCTTTCTCCTCCTGAGGCATACTGTTATTTCATGGTTTTGAGAAAGGTTATTCCAGATGGATGGAATATCAGGAAAAGGGAAACTGAAAGGCTGGGCCGTCCACAGTTATTGTTGTTTCTGGGTTGTGGGACTGTTCAGGTGGTTCAGGGCTGTGTGTGGATCTTTAGGCACTTTTACACACAGGTTTATGTAACTGAATAACTGTTACGGAAACAGTATTCCGTTACATCCCTTGTGTGTAAAATGCATCTGTTTCATTCCATAGGCGAACGTTTGTCCAAACTGCAATCTCTGCTTTTCGCAGTTTGCACCGTTGTGTTCTGTTTCGTTGGGCTGTGTAAAACAGCCATTCCAAAACGGTGCACAAACAGCAATAGAGCAGCAAGCAATATGGGGGTGCCAAAACACAAACAGAGGTGGGAGCTGCCGTAAAACTCATTGAGTGTAGAAGGGATCCTAAAAACGCAACAGAGTACAATGGCGCCACAGGTAACACTTATTTTGTTTTAAAAACCTGTGTGTAAAAGTGCCTTTTGACTTGGGGTTGTGCTGCACTGCAATAGATTGCCAGCAGACAGTCTTTATTTATTTAAAGATGTGTGTTTGTGTAAGGTGTCCAATGGCTAGAATAATCAGTGCAGAGAATTTGGGAGAGTGCTGCCCAGAACAGAAGCCCAAAAATATGTGTGTGTTTTTCTTGGTTGGAGAACGTACAGCGTGGAATGCAGTATGACTACATTTACCCCAGTCTGTGCACACTGTAAATGAAGCTATTAGAGGGAGCGGAGTCAGCTCCTTCTGATAGCTGCATGTACAGTGTGCACAAACTGGGGCAAAATCAGCTGAGGGACTGCAGTCTCAAGCAGGCTTTTTGTGGGTCAGTTTAATGGCTGTAGTTCACTTGCAGCTTAAAGGGATGGCATGCCTCAGTCAGGGGTTCAGAGTTGCTATGATGCAGTCATTTTCTTGGGCTTTTTTTTTGCTTGTAAATGTAATTGCTTTTGAAAGTGCCTCTGAGAAATGACTAAAAAACAAATACTTTTGCTTGCTTGATCATGAACCACTGCATGCTGGAATGTACAATGTTGGTTACCCGACAAAATGTGTATAAAATTTGCAGATAGTCAGCTGGCTTTCAGAACACCTTGAACTTTAAATGACTATGTATGGACCCCAAGGCCTTATAAAGTCCCTACTAGTGTAGCTTACAACTGATCCCAGCTGTACAGCTACTAGAATTGAGATTCCATTTGGGGACAAGCACAATATGGGACTCATCATTCCAGAAAGAAAATAATTGATTAAGACACCTCAGGTGATGAGTGCTACTGGCTCAGTTATCTTGGTGTCAGCTACGTTTTGTGACACTGACCAACCTGTTTGGCTCTGTCAGCTTCTGGCCTGCACACTAATGATATCATACATTATGATAATAAAGGTGCATAATTCTAGTAGTGCAAGTCATGATGCACAAATCTCCCTTGTTGGACTGGGCTGGGAATGACAGATTACAGTCATGGTATTAAAGTCATACAACCACAGACATTCAGTCTGCATCCTTGGTGGTTCAATAAGTGTCTCCGTTTCCAACCTTGGACAGTCCTATATTCCCTGGTGATGCCCCCACCACAGTGCAACTGAAGTACCGATTGCGAGGAGGGGGAGGTACAGGGAGGGGGGGTTGGAAGGGTACTTGTAAAGAGACAGAAAGAGACAGTGGACTAGAGTGACTTAAGTTGCATAAAATGTGTATTTCATTTTCTGAGGGAAGGTATTCAGTTCATGAATTCAGCACCTGTTTTGTCCATTGCATTTTGTGTACAGTCAGGTTGAGGGGCTATGATGCAACCTGCTGTGCTGGGTTGGGCTTGAAGTTGGATACAACTTGCTGGGTGGGCAGGGGGAAAAGTCAACGAGGTGGGCTGGTGGAGGACCATGGAATCTAATGAGTTGTGCTAGGGGCCAGCTTGTGGGACTGAAAGAAAGGCAACATGTTGGGCTGCAGAGAGGGATGGAAAGTCTAGTTATGAGGGTGGGAAGCAACTTGCTGTGCTGGGGAAGAGTTAAGGATTTTAGGGTGGGAAGCTAGGATGAAACTTGGGCTTAGGGAGGGCTGGGGCAGTGCACAGGCGCAGGTGGCTGAGTTATGGGGTGGGTGGTCTGGGCAACATACTGGACTGAGGACTCTTGGGAAGGGACTAGAGTGCAACATACTGGGTATGGGTGGGGGTTGCAGGGTAGCAAATTCTGTTTCACATGACCCCCCTAAAATGAAACAGAATGTACCTCAAAACACCTCCAAAATGCACCAGAATGCACCAAAAAACAAAAATTTTCTGGGGGCTAGTGCCCCAGACCCGCGGCCTATTATTTAGATTTTTATGCGTAAACGTTTTTTTAAGGCTGGTTACTCCACTGAATAGGAGTACAATTTAGTTTAATGTTCAGTGAATCAATTGCCTGTTCAGTTCCCACTAGCAGCCCAGTAGAAAGTCATGATGGTGAGTCTGATTCTAAATATTTGCCATCAAACACATCAATGGATTATGTGTGGAAAGACTACTTCCAGGATTAACCTTGGTAGATTCACTTGTGACATTTTCAAGTAATTAATTTTGAGGAAGTTTTTTTTTTTTTTGGAACTTGTTACTTGTACTACTATGACAACTGTAATACAGCTTTCAGTGGTGGTGTCCACCATAGTTTAGACATAGGTCATCTCTGATTTACATAAACTCCAATGTACTGTATAGGTGCCCTTATACGACAAGCCTGTGACTTTATGTACAATGTTTTATAGCCAACAAAATGTCTGACATCGTATCTCTATCAGTTTAGTATATGTCATAGAAGTCCTGAGACAAAAACATAGTTTTTATCAATGCATGTCATATGATAGGTTAAAGGTAACTTACTTTAATTGTGGTATTCGTTTATATAGCCATTTTTCTTCCATACAATATTCACAGTTTTATAATGTTATTCCCCTTCTCATCACATATAGGAAGGTTGATGAAACATAGAAACATAGACTTTGATGGCAGATAAGGACCACTTGGCCCACCTAGTCTGCCCATTTCTCTACCTACTGGATAAGCTGCAGATTCTAGTTAATCAACAGCCTACTTCTTCCTATCCCGCACAAAAATTGCCTTATGTCTGTCCCATGCATTCTTGAATTCCCCCACTGTTTTTGACCCAACGACCTTCTCAGGAAGGCTGTTCCATGTGTCCACCAACCTCTCTGTGAAAAAATACTTCCTCACATTGCCCCTGAGCTGTCCCCCTCTGTCTTAAGATTGTGTCCCCTTGTTCTTGCACATCTCTTTTTCTGAAAGATGCTACCCTAATGGACTTTGTTGAGTCCCTTGAAGTACTTAAAAGTTTCTATCATGTCCCCCCTCTCCCTCCTTTCCCCAAGGGTATACATATTAAGCTCCTTTAGTCTCTCTTCATTTGGCTTCTGGTGCAGACCCTGCACCATTTTAATTGCCCTCCTCTGGACTGTCTCCATCCTGTCTATGCCCTTGTGGAGATAGGGTCTCCAGAACTGCATGCAGTACTCCAGATGGGGACTCACCAACTGTCTGTACAGAGGGATAACTACTTCCTGTTTTCTACTGGTGATGTCTTTCTCTGTACATCCCAGTATTCCCCCAGCCATCTCTACTGCTTTCTCACATTGCTTGCTAACCTTTAGGTCATCTGATATGACTACCCCAAGATCCCTTTCCATTTTTGTTGTTGCTACTACCCCCCCCCATTGTGTACTCTTCCACTGTGTACTCCTCCACTTGGCTTTTGTTTCCCAGGAGCATTACTTTGCACTTCTTTGCATTTGTTTTAATTGTTTAACCAGGTGAGACATACTAAGCTGAAAGCTTGTTTACAGGTGCAACCTGGGAACACAGAGAAGTTAAGTGACTTGCTCAGGGTTACACAGTATGCAAGTGAGGGCTGTGGGATTCAAACCCAGGTCTCCAGATTTGCAGCTCATAGCCTTAAATCACTGCGCTATACTGCCTCCAAATCTAAGCTATATACTTCTGACCATTCCTCCAACCTTGCCAAGTCCCTTCTCATTCCCCCCCCCCTTTTGTATCAACCCTATTGCAGATCTTTGTGTCGTCTGCAAAGAGGCATACTTTTCTTTCCAGTCCCTCTGCAATGTCACTTATAAAGACATTAAAAAAGGACAAGACCCAGTACTGAACCCTGTGGTAGCCAACTAGTAACCTCCCCCCTTTTTTGGAGTGGACTCTATTTACAATTACTGTCTGTGTTCTATTGTCCAGCCAATGTTTTACCCAAGCAATCACCCTGGGACCCCCTTCCTGACAGGCTAATTTGTTTATTAATCTTTTGTGTGGTACTGTGTCAAATGCTTTACTAAAATCTAGGTAGGTCATGTTCACAGCCCCTCCATGGTCTACTACTATGGTCACCCAGTCAAAGAAATCTGACATGACCTTCCCACTGTGAATCCATGCTGCCTTGGGTCCTGTGCCCCACTGACCTCTAGGTACTCAACAATTCTTTCCTTCAGAAGTGATTCTATCATTTTCCCTACCACTGCTGTCAAACTGACAGGTCTTTAGTTTCCTGCCTCTGTCTGGCTCCCATGTTTGTGAAGGGGAATCACATCCACCCTCATCCAGTCCTCAGATATCACATCATCCTTCCATGATTTGCTAAAAAGGGTAGTCAGTGGTGTCACTAGTTCTCCCCTTAGTTCTTTTACAGTTCCAGGGTGAATTCCCCAGGCCCCATTGCATTATCCACCTTTAGATTTAGGAGTTCTTTCAGAACCCTTTCTTCTGTGAAAGGACTGGTATCAACATCCCCTATCCAAAGTGCTTTTATAGATTTGATTAGGTACCTCCCCTTCCTCTTTTTTTGTGAATACTGAGCAGAAGTATTCGTTCAATATCCCTGCTTTTCCACTGTCCCACTCTATCCACCCACCCTCCACTTTATTAAGCCTCACTATCCCTCCCTTTGTCTTTCTTTGCTCCCTTATGTACCTATAAAAGGATTTATCCCACCTCCTAACTGAGTTGGCCATCTTTTCCTCAGTTTAGGCCTTTGCTAGTCTGACTGTCTTCCCCACTTCCTTCTGCTTTAACTGGTACAGTTCTTTGTCCTGCTCCTTCTGTGTTTCCTTAAACATAGAAACATAGAAACATAGAAGCTGACGGCAGATAAGGACCGAAAGGCCCATCCAGTCTGCCCATTTCTTTTTCTACCTTATAAATGTGCCATCGGCCTTTGCTCTGTCAGTGGCCTATCTATTCATAGTCATTTGTATTGCTCCCTTATGCCTATCCCATGCCTGTTTGAAGCCCTGCACTGTATTCATAGCCACCACTTCTTGTGGTAAGCCATTCCATGCATCCACCACCCTTTCTGTGAAAAAGAATTTCCTCACAGTCCCCTTAATCGGCCTCCTCTAATCTCATGCTGTGTCCTCTTGTCCTGCTATTTTCTTATATTTAAACATGTTAGACTCTTTCACCTTGTTTATGCCCTTAAAGTGTTTGAATGCCTCGATCATATCACCTCTCTCCTCCTTTGCTCAAGGGTATACATATTGAGCTCTGCTAATCTGTCCTCATATGTCTTCTGATGCAGTCCCTGCACCATTTTGGTTGCCCTTCTCTGGACTGCCTCAATTTGGTTAATGTCCTTGTGAAGGTGTGGCTCCAATACTGCAAGCAGTACTCCAGATGGGGCCTAACCAGTGTCTTGTACAGAGGATTATTACCTCCTCTTACGACTTGTGATACCCTACTAATACACCCTAACACCCCCTAGCCTTACCTACTGCTTTAGAGGTCTGCTTGATGATTTTAGGTCATCAGTGATGATGATGCCCAAGTCTCTTTCTTCCTTTGTGACTGCTAGCAACTCCCTCCCAACCTATAGGTGGCTTCAGGGTTTCTCTTCCCTATGTGCATGATTTTGCACTTCTTTGCATTAAATCCCAGTTGCCACTCTTCTGACCGTTTTGCTAGTTTATCCAGATCTCTTCTCATTCTGCCCACTCCATCTGGATCATCTACTCTGTTGCAGATCTTGGTGTCATCTGCAAACAGACAAGCCTTACCCTCTAGTCCATCTGCAAGGTCACTAATGAAGATGTTGAAGAGGACTGGCCCCAGGACTGATCCCTGAGGTACCCCACTTGTGACTTGCATCTCTCTGACTGTATACCATTTACCACCACTCTCTGTTTTCTGCCCGCTCAACCAGTTTGCCACCCAGTTGACCAACTTCTGACCCACCCCGAGCCTACCCAGCTTATTTATCAATCTTCTATGTGGAACAGTGTCAAAAGCTTTGCTAAAGTCAAGGTAGGCGACATCAACTGCTCCCCCTTGGTCCACCACTCTGGTTACCCAGTCAAAGAAATCTATGAGATTAGTTTGACAGGACCTTCCTTTTGTAAACCCATGCTGTCTTGGATCCTGTGCCCCTATGGATTCCAGGTGTTGTACTATCCTTCTTAAGGAGTGCCTCCATAATCTGCCCACTACTGAGGTAAGACTGACTGGTCTGTAGTTCCCCGCCTCCTCCCTGTTACCACTCTTGTGGAGCGGGATCACATGAGCCCTTCTCCAGTCTTCTGGGACCTCTCCTGTGCTCAGAGACTCACTATACAATTCTGCTAATGGCTCTGCTAGTTCCTCCTTTAGCTCCTTAAGTACCCTGGGATGTATGTCATCAGGTCCCATTGCCTTATCCACCCTGAGCTTAGCAAGCTCTTGTAGGACCCTTTCTTTTGTGAAGGGAGTAGTGCTCACCTCCTCCCCGTGTCCATGATGCTGGAGCTGTGGGCCTTGCCCTACCTTCTCTTCAGTAAATACTGAGCAAAAGTATCTATTTAAGATAGATGCCTTTACAGGGTCCTCCTACTCACATGCTCCCTTTCTCCATTAAGCTTAGCAATCCTCTGGACTTTCTCCTTCACTAATGTATCTATAGAAAGTCTTGTCACCTTCTTTTACTGTTCGTGCTAGTGTTTCCTCAGTTTGGGACTTTGCCTGCCTTACTGCCTTACCTGCTTCCCTTAGGGCAGTTTGGTATGCCTCCCTATCTTCATCCCGCTGTGTTCCTTATATTTCCTGAAGGCCAGCCTTTTGGCTCTGACCTTTCTGCTACTGTATTTGAGAACCAAAGTGGTTTCCTTCTTCTTTGCACTTCCTTTTCTGTCTAACACAATGGGATGTTGCTTCAAGTATTGCATCCTAATGCTTGCCCACTTGCCTGTACCCCTCACCTGTGTTTCTTTTGCCAGGGCTAGCTTAACTCTGTTGGCCATCTTATCAAAGTCAGCTCCTCTGAAGTCCCATATTTTGCCTTGAATGGGATGATTTAGATGTAGTAGCCAAATTGAACCATACCATGTGATGGTCACTGGCCCCAGGTGACCTTCTACCTGGAGATCTGTGATCCCTTCTTTGTTAGTCAGTACTAGATCTAGGATAGCCCTGTCTCTTGTGGGTTGCTGTACCAGTTGTTTGAGGCCCTCCCCCTGCAGGGAATCCACTATGAGTCTAGTTCTGACAGATGTTCCTGCTGGTATTGACCAATCTGTATCCGGCATGTTGAAGTCTCCCATTATCAGAACCTTCCCTTTAGCTGTCATGTTTTGTATGTCATGTTTAAACTTGCTGAATGCTATCTGCTTCTCCCTAACCTTACCCACAACCTCTTTTGAGAACCATAGTGTTTTTGTTCTTTTATTTTGATTTGCTTATTTGCTTCACTCAAAAGCTTGTTGCCTCTGTGATGGCAGTTTTGATGTTTCCACATTGTTGCTCCACCCCTCCTTCTTGCCTGTTTGTTATTGCTTTTCTGAGGCAATCTCCCATTTTGACAAAGTCATCCCTCCTAAAGTCCAGTACCCTCACTTTTGTATGGCTTGACACTGCGGCTGTGTTTATCGTGAAGCACACTGTTTGGTGGTTGCTTGTTCCCAGATGGCTACTCACTTTTAGATCAGAAATCCTCTATCTCCATCCTCATTTGAGAGAACCAGGTCTAAGACTGCTCCCTCCTGAGAAGGTTCCAACACTAGCTGTCTGAGGCATGCTCTCTGTAGGGCATCGAGAATGACCCTGCTCTTGGATGTGGCTGCAGCAAAGGTGCTCCAGTTAATATCTGGCATATTTAGGTCCTCCATCAACAATATCTCCCCTTTCTCTGCCATTCTAAGGATACCTTCTATCATTTTCTTGTCCATTTCCTCCACTTGTGTGGATTGTGGTGCCATTTCCAGTCACCAGGGTGACCCACAGTGCCTCCTCTCCTCCCTGTTTACCCTTTAGTTCTATTGCTTTGATCCCTTCCCTTACATACAGTGCTACTCCTCCACCTCTTCTATCCTCCCTGTCCCTCGTGTAGATTGTGTACCCTGATATGTTGACATTCCAGTCATGGTTCTCTGTGTACCATGTTTCTGTGACTGCCATGATATCCATGCATTTCTCTTCCATTGAGTCCACCAGTTCAGGGAGCTTGTTACCAAGACTATGGGCATTGGTACTCATTACTCTCCATTTTTTGATGGCCTTACCCTTTCTGCCCCATCCCTACCCTTACTGCCTTTGCCTTTTTCTCCATATACCCCAGCCCTTCTCCCTATTGACTTCTCTAGCTTGGTGTTTACCTCACTAACTACCCTGATTTTTTGGGGGGAGTTAAGATTTCATTGCTCCTTTTCAGTGCCTCTTCCTTGGCTTGTTTAAATGCTTGCCAATGAAGCATTTAAACCTGTCAAATAGGATCCTGTTCCCTCCTTGACAGATGCAGACCATCATGCCAGTATAGGTCTGCATTCCTTCAGGTGGACCCCCAGTCCCCAATGAAGCCAAACTCTGAGCTCTGAACCCATTTTTTTAACCATTTATTGAATCCCATGATGCAGGGCACCCTAGCCTCGCCCATGCCATAGACAGGCAGCATCTCTGAGAAGGTTACTGTGCATGCTACTTGTCTAAGGCCCCTCCCCAACTCCACAAACTTCTCCTGCACTTGTCTGATCCCTTTCCTAGCCAGGTCATTTGTTCCTAGGTGAACAATGACATCCAACTCCCTACCCCATGCAGCTGCTCCCACGATTCTGAGGATTCGCTCCCTGTCCCTCCAAACCATGGTGCCATGCTTACCACCTTACCACCCTCTCCCCTCCTTCCCCCAGTTCTACCCTCCTAACAATGAAGTCCCCCACTAGGAGTTGTTTCCTTCCTCTTTGGGGTCCCATGCCACCCTCCTGTGGGTCTCCTTTGTGGAGGTTTCCTGCATCCTCCTTGGGCTCCGCTGTGGGTGCCTCCATAAAGAAACCAAACTCTGCCAGAATGGTGTATGAATTTTGGAGAGGTACAACTGGAGGGAAGCACCTCTGTTCCACAGCCCACTGCGGTCCAACTACTCCTCTTTCTTGGCAACCTCTGAGGCAGCAGAGGTGGCCCTTGTGGTCCCTCAGTGGGAGAGAAGGTCCCCTGAATCTTGACCAACTCCATCTGGAGATGAACAATCTCCTCTCTCAGCCCAGAGAGGTGCCTGCAGACTGGACAACACTGCATCCTCCAGAACATCACCTGGAGGATTGCTGCTCCATAGCCACTGCACTGTACCACTCCTATCATGTCTTATTTGTGGCCTCTTAACTGTTGTTTGTATGCTTACTCTTTCCTCTCTCTGTTTTTATTTTAAATTTTTTATAGAAAAAAATGTTTCCCCTACTTTCCTACTGCATCCGTGCCCTTAAAGCTCTTGATCTTCCTGTTCTGGGACAGGAAGTTCCTATATTCCTTAGTAGTTTACCTCTTACTTGCTTAGAGTCAGACCTTCAGCAGCTGGGGGGAGGGGATGGAGAGCTACTTTTTTCCTTCTAGGATGATGAGTCTTTTGTGCCTCTATGATCACTCCCTTCCTGCTCCCAAACAGGAAGTTCCTGTTGTCAGTCAAATCCTGTGCCTATAAAACTAGAACTAGCTAAGGGTGGGTGTGGAGGGGAAGGAGGGCAATATGGTCTTAGTAGAGTAGTAAAGTTATAACAGCATTTCCTTCTTCTTGCTGTTCTCTGCCAAACAATTCCCTACACTCAACTCAGACAAACCCACAAACTCATTTTTCTTCTTTTTTTTTACCCTAAATTGAAGGTCACGGTAGTAGAGTTCTAGTTCTTTAGTTCCAGTAGAGTAGTAAAGTTCTAACAGCAACTCCTTCCTCTTACTGTTCTTTGCCAAAAGCTAAATGGGGCAGTTTTTAAATCCAAACACCTGGCTTCCTGTTGCCTAAGCCACTTCACCTAATTTACAGTTTAATTCTTCACCTAGATAACTGCACAGATAACAAGTCCCTTCACCCAACTCAGACAAATACACAAACTCTTTTTTCTTTACCCTAAATTGAAGGTCCCGGTAGTAGAGTTCTAGTTCTTTAGTCCCAGTTGAGTTGTAAAGTTATAACAGCACTTCCTTCCTCTTGATGTTCTCTGCCAAATGCTAACTAGGGCAGTTTTTAAATCCAAACACCTGGCTTCCTGTTGTCTAAGCCTCTCCCCCAATTCACAGTATCCTTCTTCACCTAGCTAACTGCAAAGATAACAATTCCCTTCACCCAACTCAGACAAACACACAAACTCTTTTTTTTGTTTGTTTTTACCCTAAATTGAAGGTCCCCCATAGTAGAGTTCTAGTTCTTTAGTCCCAGTAGAGTTGTAAAGTTTTAACAGCACCTCCTTTCTAATTATAACACTACATTTGTTTTACATGTAGGGTGATATATTCAAAGCAGTTGCACATTCCTCAACAGGGTTGTGCATGCGCAACTGTGGAAATGTGCCAGAGAGCGATATTCAGCAGCAGCAACTGCGCATCGCAAATAGCATAGAAACATAGAATTTGACGGCAGATAAGGACCGCTTGGCCCACCTAGTCTGCCCATTTTCCTACCTAACAGATAAGCTGCAGATCCTAGTTAACCAACAGCTTACTTCCTCCTACCCCCCACTAGGACTGCCTTATGTCTATCCCATGCATTCTTGAATTCCCCACTGTTCTTGACTCCACGATCTCTCAGAGAGGCTGTTCCATGCATCCACAACCTCTCCATGAAAAAATACTTCCTCACATTACCTCTGAGCCTCTCCCTCTATCTTCAAATTGTGCCCTCTTGTTCTTGTACATCTCTTTTTCTGAAAGATGCTACCCTCTTGGACTTTGCTGATTCCCTTGAGGTACTTGAAAGTTTCTATCATGTCATCTCTCCCTTCTTTCCTCAAGGGTATACATATTAAGCTCCTTTAGTCTTTCTTCATATGTCTTCTGGTGCAGACCCTGCACCATTCTGGTTGCCCTCCTCTGGACAGCCTCCACTCTGTCTATGTCTTTGTGGAGATGGGGTCTCCAGAACTGCACACAGTACTCCAGATGGGGTCTCACCAACTGTCTGTACAGAGGGATAACAACTTCCTGTTTTCTACTATTGATGCCTCTCCCTATGCATCCCAGTATCCCCCCAGCCTTCCTTACTGCCTTCTCACATTGCTTGCCCACCTTTAGGTCATCTGATATAATTACCCCCAGGTCCCTTTTCATTTTACTGTTGTCAGTATCTCACCCCCATTGTGTACTCTTCTCCTGGGTTTTTGTTTCCCATGTGCATTACCTTGCACTTTTTGTGTTGAATCTGAGCTGCCATACATTTGGCCATTCCTCCAACCTTGCCAAGTCCCTTCTCATCCTTTCCACTCCATCTTGTGTATCAACCCTGTTGCAGACCTTTGTGTCATCTGCAAAGATACATACTTTTCCTTCCAGTTCCTCTGCAATGTCACTTATAAAGACATTAAAAAGGACCGGTCCCAATACTGAATCCTGCAGTACCCCGCTAGTGACCCTTCTTTCTTCACTGTGTACTCCATTTACTACTACCCTTTGCATCCTGTTGTCTAGCCAATTTTTTTATCCAGGCTACCACCTTGGGGTCCATTCCAAGGCTGGCTAATTTGTTTATTAATCTTTTGTGTGGGACTGTGTCAAATGCCTTGCTAAAGTCTAGGTAGACCATGTTCACAGACTCTCCCTGGTCTACTACTTTGGACACCCAGTCAAAGAAATCTATTAGATTCTTCTGACATGACCTTCCCATCATGAATCCATGCTGCCTTGGGTCCTGTGCCCCACTGGCCTCTAGGTGCTCAACAATTCTTTCCTTCAGAAGTGATTCCATCATTTTCCCTTCCACTGAGGTCAAACTAACTGGTCTGTAGTTTCCTGCCTCTGTCCTGCTCCCACTTTTGTGAAGAGGAATCACATCTGCCCTCCTCCAGTCCTCAGGTACCACCCCATCCTCCCATTATTTGTTAAAAAGAGTAGTCAGTGGTGTCACTTGTTCTACCCTTAGTTCTTTTAGAATTCTTGGGTGAATCCCATCAGGCCCCATTGCTTTGTCCACCTTCAATTTTATTAGTTCTTTCAGAACCCTTTCTTCTGTAAATGGACTGGTATTGACCTCCATCTTCAGAGTGTTTCTCTTGTTTGGTTTAGGTACCTCCCCCTACTCTTCCTTTGTGAATACTGAGCAGAAATATTTGTTCAGTATCCCTGCTTTTTCACTGTCCCCCTCTACCCACATTCCCTTCCCTTTATAAAGCCTTAGTATCCACCCTTTGGTCTTTCTTCGCTCCCTAATGTACCTATAAAAGGTCTTATCCCCCTTCTTAACAGAATTGGCTATCCTTTTCTTGGTTTGGGCCTTTGTTATTCTGACTGCATTCCCACCCTCTTTCTGCTTTAACTGATAAAGTTCTCTGTTCTGCTCCTTCTGTGTTTCCTTATATTTCCTGAATGCTATCCTTTTCTCCTTAACCTTCCCTGCCACCTCTTTTGAGAACCATAGCGTTTTTTTCCTTCATTGTGTTTTATTGATTTGCTTTACACAAAGGCTTGTTGCCTCTGTGATGGCTGTTTTGATTACTCCCCATTGTTCCTCCACCCCTCCTTCTATTGCTAGTGCTTTTCTAAGACACTCTCTCATTTTCCCAAAGTCAGCCCTCCTAAAGTCCAATACTCTTGCTTTTGTATGGCTTGATTGTATGGCTGTGTTTATCGTGAACCACACTGTTTGGTGGTCACTTGTTCCCAGATGGCTACCCACCTCTAAATCTGAGATTCTTTCTCCATCCCCATTTGAGAGTAACAGGTCTAAGATTGCTCCCACCCAAGTGGGTTCCAATACTGGCTGTCTGAGGCATGTCCCCTGTAGGGCATCAAGAATTTATTTATTTTATTTTTATTTAGTTTTTGTTGACCGGGTAAGTGCACTAGACAAATCCTGCCTATTTTCAGGCATGACCCAGGGGATGGGGATACAGATGAATGCCAACTGACCTTGAACCAGATTAAGCTGTTGGTGGTATTTTGAGTGTATGAGGGAAATTTGGCCAGGACACAGGAGAAATTCCCCTACTCTTTTCGATAAATGCCATGGGATCTTTAACATCCACCTGAGCTACCACCAATCCAGGCAGATGGGACCTCAGTTTAACGTCTCATCTGAAAGACGTGACCCTGCTCTTGGATGTGCCTGCAGCAAAGGTGCTCCGATTAACATCTGGCATATTCAGGTCCCCCATCAACAATATTTCCCCTTTTTATGCCATTCTAAGGAAGCCTTCTATCATTTCCTTGTCCATTCCCTCCCCCTGAGATGGGGGTCTGTATACAACCCCCATGCGGATTGTGGTGCCATTTCCTGTCTCTAGGGTGACCCAGAGTGCCTCATCTGCTCCCTGTCTACTCTTTAGTTCTGTTACTTTGATCCCTTCCTTTACATAGAGAGCTACTCCTCCTCCTCTTTTACCCTCCCTGTCCCTTCTGTAGATTGTGTATCCTGGTATGTTGACATCCCAGTCATGGTTCTCTGTGTACCATGTTTCTGTGACTGCCACAATATCCAGGCAACCCTCTTCCATCAAGGCCACTAGTTCAGGGAGCTTGTTACACAGACTGCGGGTGTTGGTACTCATCACCCTCCACTTTTTGATAGCCTTACCCCTTTTAGCCCCATTCCTGTCCTTACTGCCTTTACCTTTTTTTACACTTACCTCTGTCCTGCTCCCTAATAACTTCTCTACCTTGGTGTTTACCTCACTAATTACCATGTTTTGTGGGGGAGGCTGGGATTTCCCTGCTCCTTTTCAGTGCCTCCCTCTTGGCTAGTTTAAATGCTTGCCAATGAAGCATTTAAACAGTGTGCTAATGCACAATGGGAATGTATGCAAGGGCAGGGAGCGTAGCCATGAATATGCAGCACAGTGCGATATTCAACCCCCAACCAATGGTACAAGCAAGGAGCAAATGGCAGCTGCATGGTGCAGGCTTGAGCCTATAAATACAGGGAGCAATTAGGAGGAGGGCACTTGTGCCAGAGGGGAACAGGACAGAGGGAGACAGACAGGCCATCAGACCACAAAGAAGGGGACAAGGAGAGAGAAAGAGACAGAGACAGGGACAGAGAGGGAGTGACAGTGTGTGAGAGAGTGTGTGAGTGAAAGTGTGACAGACAGGGAGGAACAGCGGGTGTGAGAGAGTGTGGGTATGACACAGTGCCATCAGGCCCAAGAGGAGCAACACAGGCACCCCCGGGGGTGGGAGACAGAAGCCGCAGGCAACAGGCTGCCAGACAGGAGCAGGGTACACAGGCATGGGCCCTGCAGAGCAGCACGCACAGCCACACACAGCCGGGTAGGCCTGTGGAGCTGGACACCCATGAGGAACAGGACAACAGGGGCCATGGCCAGTGCAATATCCCAGATGGAGGCCATAATGAGGGGTGTGGGGAGGCAGGAGGCAAAGCGGTGTGGCTGTGGAAGGGTCCATCAGTGCTACACCTGGAACAGGCAGTACCGACCCTACATCAGCTATGAGACCTATGCTGACACTGAGATTATGGGCCGGTACCGACTGAACTGGACAATTCTGAGGCAGCTATGTGAGCTATGCAGTGAGGAGATGCAGGCACCCACTAGATGGAGCCACGCCCTGACAGTGGAGACAAAGGTAACAGCTGTCATGTGCCTGCTCACCACAGGCACCTTCCAGATACAAACAGGACACCACAGGCATAACCCAGTCGGCTGCATCATGGCTCCTAACACAATCCATCCATGCCCTGCTGCCATATGCTGTGGAATACATCCACTTCCCCAGCACACAGGCAGAGCCTACAGCAAACATGCAGGAGTTCCACATGGTAGCATGTATGCCTGGCATGCTAGGAGCCATCGACTGCACCCATGTGGGCATCTGCATGCCACCTGGCCTGGAGGGAGTATCCTACATCAACAGAAAGGGCTACCCCAGTATCAACTGCCAGGTGGCGTGCAATGCCAGGGGGGCATAATCAATGTCTGTGCCACACACCCTGGGGGAGCACATGATGTCTTCATCTGGCACAGCTCAGCACTGTGCCACGGGTTCAAGAGTGGGGACATCCCCACCGGTCACCTGGTAGGTTAGTATTTCAAGACCAGGGGTAGTTGGGTACAACAGAGTATGGGAGGAGGACAGCCAGGGCCCACCTGCAGCTGGGAAGGACAAGGGGCACAGCAACAGAGGACACCAGGCTAACCATTTCTCCATCCACACAGGTGACAAAGGCTACCCACTCCGGCCCTGGCTGCTCACCCCCTACCAGTGCCCATTGTCCCCTGCAGAGGAGTGGTACAATGAGGCACATACAAGCACATGGAACATCATTGAGCATGTCTTTGGTTGCTGAAGGCACAAATCTGTTGCCTGCACAGGTCTGGTGGTGCCCTACAGTACAGCACCTCGAAGGCCTGTGGCCTATTCCTGGCCTGCAGCATGCTGCACAACATGGCCACTGACTGTGGGATAGCAGTTAAGGTCAAAGAGGGGAACAGCAGTGGGGACAACGTGGCTGACGGGCTGCGTAGTGGTGGGCAGCCCCCCTGGATGGAGGGATCCCTGGCTGACAAGGTGTAACGGGGGAGCCCATTATATAAGGTCCTATTAAAGATGTGCTTCTGACACACAGCCCCCATGTGGTATTTACAGCCAGTATATATGTCTTAACCGCTCCTGTTAAAACACAACGCAGACAACTAGCCCCATTATGAGCTATTCATTCAGAGCTATCTAAAATGGTGGCAAAAATGAAACTTAAAGTGTCTAAAATGGTGGACAAAGTGAAACCTAAATAGGCATTTCCCCAGAGTGATGTAGCCATTTCTTGTAAATGAGCTAATGAGGAAGTGAAATATCATGTTATGTACATAACCAATCAGCAGCTAACAAGTGGCAGTAATAGCCAATAGTAATGCTTGTAATCATGTATGCAGCAGTCTATATAAGGAGCATGTTTACTGCCTGAGGGCAGAACAGTTATACCATCTATAATTGAACTTGCTTACATGCTTGCATGTTTTCTAATCTTTAAATTAAAAGTAAATTCGCAACATCTCCATTCTCCGAGTGGTTTATAAGCATCCAGACAAGTCAAGAAAAAGGTAACAGAAGGGGGCCAGCGCCCTCCTAAGCGGTGATCCTTAGATTCCCCCAATACACAAGGATAGTATGCCAGCACCGGGACACGATAGCAGAGGAGCACTACTGTGCACACAGGTAGGTGGACAAACACCCATGCACATCCCGGCCACAGTAGCAAGGCACACAGGCATGTATGGGTATGCCCTGCAGCCTGCACAGATGGGCAGTGGGCAGGGGTAGGTGTGGGACCATTCTACACAGCCACACACAACATGCAGCATAGCACAGTATAGCACACACACACACGCACACACACACACACACACTGGCACCCACAGGCATACACCTGGGCACTAGCACCTGGCGTGGATAAGACACAGGGCAGTGGTGCACACATAGGAGCCAGGTTTGCAAAATTTTTGGTGGGGGTCAGGGGTCAAGGCCCAGGCCCAGCACAGGGGTCAAAGGTTAACCATCATGTTTTAGGTGTTAAAGCACCGGCTGCACCGCCCATGATCTGGGGTCACAGGTCAACCCAGCCCCAACAGGGGTCTATGGGAGCAGGGCACATTGTATCATAATGTGGGTCTCTGCATGTTTAAACCCTGGCTGGCCCCCTTGGTAGGGAAATAAATTGTTTTGTTATACAGGATGCCATTGTCCTGGACATAACAGAGGCATTTCGGGATTGGAGGTTTCCCTAAGAAACGTAATATTTATTTTTGCTGCTGTGTGTGAATGTTAATAAACCTTGTACTTACCATGTGGTGTGTTTTATTGTGTTGTGGTCTTCTTTCTTCCTTTCTTGTTTTTGCTGCCGGGTGGGACTTGAACAGAAGGTAGATGTGACCGAGGTGTCTTCTGGTCTTCCTTCTAGTTTTGGGTGGGACTTGAACAAGGTGGATGTTAGGCACAATGAACAGTAATAATACACATCAGAACAGTTTAGCAGCCAAATGAAAAAAAAATACTGAGCTAAAACCTCCCCTCTCAATAAATTGAAACAGGTAGTGTAGCCCAAAAACAGGCAGATGTAGATTTTTAAGTAGATTATAGTTATTTAATTACACTAGGGGTTTCAATTTGCCCACTGCGGTCTGCTGAGTGAAATAGCCTGCTTGAAGTGTAACTGTAACTTCTCCTGCTGTCTAGGTGATGTTTGTGTGTGAAGGTTGTTTCAATTCTACAGGTTCTGTACTGGTCCCAGTGGTGCAGTGCATCACTCATTCGGAGATTATCAGTAAATTTTGTATTTATTGTTCAGAGTTACCAAATTTGGATTTTCCTTGCTTCTGAGTGCAGAAGCCACAGCCACGGTACATGTACTAGCCAGCCACTCTACAGGTCACTTCTGTCTGATACAGTTTTTCACATGGTGCCAACTCCCAAGACAACTGGATGTTCTTTCAGTACAACTGTAGGCTCAAGCTTCTGGAGTGATATTGGACATAGTAGTCATGTGGGACCATCATCTGTTTCATTACAGAAATGCTTCTTGCAGATTCTGGAGCTAGCTCAGTAAAGTGGAAGTGCTTGCTTCAGTATTTTATCTAGTGTCTGCATTGTATGTACTGAGATCGTCTGAATGCTGCATATCTTTGTTTTCACATGAAGAAATGGCTGAAGACATATAAAGTGTCTTGATGAAATGCGCTTTTGAAGTTCTTTTGAAAATTAGCAGGACTTTGTGAATGACAAAGGGTTTTTCACCTTTCATGTATTGAGTGCCTTTATGGTCATGGAACACTGTTCCAACACGGAACAACTTCAAGTTGGTTTTAAAGGACTGCAGGATGCATACCAGTTAGAAATAGAACAAGTCATCTAACCACAGCCACTGTCTTTTTTAGAA
This sequence comes from Neoceratodus forsteri, assembly GCA_016271365.2. NCBI lineage: Eukaryota > Metazoa > Chordata > Ceratodontiformes > Ceratodontidae > Neoceratodus > Neoceratodus forsteri. The sequence goes on from CM028133.1 coordinate 70,751,603, forward strand.
CAGTAAGCAGTGAGACCATGTATATCATTAGCCACCTTTGCTGGAATGTATCTGTTTCTTTTTGGTAGGAGAAGCTGTATGGTGCAGTGTCCCTGGTGTCTGGCTCATCAAGAGAACTCTTGTGGTAATGTTTCAGTGCCAATCTTGGTCTTATGTGTAGTGTGGCTCATTCATCATTCAGTCTTTTTTCTGGTTCTCTTCTTGTTGTTCTGGAGGTCGCGTGAACATTCGGTGCTTTCTTGTCGACCAGGTCAGCAAGGATCACATGCCCAATGATCATATGAAGAAGTCAGCAGAAGAAGTTCACTTGGTCTGTCAAGTCTGCTCATATGGTCCACAGCTTGAGCTAATATCTGTGCCCTCCCTCACTCTCCAGTCTTCCCATCCTCCCTACCCATGGCCTTACCCTATGCCTGTTGCAGCCTCTTAAAGCTTCCCACTATCCTCAACAAGATTACCTACTCTAGAATGGGCAGAGGGGTCATTAATTATGGGACGAGACCTGAATCTTGCTCTAAATGACCATTCTGATTCCACCTCTACAACTGAGAGCTCTTATAGGAGAGTGGCTCTAAAAGTTGGCAAACTTCTATCTGAAGCAGGTTACATAGATGCGTGGAGAGTCTATCATGGACAGACACGAGATTATACTTTTTTTTCCTAGGTACACAAGGTACATACCAGAGTAGATTTTTTTTTATACCTAAAGAAATAACATATCAAAGGCAGAATGTAGAAATAAGGGAAATATATCTGTCGGATCATGCTCCCATGTGGTTACAGTTACATCTAGGGCAAAATAAGAAAAAGACTGCATGGCACCTTAATGTATCATTTATTCAGGGTAAAGAAAATCAGGAACAAGTTCAAGAGATGATTAAGGAAACACTTAACATAAACGATATCCCAGAAATTTCCCCATCCATCCTCTGGGACACAGTAAAGGCAGTAATAAGGGGAAAATTGATAGCAAAATCTGTTAAACAAAAAAAGGATAGAGAGACTCAAAAGGCAACTTTACAACAGAAGCTACGGGAATTAGAACAAGCCTTAAAAGAGCAGTATGATTCCGCTAAGGAGAGAGAAGTTCAGAAACATCAACATTCCCTTAATGCCATCCTGGACTATAATGTGGAACAAAACATGTTATACTTGAGACAGAAATATTATGACAGGGACCTAGGGCCATAAGGTTGTTAGCTAGTAGACTAAGGCAAAGAAAGGCTAGAGCCACAATTAACAGAATCAAGCACCCTATCACTAAACAACAAATGGTAAACACTCTAGACATAGTGGAAGCCTTTACAGACTACTATAGGGAGTTATATGGGGCTGATACCTGAAATAAATAAGCTAGAAAGTTTATAGAGAAGCTACAACTGGGTCAAATTGGGGAAACAGATGCTGCCTCTTTGGTAGCTCCAATAGGAGACTCAGAAAATATAGCTGAAATATCTAGAATTAAAACAGGGAAATGCCTGGGTAGGGACAGATATCCACCTGAATTTTACAAGCTTTTTAGGAGTCAGATCTCTCCAATACTAAATAAGGTTTACAACTTTCTGATGTCTGAGGGAAGAATAATTCCTCCATCATGGCATTATGCAGTGGTGGCGTTGTTGCCCAAGCCAGCCAGGGATCAATTTTTATGTGCCTCATATAGACCTATATCCATCCTTAATACTGACTATAAAATAATGATGGGAATAATGACAACAAGACTTCAGGATATCATCCCTCGAATCATAAACTCAGATCGGACGGGTTTTGTCCTGGGTCCTCAGGTGCAGGATAGTATCCGTCAAGCTATAAATATCCTAGAATATGTAAGGGAAACAGGAGAAGCATCATTAATCATGAGCCTAGATACAGAAAAAGCATTTGATAAAGTGCAGTGGTCATTTTTACAGGCATCTCTGGTGAGCTTTGGCTTCCCAGAAGTCTTCTGTAAATTAATATCCAGGCTCTATGATTCCCTTAAGGGATGTGTATGGGTGAATGGCCATGTAGGGAGAGCATTTGAATTAGAGAGAGAGAGGAACAAGGCAGGGTTGCCCCCTGTCTCCTTGCCTCTTCACCATTTTTGTGGCGCCATTGGCACAAGCAATCTGCTTGAACCCGTCCATCCGGGGTGTAGAGATACGGGGCTATGAACATAAATTGGGCCTTTACGCGGATTATATTTTATTGTTTCTGGGTGACCCAGCCCTGTCACTTCCAGAAGTTTTTGAACAGATACAACAATTTACTGAAATATCAGGCTATTCCCTAAACATGGCCAAGACCAAGATTCTGGTCTGCTCACATCAGGTCTCCATAGAAATTCAGAGGAGATAGCCAATGAGATGTGGGTAAAATAAATTAAAATATTTAGGAGTACACTTAGGGATGAATCCATTATCCCTTTTTCAAGATAATTACCTCAATCTAATAATGAGATATCACAAGATTACAAGAGGTGGTCCCTACTTCCTCTACCAATGCATTCCAGAATTCAAACCACCAAAATGAACATTTTACCCCGTATGTTGTACTTGTTTCAGAGTGTCCCCTGTATGGTTCCACAAGAGACCATTTTAGGTTGGCAGAGGCAACTAATGAGATTCATTTGAGGTAACATCAAACCTAGGGTGTCTAAGAATATATTATATTTACCAAGAAAAGCATGAGGTTTAGTGGTCCCATTCCTTCCAGGTTACTGGATAGCCTCATTGATGAAAATTGCATTGCTGTGGCAGCACTCCCATTATGCCTCACATTGGAAAAAGATGGAACTACAACAAATTAAGGGTCCTCCACTGCAGGCCATACTTTATAACAGACGCTTACAATTCTTAAAAGAGCTGCCTTTAGGAAGTACAAGAAAACAGGGAGAGGGAGGACAGGAAGGAGTACTTGACAGAATCGAAGGAGGTGACATGGGCAGTAAGGGGAGCCAAAGCAACTACGGAACTCAGGCTGGCACAAGGCATTAAGAAGGGGAGAAGGACTTCTTTAGTACATCGGGAGAAAAGGGCTATAAGGACCTCATAGTAAGGATTAGGAAGGAGGGGGTTGGGTGGAAGCAGTGTGCGATAGGCGGAAGGACCTAAATGAGACTTCTGCTCAGTATTTACTAAAGAGAAGAGGGGGTGATAACCAAGGTGGGAGAAATGGCAGAAGCAGGGTGGGAAGTGGTGACAGATGGGGAAATCATGGAGAGCAGCATTCGAGAGGGTTTGAAGGCACTGAGGGTGGACAAGGCACCAGGCCCAGATGGCATCCACCCCAGGGTACTGAAGGAGCTGGAAGAGGTCCTTGCAGGACCTTTGGCAGACCTATTTAATGCCTCACTACATTCAGGGTGTGTACCTCAGGACTGGAGGATGACTCATGTGGTGCCCTTCCACAAGAGTGGCCCCAAGGATGAACCGAGAAACTACAGACCAGTGAGCCTCACATCCATCGTGGGTAAGCTAATGGAGACTATCCTGAAGGAGAGGCTGGTGGCCCTCCTAGAGGCCAAAGGACTACAGGAGCTGCAGACAGCATGAGCCTATACATGGCAGATCCCGCCAAAACCAACCTGGTCGAGTTCTATGACTGGGCAACTAGGCAACTGGACAGGGGCCATTCAGTGGATGTCCTGTATCTGGACTTCTGTAAGGCATTTGACCCAGTGCCACATGGAAGGCTGGGAAGGAAGTTAGTAGGCACAGGGGTGGGTGCAAAGCTGGTGAGATGGGTAGGAAACTGGCTGCAGGGAAGGCAACAGAGGGTGGTGGTAGGTGGGGAGCTCTCACACCCAAGGGCAGTGACGAGTGGTGTTCCACAGGGCGCGGTGTTGGGATCAGTGTTGTTTGGGATATTCATTGCAGACTTATCATGGGACATCAAGAGCAAGATCAGTCTGTTTGCAAGGTAAGTGCGGTGGTGGATGACCTAGGGGTATGGCAGGGGTTGCAGGATGATCTGGCAAAGCTTGAAACCTGGTCAGACACCTGGCAACTGGGCCTTAATGCCAAAAAGTGCAAGATGCTGCATTTTGGGATGAAGAACCCAAGGAGGAGTTACCAGCTAGGGGGAGTGCAGCTAGCCCAGACATAGGAGGAGAAGGATCTGGGTGTGCTCATTACAGGGTCAGTGAACAACTCGGCACAATGTAGGAAGGCAGCTGCAAAGTCCAACAAAATGCTGGGTTGTATTGCAAGGGATATATCCTCGAGGAGGGAGGAGGTGATTCTGCCACTGTATAGGTCATTAGTTAGACCACACCTGGAGTACTGCGTGCAGTACTGCCGTCCGTATCTGAAGAGGGACATTAAGTTACTGGAGGGGGTGCAGCGCAGAGCGACAAAGATGATCAAGGGGCTGGGGGACTTATACGAGAGGAGGTTGAAGGAGTTGAACATGTACTCACTGGAGGAGAAGATAGACAGGGGTGACATGATTGAAACCTTTAAATACATGAAAGGAATAAACAAGACAAGTACAGAGGGCTGTTCAAAGTAAGGAGGGAGGACACCAGGGGCCATGATATGAGACTGGAGCCGAGGAAGGTTCAGGGAGGCAGATGAGAGATGCTTTTATACAGAGGGTGGTGGCTGGGTGGAATCGTTACCTCCTGAAGTGGTATGCAGTAGAACAGTGGACTGCTTCAAATGAGGATGGGACAGGACAAGGGGAGGGTTAATGAAGGGGAAGGGTGGAAGGGAGGGGCAGCTGCAGAATAAGGGGTGCTAGCTGCACATTCGAGCAGACTTGATAGACCTCTAGGCCTTTATCTGCTGGCAAATTTCATATGTTCGTAAGTTACTAGGCAATTTCCTATGGAAATTAATACAGCCCTGGAGGGTTGGAGAAGGGGAACCAGTAAGGGAGGAACAGCACAACATATATGGAAATATAGGTGGTGGGCTTGGGAAGAACACTTTATCCCAGCTACCCTAGACCACTGGTTTAAGGATCAAGCATTTCAAAGACTTCCATTCCCCATGGCAGGTTATAAGGGGAGGTGCTCCCATCTCTGTTGAGGCAGCTATGCCCCTGTTTGATTTAAAGCCAAAGGATAGATTTAAATACTACCAGATCAGTAACTGGGTTCATAATAATCTTAATAACCCACAAGTAATACACGGACAACACCTGCATTCATCACCATTTGAAAAAATTTGGTCCTCTCCCTCTGGGAGAGGAGCGATCACGGAATTATATACTAGCTTTATACTAGATCAGGGTTACAACTCACTTAGTATTAAAATAAAGTGGGGGGAAGAGATGGGAGAAATAATAGAAGAAGATAAATGGGAGAAAAGCTGGGTCTTAATATGGAACACTACCTCCTCACCCTCTTGAAAGAAATTTGTTTGGAAAGCTAGAAGTCGATACTTCCTGGTCCCTAAAACTAAGGCCACATTTAAAGAAGGGGGAGATTCGAAATGTTGGAGAGGTTGTGGAGAGAATGTAGCAGGACACCCACACATATTCTAGCAGTGCCCTAAAATAAAAACTTACTGGGAAAAGATTCAAGAACACCTGAGAGCCATCTTTGGTAAGGGAGAGGAACTGAGTCCCACACACTTGGTACTACGTGTTGAGCCAGCTCACTTAAGGGGTAAAGAGGGCAAATATCTTTGGCATATTTTATGAGCAGCAGCATTAAAAACACTCACAAAGTGCTGGTTACAGAGAGATATCCCTACAGTAAAAGACTGGGTTAAAATAATCACTTCAATATTGGAGATGGAGAGATTAACATTTGCAACCCAACAATGACAAGAGCAATTTGTCAAAAGATGGAACAGATGGGATCCGTATGTTACTAGTATGGAAGTAGATTGAAAACATTGGAATTCATTCTATCAGGGATAAATGAATTAATTAATGTCATTCAAAAGGGAACCAGAAATAGACAAATAAATCAGAAGGTTACATGAAGGAATAGAAAATTAGGCAGAGAGATGGGCATAAAATTATATATCAACATAATAAAGGTAAATAATTAAAGGAGAGGTGAAAGGCAAAGAAGGGCAGCTATATTTTTTGTTGGTTTTTTAAGTTATGTATTATATTATAATTTTCAAGTTTTGTTTTTTAAATAAGTTTTTTTAAATAATAATGTATAAAGTGATTGTTAAACAGAATGGAACATCTTTAAGAATGTAATAACATGTCATAATTGAAGTTCATATGTCTGGATGTTGAAATAATGAAGTGTAACAACTCAAAGTGAAAATAAAATAGAGTTTTAAAAAAACAAGATTACCTACTCTTGCAGTGCATTCCAAGTGCTCACCACCCTGTCTGTGAAGAAGTGCTTCCTGACCTCCCTCCCTCCTAAACCTCCCACCCTTCAGCTTAAGACTGTGCCTCCTCGTGTTGTGGTTGCCAGCTACTGAGCCTAAAGAGACTCTCCTTATCAACCTTATTTTTCCTTGTACTTGAAGGTCCCAATTATGTTTTGTCTGTCTCTTTCTCTTCTGACTTCCAGGGAGAACATGTTCAGTGTACATGGAGTACATGACCATGTGCTACGTCATCATCTGCTTGTTATGGGAATTCTTGAGGTCTTCATCCCAAGTTTATTTTCTTCCTCATCCTCCTGTTCGCCTTCATCTAGGAGTCATACTAGGAAATATAGATATACAGAAGGCCAAGGCCCATGAATGTACATCTCCTGCCGTAGCAGGCATTAATCCCCATTTCCAACATTTAACAGAAACCTATCAAGCTTAATCTTCCTCTTTTTTTTTTGTAAATATAAATGCTGTGTCTGAAGTTGGGCTGATCATATACTCCTGGACGGGTCTATGTCCTTCTGAACCAACCTGTACCACCTCAGTGGGCCCCAGTTGTCAATCCCCATAGGTGTTCTGGCCAACGTTTCTAATTCTGTGTTTTGTTTTACTTAAGACCTCCACAGTTCCAGTTCCTCATCATGGTTCTTCCTACCCATGTCTTTAGTGTCATCCCCCAAAATGCTGCGTAAGATAGGAACATACAAAATTGCCAGCAAATACAGGCCTATTGGTCTATCTAGTCTGCTTGAGTGTGCAGCACTTCAGTCTTTAAGACTGCAGCTGCCCCCCCTTCCATGCCGATTCTACCCTTGTATCCTTCATTCTCATTCTTTGCTCCCTTATCGTTTGAACCCTCCCTCTGGACCTCACCTGTCTCACCCCATTTTGAAGCTGCCCACTGTCCAGTGATAACACCACCTTTGGAAATATGTTACAGCCTGCCACCACCCTTTGGGTGGAAAGGTGCATCCTCATTTCCCTCCTTAATCTGCCTCCTTACAACCTCTGACTGTGCCCCCTGGTTACTCTTCCACATTTTAAGATGAAAATATTTCTGATACTTATTGTAGTCTGTTCATACCCTTTAGGTACTGGAAACAACAGAGTCTCCATTATATCCTCTGTCTCCCTTCTGTCCAGGGAATACATATTGAGGTGTCTCAGACTCAGTCTCTCTTAATAAGGCTCATCTCCCAATCTCAGGATCATTGTAGTGTAACTTGTGAAGTACAGTGATGCTTTAGACCCCTTATTTTGCTCAGCAGACCTTTTTTAGCTCAGTATTTTGTGTATTCATTTGGCAGCTACCTTATTATAGCTGCTTGTTTTTGGTCCAGAGCCACAGAATCATCAGTATCACCTGTTGTCTGCTGGTCACTGCCCACCTATCTACCCTCCTCTTGTTGCCACTTGTGACCAATGTGCATGGTTCCCCCCCTGTGGTAAACTAACCAGCTGTAATGGTGAATGTTTTGCTGCACCCTGTGATATCCGATTTGTACCACCATGGTACAGAATCAATCACCATTAAAGTATGTTGATAGTCATGTTACCATAGAAAACACATCCATTGATGTGATGTTAAAAAACAACATGATGATCATGTGGTGTACCCAAGAAATCAAAAAGGTGATTACAAACTTCTGGGCTGCAAGAGCAAGATCTGTGTGACTCTAGAGAAGATGTGAGTGTCACAAAACAGTAGAATGACAAATGGATGAGCAAACATGGGAAAGGACAGAAAGAACCAGTGTTCCCAGTGCTTCATCCTCAGAGATGCGCAGGCACACTTTACAAAGTAGTACTAAAGTAGTACTTAACTGTACTGAAACAGCTGTGACTTAGTGTCTGAATGCTGTAAATGAAATGAACAGCAAGGATACTGTCATTAGCATTCAGGAACTTCAGGAGAAGTGGAGAAAACTTTATAACACAATCACAAATGGATGAGAAAACATAGGCATATTGACACAAACAACTAGTGTCCCCAGTGCTTCATCTTCAGAGATGAACAGGCACACTTTACAAAGTAGTAGTAGTACTTAACTGTACTGTAACAGCTGTGACTTAGTGTCTGAATGCTGTAAAGGAAACAAAAGAGAGTATACTGTTATCATTAGCATTCAGAGTATCTTCAGTTAACTGTTACATATTACACCTCTTGACCCTGGCAGGTTGCAGCCATTGTCCAAAATTCTTCAATGCTGACTGGTGTTTCATGGCTAGAATATGTAATAAGACTGAAGACTTGAGCATTTACAACAGTCAGCCCAGCCCACATAATGACCTATTGTTTCAGAGGATCAAACATCTTCTTCCTAAAGGATATTTGGAAAGAAAACATTTGAAAAGTGTTATTGTTTCCTGTTGTGTATGCCATATGGACACACTCTGAAATACACGAATTATAATGAGTTCAAGCTAGTAAAGTGAAGATGACCTGTATTAGAAAACTGCTGCCTACATACTTCAATAATTTATCATAATCCACCTATAGTGCATATAATACTTACACTTGCCACTTGATTCCTGAAGAGCAAAAACGGCATGGCATTGTTCAGTTTGCAAAATGAACTAATTGAGGAGACTGTCAATGTCAATTTCTTCAGTCAGTTGCTTGTAAACATGCAGCACTGCCAAGTGATTGAGTCGGTCTTGGCTCATAGTGGTTCGCAAATAATTTTTTAGTCTTCGTAGGCAGCTAAACGATCACTCAGCAGAGCATGTCATTGCTGGAATCATATAGAACAACTTCAGTAGAGTAGTAACTTCAGACAAGATATCACTCAACTTTTCATTTTCTTTCAGAAAGGTCTTCACTTCACTCACGGAATCAGGCACACAATTTCTTGATTTTGAAATGTCACTCAGCATTTGTAAATGAAGTGCTAGTCTGTCCCTGCTTATATCATCCTTGAATACTTCAGTAACGTGGTCAGTTTCCTTTTGTGATTCCCCTGACTGCTGCAGTGATATGCTTCTCCAGTTTGACTGCAGATGTGAAGCCTTCTGATGAAAAGCGATGCTCTATCACAACCTTGCATGCATCGATTACCTCAAAATATTGTTGACGAAAATAATGTTTGGGGTCACTGTGGGTATGTCCAGGGCTTCCTTCATCACGCCATCTTGGTGGTCTGCATTTTCTCGGAAGTGAAGGCTCCTCTAAATTGAGAACTTATGCCTGCTCCAGTGTCGTTTCCCAGAAGTGATCGTATGATGAGTCACTGCGCATCACATTCAGCACCTCTTGTAATATCTCAGCCTTTTTAAGAATGTTGGACAGTGAGAGATTTGGACTCTGAATTTTTGCATTGACTTCTTCCAAAGGACCCATCACTTTCACAATTTTTCTTGTGATGTAAAGTAGATGGGAAAAGACTGGAGTTGCTTCAAGAAATCACTGCATTTTGAACCAAAGTCATTAGCACACATTTCACTAAATTCTTCCAAGCTGTTCATCATGGCCTCATAATTGCAGAGCAAAGATCTAATACTGCTGATCCTCAGTGTCCACCTTGTTGGGCACAATGGATGAAGAGAAGGCTGTGTTTCATCTTGAAAGCCTCTAAATGTTGACAGACACTTAGGTGACTTCCTTATGGCATTTATGAGATCCTTCATCTGCGAAAAGCAGTCACGACATGCCTGAATATTTTGTTGTGCATCCTGCGTGGCAAGAGTCAAGGCATGGGCAGTACAGTGAACAAATACTGCCCTTGGTTCTCTTTATTTCACCCTGGCTTGCAGTCCAGTGAATTTGCCTGACACATTACTGGCTCCATCATAACACTGACCCCAACAATCAGAAAAATATAAGTCAAACCTCAGCAGCATATCTTCCAGAATTTTGAAAAGGGTTGCAGCATTAGTTGCATCAGTGGGGTAGAATCCAAGAAATTCTTCATGAGTTTCCCAATCTTCATTTGAAAAGTACCTTAAGGAAAAACGTATTTGTTCCTTCCAAGATAAATCTGCAGTCTCATCCATCAAGATTGCATAATACTTGGAGCTCTTGATCTTCTTGACAGTTCTGTATAGTACTGAAATTGCCATCATTTCGACAATTTTGTTAATAGCCACTTATATTTTTGTAAGCTAAACCATTCCTGAATATCTGAATAAAAGCGTAGCTACAACAACTGTATCAGGTTTGGAATCAGTGTCTATATGTCCCGCAAAGATAGCAGATGCTAATAAATATTTTGTGCAAGGCATCCCATAGCTCTTAGCATTTCTTTCTCGTAACTGGCAGACATCAAATGCAGATACGTTTGTTTGAGATTACAGGGCAGCATACTTCTTTACAACTTCCTTGTGACATGCTGATTTTTCATACGTGGAACCACACAATGCATATTTCAATCTTCAAAATCAAATCAAAGAAAAAGCTGGACCAGTTTGTTGGAAAATAACAGCTTCTTCTAAGCATGTCGCTAAATCAACAAAACATCTGGCTGTAGCGATACTCAACCAGGGAAACCCATAACAAAACTGAGAAAATGTATTTTTGTCTTTTTGAGCCATCTTCTGCATGTGTCTCTTCCTCCGACACTTCAGTTTGCAAAGTACTGGATTAATAAGTGGAGCAACTTGTCCTAACCTAGTGTCCTTTCATTCTCACACTTTTTTTATTCACGTATATATATTGTGCAGTTGTCCATTCAATTAAAATATAAGAAAAATTATTAGCACACGCAATACTGGCAAACAATTTACCAAAACTTACTATGTTGTTTACATAACAGTAGCATTGCCAAAAGCATCAAAGTTAGGTTAACGGACTGTGTGCAAGATAGTATCACAAAGTCATTAATTCCATTGGATCCTTGAATGAAAGGAAAAATGACCCTGATAGACTCAGTAGCATGGGGACAGGCGCAAAAACACCTTCTGCCAGTGCTAAGTCTCTCTACATCAGAGGTACCTGGTGATAGCACCTCAGTCCTACCACCTGTATAACAAGCACATAGGTAATATTGGTACTATCTCCTAATAAGCACCCAAGTACAACTCCTTCACTTCCAGTGGCCAAACTGTCACTTCAACAGCATCAAATGCAGCCTTTATAAAAACATATTATAAATTTATTTTACACATGGGTCCATCCATTCGTGCATAATTACAATAAGTCACTCAGTCCGAGTCCAGGGTGTGAGTTATTGGGTGAGTTACCCACTTCTTTTGTGGGTGTATCCACATAACCCACACCCTGTTGTGTCTTGCTGCTTAAAGTGATTTTCCTATTTAGCTGAGAGCAGCTACCACTCACATATTGTGGTATCTGTCCTCAGCGATACTTATTCCGCCAGCCTAGTTCAAAGAATTCTTTTTTTTGTCATACCTTAGTATTTTCCCTTGTAATTTGAGATTTCTCTACACACCCCAACCAATTCTGAAAGTTCTGGTGGTGACACGCCCCTACACTCAAGCACGTAATGACATGTGATGTGACCAGAGAGAGCATGTGGGTGCACCCTATTGAAATGAATGGGACTGGATTTCATATTCATTTGTAAGATTAAGGATGGCCACTTAGCTGCAGATTAAGGAAAGACACTGCTCGACTGACAAGGGTCATATTAGTAGAGTGCCAAGCAGTGTCCTTCATAATCTGTAAGTGGCCATTCTTGATCTTAAAAAATGAATATGAAATCCAGTCCCATTCATTTTAAGAAATCCAGAAACACAACATCAAATGGGCTGGGTTGAAAAGGGTGCAGATGAAGGCTGGCAGCCTGAAAAAAAATATCAAGTTCACTTCAAAGGTGCCAGGCTGCAGTCCTGGAGTAGAAATGAAGCTCCACAAGTCCAATGCAATTTAAAGCTTTTAACAGCTAATGTTGACCACAGTAGGACCTCACACCACAGCCATGTAGCCCCAGCACTTCAGGAGTGATCCCTTTGTCAGGGGCCATTCATTCAATGGGGCATGCCCCCACACTCCCCCGGTCACATTATTATTTCATTACGGGCTTGATTGTGGTGGCATGTCACCAGTGGCAGAGCTTTCAGAATCAGTTGGACAGCATAGAGAAATCTCAAATTCTAAGTGAAAATCCTAAGATATGACAAACAAATGTATTCCTTAAACCAGGCTGGAGGAATAAATATAACTGAGGGAAGCAGATACCACAATATGTGAGTAGCTGCCCTATATTGGAAACTTTCTTTAAACATACTAAGCATGACATGATCATACCATGTCAGAAATACCATGATTTCTTTGCCAGCACACATATACTGCCCATTAGTAATAGTGGGTAACAGTCCAATTGTTCCAACATTTGCAATATCCTTCCTAAAAGCACTACACATCCTGTATTTCAGTTCACAACTATTCCATTACATGCATTTTCAGTTTACATACAACTTGTAAATTAAATGTTGATACATTATGAAAATGTTGCTCGTGTGATACAAACAAAACAACTAAGCTCAGCTCAGCTGCTTAGCTTTGAAGCAGTACTCAAGCTGTCACAAACAAGAAGGAGGACCATAAGAGAGTGTGTGTACATGTGTGTGTGTGTGTGTGTGTTGTATGTATGTGTGCCTCACATTTCTTTACATTCCTTTTTTCACAGACAGACACACACCAAACCCCCCCATCTGAAAGTTGGAACCATTTACTGGCATGCATGTCTCAGAGGAGCAGACAACTTGTAATAGTCCCTGGCCTCACTCACATCACATGTGAAGGCAGCCACCCACACAGATGAACTAACATTATATGGTTTAATGTTGCATAATTAAGGCTGAAGTGATTCTCAAATGTGTCTGTTCAAGCAGAAACAATTTGACACTTGCTTCACACTTTCAACCTTTGATTCTGCTTCAGCACTTTTCATATTCTTGGGTCACTTCTTCTGGACTGGTCACTGCATCCCTTGCTTAGTCAATGATAAAAAATTCACATAGTATCTAGGCCATAACCAGTTAGCCAGAGCAGGTCGCACACCACAGACATTTCCCCTCAGGCCCCCACACCACACTTTTTTTTTACATAATAGGAAAAAAGATGATTTGTGGAATGGAGGGGAGAGGCTATGTCAGCAGGCTGAGAGACCGGAATATGTACAGTAGTAGCACTGAATTTGTCAAGCAATTTTGTGAGTTTCCCTATTTGTGCTTCTCAAAATTTAGGGAAAAAATCCTCTAAAATAATTTTTCTTATACCTACAGAAAGAGGCCAGTTCCTGTTACAGTACTTAAGTGCCATCTGGTAGATTTTCAATTACACTGTCAGATGAGACAACCCTCTCTGGGAAGAAGAATAATAATCAGCATTTATATAGTACTTTTCATACACAGTGTACCCCAAAGTGCTTTACAAGCAATGATAGACTGGTAGTGAAGTGACTGACTGTGTAGTGGTGGCCATATCGCATATCAACACCCAGACACAGCCTGGATGATTGCCTGAACCAGTTTATGGGAAGGGGAATGTTGGCCAGGACACCGGGATTGTCCCCTTCTCTTTGCGAAGAGTGCCCTGGGTTCTTTTACTTCCACCTGGGCATCCACCAGGACAACATCAGGATGGGTAGAAGGGACCTCAGTTTAACATCTCATCTGAAGGATGGCACACCCCGGCAGTATAGTACCCCCCTAATACTGCACTCTGATGCCAGCATTTAGAGGTGCAAGTTCAATCCCGGTGTGTGACGAGAACCCACGCAATGACATGACCTTCTGGTCCAGAGCTGGATGTGCTACCAACTGAACCATGCTGACATGACAGCTAGCAGCAGTGAACACACTAACAAACAAAACAAAATCTCTAACTAAAGGTTTCACAGTTCTCAGTAGGGATTTTTAAAAATCCTTAAAAATCCTTTGACTAATTTGGTGTTACTACTGTACATCCAAGAGCACAGAAGGGAAAGGGGGGCATGATACAGACATTCAAGTATCAGGGGAATCAATAAGGGTGGGTCAGATGAGGTCTTTAAGCTAAGGAGGGGGAGGGACACCAAGGGGCACAGGCTAAGAATAAAGATGGGAATATTTAAGAGGGAAATGAGGAGACACTATTTCACAGAGGGTTTTACCAAAATGGAATGCACTAACAGATTGGATGGTATCATGTTAATCTGTGAACAGCTTTATAAGGGCATGGGACAGGGAACAGAGAAGAGTGAGGGTTGGGGAAGTGGGGGTGGCATTTGAGATGACAAAGGGGAGGGGGTGAGGCAGCTGCAAACTAAGGATGCTAGGCTAACTGCACACTTGAGAGGACTTAGATAGACCAGGTATGTTATTTGGTATTACTTGGTATGAAAGAACAGAAGAAGGCCAGAGCCCATCGAGACTGTTCCCCACACTATGTGGGACATTATTTATCTATTATCCCTCAACCAAACATCTAATTTGTTTTTAAAGACAGTGGCACTAGTTGCCTCTACCAATTCTTGTGGCAATGTGTTCCATACAATGGATGGGTGGTCTGACCATCACTCTGTAAGGTTCAATTTCATGACCCCCCTTATGAGACCCACCCCATTGGAGATGGTCCAGTACCGCCCTTTGAGGGGAGTTACCCCAGAGGGTCTGATGGTGGTGCTGGACCTATCGAGTTGGCCGATGGAGTGCAGGGAACCAGATGCCTTAGTAGTGCACTATAATAATATGGTGTTGAGGGCACTGGATTCCATTGCGCCTGTTCGTGTTTGCCCCTCTCCTCCGCCCTCATCCCTTTGGTTTGATGGAACTTTGAGGAGCTGAAGAGGAAGGGTGAAGATTGAGCGCTGTTGGTGAAATCCGCCTGGAAGACAAACTTAGATTGATGGCCCATTATGTGGACTATCAATCAGTAATCTCCATAAGAAGGCAGAATTCCTGTCCAGGAGATAACTGCATCAAGAAACCGACCTGCTCAGCTCTTCCGGACCGTTGACAGACTGTGCAATCCAGCCTGTCTGTGGAATCGGAGAGCTTTTTCACAAATACAGTGTGATGAGTTTGCTCAGTTCTTTGATGATAAGGTGTCGTCAATCAGCTTGGAGATCTGTGGCATGCATTCAAACAAGCATTGCAGTGACCAACATGGGGTTACATGTCCTCGGCCTGTCTGGATGGACTTCGACCAGCCAGCGATCATGGATATCATGAAGATTGTCCAAGGTCTGTGACCGACTTGCTGTAGTTTGGATCCTGGTCCTATGCGCCTCCTTGTGGGATGCATGGATGCGATTGGACCAATCCTTGCGAGGATAGTCTGGGGTTCTTTGGATCAAGGGGTGTTTCCAGAGTCCTTGAAAGAGGCTGTTGTGACACCCCTTTTGAAGAAACCTTCCCTTGACCCCGACTGCCTTGCTAACTACAGACAGGCCTCTAACCTGCCCTTTTGGGCAAGGTTATTGAGAAAGTTGTCGTGTTACAGCTTGATGACTTTCTTACCACCCATGAAGTCAATGATCCTCTCCAGTCTGGTTTCAGGAAGAGGCATAGTACCGAGACTGCATTAGTTCGGGTACTCAATGATCTCCTAATAGCAAGAGATCAGAAGAGCCGTTCGATCTTGGTTCTTCTTGATCTCTCTGCAGCTTTTGACACTGTGGACCATGGGATGTTGCTGGATCACCTGCAGCTACTTTGTGGACTGTCAGGGACAGTCCTCAGATGGTTCCATTCTTTCCTCACAGGCAGAAGTCAAAGGGTAGTTTCAGGGAATTTTTCTTCTGCCCCCTTTGCTCTGTCTTGTGGGGTGCCACAGGGCTCTGTGCTCTCTCCCATGTTGTTCACGGTGTACATGCTACCATTGGGAGACATTATAAGGCATTATGGGCTGAGTTTTCACTGCTATGCAGATGACACTCAGCTCTATATGTCTTTTGTACCCGAACAAAATGATGCTGTCTCGGTTTTTAACAACTGCCTCACTGAGATTCAGGATTGGATGAGTGCGAACTGGTTGAGGTTAAATCCAGATAAGTCTGAGGTATTAGTCATTGACCCGGGTCATTATGTAAAGAAGTTGACTCCTGGTGTCCCCTCTGGTCTTTTATTAGGGGATACCCAGTTGAGACCTTCTGAACAGGTGCAAAATCTGGGCGTTATTTTTGACAGTGTGCTGACACTAAAGATGCAGGTGTCGGCCACTGTCAAATCTTCCTTTTACCATCTGAGGAATATCGTGCCAGATAAAACACCTTGGTCCACATGATGACCTTCCTGTGTTGGTTCACGCTTTTGTTTCTTCCCGTCTTGATTACTGTAATGCTTTATATCTAGGGTTGCCAGGGGTAGATCTCCATCACCTGCAGCTGGTGCAGAACGCGGCAGCTAGGTTGCTGACAGGGCTACAAGAACTTGTCATGTCACACCTGTGCTGTTAACTGCACTGGCTGCCAGTGCGATGGAGAATCACCTTCAGGTCGCATTGCTGACCTATAAGACCCTACATGGCCAGGGGACCAGGCTACCTGCAAGATCTCCTTTGTCCCTATCGTCCTCTCCGCCCTCCGCTCCACTGGCGAGGGACTAGAGATTCCAGGGTCTGTTATAAATCATCTGGGGCAAGGGCTTTTTCTTTATGGCCCCGACCCTGTAGAATTCTCTACCTCATCAGATTAGAGAGTGCCTGTCCTGGAAGCTATTTAAAGATCCCTGAAAAGTTATCTATTTTGCTGGCATTTGGTTAGTTTATTTTATGGTTATTTTACTGTTCTTAACGTTTTATTTATTAATGTTGATGTTTTATCTCGCTTTGTATTAGTGCTTTGATTTTTGAAAAGCGCTTTATAAATAAATTTTGATTTGATTTGATTTGATGCTCTTATTGGAAAAAAGCTTCCCCTTTTGCTGGTTTTATAAGTTTTTACTTCAAGCTGTTTATTATGCAGTCTCAGAACATGTCTCCTTTTGGAGGGTGTTAGACCACATTTTTCCATTAGATCTGGTGAACTTATTAAATTAAAAACCATAAGCATACCACCTCTTAATCTTCTAGTTTGAAGAGAGAAGAGACCAATAGCTTTTAATATGTTCTGATAATCCAAGTTTGTTAATCTTGGAATCATTCTAGTTTTTTTCCTTTGAATCTGTTCAAGAATTGCTATGTCTTTTTTTTGGTTTGGATTCCAGAAAGGGAAGCCATAGTCTAGATACGGTCTAATGTATGCCCTATGCAATGGAACACGGAATTGTTCAATGCAATTAACAAAAGTGCATTTTATTTGCCTCAAAAGTTTGTTGGTCATGCAAGCAGTGCACAGTGATCATTTGATGTAAGTTTATTATTAACATATATCCCTATATCTTTTTCACAGTTTGATGAGTGAAGTGGTAGTCCGTTTATATAATATATCGTTTTTGGATTATTTACACCGAAATGCACTACTAAACATTTGTCTTGATTAAACTGCATATGATTTTCATTAGCCCAAAGTGTTAATTTTTCCAAATCCTTCTTTAATGCAGAAATATTTTCTTAATTATTAACCTTGCCCCCCCTTCAATTTAGTATTGTCTGCAAATTTAACCATGAAGTTATTTGACCCTGATTCTAAATCACTGGTAAAGAGATTAAACAATGTTGGTCCCAAGACTGACCCCTGTGGTGCATCACTTGTCACACTACCTGAATCAGACAAGATATCATTAATTCTGACTCTCTGAGAATGATTTGTCAACTAGTTTAAAGTCCAGTTGACAATATCAGGTGACAAACCTAGATTGTGCATTTTAGTAATGAGTTTTTCATGTGAGACTATCGAAAGCTCTACTAAAGTCCAAAAGAATGACATCAGTAGGGATACCCACTTCTAGTAGAGTACTTATATTATTGTAAACAGATATCAGACTGGTGGTGCAGGAATACGTGGGAGTAAACCCATGCTGATTTGAATCATAAATTCCTAATTTTTTACAATCTTGATCTATTAGAGACTTCATTACTCGTTCCATTAATTTACCGGCCACTGAGGTCAGGCTAATTGGATGATAATTTTGCACAGAACCTCTATTGCCTTTTTTAAATTTGGGAGTAACTATTGCTTAACGCCAATCATTTGGTACAATGCCTTCTTGGATGGATTTGTTGAAGATAATTGACAAAGGTATAAAAATATTTATAGAGGTTTTGATCAGAAACCATGGATGAATACCGTCTGGGCCCGGACTAGTATTTTTTTTTTAGTTTTTTGATAGCCTGTATAATGTCAGTTGGATAGAACCTATGATAATCTACGTGGTGAACTTTAAATGTACTAATAGGTGATTTTTGAGAGAAGACAGAACAAAAGTACTTATTAAAGAGATTCGAGGTTTCTATATCAGATAGAGAAGAGCCATTGGTTATAATGGGACCAATGGTCCTTGATACACCTTTTTTACTATTTATATAGGAGAAAAGAGATTTAGGACAGTCTTTTGTGTGAGCTAGTTTAAATTCTAGATAATTTTCTGACAAGTTAATAGAATTTTTTAAGTTTTTCACAGATAGTCTGTATTTATGTAATAGAGTAGTTTTAAATGGAACAGAACTATTCTTAAGTTTCCTAAAACGTTTAATTTTTATTTTAATCTGTTGTTTAATTGTCTTGTTGAACCAAGGGGGAATTTTTCCTTTATTATTAAATTTCCTCTTAGATGGAATAAAGGTATTTTCCAAATAATGTACAATGTGTTTAAAAAAGTCCCAAGCTTGTTGTGTTGTACAATTAAGAAGATTAGATTCCCAGTTTATGTTTCGTAAGTATTCATTGATTTTAGAAAAATTTGCTTTCTTATAATTTTTTGCACAGTATAACTTCCTTTGTGTAGTTTTAAACTGTTGAATTTCAAAAAGAATAGATGAATGATCACTGGCCCCAAGTGGATCCCAAATTTGTAAATTACTAATTTGTTGCTCTATGTTAGTAAATAATAGATCCAAAAAATTAGGACCTCGAGTTGGTTCAGTAAAAAGTTGTTGTAATCCAGTACTAACTACCACATCTATTAGTCCTTTCTCGGTGTGTGACTGTCCTGAGAATGAGTCCCAGTTAATTTGAGGGAGGTTAAAGTCACCAAAGGTGAGCATTGAGTGGTGTACCAGGGCAGTCAGCCACTCCAACCCAGCAGGCAGCAACATGCCTGGTATATTCTTGTTCTGCTGCAGTAGTGACATCATTATGTTGTTCTGCTGCAGTAGATGTCACTAGTAACTATTGCAGCAGAACCACTTGGGATGCTGGCACATTCTTGCTTTCCTCTATTTAATTCTATGGTAAGAAAGTATACTGTACAGCCTCTAGAGACTTAACAAAGCCATTTCATTATGAAAAATAGGAAAACACACACAATACACACATTTCACATACTACTACTATACACTTCAAAAAATACAGGATGATCAACTCTCAATGTACAACCTGTGTATTCTGCCACCTGGGGTTTCAGATTCCCATGGTCTGGACCTCCAAACTTTGCTCTGAAGGTCAGAGGGAATCAAAGCCCCTCTGTGGCAGAACACATTGGTTGTGCATAATTTCCCATCCAGTATTCTCTATATTAGCCTGTTTTGCTAGAAAAGGGCATGGAGGTCCGTCCAGTCATCTACCCACAGCCACAGGGGTGCACAGCAACAAACAACAAGGGTAAAAATGAGCGGTAAAAATGGAGCCAAAGAAAAGTCTGAACTTGGTGTCACCATGTCAAGACTGGCTCTTCTGTCAATATCCGAGACATCCTCCCTCAATCTGACATCCCTGCATTTTCTCCTGCAGTCACCCATGGGGCGGTGTGATATACACCATGGAATTGGAGCCCAGCCCTCTATTGGAGAAAAGGAGTATCCACATGGATGCTCAACTTTTCTCACCTAGCTGGATCTCCAGCAGCCCAGTCTGTTTCTAAAGTTAGTTACTGTCTGGTATGTATGGTCCAAATTTAACATAAAAAGGCAACAAGGGGCAAGGCCCATTCATATGTTAGGGCAAGTGCAGCAAAAGGTATACAGTACAAAGCAAGAAGTTTCCTTTTTTTTTGCCAGCCAAAAAAAAACACCCAGACCCAACCAACCAGCACCACACAGCACAGCACACAGACTACTGGAGATTTTATAAATTATAAAAAAGGTCATCATTTTTCAGAGTGGAGAAGAACTGAACCTCTGCAACATCAGGTTCTGGCTGGCTCTTCTCTGCTGCCTGATGAGAGAGAGAGGGAGAGAGAGAACGAGAGAGAGGGTCAAGGGAGGGAGGGAGAGGGAGAGAGAGCGAGAGAGAGAGAGATATTACCAACACAACAACAGTGACTCTGAGTCAAAACCAAGTCCAGGACTACACAATGCCCTATTGCCCTCTGACACACACCATTAGCTCTGTTTTAACAAAGTGCCAGACAGTTTGCCAAGTTTCCAACATTCGATATAACAGCCTCCTTTACTGGCCAAGTTTGTCTATCAAATTACATCTAAAATGTTTGCTGCATGAAAATAGTAGTAGCATGCCTGTTGGAGTGCTGGATCTTTCTTTTGGATTATTTCAGACACAGCCAGAGCTGGGCTAGCCGTCTCTTGGCATAGCACCCCACGACTATGGCAGTGCGAACCTCTTCTGTTGAGAGAGTCAGCAGAATCAGCTTGCTACAATGTACTATATGGCAGTAAACAGCAAGTACAATTATTTTGTGCAAATTGGGACCAGACACTTTGCTGAATATGGGGCTGTTAGTGCTGACTGTTCGCCATTAAGTGGACTAGGCCATCTGACCGAGTGTTACTACCCCAGTTCAAGTTAAGCATTTTGGTAGGAAGGTTGATTTCACAAAGCATTGCTCACCATTTCATTTACATGCACCCACAATCAGTCAACCACATGCAACATTATCAGGCCTACACTGTTTCCAAGACTGGGTACCCAGTGAAGCAAAGGGAGCTTCCTGAGTAGAACTAAGGGCATTGCACTGGTGGTACCAGGAAGAAGGGTGGCACTCCCAGTGCAGGTGGGCTAAGCAAAGCAACTATACTGAGAACTGTGGTGTGGAGGTGAGCACAGTTTGAGGGCTGAGGCTGCAAGGGCACATAACCACAGGCTGTTGCATCTAGAAGGGTACAGAAGATGAGCCATAGGATGCTATCTCATTACTGGTATTTGACAGAAAATAGCATGGTGCCTCAGACCTCCTGAGGTACCATGTTGGTTCTGTCTGAACCTTGGATATCAACTAGCCAACAAGGAAATTAAAGGACCCAGGTCCCTCAGCCTTGTCCTACCACATTATGCACTACCTCATTACAGCCAATTACACCATTTGTTTCCCCTTCAGGGCTTGAAGCTAACACAAAATAAGTCCCTATTTTGTTGTTTGAATTCCTTGTTTGATCACTATTTGTTTAGAGTATTAAGTACATGCTTTGTTGAGATTGTTGTCTGCATTGATATGGTTCCTGTGTAGGGTGATCTAGTGGGTTGGTACTGCATCCCGGGGGTTGTGTCATTCTTTCACCATGACCATTTTAACCTTTCTCTGGGTGGATGTACCACCCTATTTTCCATCTTGACCTTGAATATGACAACCCAATCAAGGAGAATAAATGACCCAGGCTCCTCAACCTTGTCAAGCTCGTGAGGCCAGGGTAGCCACAGTAATATCCATGGTGAGCTCATAGCACTGAAAGGAGAGAGTGCATCAGACCATGTGAGACAAACCAGGAAGTCCAGCCCTTACAGGTAAAAGTACATTCCCTGGAAGGAACCATGCCTTGCATTATTATGATCTATAGTCAAATAAAGAGATAATGAACCTCAAATAAATTTAGCTGTGTGTACCTCTAATGCAACTAAATTAATCAAAGCTGTTTCCAGTGAATGGTCAGGTGTGAGATTCTAGTGGGAAGCTCTTCTACAAATCTGTATTTACTATTCCTCAACCACTGTTTGCACTGAAAGCTCTGTTTAATTAAATAGTTTTCTGATATCAAGTTTGATTCTGTAACTCCGGTGGTGGTAGATCCAGTGTTAATAAAGATTCTGCAGCAATAAGACCTGTCTTTCACCTTTGCATGAATACAACCAATCCAATATAATATAATATAACACACTTCCCACACACCCAAAATTAATCATATCATGGCCCACTAACAACAGTTTTTTTTTGTACAGTACAATATAACATAAACAGAAGTTATTTGCCTGCTTGCTGACAGCCCATCCCTTTTTTTTCTATCCATGGTCATTATTACTGCAGGTCCCTTTTTAAAATCCTAGGTCCAACACTGTGTACCTTCAGAGGTACCTTGATGCAGTTAAGAAAATAATAGGTTCAGTGTTGCAAATTATGAAAAAAATCCCTGAAGTATCTTATTACCTATGATGCAGGAGCAGGACTGAATATTCCTGACAGGGCTGTGGGGCACATTGACTTCTTCCTCAGTATACAATACGTGTGTTGCATTTTTACACTGTACTTGATCTGTTTTATGCCTTTAGATGGTACATTTTACACAGTTAGAATACTTCTCCATTTTGCTCCTGGAACTGAGCACATGATTTTCCCCAGCCCACCCAGACACCACTGAAGAGGTTATGCTATTTATTTTTCAACCTCCCTGAGCCACTACCTCACAGTCATTTATTTCCTCAAATTCCCCTTGTATCACCTCATTTTCATAACATACTGCTCTTCTCTGTCTCTGCCTGAATCAGGTTCTCTGGTGCTAATAATTCTCCTGTCCCTTTGACAAAACATGGCAAAAGCAGCAGCAGCAAAAAGTGTAACTAACTGCCAATTCCAAATGTTAAAGCAGCACATTACCATCTGCCCAATACAAAGCTTTCTGTACCACTGATGACTGACTCAGCTTGCGTAATTTCTTAAGTTAAACTAAACAGCAGCAGTCAGCCAGCCACCTGACCTCCACAGCCAGACCCACAACCCACTCCAGCAGCAGCCAGTGCCCAAGCTGTGACTGCTAATTAGTCTGGAATCTGGACTGCTGAATTTTGTATAAACTGCTCTGTATTTTACCCGTGTTTAAACTTACATGAATGCCTACTGATGTCTATTACACTTTATTGTATATCCTAACATCCTCATATTCTTGCTTTACCCTTGTACTGTGTATATACACAGTTGTTACTTTGTTCATACCCTGCTCCGTTATATAACTGACTGCTGTGCCTCCATATTCTTTTACTATTTTGACTGTATCCTATCTAGTCAAGCCTGAAAATGGGCATATTTTTGTCTAGTGAACTTACCCAGTACCAAACAATTAATTAATTAATTATAACATTTAATCAGGGTCCCTGTTATACTAGTGTTTCAGTGTTAGTCTCTTGAGTAATTCCCAGTTTTATGAATTAATGCAAAACAAAATACCAGAACTCTTACAGTGTAATCAAGGATCAGAGTAGAGACTTCCCCTACTATTATACAGGATACCCTAAAAGTAGTCTTAAGGAGGGGGGAAAACCCAAAGAGAGATTCTGCATATTCTGCAAAAGTAGGTAAGCAAAGACAGGCAGCTGACACCCTGGCATTTCTACAGCTGGGACATCAGCAAGGGGATCACAGTCATCACCCTCAAATTAAACAAACTCAAAACAGAAAACAGTTGTTAATGATTCACAGTGTAATTTTTAAAGAAAAAACATTACGATGAAGGTGGAGATAGGGCTGCAAACATTTAGCCTTCAGGCTTCAGCAGCAGCAGCACAAGAAATTAGCAGTTTTAAAATTTTCAGATCCCAGCTTAAAAATGTCACAGTGTGACTCAGTCTGTGACACTCAGCTCTCTTCTTGTCTGCACTGCAGTCTAGATTGTTGTTGCTGCTGCTGGCTCTCTCTCACTCGCTGAGCCTCAGCCTGCTGCTCTCTGAGTCCCAAACCCAGTCCCAAAGTCATCAGACTTCTCCCGACTGGCGGCAACCAACCGCAAAAAGGTATTGGTGCTCTGGAGCTTGTGCTGCCTTTGCTTTGCACCTCACCACCGGTGCCCCGACTGATGATGGTGACTTGCTCCAGCAGTCACTCGCTCCCACGGCCACTGAGTCCCCCTCTGCTCCGATTCAGTAAGTAGGTACCCAGCATCTTGTGGCCCTTGCCTGGTATCTCCCCAACCCCAGGTCTGCTCCCCACCTTTCTCGCTGATCTAATCATTGTCCGGTCCCAGACTACTACTCTTCGCTCCTCGCTCAGTCGGTATGGAAGGGAACTCATCCTCTCTCTCTCACCATCGTCTTGTCTTCCGCTGCTCTCCTCTGACTGCACGCCGACTCGCTTCAGACCCCGCATGCATATGGCACCTAATTAAACCTGCGGTGGCCAATCAAGGAGCAAGTGCTGGCAAATTGAAAAATGCCACCAGCCACCACCCAACCAGAAACTTTTCATACGATGGGGGGATTCCAAAGTAAACAAAGTTTAAACCTAATCCTGGCACGGGCACCAGTGGCATGAATTTTAAATAATGCCAGCATGCCCAGGCCACTGTAGCAGCACCAGCAATTAAACGGCGGCAGCCGGGGGGCAGGCAGGCGAATGCTGGTGCTTGCACACTACTCGCACAGTGAAAGCAACTTAAAGGGTAAGGGTCCAAAGGGGAGAAATGCAGCAGCAAAATATTGCTGGGGCTTAGCTGAGCTCAATAAATATTGCTGGGGCCCATGCCTCACAAGCCCATACAACCCGGCGCCTATGGGTGCACATGTGCATCCGGAGCTGTGGTGGCATCATCACGCACATGCCACACAGGCCAGTGGAAGCCATGTCTGTGGCAGGCACAGACACACACACAATGTCCATGTGCACACAGAGCAGCAGCAATGGACAGTGGACAAGGTGGTGGGCACTGCAGGTCCACCATGTGGACACACGGCCACCACGGACATGTGGACGGCCTCACCATGGCTGCCCAGTGGACCTGGGCTGTGCGACGGCCACGGGGGGGTCTGCAACTATCCCCCCATGGGTGGAACTGCAGGATCATGACCGTGTCCTCACAGGGGTCTGCAGGCTCCTGATCAGGCCCACTGCAGGCATGCCTGGGATGCCAACAGCGAAGCCCGGTGTCGACACCAAGGGGGTCACCCAATGCTGGGTCCATGTGGTGGACAATGCACTCCACAGGGTCTGCGGTGGCAGGCCATGCCCCATTGCAACCAGTGGGGCAAGGTCGACCATGACCACAGTGGCTAAGCAATCCAGGGCCACGGTCGTGTCCTCCCATAGGCAATGTATGTCCTCCTGGACCTGCGTGATGCCCCTTTTGCACTGCTTGGCTGCCTGGTGTAGCTCTGCATGGAGTGCATGCACCCCGGCCATGAACAGCACCTGTTGGTCCACAGCGGCCTACAGCAATCGGGTGTGCTCGTGCAAGGGGTCAGAGTCCGGGGACGCATGGGCATTGTGCCAACCCACCGGTGGCATACGACCATGCTGCACAGCCCCCCGCTCAGGTGGGTGCTGCACAGCATGGTCCCTTTGGGGCTGCTTACTGACTGGCACACCAGCAGTGGACGCTGCACTTGGCCTCCCAACATCACCAGCCATCTGCCACCCCTCCATCTGCAGTTCACTGTGTGCACCAACATAATAAAGGGGCCAATTTGTTGCAGTGCTTTTCAGATATACCAGAGGTTGCTTTGTCATTTAATAAAAAATATTTGAAACTGAGACACATAGTGTTCAATGGGGCAGGTCCCTGCACTCCTCCTGGTTGGACATCATAAAATGTTTGCCTGTTGGGGTGAACCAGGAACTAGAAGGCATCAGCTACCCACTAAGCTACCTGATTTATGATCCCTTCCAAGCTTACCTGATTTATAACCCCTTCCCAACAGGCATAATAGAAAAGTATGTTTTATATATTAGGACTTGTGCTGTTGTAATGGGTTATAATGGCCAAAAGCCCATACCTACAGCTTGAAAATTCACTTTAAGAGAGCCATTATCAAGGGAGTTTGGCAGTTTCTTAGCAGTGGCAATGTTTTACGATACACAAAAGTTAGAATAAAGGCCATCTCCCGCTCAGCACAACAAATTTGTCAGCTTACAATGCTAGGTTACTCTCCTAATACTTCTGTTCAGAGCTCAGAACAATAGTCCTATGAGCTCTGAATGACACTATTAAAGGGCTTGAATGATACTGTTATGGAATTTCTAGTGTTATATTACAGGATTTCTTTGACATAGCTTTTTCAGTTGTATTATTTTACTTATCCATATTTGACAAATATTTCTGCATTATGTTATATAATGGAGCTATCTGTAAGGATAACTTCAATGGGCATTTATGCTCATTGGCTTACAAGTATAAAAAAATAAAAAGATAAAATTTTCTTTTCAGTAATAGTAATACGTAGAATAGTAATAACACACACAACCTTTGGTTTCAAATTTAGGTAAGAATACTTACCAACTGGTTGAGGACATGCTTATCCAATGATCACAAGTTGTGGCATTTTGCAGGAATTACTGCAGGGATGATGTTAAGTGTGTAAATCAGCTAGATAGGCCTAAAAATGCATTTGAATTGAAAAAGGAAATCTATTTTCAAGCCGTGTTTAATCTTACTTTTTTGAAACAAGTTTAGAAGCATTTTCAAATCCTAAATATATATTCAGTCGTTCAGGGAAAAAATCCTTTTCAGAAAAGAAGACAAGATTAATCCGAAAAAAATCAGAAAAACAAGATTAAGACAGAAGTAAGCAGAAAGCAATCCAAAAAATGGATTTCTTTTTTGTAAGGAGGATTCAAACAGGGCACCATGCACTGGCCAGGGACAGTGGTCCCAGTGCATGGATGCCCACTCTAATGCTGCCTGTTCTGGGAGGGGAGGTGGAATGGAGCAGGCAGACAGCAGAGAGAAGTAAAAAAAAACCTTTCCTTTCTTTTTTTTCTTTACATAACATGCCCTGCCTAACAATGCTCTGGGGGAAGGGAAGACACATTAAGTGGATCCCTCAACTTAAACCCTCATACCCCACAATGCCACAGGGACCCCTGGGGTCTTCTAATCTCTGCATTTCTGTGATTCCCCCCATTGTTTTCCCCCCATACTTTGGGGCATTACACTATGAATTAGTTTCCCATTCCTCTATGCAGTGCTTCCTAGGATGCACATGATCTCCCTCTGCCTCCTGCTATGCGTCTCTAACTTCACACCCCAGCCAATAGAGTCTCCCACTAGGAGAAGCTTCCTCTTCCTCTGTGATCCCCTGTCCCCCTTCCCTGACACTCCAGATTGGAGGTCCTGACCATTTTTCCTGGTCCCAGCTGTGGGTGCCTGTGTGGGGCATTCTCTTTCTTCCAAAACAGTGTAGGAGTTACTCAGCTGGACCAGTTGGGGAATGTGCTTCTGACTCCCCCTCTCCCTCCCTGAGCCCACAATGGTCCAGTCACACTTCTTTCTGGGCATCCTGTGAGGTTAATGTAGTGGACCTGGTGGTCTCCGAATGGGGTGGATGCCACCTGTATCCTGGCCAACTCTGCACAGAGACAGGCAAACTCCTCCCTCAGCCCAGAGAGGTACCTGCAGATAGGGCAGTATTGCAGCCTCCAGAATATCTCCCTGAAGACTGCTGCTCCACAACCACTGCAGTGCACCACTCCCATCATGACTGTTACCCTCCTCATTCTTCTGCCTGCTTATGCCTCCTAATTCCTATCTGCTATCTCCTTACCCTCTTCCCTATTCTGTGTGCTAACCTTTTATTTCCTTCTTCCTCTCTCCCTGTCTTTCTTCTTCTGTAATGACTTACTGCTTCTCTCTCCTCCTCTTGTATGTGCCCTTGTGGACCTAGTTGCTAGCTGTACTCTTAGTACTTCTGCCTATATACCAGCTAGGCTATTGCTTGTGCTGTGCTGCCTAACTATTCCTGTGTCTTTAAGTAGGTGTGGCTTGGCCTACCACTATAAAGTTATACCACTTGGGGTGGTTGGGAAATGGGGATGGGTGGGGGTACTCTGTGTCTATAAAAAACAATCCAGTAAAAAAAGACTTTCTTCTGTAAACTACAGAAGAATTACATAAAATGTGTTACAAAACACAAAGTTACCTGGAATCTGTTACCAAGCACAGACACTTCCTGAAGTGTATCAGCAGAAGAACTCCCCAAAAGCAGACCATGGAAAATCACTTTAGAACTAAAGGTAGTGGAAAAAGCACACAGCTATATAAACTCAGTTACATAAGCCTGTTACAAAATACAGAAGTTACCTGGAATCTGTTACCAAACACAGACACTTCCTGAAGTGTATCAGAAGAAGAAGAAGAAGAAGAATCAGCATTTATATAGAGCTTTTCATACACAGTATCCCAAAGTGCTTTACAAGCAATGCTAGACTGGTAGTGAAGTGACTGAATGTGTGGTGGCGGCCATATCGCACATCATCACCCACACACAGCCTGCATAATTGCATGAACTGGTTTATGAGAAGGGGAATGTTGGCCAGGACACTGGGAATGTTCTCTGCTCTTTACGAAGAGTACCCTGGGTTCTTTTACTTCCACCTGGACACCCACCAGGACAACACCAGGATGGGCAGAAGGGACCTCGGTTTAACGTCTCATCCGAAGGATGGCACACCCCAGCAGTACAGCACCCCCCAATACTGCACTCATATGCCAGTGATTTTTAGGTGCAAGTCCATCCCGGTGTGGGACGAGAACCCACGACCTTCTGGTCCAGAGGCAGATGTGCTACCAACTGAGCCATGCTGACACCAAGCAAAAGAACTCCCCGAAAGCAGACTGTGGAAAATCACTTTAGATCTCCTCTGTTCTGTCCCTAACTCTGCCTAGCAGCATCAAATGAAAGTTAGCATGCCCCAAATACCATGATGGGAGCCATGTCTACAATCTACAGTTTCAGCTTCATGCATTCTCTACCTGATAACCGGTTGCAGCTTCCCTTCAGGAATGGGACCACTTTACTCTATTTGCTTTCAACATTTTACCTCTGCCTGGTGGCATTATGGGAAGATCATCTCACCTCGACTACCAGGGATGGGAGCCATGCCTGCATTTTACTGTTTCATCCTTATGCATTCTCTACCCGATACCTGGTTGCCACTTCCCTTCCAGAATGGGACCACTATACCCAATTTGTCTTCGACATCCTACTTCTGCCTGGTGGCATCACATAGTGGTCATCTTGCACTGACTAACAGGGATGGAAGTCTGTGTCTGTAATCAACTGTTTCAGCCTTATGCATTCTCTATCTGAAGACACAGTTGCTGCTTCCCTTCAGGAATGGGATCACTTTACCCCATTTGCCTTCACCATCCTACCTTTGCCTGGTGGCATCGAGTGCAGATCAGCTCACCTCAACTACTGGAGAAGGGAGCCTGCATCTGCAATGGACTGTTTCAACCTTCTGCATTCTCTACCTGATACCTGGTTGCTGCTTCCCTTCCAGAATGGGACCACTGTACCCCATTTGCCTTCCACATTCTACCTCACCAGTCTACATCCTGCACTTCCATGGACTCATCCTATTGGTCCCTGCCTTGGCCATCTTGCACTCTGGACTTGGACTCTGCCTGCTTGTTCAATCTCTGCCTCCATTCAGTTCGACTGCCTCCTGGACTTCCTTGCTACTGGTCACCCCTTGTCTACTGTGCGAGTTTGCCTTCTCCTTCAGAGGTGGGAACCACGTGCCTCTTCACTGTAGTGCCTTCTATTCTCTGCACTTGTTGTTCACCATCTTCTGCAGACGTGGGACTCTTGTACCTCAACTTCATAGAAATTTTGTACCTGGATTCACATCTTGATCATCCATGCATCCGTCACTCATGGCCTGCAGTGGCTTTGCTACATCCTAATTTAGTTTGTTGTGGTGCTGACCCCAGTCCTGTTCATTCCTGCATCTGCAATGTCAGTACCGCTTGGCCTACGCTGTCTTCTTCTCAGACTCCTTCCTCCAGTCCACAGACATCCACTCCAGACATTCCCTCCATTCTTGGACAGCTGACTTCTCCTTGCCACTCTGGTGGCTTGGGGCTCCTTCCTGTTTATTGTGGTACTTTTTGGGCAGGTCACACCTAACTCTGACTAGTATTCCTACCTGGTCAACTATGCTTCTGAGTCATCTATCTCAAACTCCTACCCTGGCCATCCTAACAGCTCCCATCCACTACTTGATGGAGCACTTGTTCATTTCACTTGAGGAAAACTTCTAGCAAACATCGGACAACATGCCTCATAGACTGTTACGTCACCTCAAAGTTTCTGTACTTCCCAATCATCTCCCCAGGATCAGTTCCAGAATCACATTCATTTGGACTATAGAAAGATCTCGTCCCTCACCTGACTCTACGGGATGTTTTCTATACATCCCGTCAATTCAAGCACTATGGCTTCCTTATCAACCATGTCTCATAGGATATCTTTCTACATGCAAAAGTGACATAATTCCTTCCATCATGCAATGACTGTAATCATCATTGCTTTTACGGATAATGGGAACTGCATGATACCTCATAACAATACTGACATCCTCTGTGTTACCTTTCCGTAGTTTCTTCTATGAACACTGACTCCATTGATTACTTACGTTACTCGACTTGTAACTTCCTCAGTAGCTATCGGATGTCCTAAGACCTTCACAGCTACCTTCCCAGAACTCCCAACATTGAAACTCTGTGCCAAGCTGCCTTACAATAGGTATTCCATCCAAACCACTGTTTTCTAGCCCCTGGATGTCATCATACTTCATAGAGTCGTCTACATTCTTTCCTCATATACCATCAATCAGGTCAACTGCCCATCCGCAGTCCTTCTAGCTCATCCTACACGATTCACCTCCCATACTCCCTCCTGTGAAGACTTTTTCCAAGAGCAGGCTTCCATATATTTTCAATCTGCACGTCTGCATCCGCTCTGGCTGTCTCACTATCCCAGTCTTGCCTCTCAACACATCTATATTCGACTAAAATGCTAGGCACCACTGGCATTCTACACTGCTCTCGATTACCGTTGTCAAATTAGTCTATAGAGTTTTTCATATACCCATGTCCAGGCTTCCCACAGCATTTAGACATTGGATCACCTGTAGGGCAAAACAGTCATGGCCACCTCCATGCATGTTATGACAATTATGCCACAGAAATACCCATATCTACTTTTTCTACCAGCAGACCAGCAAGAGCCTAAACAAGTATCATACAATGTCAAAACTCAAATCAACTCCAATTCCTCGTACTGAACTTCCAGTTATTCTACATACATTCAGTTATCATTTCAACTGCTTATATCAACCTTCCTTCATTGGTTTAAAATCTTCCATGCCACTAGTCCTACCAGGCACATAAAGATTCTGTTTGACTCATTTGTCTGCTCCATGGATGCCTACATTACAACTTATTGCTCATCGCTTAACTCCTCACCTCCAGACTCTGACTTGAAATGTCAAATCTTCTACAAAGTTAGATTGTTTACCTTCATAGGATCATAGGTGTATATTCGGGTTTTATTAGATTGATGGACCTTTATCAAACTCACCACCTTATCAATGGAACATTGTTTTTTTCAGTACCCATATATTTAACAAGTTTTATTCTGAATGAGTTCATATTGTCATTATTCACCACTTCCACTGGTAGTGAATTCCAGCAATTTATTATTCTCTGTGAAAACCATTTGCTCCTTCTTCTTGTTCTGTTATTTTCACCAATTAATTTAAATGTTTGTGAAATCTGGCACCTGTATTATTGTTTTTCTTTACTAGACCTATTATATCTAAGTCTAAGCTATTCTGTAAAGCCTTGTAGATTAAGTATAAATCCCCCCTCATTCCTCTGTATCCAAGGGGAAATAATCCTAATGTGGTCAGTCTGGTTCCATAATGTATTTGCTTTATGTTTTTTAAGTTTTTAGTGACTTTTCTCTGAACTTTCTCCATCATTTTTATCCCTCCATATGTCTGGGGTCACTTACCAAAATAGAAACCTAGAAATTGATAACAGATAAGGAAAGCAAGGCCCATCCAGTCAGCCCAATTATTTTTCTGCCTTATGAATGTGCCATCGGTCTTTGCTCTGTCAATGGCCTATCTATTCATACTCATCTATATTGCTCCCTTATGCCTATCCCATGCCTGTTTGAAGCCCTGCACTGTTTTCATATCCACCACTTCCTGAGGTAGGCCATTCCATGCATCCGCCACCCTTTCTGTGAAAAATAACTTCCTCACATTACCCCTTAATCGGCCTCCCTCTAATCTCATGCTTTGTCCTCTTGTCCTGCTATTTTTCTTATATTTAAACATGTTGGACTCTTTCACCTTGTTAATGCCCTTAAGGTGTTTGAATTTTTCGATGATATCACCTCTCTCCCTCTTTTGCTGTAGGGTATACATATTGAGCTCCTTTACTCTGTCCTCATATGTTTTCTGATGCAGTCCCTGCATCATTTTGGTTGCTCTTCTCTGGACTGCCTCAATTTGGTTAATGTCCTTGTGAAGGTGTGGCCTCCAGTACTGCATGCAGTACTCCAGATAGGGCCTAACCAGTGTCTTGTAAAGAGGGATTATTACCTCCCTCTTCCAACTTGTGATACCCCTACTAATACACCCCAACATCCCTCTAGCCTTACCTACTGTTTTAGTGGTCTGCTTGGATGATTTCAGCTCATCTGTGATGATGATGCCCAAGTCTCTTTCTTCCCTTGTGATTGTCAGCAGCTCCCCTCCCAGCCTATAGGCGGCTTCAGGGTTTCTCTTCCCTATGTGCATGATCTTGCACTTATTTGCGTTAAACCCCAGTTGCCACTCTTCTGACCATTTTGCTAGTTTATCCAGATCTCTTCTCATTCTTCCCACCCCATCTGGATCATCTACTGTGTTGCAGATCTTGGTGTCATCTGCAAACAGACAAACCTTACCCTCCAGTCCATCTGCAAGGTCACTGATGAAAATATTGAAGAACACTGGCCCCAGGACTGTTCCCTGAGGTACCCCACTTGTGACTTGCATCTCTTCTGACTGTATACCATATACCACCACTCTCTGTTTTCTGTCCGACAACCAGTTTGCCACTCAGCTGACCAACATCTGACCCACCCCAAGCCTACCCAGCTTATTAATCAATCTTCTATGTGGAACAGTATCGAAAGCTTTTGTAAACCCATGCTGTCTTGGATCCTGTGCTCCTATGGATTCCAAGTGTTGCCCTATCATTTCCTTAAGGGGTGCCTCCATAATCTTGCCCACTAATGAGGTAAGACTGCCTGGTCTGTAGTTCCCTGCCTCCTCCCTGTTACCACTCTTGTGGAATGGGATAACATGAGCTCTTCTCCAGTCTTCTGGGACCTCTCCTGTGCTCAGACACTCACTAAACAGTTCTGATAATGGCTCTGCTAGTTCCACCCTTAGCTCCTTTAGTACCATGGGATGTATGCCATCAGGTCCCATTGCCTTGTCCACCCTGAGCTTATCGAGCTCTTGTAGGACCCTTTCTTTTGTGAAGGGACTAGTGCACACCTCCCTCCCCTCTGTGTCCATGGTGCTGAGCTGTGGGCCCTGTCCTACCTCCTCTTCAGTAAATACTGAGCAAAAATGTCTATTTAGGATAGATGCATTTACATGGTGCTCTGCCTCACATGCCCACTTATCCCCTTTGATCTTAGCAATACCCCCTCTGGACTTTCTCCTTACACTAATGTATCTATAGAAAGTCTTGTCACCTTATTTTACTGTTTGTGCTAGTGTTTTCTCAGTTTGGGCCTTTGTCTGCCTTACTACCTTCCTTGCTTCCCTTAAGGAAGTTTGGTATGCCTCCTTATTTTCATCCTGCTGCATTCCCTTATATTTCCTGAAGGCCAGCCTTTTGGCTCTGACCTTTTCTGCTACTGTATTTGAGAACCAAAGTGGTTTCCTTCTTCTTTTGCACTTCCTTTTCTGTCTAACACAATGGGATGTTGCTTCAAGTATTGCATCCTTAATGCTTGCCCACTTTGCCTGTACCCCCTCACCTGTGTTTCTTTTTGCCAGGGCTAGCTTAACTCTGTTGGCCATCTTATCAAAGTCAGCTCCTCTGAAGTCCCATATTTTTGCATTTGAATAGGTTGGTTTAGTTCTAGTGGCCAAATTGAACCTTACCATGTGATGGTCACTGGCCTCCAGGTGACCTTCTACCTGGAGGGTCTGTGATCCTTTCCCTGTTAGTCAGTACTAGATCTAGGTTAGCCCTGTCTCTTTTGGGTTGTTGTACCAGTTGTTTGAGTCCCTTCCCCTGTAGAGAATCCACCATGTGTCTAGTTCTGGCAGATGTTCTTGCTGGTATTGACCAAGCTGTATCTGGCATGTTGAAATCTCCCATTATCAGAACCTCTCCTTTAGCTGTCATGTTTTGTATATCTTCTAACAGTAATGTGTCTATGTCCTCCCCTGGTCTGGAAGCCTGTACACAACCCCAGTTCATATGGCTGTCCCATTTCCTGTTTCCAGGGCGACCCACAATTCTTCTGGCTCCTTATGTGTATTCTGAATTTCTGTAGCTTTGACATTTTCATTGACATAAAGGGCCACCCCACCCCCCCCTTTTTTGCACCTCAGTCTCTTCTGAACATTACATAGCCAGGTACTGAAGTCTCCCAAGAGTGGTTAC
The DNA here is from genome assembly GCA_016271365.2 of Neoceratodus forsteri. NCBI lineage: Eukaryota > Metazoa > Chordata > Ceratodontiformes > Ceratodontidae > Neoceratodus > Neoceratodus forsteri. The sequence continues at coordinate 70,786,418 of CM028133.1, forward strand.
TAAGAAACCATGTCTTGCTAATTGCTACTATGTCCAGTTTAGCCTCTGTCATTATTGCTTGCAGGACTGGGATCTTGTTTCCCAGACTGTGGGCATTTGTGTACATGATTTTCCTTTGGCCAGATGTTTGTGTGTTAGAACAATACTCTAGGCATGTTCTTACCAAACTGAAGTACAATGGTATTATTAACTTTGGGTCCCCTCTTTTAATGTTTTTGAATAGGCACCCTAATATTTTATTACATCTTTTTTTTACTGTCATTTTAGTAATTAAATCAAAGGAGAGGTTGTCAGATATTATACAATGGCAAGAACATTTCCAAGACTCTGATTGGTCAGTGTGTGCCTGAGACAGTGATGTTACTACACAATAACATCACTGTGTTGATTTTTTGGGTTTTGGTTTGGATGCCTCTTTCAGAAACAAAGATATATTGCTACACTAAAATTCCACTAAAACCTTTTTTAATTTTTTTTTATTTTGTATAACATCGAGCCATTGTATAATTGCAATAAGGCACTCCAAGGTGTGTGTTATTGTGTAATAACATCACTCCCCGGGTGGTGGAAGCACTCGGCTTCGCCTTGTGCTTTAACCCACCCCAGGAGTGACGTTATTACATGATAACACACACCTTATCGTGTCTTATTGCTTAATTAGCACACCCAAATCCTTCACAAGGCAGGTTTCTTTCAGAGTGATATTATTCAAGATGTAATTGAATTTCATATTATTGTGGCCCAAATGCATACTTTACATTTTTTTTTACATTAAATTCTATTTTATTTTTTACTGCTCAATTTTCAAGATGTTTCAGAATCTTGAAATTTCACTGCAGATTCTTTGTTTTTAATAATATTTTCTATTTTACAGTCATCAGTGTATTTAAAAAGCCAAGTCGAGTTTTCAACTTGCATTGTAGATATTAGAATATTAAAAAGGGATGGTCCCAGGACCACACCACTTGTTACTGTACCCCATCCTGACCTATATCCCTATATGCCTACTGTTTGCATCCTATCGTCTAACCAGGAGTTAATCCATGTTATTATGTTAAAGTCTAATTGTAATTTATCCAACAGCTCCAGTAGTATTTTATGTGACACTCTGTCAAACGCTTTTGAGAAGTCCAGAAACATTATGTTAACTGATAATCCCTTATCCAGGACTGCACTTACTGGCTCAAAGAATTGTAGAAGGTTTGTCTGACATGATCTATTAGGGCCAAAACAGTGCTGTGTTATATCTGTTACTCCTTGATGGTGTATGTGTGATGTTATTCTGCCCTGGATCATTTTCTCCAGTAGTTTACCTAGGACCGAGGTGAGATTTATAGGCCTATAATTTTGAACATCCTTTTTAGTTTCAGCATTATGAATTGGTGTGACTATTGCATCTCTCCATTTCCGTAATACCCGTCCTTCACTTAGAGATGTGTTAAAAAGTACTGTCAATGGACAAGTAAATTCTGTATCCAGCTCTTTTAGTAACCGTGGGCTAATCCTGTCAGGCCCTGGTGCACCTTATGACTTAATAACCCATCGTATTTCCCATCATTCAAAGTCTGGTAGCAAATTTATCAAATCATACCCTTCCTGCTCAATAGACTCCATAATACCATTGGACATCTTCCAGCATCACCTTGGAAACCTGGACTACATTTGCCTTTTTTGACTGGACCTACTCCACTCTCAGGAGTTGGATGTTCCTTTAGAATAGTCCTGCCTCTTCAATCTCAGAATCACCCTTCCAGAATGCATCATCCATGGATTCATAGATGGATTGTCATGTCTCCAAGCAGTTCACCTTCCTCAAAAATTAGATTATGGTTGCTAGAACCAAGGTTCATCTCCTCTTAGTTTGCCTGGAGGACAGGCTGGTCAGTAGCCATGGGTCCACAGAGGTTTTCTTCACCTGGGGGAAGGGGTTCCTCTCCTGCATGCTACTGGTCATACTCTCTGTGAGTTGGAGGAGGTAATCATACACTTTTGAACATTTATTAGTAATTATTTTGAGCTTTCTATTCCCTACTCACTATCCAGCTTACCTACCAATGGTGGGAATAGAGAAAAGCCAATAGTTAACTACAGTTACATAAGAACTACTAACCCCATACTCGATTCACCCAAATATTGACTGGGAGGGCTATAGTCTGAGCTTCAATGTTGGGGGATAGATCCTTCCACATCCCCTACTAAGGCTAGAGGCAATGGCAGATCTCCGCCTAGTGCATTGTGAAACACTCACTGTCCACCCCTGCCTTCTTCATCTCCAGCACTCTAATCACCTTTGGTGCTGGACTTTCTATTCACTACTCACAGCCCAGTTTATCTACCAAGGGTGCGAATAGAGAAAGCCAAAAGTAAACTACAGTTACTTAACCACTACTAACACCGTACTCTAGTCACCCAAACATTGAACATTCTATTTGTGGCATAACACCAACTTATACAATGTTATCATACAAAGGTTTGTGGGAGGTAAGGAGGCCAAACAGTAAAGAATAGCCCATAGGTGCTCCCTTCTAACATCCATTATTTGGTCATGTTACCCTCTTCCTTAATATATCCATCCAACTGAGTTTTAAAATGTTTCTTTGATTTGGAATAAATGAGCGACAAGGGGAGTTCATTCCAAGGGACCACCACCCTCTGAATAAAGAAGGCCCTCCTTCTATTAGTATTATACTTTATGTGCCTAAGTTGGAGAGGGTGACCTCTTGTTCCCTTAGTGTCATTTTTAAATTGAAGGTTTAATTCATTTAGTAAATAATCATCCTGCATTATATCTTAACAAAATAGTAAATCTCCTCTAACCCTTCTAGTTTGAAGGGGCTTAAGCTTCAAATACTCCAAGCGCCCTTCATAGAGCATATTTTTAATATTATGTATCAATTTAGTGGCTTGCCTTTAAACCTTTTCAATATCATTCACTGCTCCCTTGGTTATGTGTCCCCACATAGGGGCCCCATGTCCAGGATTGGTCTGATATATGCCCTATTCAGGGGGATAATCACTTCCTTGTTATGGCTCCTAAAATTTCTCTTAATGTTGTGTAACAACTGTTTGGCTTTTGCAATCTGTTTATTTGCATGACAGCCGAAAGTCAGTTTGTGATCTATAAGCATTCCCAGGTCTTTCTCTTCCATGGAGTTTCGTAGCACCTTACCATTCATATGATAATTCTGCATACCATTACGATTCCACAAATGTATATCATGGGTTGGTTCTCATCACTTTATTTGGTTATTGTTTTTGTGCCTCTTTCTTTCTTAAGTCTATGTTAAAAAAATGAGACATGGCTTTATCATGGACAGGTCATGTAATCCAACCTGATCACCTTCTTCGCCAAATGACCAGGGAGGCACACAAGAGCTGGGCTGTAGACCTAATCTAGGCTTATATACTGTTGCAAATGACACACTTCTGCAAAAAATATACCAGTGTGGTATGCATGGGCCTGATTCCAAGATAATGTATGCATGGCACAAGGTGATTTACACTGAACCCCATGGCATAAATCGCAACTTGAGCCATGAGATATGCAGGTCACGATTCCAAGTTGTGGCCTGCGCTATTTTGTATGGGGGGTTGTGCCAAAGGTGGGCTATGGCACCCACTATGCTCACAACCCACAACTGCATGGTGCAAGAATGGGTTATGGTAACAACTACACCCGATTCCAAAACGGCGGCTGCTATAACCTACATACGCTATTCCAGAAGCCGCAATGGTGCAGTGGAGTTAGACCATCAGGGAGATGGTCTAAGGGACATCTGTCTGTGCCAATTGATGGATGCCCACTTCCACAGCACTGCAGCACACATATTGCCCATCTCTCCATACCTCCAATGCAGTCATGCCCCCCACCCTGAATGTCACAGACCATGGGGGTCCATTTTCTAAAGTGTCCCCCAAATGCCAGTGCCACCTGGCCAGCTCCCCAATGCCCCCTGGTGCATGCAGTGGTGTTCCATGGTGTGGGGGGCTCCAGGGGGCAGTTCTCTGTGGGCTGCAACTTGTGGCACCCCGGTCCCTTGCACCATTCCTGTGGTGCTAGCCTGTGGCAGCTTCAAGTCACAGGACATAGGTGCCAGGGACCCTGCCTGTCTTGGAATATGGTGCATGGCCCCTGGCATAGCGTCACATGCCACAACTTGCATACACACATGAGTTGCGCCATGCATTCTGGAATTGGGCCGCATGTGTCACATGCAGTATTGATTGCTAATTTACTTTGGGACAGGACTGTATGGAATTGTAAAATTCTGCTTTCACTGAATCACATGACATTTTTAAAGTTCTATATTTAGCTCTATCTCAGCTGTTACATGAGCTCCAGGCTTGAGCATTGGCATGCTCCTTTGCTGAAAAAAAGGGCTTTAAAGGGACGCTGTCAACCTCCTTAGGCCTAGTTTAAAAAACACATTTTATGATTGTTCACATTCTATGGAACCTTTTTTTGCAGCTGGTAGTTTGATTCTGATTCCTTTTTTCTTTTATAAAAAGAGATTTCAGCCATATTAGTCCTTGCAAAATAGGAGAAGATGGAAGGTTTGATACCTTTTATTGGACTAACAAGTGTCTTGTACAAAGATGGAATTATACACAAGCTTTTGGGGTCACACAGGTCCCTTCTTCAGGTGAATAGCAAAACTGAGCAACAAGCAGTATTTATATCCTGTGTGGAGCAATTAAACATCAGGAAGTGAAGTAGGAAGGTGATAAAGGGGACTAGAGATGAAAGTCTAAAATGCAAAAAATAAAAACATGAGAAGAAATGGAGTGGGGGCATAGTAGGAGCAGGTCAGTAGGAGATCAAAGGAAACTAAAGGGAAGACACAAGCATACAGATAGGATCTGAGATCAGAGGCTGGCTGAAAGAGTAGAATGGACAGGAGATGCCTAGTAGATGCAAGGAAATCAAGAAATTAGTAGAAACAAAAGAACAAAGACCTAGATATACAGAAGTGTGAAAACAAGAGGGAGTAGGTGGGAATCTGCTGGAATACAGGCAAAGACATCAAACTGTCCGTACACCCCTAGTGGTCACTTACAGCCCCATGCTAAAACCCCTTCAGGAAATTATCAAAGGGCTACAACCCATGCTGAGAGAAGATGAAACACTGAAAGACATCTTCCCTGAACCACCTGTCATTGCCTATAAGCAGCCCCCCAGCCTCTCCACATAATGATTCATAACAAACTCCCAGCAGTCCAAAATAACCACAAAACAAGAGGGACAACACTATACAACATGGCAAGATATAAGACCTGCACCCACATATGTGCACAGGCCACCGTTAAAACAAGCCAGAACAACATAATACAAATTAATGGACCCTTCACATGTCAATCCAGCAATGTGGTTTACCTAATTCAATGCAAGAAGTGCACAAATGGTTGCTATATTGAGGAAACTAGCCAACCACTGAAAAAAAGGATGAATCCCACTGTCACACTATAGTAAACCAGATTAACAGCACTCCAGTAGGAAACCATTTTTCACAAACAGATCACTCTCTCCTGGATTTATCTGTCTTGATACTAAGAGACAACTTCAGAAACACACAGGACAGAAGGACATGGGAGTTGAAATATATAAAACAATTTAAATCTAACATTTCTGTACTGAATCGGGACATCAGTTTCATGACCCACTATGGTAAACTGTAATTCTTTTTTATTGTGTACTAAATCTTGTCTCTATTCGTCACACTTTGGTTCTGTATCTTTCTATTATGTTTTCCTCTGAGTCCTGCCTGTTCTGTTTTTTTACTTATACCTCACATCCTCCCTGCCTCTCCTATTAACTTCTGAGCTCAGTCCCACCTATGCCCTCTTGTTTTCACACCTCTGTTTATCTAGGCCTTTGTTCTTTTGTTTCTACTAATTTCTTTATTTCCTCGCATCTATTAGGCATCTCCTGTCCATTCTACTCTTTCAGCCAGCCTCAGAACTCAGATCCTATCTGTATGCTTTTGTTTTCCCTTTAGCTTCCTTTGATCTCCTACTGACCTGCTCCTACTATGCCCCCTCCCCATTTCTTCTCATGTTTTTGTTTTTTGCATCTTAGTCTTTCATCTCTAGTCCACTTTATCACCTTCCTACTTCACTTCCTGAATTTTAATTGCTCCACAGTGAATACAAATACTGCTTGTTGCTCAGTTTTGCTATTCACCTGAAGAAAGGATCTGTGTGGCCCCGAAAGCTTGTTTATAATTCCATCTTTGTACAAGACACTTGTTGGTCCAATAAAAGGTATCAAGCCTTCCATCTTCTCCTTTTTTCTTTCAAAAAATGAAAAATGGACTGCCCACCATACTGGTGTTACCACACCAAAACATTCTTGACCAACTCCCACTGCATCTTTCCTGGACTCAGAAACACCCCCAACACAATCTAGCAACTCACTATGCAGTGGGAATAGAGGATGCTATTGTATCATGAGTGGTTGCACTGTTTGAGGGTGTTTCTAATGTTCAGGAAGTTTTCACTAAGAGTAGTTCAGTGATTTGAAGCAAAAGAAAGCTGGACACAGCTATACATTACTATGCATTTTGGTTCCAATAAGCAAGGAGGCAGACAAAACAACCAGCAACATCAATGAATTTTAGAGAACAGTAAGCAATCATAAAATGAGAGTTTTTACCTAAATATAATATGATGTGAAAAAGGTTTACGGTGTCCCTTTAAAGACTGGCTAAATATCATGATATTCATGTGAGTAATTTTAAATATACAGGAGCCTAATGAATAGCATTTAATTTTTTAATGAAAATTTGTAAAAAACATTTCATTGTTTATAACTCCATCATCTTTGAAGCTTCATATCTACACATTAACTTGCATAGCCCTTTTTGCCAGTATTTTAAATGAATTGTCCAAGATAACATCCAGTATCAATGTTAATCAGAACTTCCCTGTAATACTCAATACCATTACAGTGTGTAACATGCCCAGTCAATGAAAGTGCATGTAAAATGTAGAAAATATATTTTTCAAAATGTTTAATGCAGCTGCATTATTTTCTCCCTGTTATAAGCCTGTACCAGATGTCTCCTACTGCCATGTGTCTCCTACTCCCTGGTGTGAGCCTGTACCAGATGTCTCCTACTGCAAGTATAGTTCTAGCATGACTGAAGATACAGGGTCTGATGTTGAAAGCTACACAGATGGCAATGCTGTGGAGTCTGAAAGTGTCTCTCGTTCTGACACAGAATGTTTACAAGCTGATGTTTGATCGCTGGATCCATACAGAGACAATCCATACAATTCAGGAGCATCTTATGGTGAATCAAGGGATGCAGATGTTTCTATGTGATAACTTTAAGTGCTGGACGGCTACCCGCATTATCACGATGTCAGGGTGGTGAAAACAATTTCGCCACCCTGACCTCCTCAGCACATGGGAAGACGGGCTGTGGACTTGGTTCTATATTGCCCCCTGCGATCCCCTACTCAAGGATTCTCAACCCGGGGTGCACAAGGGGGGCAAACAAAAACACAAGTTTTGGGGCCAGGTGCAAACAAAAATGCAGTAGGGCCTGGACCCAGACCTGAACCCAGTACCCCAGACATCCTAGCGGAGGCCAACCCCAACCCCATGGTGCAGCATGGCAGCTGACAGCAGCACCACCCCTACATCCCCTCTGCCCCTCCCAGCCTATGCTCACTGTGCTCACTCCCCTGCATGTGTACAATTAGCGGCATCCTGTCACTGCAGTCGCCCACCCCACCACATCCGGTCACCCTACCCCCCCATCGCCATTCGGACTTTTGCCCACATCAAGTCTCCAATTCAGATGGTGCCTTACTTCAGGTGCCCATCTCACATGCTATTGATGCAGACAGCAGCAATGGTTAAGATGGAGATGGCTATGTGAGTGAAAGAAAGGTTAGTCACACAAACTGGTCAGTACATGCTTACTATTATTGTACAGATCACTGACTATATTAATGTATTGTTATTACATTAATATGAGGCAGCATTCATGGCTGTATTATAATGGATGTCATTGTGGTTATTATGGTTCCCACACTGCCAGTCAGACACTTGCAAATTGCCATATTTAGCTGAATTCCATATATTTTTTTACACAAGGCACCGTCAGACCAGCAGCACACATGTCAATACCCAATGTCAGTATGGTGCAGAGCTTTGACAGTGGTTAATTCAGCAATAGTTATGACAGGTCATTAATCCCAGATGTTAAGTCTGTGTGTTGAGTGTTCATGGTAGCTCCATCTATATAGCACTAGCATATCAGTGTTTTTAATAACCCCACACTCCCAAGAAAGGTTATCATCATAGTCATCTGCTATTGTATTAACATGTGTCACCTATTTATAAAATAACAGGCATGTTAACTATCTGTTACAGTCTGTCACCATGATAGTCAGACTGTGGTGGGACCCTGCCACACACATGAAAACAGACCCACATTTCACCATAGCTATCCAGCCACTGTAGAGGAAAGAATAATGCTGAAGAAGCAGATGACTGAGTTTTCTGAGCCAGCCATAAACATCATTTGTATTTTGTTTCCTGTAACATCGAAGCAGGGAGACAGTGAGCACAGAAGAGTAGTTTTGGAGTGGCTGAAGATACAGGGCCTAATGTTGAAAGCACCACAGATGATGATTTTGTGGAGTCAGAAAACATCTTTAGTTCTAACACAGAAATTTTATAGGCTACAGTCAGATCACTGGATCAATTCAATTCAGCCAAATCTTCTGGTGAATCAAGAGATGCAGAAAGCAGTTAAAATGGAGACAGCTATGGGAATGGAATAGTTAGGGTTTAAAGACATTTTTTCAGATTTCTTTAAGCCCCCTCCACTGCAGTTGCCTGGACTATCTCAGGTGTGGTCACTCAGACTGGCATGATCCCGCCTCTCCTGAAGTCCCCTGCTGCACCTCTGATTTTGGGTCAGTCTCTGCTCCAACTCCACTGGTCACCTGACCCCCCCAGCTCTGAGCCCCCTAGGGTGGGACCCCTGACTCCTCTGGCATTCTATCTAGAATCTAATTGAGTGACCAAGGAGTGGAGGGAGAACCAGACACCAGCAGAAAGGACCCGGCTGTGGGAATGGGGGCCATCCCCTGGACCCATTTTTGTCCTACCAGATAACCAGAATATTTCCATTTTCTGTCCGTCTCCTGACTCAGCCATGCAATGCACACCAGCACAAGTATGCATTCTCCAGTGCATGCTCACAGGAGTGTCACCACAGTCAATCCACTTGCCAGAGATCCCAATGACTGCTGTACCCCCAGCCTCTGCTAGGAGTCAACAAGCACTGGGATCTATGATCCCCCTTCCCAGGAAAGGAGGGCAGTCCTCTGGATGCTCAATCCTTTCCTCCCCCACCGACCCCTACTGGCCCAAGTCTGCTTCCAAACACAGGTCACCGGAGTGGCACAAGGTGTGGCATCCAGCACCTCAATCCTCAGCACCATCAGGCTGGCCCTGGTTGAAAGATATTAACATGGATTTAAGAAAAATAGATGATCTACAATTAATGTAGTAACATTTTATGAAAAAATTAACTATACTATTAATAACAATGTTCCAGTTGACATAATTTATTTGGATTTTCAGAGGGCTTTTGACACAGTACCATATTATATTTTACATAATAAATGAAGAAATAATGGATATGATAGTAAGATAATGACCTGGGTGAGACAGTAACTGAGCAGCACATCCCAACAAGTAAGAATTTGGGATAATTTGTCAAAGAAGGGAAGTGTCAGCAGCAGTGTGCCACATGGTTCAGTGTTGGGAACAGTGCTGTTCACTCTTTTTATATCTGATATTGATGAGAAAGTAGAAGGCTGGGCATCAAAGTTTGCTGATGACACCCAAATTGGGGGAAAGGTTGACACTGCAGAAAATAAGATCAAAATGTACAAGGACATTAAAGAAATCAAAAAATGGCTTACAAGTACTGGATGCAATTTAGGACAAATGGGTGGCACTTTATATGGTGAAAGCAACCCCACAGCAAAAATACAATCTACCTGGAAAGGGGGCAGAAATTAAAACAATTAATGCAGAAAAAGACCTAGGGGTATTAATTGATGAGGAACGTAACTTCACAGAACATTGTAACAAAATTAATACTACTGCATATTGGCTACTGAAAAACTTTAATACAGTGAAGCCCACCAGGATGAAGTGCAGTGTCACAGGTTTACTGCATGACAAAGGGATTAACTGCCATTGAAATTGCATTGTTTGCTGCAGTAACTCTACTGCAGAATTCTGCAGTGCTGCACTTCATCCTGGTGGTCTTCACTGTAGGTATTTTGTAATTAAAAGTGAGCGGTGCATAATCCCAGCTTATAAAGCATGCATTTTTTTTATTTTATTTATTTATTTATTGTACAATTGGATTTACAACCTTTGAGTCAGGGCTCATTTACAAAGGTACCTCGTCACAGAGAGGACATTATAGGCGCTTTTACACACAGGCGAGTACAACGGAATGGCCGTTACCGGTGTGCCACCGTTGTATTCTGTTCCATTTGTGGTTCACTTTACACGCAGAGGGTATTCCGGCAACCCCCTCATCTCCGTTTTCTGTATTTGTGTTTCGGATCCCCCATGGAGTGTGGTGTTCTATGACTGTTTTTTTACTTCTGCCAGAATGGCTGTTTTACACAGCCAGACGAAACAGATCACAAAAGGATGAACTGGGGAAGGAAGAGAGTGCGGTTAGGGTGAATGTTCACTGGTGTAACGGAACAGATGCGTTTTACACACAGGGGATGTAACAGTATACTGTTTCCGTAACAGTCATTCCGTTACAGAAACCTGTGTGTAAAAACTCCTACAGATTCACATACTTACAGAATACAATCATACAGAATAATTAAATTTTACATAGTTGCTAGAACTCAATGAATAATAAAAACATTTCAGAGTGACAGATTTAGTAGCAGCAGGTACCAGCAGTGGGAAGGAGGCCATGAGGGAGTGGGGGAGATGGTGAAGTGAGAGTTCAGCCCAGAGGGCTATGTCAATAGTGTCTTGAGAGTTGCAGAGCATCTGCTAGAGACAGGTGCAGCAGTGGGTGTTGAACAGTAGGTTCCAAAGGGCAGTTTTGAAGGGGGACATTTTGGTAGTGTTGGAGATGGCTGTGGGGAGTGAGTTGAACCAGGATGGGGATCTGTAGCTAAACGACCTCTGTGCTTGGGTGGTCTTAGTTCTAGGTACTAATACGGTGACCCTGCCAGTGGTTTGTATAGAGACTGTGGAGGGTGTAAGTGTTGGAAGGAGGCAGAAACCCCAGGGGGAGAGCCCAAGCAGAATTTTATTAGTTAGAAGGCAAGTTTGGTATCGGAGACATTCATCGAGGTTAAGGAGTTTGGCCATGTCATAAAGCTGACAAGTGTGGGTGAGCCTATGGGCATTGGTCACTAGTCTGCAAACCTCATTTAGGGTGGGTTAAATCTTGTTGGGGGCCATGGAGTCAGCAGCACTATGGACATTAGGGACATTACTGAGGACATAATGGCAAGCCTGAGTGCATCAGGTGGGAGGCAGTCCTTGTGATGGTAGAAGATGCCAAGTCGGGAGTTAGGGGTGGATGCAAGGGCTGTAATGTGGACATGAAAGGTGAGGGCTGAGCTGAAGTGATCCCAAGGTATTTGTAAGAGTAAACTTGTTCAAGTGGTTGTAGTGTGCTGGGGAGGATTTGGAGAGGGTTGTTGCTAGATTTGTTCTGGTGGTGGGAAAAGAGCATTGACTTGTTTTTTTATAGGTTAATGACTAGTCTGCTCTCCTTAAACCAGTTTTCTGCATCATTGAAGGAGTGTTGGAGGGAGTCTTGGAGTGAGGTGGGATTCCTGTGAGTGGCATAAATAATGGCGTCATCAGCGTACAGGAGAATATTGCCAGAACAGGCACTGGACAGAGTGTCTAGATAGAGACTAAAGAGTAGTGAGCCCATAATAGAGCCCTGGGGAACCCCTGAGTGGATGGGATGGGTTTCTGAGAGTGTCTCATTGTTTTTGACACACTGGGAGCAAGCTGAAAGGTAACTCATGCACCAGGCAAAGGGGCCAGCAGAGAAATCTGTATGGCAGAGGGCACTTAGTAGGAGGGGGTGGAAGACAGTGTCAAAGGCCTTAGAGAGGTCAATGAACATTGCTCCAGCTAGGGAGCCAGAGTCCAGGGAGGAGTGCAGGGAGTTGGAGAACTCCATTAATGATGTACTTGTGCTGTGACCAGTGTGGAAGCCATGCTGCCAGATATTCGGTGAGTTGAGTGGCCACCACATTTTCTAAGGCTTTGGAGAGGGGGGAAGGATGGAGATTGGATGATAGTTGCTGGGGGTGGACCTGTCACCCCCTTTGTGAATAGGTGTGACTATAGCTGTTTTCCATGCTGTGGGGAATTGCTCCAGACAGAGACATCAGTTTAGCAGGCCAGTGAGTGGGACCAGGACATCATCCAGGACCAGCTGGAGTAGTTTTGGATCCAAGGAGTCATTGCTAGGACTGTTGCTGTAAACAGGAGAGGTCTGGCTTCCTGGACCAATACTTTGCATAGATAGAACCAGGGGCATTGAAGAACTGGGGGCGGTGGGTCAGGGGTAGGGTTGAAAAAGTTATTAGGGAGGACAGGGCTAAGATCTGTAAAGGAGGTGTTAAGGTAGTTGGCAATGTCAGTAGGGTCAGTAAAGGTGGAGCCATCAACCGTAAGCTGGGATGGGGAGGAGCATAATTTCCCATTTATCTCTTTTATATTGTCCCAGAAGTTCCGGGCACATGCCCATGAGGAGGTGAGGGTGGCCTGGTAGCGGTCTGCCTTGGCTTCATGGATGGCCCACGTGCACCTGCTACATGCAGCATTGTATACCTGTCTGTCAGCTGTTCGGCCAGTCTCGGTGGCTAGGTGCTAGAGGTTATCCATATCCCTGATCATTTGGAGTAGGGCAGGGGTGACCCAAGGTGCATTAGACCCTATCCAAATTACGGCTCACAGATGTGGAACCCATACAAAAGGGAGGCTATAGATTTGGTGAAGAGGGTGCAGAGAAAGGCCTCAAAGATGGCACCAAGAACAAACTAAATGAACTTAGATTTTGTTCTCTGGAAAAGATGAGAATGTGGGGAGAGTTTCTGCAGATGTATAAAATTATTAATGATACAGAACTTTGTAATTAAATTAACTTAAAATGTCATCATATGTGATTAAGTCTTAGATCTAATAACTAACTGGTCAAACTTGATACAAATGCTGGAAAGAGTAGAAGTGGCACATTTATGCAGATGGTGGGTAGACTGTGGAACACCCTGCTAAAGGACATAGTGGAATCATATACATTACAGGACTTCAAGAATAAATTGGATTGACATTTTATAAGTGAAAGGGAGGGAAGTTGGACCCACAAAACAGTGGGAGACAGGCTAGATGGGCAGAATGCCTTATCCTGTCTTATCACTCAGTATAAGATTCAGTATACTTACAGTGGTGATCGAAGAAATGTTTTCCTCTACTAAGGTATGATGCAGTAATCATGGTATGGGAAGTGGTAGAGGTACTGCTGGTGATGCTCGCTAGTGGTATGGTAGCTGTGGTAGGTAGAATGTGGCATGCAGTATGCTGCATGTCAGATTGAGCAGTATGCATCATTTGTAACTTTATTTAATGTAATGACTTTTCATCAGGTAAAATCTTCCAGGTGGTGCTGTTCCATGTATGATGCACCTACTACTCTGCAATTGTCTGCCTGGTGTCTCCTTTGTACATATTACAATTCTGCTGGGGCTTACATTGATATACCAATCGAGGTGCAGAGGTGTTTTGTTTCATCTCTATGTTTACTGGTTGCAATTGTTTATCACCCGCTGGCAGTAGCTAGCAAGTTCTATTATTCACACATGTGAATAATAAACCGTGAATAACAGCGTTTACTCATGCCAACCTATCCAATGACAACTGAGCAGTTCCATGGCTGCCTTCCCTCTCACCGTCAACTCACTTGCACTGCAACTGGAAAATGATATTTCTGCATGACCCATGGCATTGAGTAATTATTTGTTGTAATGTGATTTTTAAGGTTTTTCTTTTAAACATAACAATTTTCTAAAGTTTGTTGTCTGTGTATGCCTTGTAGCTATCTAGGGAGATTAGCATGGTAGGTAGCTAGGTCTGTATCTCCCGCCATTGTGTTACCAGCATTTAATTGTCTCCTGTTTTCTATGTGGATGGGCTGAACAGTTGTGAAAACATGGTGGTGGCAGATCTCACTTACCAAGGGAGCCATGTTTTTGTTTTATATTCTTTCCGTTTCCTTTTTTGTCATTCTTTCAAAATACATTCTTTGCACTGTGCTATCTGGTTGATCTTGCTTCTTGTTTTGTGCAGGAATACCAAGTAGCAACCAGCAATGGATTCCTGCTTTGACCCGGCAGCAGTAGGCTGTCTGGTAATGGGAGTGGGAAGGGAGGGTGGTATTGGAGACCACTTTTCCATTGTTCATGAGATCAGAGGGAATTGTACACCGGAATTTAACCAGTAAATATAAAAAATAAAACATGGACAAGTCTGGAAAATTAGGAATTTATGCATACCCTCAGTGTGCGATGCTAAGATAAACCCATCGGGCATATGGGGCATCACACACCTTGGGTGTGCATAAAATCCTCATTAACCAATATGTATACATCTATATATATATATATATATATATATATAGATTCATGGTAAAAAAAACTCGTTAGTGCATCAGTTAGGGTTGTTTCACACTGACAAAGTGAGAAATTAAGCTGTTGGTTGAAAACCTAACTCTAATTCACCCCCAGCACCACACACACACACACACACACACACACATGCAAGTATGGGGAAGGACCAAGTCAACACAGCCAATGACAGACATCCAGCAGCAGGTGACAGAAATAACAAACAATTGTCTAAATGTACTACGAGACATCCCCACCCACCTGACCAGGTACTGCATGCTCAGTGGAGCTCAACAGCAAAACTGAGGCCATGTACCTAGCATACATCCCTGATTGCAGCTGCATACAGCGTACCACACTTAATAGTTGCATGGCCTTACCTACGATGCCCCACCACATCACAACTGGTACTGCCGTTAGTCAATATAAATGCTAAAGGTGCATGATCACAGTTGTAGAAAGGTTTTAACACTAGTGAGTATACATTAATTAAGAGAAGTACATAAATTAACTACAAGACACTAGCATGCTCAGATAAAAGTAGTGTTACATTTAGTATGTGATTTTCATAGTAGTACATTTACTGCAACTGTTTACTGAAGATAGAGAGGCTGATGTAAACGTATGGAAAAGCATTGCCTGTTCAATGCTGTGAAATTCATACTGCCAGTATCAGATGCATTCTTACTGATGAAGCTGTACTGCTAATGTACATACATAGACCTTCAGTGTGTTTCAATACTAAAGATGCAGTAAGTATTATTTGTAAGAAACAGTGTAATTGCATGGATCAGGCCAAGCAACTTCTAAATATCATAGGACTACTGAGCCAACAATGACGTACCTGTATCGGAGATGTCTATAGGATAGATTTTCCTGTAGGCACTTCCTCAGTATGTTGTGCCTGATAAAGACAATCTCATTGCATCTGTGATGACTAACTTATTCAAATAGTGATACATTTACTATTGCTGCAATGAGTGATCTATGCTACTTATGGACACAGCGTAATTTTTTTAACAGTTGTTTCATACTCAGGCTGTATACCTAGTGTTTGGGTTTGCCACACTTCTGTCACTGATGCTATCAAAGTGATAACTATGTTAATTGTGGTACAACAGCAATCAAGTAGGTATAGTGTAGATATAAACAGAATGTCTTTTAGTATTGATTTAACCTCGCAATGGGATAAGTGTACTAGGGACGGAAAGGGTTATTCTCTATCACTGACTCTGTCAGTTATAATCACACTAAGGTTTCAATGACTGTAATGATCAAGTTACACTGTTCATCTTCATGAGTTCATATTCACAGCCATTCTCCAGTAAGTAGACAGAGTATGGTGTAACTGGGTGTGACACTGTGTTGCAAAACTCCTGCAGTGCCTAGCAGAGGGAGAGTATCTAGTCATAAAGACAATTAAGCAATAAGGCATGACCAACAGTTATGTTAAATGATCTGTTAATCACCATGTAGGGGTTTAATGTGGAATGAGGCATAGCTGAGTGCCACATGTCGCTAGACAGTGATAAACTGACCATTAACATAACACCTGGGAGTGGCTTATTGCTATCATAATAAAACTGTTTTTTTAAACAACATTAAAGCATGTTCATCATATGGTTAGGCTCTACATGTCTGTTAATAAAAACTAAACATAAGGCTGTTACAATGTTTACAGTCAATTAGATAGCTGCATTTCTCAAACCCTTGTTATAATCAGAGATATTATACCTGTACAACTCCTTGGTTTTGCTCAACTCTGTTGCTCAGGTGGCCCATCACATATGGTGTTGTCTGGTGTGGGGCATCGGTAGGTAAGGCCATGCAACTACTAAGTGTGGTATATTGTGTGCAGCTGCAATTAGGGATGAGTACGTTTGGTGTACATGGCCTTAGTTTTGCTGTTGATCTCCACTGAGCATGCAGTACCTGGTCAGGTGGGTGGGGATGTCTCATAGTACATTTAGACAATTGTTTGTTATTTCTGTCACCTGCTGCTGGATGTCTGTCATTGGCTGTGTTGACTTGGTCCTCCCCCATACTTGCATGTGTGTGCCTGTGTGTGTGTGTGGTGTTGGGGGGTGAATTCGGAGTTAGGGTTTTCAACCCTAACAGTGAATTTCCTCACTTTTGTCACTGTGGAACAACCCTAACTGATGCATTAAATGGAGTTTTTTGCCATGAATATCCTGTCTTTTTCAGAAGTATTACTCACTATAGTACATGATTTATTGTTCTAAGAATACTGCACATACATACCAAAAATGTTTCAATATCAGGAATATTTCAAGTCTTGTAGTACTATTTTCTATTATTTACAGTAACAGTACTTCACTGTCAATCATATTGTTTTTATATAACTCTATTCATTGTAAGTTTTCACTGTTATTCCATTTTGTATTTTTTATGTTACAGTGTCTTACTCTTTTTCTTTGTGCATTCAATGTAAGTACTCTTCAGACACATGATGAATGTAGCAATGTATGGGATGAATATTTAAAGTATACCAGGTATCACACAACCCTTGGCACACCAGAAGTTGCTTGTGCAGTGGTGTGTCGTGGTTACATTCGACATAACTGCCCTATGGTGTAGTATTTTGAATATCACAGCCTTGGTACCCTAACTGTGCATGTTGTAGTACTACTGCTACAACACAACTGTCCAGAGTGTGTCATGCAGAACCGCTAGTGGAATTGTCATTGCACCATGCAGTGCTTCTCACATATTCAGAATGTGACATCCAAACAGGTTCATTATCTCTACAAGACACACAAAGAAACATTTGACTCTTATTACAGCCCAATTTGCATGTGACTACCATACACAATTACCATTCTCTCAGAAGTAGTGGGAGGTGCCCTCACAGTCAGCAGTCATAAAGAACAACACTGCATGCACCCCAGTCAGACAGATTCATTAACACCCACCAAAAGATGCAATATTACAAATAGTTCAGTGTATTGTTCTGACTCAATAACACACATCATTAAATGCACTACCCAGAACTGCAATACCCCTCCTGGTGTAATGTGGTGCAGTGAGCCCAATTGCAGTCATCATTAACACATTACTACAAAGTAAAATATTGTTTATGATACACAGAGCCAGTTCATGATTGATCAAGAACATCTGAACCTCATAAAAAAAACCTAAAACCCTGATGGTGAATCATACACTAGAGTACACCTGATAGTAAATCCTAGCACCATTATTTACTGTATGACACTTAACAGATGGCTGTAGTGCAGCCTGCTTCCACCATGCCACTGAGAAACTAACAGTCAGTATACTTGAACAACCATTGTTTATCAACATCAACCAATGGTATGCAGCCCATGCCCTGCTACTCACCACAAGATATGTAAAGAAAAAGATGTACATAACTAAAAGAGTATATGGCATGAGATGGATACCATTAGTTCATCTTGTGAACAAATGGATATGTTACCATAGTAACTTGTCATTTGATAGACATTGGGGTTACAACCAACTGAGGTGTGGTGGCACCAATCATGTGAAGAGGGGTGAGAGGCTTGTGGACTGAGTAGATGACTTTGGTGTGAGTACACAAAACACCACTGTGTAACACCATTTAATTACATACTAATCAATACAATCACACAGTGATTGTTGTGGTGCACCACCACGGAAATGTCACTGTTGTACTAGCGGGGACATACTCATCTTCATCATGACCCACATACACACATACTGTAGCACTAGGTCTATGAAACAACAGCAGTGTGCCACAAATAGTGTATGGTACCATTGTCACACATCTCAGTAACTTCTATGGAGAATCACAAGTGTAACACCACAATAGTGTGGTATGATCTTTCAGCAAATGATAAAATAACAGTTGTGTAAATCTTTTTTGCAAGTATTGGAAATAAACATCCCCAGTACACAATAACACAGCAAACACAAGAGAGTATAAATTAACAATTTATGTTTACTATAAAAATATGAAAGATTTTTAAAACCAAAGGCAAACAAAAATATATTTCTTTTATAAAACCATACAAAATATATATTTACAAATATTATAGAAAAGAAATAATAAAATAAACTTGTAAACTGTGTATTGTTTTCATACACAAATAAATATTTTATGAAAATAAAGTGTCTTTTTACATAAATAAAAAAATAAAAAAGAATTCAATAGTAAAAGTCATTTTTTAACAACAAAAAAGTCTTTGGCCAAGACTTGCGAGAGGTGTGTGCACTGCTTGAGGCAATCCAAGGTGGAAACTGGATTCGATATGGAGGCGCAAAGGAAATGGAAGCTGTTGCACCCTCCAGAGGAGATACCGGACTACTGTGAAGGGTGGTCAGTTCGGCCCAGGGGAAGCTGTGGGAACAGGTGGTGCTGGTGGAGGTGAAGCACTGGTACTGGCCACACTGCCGTCAGCTGCTGCTACGACAGGCTCGAGCACGAGGTTGACAGTCCGCTGTTGCGCCCCCAAGAAGGACAGCATTTTATGCTGTCCTTCAAGGAGTGCAACATTATCTTTCCTGAGACTGGCAACCTCGCACTCGAGCCGTCGATAGCAACGGCAGTGGCTAGTACATCTTCTTAATCGCCAGGGCCCTACAAAGAGTCAAAATAAATAAATCAATACACACGACTAAGAAAACAGTTATAACTTTCAGTTATTCAACTTTAAAGATTTACTAGCTATTGCAGTATCATTAATGCATTAATTTGGCACTTATGATAATATTTAGAAGTCAGATACAAAAAATATATTGTTGTCTTGTTTGTTTGTCTATTATACTTTATTAACTATATTATCTAATGAGCTGGCAGCATCAAAAAACTTGTACTAACATGTGGTTTCCCATGCTATTCTTCTATTTTATTGACTGGACATAAATATTCAGTATGTATATACTTTTGCATAATCAACAGTACAGTACCATACAGTTAAAATAGATCCTCATCATGTGTGAGAATTTTAACTTCACCATGTCTGCCTATAATGTGTAGTCATCTCTGCAATAGAAAACAAAACTACCTTCCCACGAACACTATCATAAGATACTTTTATGTGTACATCATCATGATCACTTTCAGGATTGTTTGAAAAGAAACAGCTTTTGAGTCCTATTTCAGCCCCTCGACACACATTAATGTTTTAAATAATTAAGTTACTGATATTACATTCATTCAGCAAAACACCATTAGCAAGCTGTCATTTAGAATAATCATAGACTTACATTCTGGGAATTGCCCACAACAGGAAATCTCAAACAATTCTGTCTTGCAGAACACACCCTATGTCCACTCAGTAACCATATATTTGCATATCAACAGCGAAAATGTACTCAACAAACATGCCAGAGATCTTGAACTACATGAAGAAGATAAATAACAGTTTGCAGCTCGCATAACTACAAGAAATTCAGATGACTAACCTAAAACTGAAACTAGAGTATGGTAAAATCTAGGCAAAATAAGCAGATTTAATTCATTAGTGCAGTGTTGATGCCCGTAATGTGCTGATCACTGTGCTGTTGCACGGACATGGTAAGAAAGTGTTCAAGACAATGTGGCACAGCAGTAATAAGCTTTTAAATGTACTATCTCACATTATGAAACAAACAGTTGTCAATGCCGATTGCTGCTTTGCTATCATTGGCATTGATAGTGTAAGAAGTCATAAAGTTTTGAACTGATGCCAACCCACCCCACCCTGGAGAGAGTGACAGGGCATTAGCGTGTCCCTCTGGCTGTTAGATATTGCAGGGCAGGAAAACATGTCGGTCACAGTGTGATAAAAACAGCTGTACAGTACATTAGGAGTGAAAAATGACAGTGTTCAAAATTGGTATATAAATAGACAAAATTTTTAAACCTACTACAGTGCATGGAAATATCCAATACATGCTTGCGAAGATGGAATGTAATGCTCGTCCGACACCAAATTTTTTACATAGGCATATTAGCACCTTTGCTCACATACAGTGTCAGTGTTATTTACTCACACTGTATGAAGAAGTGATTTCACACAGCACCCACGCCACCATACAGTGAAAGCACGAAAACACAGTTTGGACAGTATGGGTGGACATTCAAAGTGTGCCACTCTGTGGCACAAGGCCGTGCGGTGTTGGAAAATTTGGCGATGCAATGTGTCTGGGGCAATATTCAACAGAGTTTCGCTATTCAACAACTCCTTTGAATAGTACCCCCCAGTCACAACCAGTGTATGCTGTAGTGGAACTTGCACCACTGCAAGTTGTCAGACTACTGCATTCAACATGTGGTGGCACACTTCCATTGTGCCATATACAAATGCTATATTCATAGGGTGACATGCAAACAGGCCCATAATCTACCCATTATACAGTTTACCAACATTTCCTCACTTCATGATCACCTTGAAAATCATGATGTCACAGTGCACTGAAGATCATCACACTGCACTGTAGAGGTAACTATGAGGTTGGGAAGGGTGAAGAGAGACATGCTGCACAGCAATCGAGTTCAACTGGGAAGAGGGGGCATCAAGACTACGAGGGACATTTTTAACTTTAACAGTGGGAAAAAAAGCAAAAGCATCATTGGACACTTTTTGTGTTCCAGACCATTTAGCTAACTGGGATGTCCTCCCAGCATGGTGCCTGTTTTTTTGGGTTGGGTATCAGTAGTCACCCTTGTCAGCTCACAGCACAAGTAAGGTCAATAATGGCAACAGGGATTTGCCCCCCCCAGCAAACAAACACAGTGGTAGTAGGTCGCTAGCCAAGGGGTATTGTGCACACCCCTCACAATTCAACATTTGGAGTGAGTATGCCAACAGGGAGTGGGCTCCCCCTATCATCACAGTAAAACAGCAAGGTGTGGTTACCAACAGGGGGATTGAGCACCACCAATGTTGACAACCGTAGGCTACTTGCCAAGCATGCACATAATAGCAGCAAGCGCACAACCAAATGGTGTGCTGTGTATGATAAGCTTTGCTCAGATTGAAGACTGTGCTTACATATGCAGGGTGATTGGGTAATCCGGTACACACCTACTCATGTGTAACCTGCATTCACCCAAGAGCATCATGCCCCCAAATCAGCACTCTCCTCACATGTTGCTGTGAAGCTGCAGCAAGGCAATATAAAAAAAAGGTTTACACTCCCATAAAATAACATAATTAATTACACAACTGTTCAACTGAGACACAATAATAACATACATTCTGAGTTCACAGTACTGTGGGACTACATCTTGCTTGGAAACATTTTGAGATTTCACTTACGTGGTGGGCTGGCGCCAGCCTCCTGCTTCACCTCCACTGGTTACGCATGCTCAGCTTCCCCGGGCTCTATAGAAGCAAACAAGTGAAAAAATGATCACATAAATAGATGAAATATCAAGCTTCAAGTCTTTTCTTTAAAACGTTCATTACTAATACTGCATCATTGTGTTCCAGCTAACATATGAACACATGTCTCTTTACTAAAACAGCTCTCTGTTTAGTGGATTTATGTTCTTAAGTCACTATTACATGCATACAGCAACTCTTCTCATCTGCAGAGAGATCAAGCACCTTACAAGAAGAGTATGAAAAATACAAACATTATTACTAATAAATGTGACACAACATAATTTTCATTTATGTAGTGCATTTGTCACACCATGAGTGTACAATACTGTAGATCTGTATACTTATTCATTGATATCCATCCCATTGACTGTTACTGTGCCAGGAACAACATAACATGTTACTTGCCACTGCCGTAGTTACAGTAAGTAACCCTTATACATCAAACCATGTACAGCACATTACTGTGGCCACAGCCCAAAGGCACACAAAATTGAAATAATGAAACCCTGTGTCTGTGTTCTTCCAAGAGAAATGTCCATCCAAGCCTGAACAGACTTAATATAAAAAATCTAATTTTTTCTGGTGCTTCCCTAACAATGTTTGTCCAATTACATTTTCACAGAAAGAAAACACAGAAATCTATTATTGCTAGTATACAGTGCACAACAAGCAGTGCCTACCCATTGATGCCAATACTAAAAATACTGTGCTAATGCATATTTCTTTCTGTAAAACATCCTAACAACCTTATGTGTATCTTTAATTAACATACATATAGACATAACCATATGATGACCTGCTTTTTAAGCAGTTTGGCAAAATGTGTAATTATAATAGCAAGAACGCAGACATATGTATCATGTTACTGTTCAGTTAATCACCCTCTACCTGAATATGGCAGTTGTTTGTGTGTTATTCAACATATTACCCTTACAGGGCTATTAACACAGCATTAAAATAACCCTAGTTAATGTCTTAGGCCTTAATAAAACCAAGGCTGTCACCATTCCCAGATTTATGCTCAAGTACAAACATTGGCAAAGACTTACATTATTCATTTATTAACACACATGTAGACAGTCTCTATACTGTCCATTTACATATATTTTAATTATAGAAATGAAACATTGTCAGCAGATATACAAATGATCAGTTAATAACCATCTAGGGGCATGTGGTACTCAGCAACACATAATTATACACCACACTACTGAATATCAGTGAGATACCATCAACATTCCAATTGCTAATGAATGATTCATTAAACATGAAACTCCACCACCAAAAGTAGCAGATGACAACAGATCCCCACCCCCCAGCAGACTACATGGACTGACAAGTAGTTCTATGGACATACATCCATTGTCACATACATGAAAAATGGTATCACACTCATATGTTAGTATACATGACACATATTTTCATGTATCAAATGACATCTTTCCATTTTTTTTGATAATATGTGCTACATCAGCATACGTTTACAGTCTGCTATAATAGACAGACATCTGTCCCACTGGTATCAGTAAACACAAGCAGACAATCAGGTGTGCTGAAGTACTAATTATCACACATCAATCTTCAAAGCATAACAGCAGTTATTATTTTCACTGCCAACCACTGTATTACACTTAAATAATACACTTAGGAGGTTACTGTAATTGGTGTATTGTTTCAAAGTACACCACACATCAGAAGTCCAGCTACCTGGCAACAGCTATATCCATGTTATTCAGACTGTTAGTCATACACTTCACTG
Organism: Neoceratodus forsteri; assembly: GCA_016271365.2. Taxonomy (NCBI): domain Eukaryota; kingdom Metazoa; phylum Chordata; order Ceratodontiformes; family Ceratodontidae; genus Neoceratodus; species Neoceratodus forsteri. The sequence continues at coordinate 70,810,208 of CM028133.1, forward strand.
TTGCAAGACACTCCAGTAGGCAATGTAATATTTATCTATCATATCATCATGCAGCTTGTTGTGCAATGGAAAAGGAAGCAGATATATGAAGATAAACATCGCTGCATTAAAGAAATACAGATTCTGTTCCAACAAGGATGTGATAGCTAATCACACTGCAGAGACACATACTCATTCTTAACTGGTGTTTCTTGGCAGATGACAGACTGGCTCTTTCTTTCTTGTACCGAATGATTTCAAACAATGTTTTCAACCCACTCAACAACTACAAAGAATACATACATGATTCAAATAATACTTAGTCAGTAAAGACATTTAAAAAATACCACTTAACTGCAGCTCACATTACATTATTTCCTGATACAGACCAATGACATACTACAATTATTTATATCGAGACTCTTACCATCGGACTCAATGATAATGACACTTTCTGTGTCAGCCCGATTACCCTCCACAGCTTCACACTGTGCCGGTACTACCTCGTGGGAAGCCGTGGGAGACCTCCATTGTTCTGTCATGAAACAGAAACAAAAGCATATGTAAGTGGTTGATGTGAATAACATAAAATATTTCAAATACTTGCTACACTAGTAAAACATGCATTACATAGATAACATTGCTTCTCATTATACATACCACAAGCATTGTGGCCACATATTACAATAACAATTACAATTGATCTAAAATATAATGTTTCAAGACCACTACAGCAGTGCTCTAAATGAAGATTGGTGGTTTCTACACAACCATGTCACTGTTATTTAATTTATCTGTCCCCAATACTTTTGCACATCGAGCATGTATCTTTGCAGTGAAACTGTAAAAACACATTTTACCCAAGTCCTGAACAATGACAGCTGCACTGTTCATAAAGAAGTGTGAAAACATTTCAGTAGTGGTAATCTGTACTGAAAACATTACAAAGTACTGAACTTAGAACCCTGCATAGAAACTGCGCAATGTTCACTCATAAGAGATATGCAGAAAACTACAAAAATAAGTATCTATCCCATTATACAGATAATCAACATTTCCTCAGTTCATGGTTAGTTTTGAAAAGAGCAAACGTGTTCCTGTTCCAGCAAAGCTCATCATGCTGAAATTCAGATGTAACTATGGCATGGGGGGTAATTCCTGGGAAGATACAAGGGAAGGTGGACTGCTAAGGACAACAAGAGAGGGTACCACTGCTGTCTGTCCCAGTCTGGAGGAATCAGAATCACCTTGCAGGGTTGACACCTGATTTTGAGTAGCACCTTGAACAGGAGAGGGAAGGGGGAAAAGCATACAGGAACTTCCCTTCCTAATTGAGAACCGGGGCATCCAGGGGGACTGAGCCCAACACTGGGGGTCTGCAGCAAAAAAGTGTAAGTTGGTGATTGCTGGGGCTGCAAAAAGATCTATCTGTGGTGTGCCCCATCTGGAGAAGATCACCTGCAAAACCAGAGATCCAGTGACCATTCGTGTTGGCCTGAGATATCCTTCTGAGAGCATCTGCAGGACATTGTCCTTGCCTGGGAGGTGTACTGCTGTAAGAGGTGTTCAGGAATAGAGCAGAGACCACAACTTCATTGCTTCTGTGCACAAGGCTGTACACTGAGTGCCCCCTTGCTTATTGATATACCACATTGTGGTGGTATTGTCTGTCCTGATTTGAACAAACAACTTTGTTCTGAACAGACTTGGAAAAAGTTTGAAGTACTAGAAACACTGCTCTGAGTTGCAACACATTGATATGAAGCAGAGAAGGAGAGGCAGAAAGGGTACAAGCAGGCCTGCTTGCACTCCTCAGCCTAAACCCTCAGCCAAACAGGCACTCTGATGGGTTTTCCAGGGCTGATTCTACACCACCTGTAGGTGGCAGGCTGGCTTACTTTGTGCACAACTGGAAGTCTTTAACATTTCAAGACTGATGTAAGCAGAGATTTCTAAGGGAGACCAGGAACCCTTAGGTGGTCAGGTCTCTCATGTGGCTCCCTACCCCAAGAGAGAGCCATGTAGTGTAAGGATTAAGAGGAGATTGAGTGACAAAAGGAACTCCCTGTCTTACATTGTCCTGATCCTGCCACCACTGCAAAGCCTGGATCAGGGTTCAGTCACTGGTATCAGTTTGCTGAGAGTCCCTTTTTCAGACCAAAAGGTTCTTCAAGTGGAACTGAATGTGTCCTCATCTGAAATCTGCCCCTGCACCCACTGCTGTAGAAGTAGCCATGTGCCCCAGCACCTGCAGAAAATGCTTTGCTGGTCAAGACACCTGTAGGGTGAATGAAGAGGCCAGTGTGATAAGGGTCCTTGCCCTGTCCAGGGGAAGTAAGGCTCTTGCCTTTTCTGTATCTACCTCTGCTTCTATGAAGGTGAGGAGCTGAACAGGCTCTAGAACTGACTTTTAAAGATTCAGAAGGAAACCTAGAGAGGTGAGCATTTGCTGAGTTATCTGTAGGTGTAACTTGACTTGGTCTGGGGACTAGCCTACTATGACCCAGTGATCTAGGTATGGCAAGATGGCAATCATTTGCCTTCTTAGGGAAGCAACTACTACTGCCAGGCATTTTGTGAACACCCTTGGAGCAGAGGATAGGCCAAAGGGCATTGCTCTGAATTGGTAATGTCCTGAGGGCAGGTCAAACCTGAGCTATTTTCGATGGGACCTTCTGATGAGAATATGTAAATAGGCACTCTGTACTGTGTGTGGGTGGGGGCACGTAAGACAGTGGAATCAACAGGGCATTGGCCACCTCCCACCAGGTATATGATAACTTGCCATGCTGAGGTAGGCACCCACTGTAGCATGTGGATTTTTGTGTGTGGGGTCCACCGCACCATTGTCTACATAGTGTGTGGTTGGTGGCGCAGCATGCAGTATTGATACATACGTGTCTATGTGTCTGTGTCTGTGTGTGTGTGCAGGAGAGAGGACACATCAGCAGTCAATACAGTATTACTGCTCATTGAAACATACTTCCACCTTTTAACTGTACGCCAATGCATTTTGAATTTGTGATAGACAGCTGCAGCACACATTGGAAAACTGCAAACACACCTGCAAACACAGTACCTGAATTGGAACAGGTCTGGAACAACTCTGAAGTGTCATATGATGGCACTATGTTTGTTGCACATGTGTGCAAACTAACTTTTAATACATACACAGTATTACAGTGTTACAACTTTCATACCACTACATTACAGTAAATAAACAGTAACATATTGTTTTCTACCAACATACTATGATAGGAACTGCATATATGGATGGATGTACTATTTCTGGTACGGCTATGTCACTAAGCTATGCCTTGTGACTCAACAACACCCCAGTTAATAAACTCAAAAATTTATCTACATGTTTTCATAGTACATCTTACATATAGTATTAAGTATTATGCTGTCTGCCATAATTGTAACAAATTCTGAATGAGTGCACATCCATTATTAAAGTTCTGCTGATTTACTTCACGGTGGTAAGACGCTCCCCACATAATGACACGCAACGGCTTTATTATAAACTCATCATGAGGTAGGTACCAGCACGTGTCATTGTCTGGTATCCTCATGCTGTTTTAAAACAAAAACGCTTGGTGCAACAGTTTCACTTCTGGCTTCAGGCTGCACAATTGTTTTGTTTTTGACTTTTCAAACAACGCGGGGAAGCAATTTAATACACCCTCCACATCAGAATCCAGCTTCCTGTTGGTACTCTGAAATTACTCTGGCATTCCCCCTGGCTTGGAGCCTCAAGCAGTGCAATTTTGCCTCTCGCAAGGTCCACTGCCTCTTTTTTTTGTTCATTATTCAGTTCTGAAATACAAACAGAGATAAAACATCCACATTACTATCACTAACAATATCAATGATTTGTTCAACTAATTCCATGTAGTACTTATGAAATTAAAGAGCACATCTGTTTCAGCATGGCAGAAAACATCTCACTAGCATTATACGCAGTCCCAAGGGGATTTGGCACCCTCAGCGCTGACAACATCTGCTGCTGCTACGCTGTGGTGTCCTGCCAGCATGCCACCCAGTACTCTCGGGGGATACTGCACCCAACATCAGATTGCCCACGCCATCATCTATGCATGTCTACTACACTGAGGTGGTCACACAGCGTGAGCTTTACAACTCCTCTTTGTGGTCTTGCACCACAGCTACTGAGCTGTTGCACACCACCCTCACCTATACAGTGTAATACAGAGTCCATCACATAGTATGCATCCATGTGTGTGTGTGCAGGTAGGTATGGACTTGAACATGTGATATCCTACCACTCTATCCATCAAACCAACTACAGCCTTCAACCATACACTTACAGCATTGTAAAGTGATGTAAAACACAGCTGAACCACACATTGCAGAATCGTGTATGCACTTGGAAATACACTGAATAAATTTGAAGAGGGATTTCTTTCGAACCTGATGAAAGTTAAACAATATCATAATTGTACTGTACATTCATGCTAGCACACATACAAATAACTCCACATATGTGTTCCATTCAACATAGCTCTATTTCCAGACATAACACTTAAGAAACCTATACATAAAACTGCGCCACTGTGTTTCACTGTTGTTGCACCCATACCATCCTGTTACAAGTACAATACTGTAAGACCACAGTGAATGTTACATTCACTTAACAGACTCAAACTATATAAAAATGTGAACACATAACAACATCATACAATTGTGTACTAACAGCAACATGGTATGATTGCTATTGTTGTCTTCCACTATTGTTGTACAGCATCCTCCAATATGAATATTCCAAACCCATATATGTCCCATATGTAACTGATGCATACAGTTGATCTCTTTTTTGACCACATTTATATGGTTCTGAGAAGAACCTTTGTGTATACTGTAATATTTCCTCAAACAGTCTGACAATCTTAACTTTGAGGATTCCATCTCGAAGGTCTCCCAGGAAATGGCAATTGCCAGCATGCAAGAAATGTACACCGTGTGGTAGGAATAGCAAATCATTATAGTACTTTATTTCTGGGTGACGTATAGTATACATTCCATGCATTCGTAGAAAAGCAGTTATTTGTACATTTACTTTTCTGCGAGCTCTGTCAATCAGATACATATGATGTTCTGCTTGCCAGACCCTACGCTCTGTAATATCTGAAAATGTGATAATACAGGCAAGCAACATACTCATGATAGAAGCAAGGTCCAATTTTGCTTCTGTAACTAAATCTACCTAGTGTTTTGTTGCCCAAATCATTGCCTCCAAGATGTATTATCGGTATGTCAGGAGGAGAGTGAGTTCTCAAAAGTTCAGTGCATGGTTGGCATGTCTTCATCTCATGCCACTCACCACCAAACCATCTTACAGCAATCTGGGAGCTGCAGGTCCCTCCCAAAGTTACTAGGAACAGCAAACTCCAGCTGCTCATCTCACAAAACTTGCTTCCAACTATCCACAAGGTCCTTTTGCAATTTTTTGCCATTCTAAGTTTTAACACTCAGAAGTGTCAGAGAGCTACGAAGAAAGTCAGTGTTCTCCTGCAGGACCAGGCGAGTACTGAAATAAAACTGATATTTTCCTCCTATTTCAAGCCAGCTTCATTGGGCTGAGACACAACACACAAATGAAAAACAAACATTGCCTACTGCTGTGGGTTCATTAACCAATCTAAGTGATGCAGTCACTATTACTAGACTTCTGTTCCAGCTTAAACTCTGCAAACATTGGAGAAGTGGAAAAATGCATCCTTTTCATAGGCAGATTTAAACAATTACAACAGCAGAAACATATCTGAGTGGTTCCATTTTCTCTTAGGCCTCCACATGCACCTTCCTGTCTCCCTCTATTTGCAGCTGTATCTGTGCAAGTTAGTACTAAAATGCTATCTGACTTTAAACTCTTTTCTCTAAATAATACAGCATGTTAGATAATAACAAGTAACATAATGAGATTCAGCATTGAAAAACGTTTTGATTAATAGTATTTACATTTTATCATTTTTTCATACTAGAAAAATGATTTTAAAATAGACTGTACTTACAGTTCTGAACCTGCTCTCTCATTAATAATTTCAAATGGCTCCTGTTGACTTTTCTTCAGTGTTGTCCGTCTTCGATTGGTTGTCTGACATGGCCTGACAAACTTAAATTACATTAGTAGAACCAGCAGTCAGTCAAACACACTGAAATCTGATTTGATAATGAATGTATTTGCCACTCCCAAGTGTTACATTTGCTTTACTGTCGAATGCACGAAAGTAAATTTGCCACACTTTCGAATGCACGAAAGTAAAATTTGCGAAAGTTTTGAACTTTGACATTATTTTTCACCATACTGTCAAATGCACGAAAGTACTTTTTGCGACACTTTCGTGCATTCGATAGTCATTTTCCAAAAGTGTCTATTTATTGCCACAATTTCAGGTTTTATGACAAAATAGCAAAATTTTCAATAATAAACACATTGGCCCAGATATTCAAACTGCGCCCAAAATGTGTGCAACAGCAGGAGCAAGCACAAGTTGAACAAGATACAAAGAACAGACACGATATTCAAACATGGAGCAAAACAAATCGCGCAAGCAGCCAACATCAGAATATCGCACAAACTGCGCCATAGTGCAACCAGGAAGGGGAAGCTGAGCAGAAAGGTTGTGCCATAGCGCAACGAGGCTAGCCCAGCTGAGCAGTCCAGAGGTGCCATAGCGCAAGCAGAGCCCCCCCCACCCCCAGCAGAGCAATGGAACTGCACAACCAGGGAGGCAGGCTGGGTCCCACCGCCAGCCATGCCACACATGGGCACAGGAACACACTGCAGAAGCAACAAGACACCTGCACACCCCAAGCACAGCATCACTGGGGGGTGGGCTGGATGATCCACTGACCCATGGGGACAAGCCACAAGCACAGCAGGGCCATGACGCCTGTAATAACCACTGGCAGCTGAGATCACCCACACAGGGGTTGACAATCACAGTGCACATCAGCCCCCTGATCACAGCACACCCCACCGTGACCCCAAGACACCACCCATGTTCAGTGACTGGTACTGCAGGAACACCCTGCATCCCCGCACATGTCAACCTCGTAGCAGAGAACCATACAAGCCAGACCCACCCTGTGCACCCAGCAGTGGGCGGCAGCAGATGGCAAGACCAACAGAAAGTCACTGCCACACTGGAGACACCTCCCCATGCACACACACACACACACCCAAGACCATACCACCCCAGATGGCATGCACACCACTGCAACTGAGCAACCATAGCCAGCTGCAAATCAGAGACCACCACAGTATTCATATCAAAATATATATATATTAAAAAAATGGAAAGTACAAAATGAACAACAACAAAACTATTTACAAGAGGGGGGTTAAGGTACAAGGTAAGGGTTGGGCAAGGGTAGGGATGAACAACTTGGAGAGGAGGGCAGGGTGGAGGGATGGGTGAAGGAAGGAAGCCGGCTCAAGGCCCAGAAGCAGGCTGGTCCTGCCTGGTGTCTTGCTTGACTGTGCCTCCTCCGTGAGCCCATGGTGCTGTATATCTTGGAGGATGTTCTGGTTCTCCAGGTACACCTGGGTCAGCTGGTGCAGTGCCTGCTCAATTCTGCAGAGCACATGAGGTCTAGGAAAAGGGAACACAGTCAATGGCTGTGACTGACCACAACCCTGAACACCACCCAACCTGCAAGCCATATAGCCCAATGTCCCACACCTGTGATGGTATGCACCCACCCACAGTGACCATGTGCACATGATAAGCCCACCCAGGCGGCACCAGCTATGTGTACCATCAGCATTGGCCACACACTGCCCCATGTCCATCACAGCACAAACAGGCTGTCATGACGTGGCAATGTGGTGCGATGCAGTTCCACAGCCATGTGCCCAGTGCATGCATGGACCACTCAGTGATGCACACAGATGTGCAGTGACACTGACAGTGATGAATGTCATCTGTCATGGCATGGTTGTGTTGTGCATGGCTGGTGGTCATGCTCACCTCCTCCAGCATGCAATAGCATCCATGATGTAATGATACTCACACTCCGCAAGCAGCTGTGGCTGCTGCTGCTGCTGTGGCCCACCCCTCACAGCACCACCGTCAGCTACTGGGGCCCTGCCATGGCCCTCCTCATCCCATGCCTGCATCCTCTCTGCCCGGCCTGTGGGAGACAAATGTTGAAAACATCAGTTTGACTCAGCAGACTGCCCCTGCCCCAGTGAGTGTGCCTGCCCACACAGCTTTTGGATCCATGCATCTCACACCTGCACACACTGCGACGGGCCACCATGGCGGCGACCATCACCCATGCTGGCCACCAAAACACACTCACACCCTCTACGGAGAAATACAGGTGCATAGATGGTACAATCTACCTGGCCTGGGCACTATGCCCCTCCTGGCATGTGATTGTAGTCTGTGTAGCGATCGGCTCCTCCTGCTGAGGTCACTGTACCTGTGCTGGCACTGCTCGGCAGACCAGCACTGCTCTGTGACCCCACCAGTTCACACACCTGCAGCCAGACCCGTTCAGCCATGGTGGAAAGGCTCACACAGTGTCTCATAGTGGGTCTCAAACTAAGGCCACCGTGTTGGCCAATTTCCACCGGCTTTCATTGGAGTGCCCTCCCGTTTGCCATTGTTGCAACTTTTACAGCAGGCAATATGGCTCGCAGGGCGGCAACCCCGGTGAAATCTTGTGCAATAGACCACCATAGGTCCCAATCGCTGTTCGTGACAGTGCTGTCGGTTCATAGCACTGTCACCAGACAGGCCACAGGGCCGCGTATGGCAGCCGCCGAATCCGCACTAGCAAAGCGTCGGACACCAGGTCAGGGGTCTATGACGCACGCCACGCGACAGTGCCATGACCACGATCCTGCACGACGTCGACCACCTGCGCCAATGCCACAGTGGACTATTACGCAGTAGTGCTATTGCCGCCATATGGTGCCCATTGCTGTAGCGCCCACTGGCACAATGGTGGCCATGTGGTTCGAATTGCCGATCGCGGCACAGCATGTCATCAGCGCCGCAGACACCCACGTAAGCTACAGGCGCGTAATGCAGTAACACACAGTCATACAGATTCGTTTCTGGCATTGGCTCAGCCAGTTCAACCATATTATGTGCCGCAATAGCGCCGATATTCAGCCGACACATGCAAAATCATCTGATCAGCCATTCACATGCGTGTATGCCGATTTGCATCTCATTACAGTTGCTCCACCCTAATTTGCATGCATTAAAGCAATGCAGATATCAAATATTGGCTGGCCAGATTCGGTTACTGCAGGTGAGAGGGTTGCATGTTGTGGGATGTTCTGGACAATGGCATGAGATAGCACTGTAGACTGCACAGTGACGGGTGCACTTCCACCCATACAGATCGCCATGACCGTAACAGAGCCAAGGTGAGGTGAGGATGATGGGTGAAGGAGGAGGGCCCAACTTCACCACGGCAGAGACAGGCCTCTTCCAGGCCTACCTGGAGGAGTCACTACTGGTGGATGGCGGTGCACCTCAGCCTGCGGCTGCATAGAAGGGGTAGCTCAGGTAGTGAACCCAATGAAGCTCCGCGCCCATGCAGGAATGCAAAAAGAAGATTGGGACACTTGTGAGGGTGAAGGAGAAGGTGGCAGCCCTCAGGGCGGCATGTGCTGGCACTGGTGGGGGCCAGCCAGTGGTGGTGGAGCTGACCCTGGCTGAGGACCTACTGGCTGCATCAATGCAGTGCAGTGCTATTGAGGGCATACCAGGAGGTGGATTCCAGACAGGTGGAAACCCATCACTGCATGCTATGACATGGTGGTGGTGTTGGGGGGGAAGGTTGTTCACATGCACTCACATGTCCTCTCTTTATGTTACAGATCCAGTTCATCTTCAGGGGATGGTGGTGGTGGGTCCAGGCAGTGAGGATGACCTGCTGGGCATGGAGGAGGGTCCATCCACCTCTGTCGCCAGCCAGCATGCACTGCACCAGCATGCACGCTGGGCTGCCAACTCTAGTGTCGGTGAGTCTGGGTGGGGTATTGGCCTGTGTCTCAGCAGTCTGGCATGCAAGCATGCCAGCACGCTGTGACTGTGGCTGTAGCACGTACTCTGCACCATTGATGATGCAAGGACTGCAATGGGCAGTGACATGTGTGTGTCCCAGAAGGACACTTACAGTGTCAGGCACATGCCCTGGCCTAGCTGGTTCTGAAGACAGCTAGCACAATGGCACAGTCCCAGGCTGTGCCTGTCACCACCGGTGGGCAGCACCAGTGGCTGTGCAGGTGTCTGGCACTGTTGCAGCCTCAGCAGTGGAATGAAGTGGTCCCTGGGATTCAGTGGTTGGAGGACAGCATCAGTCACCCACCAGGTCTGGGATGATGTCCAGCGGTGGCACATGCCCACCGCCCTTTGATATGCCCATTCCTGGTCCTGGTGAACAGCGCCCACCCTCAAGGGGTGTTGAGCATCAGGATCTTCCACACCCTGGGGGACAGGATGCTGTTGTGGCAGAGTACCCACTTGAAGAGCACATCCACCTGTTGCGGGAATCAGTACAGCAGCAAAGGCAGGTTGCAATGTCTGTGGAGGCACTGTGTGCGGCTGTGGAGTGGCACAGCAGGGAATGTGCTCTGGACCATGCAGAGATGGTCCACATGTGGATGGATGTGACCGCTGCCATTGACAGGCAGACCCAGGCATTGGTCACTGTCGTGGCTGCATTGGGCACACATGCAGGTGCTCCTGTACCACGCACCACACACAGTACGCTCTCCACTCCCCATTCCCGGCATCGTGCGATGCCAAGCCTGTCAATGCCGGGTTCTGCTGTGGGCATCCCAAGCACCCCTGGTGCAGGTATGTTTGGCATCCTACAGACCCCACTGCAGACAAGGTCGCGATTGCACAGTGGGACCCCTGGTGGTCCATTGGTGCCACCCCATGTGGCCCCTGCTCAGTCTGCCAGTGCTGTTGGGTCATGGTGGGGCCACCCATGCATCTGCGGTGGCTGTGGAATGGTGCAACATGACTGACCTGTCTCCCAGTGCGGGCCTGCTGGTGCTACCTGTATGTGCACTGTGTGCATGGTGGGTGCACTGTGGGTGCCCCCGCCCATCACGCCAACATACAGACCACCCGCACACCATAACGACTGCTGTCCACAGGTGTGTGTGCATGATGATGCCTGCATTGTACTCAGCACCAGCAGCAAGGGTGCTCAGCATCGACACGTGCTTGACAAGTACAGGTGGTGTGTGTCCTGTGGATCTGTGTGTTTGCTACATCTGTTCCTGCTCTGCTGTGCACCTGCCCATGTACTGCTTTGTGCCTAGTGTGTTTGTGTGTGTGTTCCATTTGACTGTTTGCCCTTCCCTGATGGTGTGTTGGTGTGCCTGGTCCCTTCAACCTCGCCATCAGGGTGTTAAATCCTCCAGTGTACCCACTCCCTGGAGGATAAATTGCTTAAATATCTAATTTGTCTCTCTGTCATACTTGACTATCATATTATCTAATAAGCTCACAACATAAAAAATGTATAGTTAGCTGTGGCTTATAGTGCTACTCTTAGATTTTCTTTCACTACTCAGAACTATTCTGTATATCATACTTTAGCATTATTTACACTATTATGCCATAGAGTGGAAATACATCCTCATCAAGTGTGAGAATGTTTACTTCACCATGTCTGCCTATAATGTGTAGTCATGTATTCAGTGAAATTAAAAGTACCTTGACAGTAGCAGTATTATAAAATTGCTTTCATGCGTACTCATCATGATAAGTTTAATGATACTTTTAAACTATACAGCTTTTGACCCGTGTTTCAAGAAGTCTCAGCACAGATCAGTACTTTTAATAAATAAGTCATTAATATAAGATGGATGCAAAACCATGCCAGATATCGAGTCAAGCTCAGCAGAGTTGTGCAGGCGCAACCCCAAAGCTGTGCCTGCAGAACTTTGAGAAAAAAAAGGATCAATTTCAGAGCTAACCACAAGTGAGCTGCTGCATTGTAGGACGCAATACAGAGCTGCCACCTGTGCGTGCTCCTCAACACCTGTCTCATACGCCTGAACTGTTTGTTCCCAAAATGTGTTACATTGCTTCTCTAAATGTTGAAAGAATAGGAAAACCGTGGAACACTTAATCTAATTTTACAATTAGAAGCCCACAACACTGTAAAAATGTTTGCATTTAAGTTCATAAAGTCCTCAATTTATTAAATTAATATATTTACAGTTCTGCACGAATGAATTTGCCTGACAAAAGTTGTTGAGGAACAGTGACAGTGTGTGTGTGTGTGTGTGTGTGGTGGGGGCAGTGTCTTTGAGACAGCTTGTCATTATGAGCCAATATCTCTCACTAAGTGACAGAAAAAATGGCAGTGACTTTAAATTTATTTAGATGTTTTAGCCAATGAGTAACCTGCATGGGCAGAGGGATACTTGAGTGGGTGAGAGGGTACTGGGGCTGATACTTTTATTTGCTGGGCATGTATTGAAAGTTAATGTACACCCTTGGAAGAGGCACTAGCCAATCAGATGCAGGAAACAAATACCCCATTTTCTAAGTGTAGTGAGACAACTTCCATAGTGTTATTTAGAAACGTACGATATTCATAGGGTGAACGCAAACAGTCCCAACATTACCTGCATTATTAGTTTTATCGACATTCCCTCAGTTCATGATCACCTTTACATTGTACAGGTAAGCATTAGGCTGGCAAGGCTGAAGACATACACACTGCACAGCTATTCACTTTTACGTGGGAAAACGGCTCATGAATACTATAAGGCACACTTTTAAACTTGTCTATTGAGAAAAAAACAAATTAAACATTATTGTACACTTTATGCAGTGCACAACATTTATGTAACTACAATATTCTCCTACCACCATGTTTGTGTTTTTGGGGTTGTTGGATATCTGCAGTGATCAATGCATTCCCACCCTTACAAGGTCACATCACACGTGAAGTAAGTTATGTAAACAGTGATTCGCCCACCCAACAACAAACAAAATAAAGTGGTGCTGTTGTGTTAGCAACCAAGCTCTCTTGTCACACCCTCAAACTATTTTTACATTAGCAGTGAGTATCCACTGGACAGTGCACTCTATCATACAGTAGGGCTGCAACGTGTAAATTCTCAACAGGAGCATTGATCACCACAGAACGTTGACAACCCTATGGTCACTTCTCAAGGATGCAGATAATATCAGCACAATAGATTTTCACTCACGCAGGTGGCTGGCGCCTGCTTCCTGCTTCACCTCCACATCGTTCCACAACAGCAGCTTCCCTCTATTAAAGGAAACAAGAAAAAATGATCACATTAATAGATGAAATATCAAGGTCAAACTGTTTTTGTTAAAAAACATCTATTTCTTCAATAACGTGTTTTTAAAAAACATTACTCACAAATATATTGTATCTCAGTGCAGAACAAGTAGTGCCTGACCATGGATCACAATACTTATAACATTGTCATAATGCATGGTTGAGACACATGAACATCCTAAAAACATTACATGTATGTTTAATTTACATACATGCATACCTAATAATATGACACTCTGTTCCTTTAATAGTTTAAAAATGTGAGTTATAATAAAAACAAGACAAACACGATGATAATGTCACTGTTCAGTCAATGACCCTCTAGCTGAATGTAGCAGCCATGGATGTGTTATTAACTATATGACTTCTACATGGGTATAAAAACACATTAACAAACATGTAGATATTCTATTATGCACATTAATAACTATTACAATAATAAAAATGAAACATTGCCATGACATATATAAATATTAACTAAATACAATCTAAGACATATCATTATTCGCGACCAGATAATTTAGCAGCACACCATTGAATTCCAACCGACACACCTACAACAGCATAACAACATTAGAATTTGTTATCTATTTAGCCATTGGCAGAGTGATCAGAGAAAGTTATGCACGGTCTGTTAATTACTTCTAGGGTGTAATGTGGCACTCCAGGCAGTGGCCGAAAGTGCTAGATGCCCCGAGGGTGATTAACTGACCATTAACATAACCCTAGGAGTGCCTTTATTGCTATTATAATAACAATGCTTTCTAAATAGTGTTTTACCTTGTTCAGCATATATGATTAGCTTTGTACATGTATGTAAATCAAAGATGAACATAGGGCTGATACATTCTGTATAACCAATCAGAAAGCTGTATTTCAGACCCTTCTTATAATACTCATTATGAACCGCGATCATAAAATGGACGATTCTGATTGGTTGAAGTGCTTTGAAGCCGTGATGATATCTAGGTACATCATCACGCCTTCAAAAAGTCTCCGCCACCAGGCCTCCTTACCCATAGCAAATCATTCCACGGCAATGGGCAGTCACACTTCAACCAGCTTTCACTCGTCGATGGAAATCGCAGTTTCAGCAGCAGCACTGAGATGTCACAAATGGGCGAAAGCACAGCAAGATAAATGAAAACAATGTCGTTGTTGGCACTCTCAGTAAAACTGCTGACATTTATTAATACAGACAAAGCTGACATTTTTTTTAAACGGGCAGCTGCACGCTCGCGGCAGCTTTACCGCCGCCCCTTACTTGCTCGCTCTTTTTTCAAAAGCAGCGCGTTGCCTGCTCGCTTGCTTCATGTACTGATGTTTCACCACATTTGTAACATCTTCCTGCCTACTTAGTGATATATTGGAAACTCTTTAAGTGCCCCGCTTAGTCAGTCTGCTCCCCTTTCAAACTGTTACTTCAGTCCTCTCATGGCTCCAATGATACTTTCACATATGTGGTAGCACTAGAACTTTTCTTATATTTTTTCCCAAAAAGTCACCCACATAAATAGGATGTGTCCTGACCACACTATTTTTTTTTTTTTTGGGGGACAATGTTCACAGCTGCACCTCCTCAACCAAACAACTTCAATTACACTGGGACCACCTGCTGGCCAGAGCCTCCAGGAACTATTTTATTAAAAGGTACTCCTCCAACACCCTCACAAAACACATTTTCAGAACGATTTAAAAGATTTTTATTTTTTTTCTGCTAAAACTTGTATTCCTGTTCATATTAATACTGGATTTAGGGTGTGAGATCAGATATCGCTACCGGTCGTTGGACGCACTCGTCCTGTGGCCTCATGCCTGAACCACCCGAGGCGTGATTTATCCCATGATATACTACACCCCTTCAGGTATTATTAGCGTATAGCCCAACAGGGTGTTGTCGTCTAGGATAACGTCACGCCTCAGTTGTTGGACACACTCAGCCTGCGACTCGCGCGAAACCACCCGAGCGTGACGTTATCCCAGCACAACACACACTTTTTTGTCGAGCATTGTTGCTTAATTGTACATTGAACTCCTCCAATGAAATACAGTGGAGAATACCTGCCCCCCACAACACCACATCTACTGCTACACACCCACATTGTCAGATCTGTGGAAGAATATTATTCCACTCACATCTGTTGTAATACCAGTTTGTTATGGTAGGATCTTCGCCATGTGGCACTGCACAATCATTAGAGTTAAAAGTTTTTTTAAGTATTTTGGTGCAGGTTGAAGGTAGTTAACCAACGCCATGCACCACTGTAGTTTCAAATGTATCCTTGATGCCACCGCCGTGAAATGCCCAATCATCTATACTACAATACTTTACAGGGTGTGTGTCGTGGTTAGGATAACGCTACACCTCAGGTGGTTGGGCACAGTCCGCAGTTCCACAGCTGAGTATGATGTTATCCCAAACAACACACACCCTGAGGATTATTGCATATACAATGGGTCATCTTATGAAGAAAAGACAATTTTAAAGATGTTTTTTGTGTGCAAAAATATTTTGTTTTTAACAGCAGACCAAACAATCAAACAAATAATCGGATGATCATCGCGGTGATGATCAGCATGCTCATGCTGATCAGCAGGTTCCAGGTAAGGCTGAGACTAGACCTGATATTGTGACGATTAACATCACGAGTCCAACCCAATATTGACCAATCACAGTCCAGGATTTTTCTTGCCATTGTATAATGTTACGTAACCTATTAAATGTATCCTCAGCTCAAGAGCAGCAAATGCCCAACTGCAGCCAGTGGGTTACAAACTCAACCCTTGTCCTGAATATATACGTGGTTCTCTGACTGAAATGTCTATTTGTT
This sequence comes from Neoceratodus forsteri, assembly GCA_016271365.2. Lineage (NCBI taxonomy): Eukaryota > Metazoa > Chordata > Ceratodontiformes > Ceratodontidae > Neoceratodus > Neoceratodus forsteri. Next base: position 70,826,350 of record CM028133.1, read on the forward strand.
GGTAGTTAGTGAAACCTCATCTGAAGATAGGCCTGGTGGAGGGTGTTGGGATATGTTATCTCTTTTATCTATCATAAAGTTGCACCGCAGTATTGTTCCCCCATGCCTGCAGCCTGTCACGCACCACACACAATTTGTCATGGACCAATAGACCTGTATGTGAATATTACAAATCATTGCATGACAATATACAAATGTGCCCACTGCATCTTGCAATCATGATAATACCACATTTCATGTCACATTTCAAATATTGCCCCAGACATACAGCTGTCCAGCTAATTTGCACAACACAATACCTTCCATGTATCAATGCCACAATTTCAATATCACACACTTGTGTCATGAGAAACCCTCATTTCTTATTTGAAAACAACCTAGGAACTTTGTAATAATAAAGTCTTACCGTCAGACTCAATGACAATGACACTCTCAGTGTCTGACTGGCCACCCTCCACAGGTTCGCTCGCTGCTGGCACTACTCGTCGTAGCTGGGGAACGCCCCATGTTCTACAATAAATCAAAAAAAATACATGTTAATGTTAGGTAAATCAGACAACATTTTTTAACACTGACAGCAACAGTTGTTAAAATACTACTTTCAATTTCTATCACGACGGTATTACTGTATTCAATCTTTGATTATACAATGCAAGAAAAATTCTGTTGTCTTGGTGGACCGTGATGTTAATCAGCACAAGATAACAGCTGTGATGTTAATCAGTACAAGATCACGGGTGTAGTCTCAGCCTTACTGTGAACCTGCTGATCAGCATGACCATGCTGATCATTTGCTTGATTGTTTCATCTGCTCTTAAAAAAAAATATTTTTCCACACAAAAACATCTTTAAAATTAATTTTTTTTTCTGTATAACAATGAAACATTGCATTATAGCAATAATGCCCTCCAGGGTGTGTGTTGTTTGGGATAACGTCACGCCTCAGTTGTTGGACACACTCGGACTGCGGCCTCGTGCCCAACCACCTGAGGCACGACGTTATCGCAGCACGACACACACCCTGTTGAGCACTATTGCTTTATTGATATATATGTAGAGACTAAGCACAAACAAAACAATGTTCAATACTATTTTCAAAATATTGCTATGATAATACAAATAAGGCACTCTGACTGTATATATCAATGGTCACTTAATCACTGTGTAACTGATGTAGTACTCAGCTGTGCCTCATACCACATTACACCAGTAAGCACTCATTTACACAACATTGAATAATCACTACTGATGTCTCATTGCTTATTTAATGCATGCACAGAATCTGAAACTGCACCATTCTGAATCACCAGCCCTGCGCTGCTCAAAATAATTTGCACAGGTGTCTCCAGGGTAATATTCAATAAAATTGTGCTATGGACCACTTCTTTCACTATCACCCCAGCGACAGCCACTGGATAAGTCGCACTGCAACTTGCGCCACCACAAGTTGCCAGAGTTGAGCTAAACTTAGCAGTGGCAGAAGTACCATTGCTCCTTTCACAAATTTCAGAAATTCAAAAGCTGGCATGCAAATGAGATAATAGTTTATACAAGACGAACGTGGGATAATTTACATCTATTTATGGCTACATTTGCATGCCATTAGCATGTAGGTCCATGATGCACAAGCATTTGCACCTGGCACCCTACTAAGCAGCAGCTGTTGGAGACCGATGCACCCTGCAGCCCAATGACACACACTATCTCTCTGTCGACATTTACCTTCCCCCAGACAGATCCTTAAGCACAATCACAGGCAATAAAGTAACATGACCCCCCCACCCACACACCTACCGACGCCCCATCACGGGCAATACAGTAACATCATTCATAAATATGGAGTGTCATGTACATTATGGGCTGCACGTCCATTGGCTATAGTTCGGCATCAATGGTCATGCAGTCATGCCAGGCAGTTATTCGGCAGCCAGCGCGGCATCATGCGGGTGGGATGCTGCCACCCACCGCCTACAAAGGGAGGAGCAGGGTAGAGGGGCTTCATACAGGACTGGAGGGGCACTAGGCACCAGGCTGACTTTTTGAGGTGGTAGTAACTTGACATTCTGCCCACAATCAGACATTACAATCCACTGGACCACCAGGGACATATTTTGGTTGAGAAGGGCTCCACATTCTGCCCATGATCACGCACTGGGGAGGTGATACATGTTCTGGCCATGATTGGGCTTCGGGAGATGTGTGAGAAGGGGAGGTATGTTACTTTTATTGCCCCCGATCACATTGTGAGATCTGTAGGCGTGGTATGTAACTTTATTCCGCAGGTGGGCATCAAGAGAGTGCAGGTGGGCGGTTACTATATGCACACAATGGGCTGGTGGGGCACAAGAACCAACTACGGTCCAGCCAGGAGTGGCAGCTGCTGTGTTACACCCTTGCAATACAGCAGCTCACCTGTAGTTGGCCATCAACTTCATGTTTTGGGGCTCAAAGTTGTGCAGCTATATGTTGGTCATTGGGCATGCACAACTATCTATTACCCACTGAATATTGCAGCTTATGCATCGTTCCTCCCTCCTTTTAACCATGCATTCATTTCCATTAATCTTTGCACAATCTGTTGTCAATGACATAACTGCTTCCTGCTAAATGTCGACAATGATGCAAAGTTGAACTTGCACATACACAACCCTGTTGCACATCGAGGAACCCTTTTCAATATGTAGTCCATCACTATAAGACATTTTTCACTAAGTCTGAAACATCACAACTTATAGTTAAAGTTGTGCTGATTTACTTACACTGAGTAAGGCGCCCCCGAGACTTGGCTTCCCAGCAGCCTCCCCATAATTCGTGAAGTAGTACCAGCACGTGTCGTTGTCCGTATCACCTCCCGCTCCTTGCATATAGAAGCGCTGCGCAACAGCTTCCACTTCTTTTCAATTGAACAATAGACTTATTTTTTACCTTTAGCGCAATATAAAGGTAACTATTTACGCCTCCCACATTGCATCCAGCTTCCGGTTGTACTTCCATCAAAACTCGAGGGATTACCCCGGCCTGGACTGCCTGAAACAGTACACACACCTCTCGCAAGTTCCACTGCCTCATCTCACTTTCTGAGTGTTAGTAGTCTGAAATACAAAACCCAAAAGATGCATTAGCTTTATGTAACAAATATTCATCTACTCTTAAACAAATTTATACAATAGTAATTAAATTACATCAAACACCACTTGTCCTTCAAGATAGCAGAAACACAGATCAGTACCATAATAGAACAAAAAAACAGGATATAGCCACCTTGACAGTAAAAGCAACTGCTAGTACACTAACATGCTATGCTGTAGTCTCACGCGTTGGAGAACTGTATCAAACATCACATTGGGATACCATGCAGGGGTTTAAATAATTGATTAGCAGTTTTTCTTGGGACAATACTAACTGTACAGAAAACATTATATAGGTTTTCTAGAAGGTCATGTTTGTTAAACACAGTGAGGCGAGTGATATGCATTTTCACAATGTTTTAGAACTTTTATGAGCAAAACGCTAATCAATTTTTAGAGTTATTTAAAACCCTGCCATGACATATCCATCTCTACCACAGTGAAATATTCGCATAACATTGTAATGTGCTATTAAACACAGATGAAACACACATCACAGAACTGTGTCTTATTGAAGTCGCAAACATACATTACTGGTACACAGGCCTTGAAATAACATACTCTCTACCCAGCTCGGACACCTGCTTTTTCATTGGGGATGGTAGTGTTTTACTTTTCTTGGCCTGTGCTCTTAGACAGGCAGTTCTGATTTCCATAACTTTACACACATATTAGGCTCCTAGGCCCCAAGCACAAGCAATTAATATAGAAAAAAAAGGGATGTCAGGACCTCATGATATGAAGTACAGCACAGGACTCGAAATAAGTGGGCACTGACCACTAATATGCACTTCAGTTGTAGTAATTGCCACCTGCCACTTTAAAAAAGGCAGCAACCAAGGGCACCCTAGTAACTCCTCATGTGTCTGTCCTGCATAGTACATAAATTACACATGGTACCAAAAATGTTATGTAAGAGCCAATTCATCAAGCCGGACCGGAAAGGGTATTAAATATTTAACATGGTTCTGAAAGCCAAACTCCTACACATGAAACTGCATGAGGGCGTTAGCAAACACAGAATGTCACAGAATATGATTCAAATATATCCTTCATAATTCTAGATTCAAGGATGTTTACCACTGTTCATTTGTACAATACCTTACCTGTACCCTGACACATCATGTTAGAATGTAAAACTACATTAATTCACATATGCACTTTTACATTCTGTGAAAGGAATCATACTGTGACACGTTACAGGTATTGTCAAACAGTTATCACTGGCAAACATCCTTCAACAGTAAACCAGGTAAGGATATATTCTCCTACAACCTGACAAACTTCGAAAAACACTAAAGCATTAGTGCAGCAAACAATTCAGATAAATTGCCAGACACTCAGTTCACCATGGCAGCTAGGCTACTGCATATTATTAAATCTATTTTTTGACCACATTAATATGGTTCTGAAAAGAACCTTTGTATACTATCATATTTCCTCAAACAGTCTCACAATCTTAAAGGACTTTCGAGGATTCCATCTTGAAGGGCTCCCAGAAAATGACAATGCCAGCATGCAGAAAGCACACCATCTGGTAGGAATAGCCAATCATTACAGAATTTAATTTCGAAAATGACATATAGTATGCATTCCATGCATGCGTAAAAAGCAGTAATCTGTACATTTACTTTTCTAAGCAGCTCTGTCAATCAGACATATGATGCTGCATTGCAAGACTCTGCGGTCTGTACATCTGAAAATATGATAATACAGGCAGGCAATATAGACATAATAGAAGCAAGGTCCAATTTGCTCAGCCACTCACCAAATCTACCCATCATTTTAAACCCAAATCATTGCCTCCAAGATGGATTAGCAGTATGTCAGGAGGAGAGTGAGTTCTCAAAGTCTGACCATGGTTGGCATAAGATGTTCCCATCTCATCCCACCACGACTAAACCATTTAAATAGAAATTGGAGCTGCTATTCCTTCCAAAATCACTATGAAGTGCAAACTCAGCTGCTCAGTCTTATGTAACTCATGCCAATCATCCACAAAACCTTTTCCTATTTTCTCTGCCATTCTAAGTTTTTTCTCACCCAGAACTGCACAGAAAGCTACTAAGAAAGGGACTGTTCCCCTAGCAGTGACCAGACAGCACTGAAAATCAAACTGATATTTTCCTCCTTATTTCAAGCTAGCTTCGCATTCAGTCAAAACACACATTTAAAAAAACATTCCTCCTGGATGCAAGCTATCATGAACAATGTAGCTCATGCATTCAGTATTACTAGACTATGTTTCTGCTAAAATCTAAAACCACTGAGAACTAAACAAATGCATGCTTTTCATAGGCAGTTTTAAACAATTACAACATCAGAAAGAAGTCTGATTACAGCGTTTATCATACAAATCACGTGCACCTTCCATCTCCTCCATTTGCAGCTGTATCTGTACAAGTGAGTACTGAACTTCTTTCTCATTTAAAACTATTTCTCTTCAGAAAATAGCATGCCACATAATAACAATTAACATCATCAGATTAAACACCCAAAAACATTTTGATTAATGATATGATACATGTTCTAATAATTTTTTAAATACTAGAAAATATCACGTGAACATAGACTGTAATTTCTATAGTTTAAACCACTTCTCTCTCTGCAATTTTAAAATGGATCTTGTTTTACTTCTTCTTCAGTGTTGTCCGTCACTGATTGGTTCTCACAAGTGGCCTGACAAATCTTTAATTTCATTAGTAGAGCTATCTGTCACCCAAACAGACTATTTAAATGATTGATAATGAATGCTCTACTACCCTAAGTAATAATATTTACTACTTTCAAATGCACGAGTACATTTATATACTTTCTGATAGCACGAAGTAAATTTTGCCCTCATATCCATTGCACAACCTCTGCTCATAACATTACACTCTTATATGTTAAATTTCTACAGAATAGTCATTTCTCACATCGACTCATGTAAAACAGCACAAACAAAAACACAGCATCATCAAGAACGACAAATTAAATCTACACTTTTGTGAATGTTGTCTGAAGTTAAACAACACCCTCCAGACTGAGTAGTGTAGGGAAAAACCAAACCAACCAGAGGCGAATGGAGACCCAAGGACAACAAGGTGAGAGGAAGGGCCTTATAAGATCTGGAAGGTACAGTATTTCTATATCAGCCACCCTGGAGCGTATTATTGCACTTAGAAAATGTGCACTGTAAAGGAAAAAATGACAAAAGTATTTTTAAAAATATATATAAAATACAAAATGAGCTTCATACAACTTTTTATGAATAAGTAATCCCTCTGGCTGTTTTGATATATAAACTATTGGGACTCCATTATGTGACAGGGCACTTTGTTGGCATGCACTTCGACATCAAAGCTACCACGGGAGGAATGAGAACCGGTTACTGGGAAACCATTCATTAAAGATGTTTTTTTGTATGTAAGGTACTCTGTGCCTGCCAGTAGTTTAGGACACATGCGAGATTAGCAAATACAATAAGAGGGACTTCATGCATTTCTTTATAGATTTTCTGAATAGGGCCAGGCAACAGTCACAGCACTTTCATAACTTACAGTGGCTATGAATGGAGACATGCAGAGCCGCGCCATGTAATGGATTGCCCAGTCTTGGACAGACTATGATACACAGCATTTTCTTAGCTATTTGGCTGGTAGATGTCAGTCTTTAGAGGTTTTGAATGAGTACTTGTGCTTCGTTGGGTTTTCTGTCTGCGAGTGTGTGTGTGTGTGGGGACATCATGGTCTTGTTCATTCATTTGCTTAGCAAGTGGTACAAAGACAGGTAGAAAAGAAGACTCGGGTTACGCAACAGAAGGCAATGCAGCACCGAATAGCTAACTATGGTATCTATTCAGAAAACATTCTAAACCACTGAGATTGTGTATCATAGCCAATCAGAAGGCTAGATTTTCAGACCCATTTTCAAAATCAAAATAGTAAACTCTGAACTTGAAAAGTATGACACAACACAAAGTTAGTAGTGTACTCTAGAACTGTAATGCACAAGCTTGTAAATCAGAAATATTTAGAATTTTCACACACATTTTGAACATATTGAATTTATCTGTTCAGAAACGCATCCACACTAATTCCTCACCCGTCTTCCACACAGTTATTTCTGCAAGAAAACTTCAGCATTGCACAGCACATATAGAGAAAAACATTCTTGGCATGTTGACAGAAAATCACAGCTCGAATAACAATACACACCAGCACAAGAAACACTATGTTACTACAATGCAGCATCAACATTGAAATATCGCTAACATGCAACCATATCTACCAATTCTGCCACACACACACACGCAGTCACACAAACAGCAATAGAGGCATATCCTCCACATTATTGTAAATATACTAATTGTGATACATTTAATAATGCACACTGTCACTCTGAATTTCTTGCTCCACCATATACTTCATCATCAACCTGACTATCACATAACACGCCACACAGCATTAAACACATATTAGCACACAGATAAAAAAATACCATCCATCATAATCGAAGAACACACGTGAAGAAAAACATGCAAATCTCCACAGAAATATTGAGAATGTTAAAATTTCTGATGTTACATAGCAGCTGTGCAATGCACATTCATAACAGCTATCATTTGCCTTCTTTTCACCAAATTGTTAACATTCTTAACATGATATTCTAGTAATCACATTACATATAAGAAATGTACTGAAGCATATTCTAAAAACTTTTTTTTCTCTCTCATACAGGTGCCTGATACTTTTGTAAGATTGCTTACTGTGACTGTCAACTAGAGTACCTGAAAATGCCAACTAAATACAGACGAGGTGTATCTCAAAACGAGAGTGGCATAATAGTACTACACTGTATGTATAAGGGCAACAAACTAAAAGTAAAGTTACCCAAAAAATGAGAATCGAGAGAGACATTGCTAACAGAGTGACTCTAAGCATCAAGTCACTGCACAAAGAAACAAAAATCCATAAAAAGAAACAGAAATGTATAACAGCACAAATGTTGTGTTGATCTGTAAGACTAAACAACTATCTTGAGGTAACCATCAAGAGAGCGCCAAATCAACAACGAAATGAAAAATTGTGACTTACAACTTAGAAAAAGAAAGTATTTTCGATCACTGACAAGTAAAGCTAAGATTGAAGACTTATTACTCATGTGTACGGCACAGCCTGAAACAGATCAAGAGTCACCTTTCTCTGATAATTTACATCTGAAAGTACAAACATTTGTCAACAGAGCACTGTTTGTACTACAAAGATTGTGGCGTAAGATGTCCCATGTCCTTGAACAATTCAGGAAACTTGTATATAGCATCAAAAAAGGTTTCAACAGTATCCTGTTTTGACTGTTGACAACTTCTGCCATGTCTTCACAGGACAGTGAGATGCACACACAACTCAGAAGCATATTTCAGGAAGAGTCTTATCATGACTTTACTAAAACAACAGACATTCAATATCGCATGAGTCCAGCAACTTATAAAATGTCCTCAGTATCTCTGATGACAATCAATTAGATACTGACGACACACTGTGGTCCAACCATAGTCTTGAATAAACGGCACTGCCTTACATGGTTATGTGATGCTACCTGCAACCGTAGGCAATCATCATTTCAAAAGTAGAACAGTTTGTTAACCTATCATAATACAGATCGAAAAGAGACACATAAGCTATTCACTGAAATCGATCATTGTGAAATACGCCTGGCACTGGACTCATGGGTCACTACTTGCATGTCTCGATAGTGGTGTTTGTGATAGTTTTTCACAACATGGATGCCATGAGTAACAACACCACGAGCATCTTGAACTTTCATACAGAGTATATGAAGTACAGCGAGTTGTGCATCAGTACACTTGTTTAAATGACTTACTGCAGTCGGGGTGGACATGCAGGTGCCATCACTCATGAAAAAGTGAAACACATTCCTTCTGAGCCAGAAACAGGGAATGTCCAGTGTCACAACTTACAAAAAAATCTGTTTCAGTGTTAGAAACGACATTCTGAAACAGTATGGAAAGAAATTGCTAAGTTTGAGATAGCAAAGTATCAGAAGTTTGATTCTGTATGTGTGTCATCCGAGCCATTTGTGCTCACGCAAAACAAACTGTCACAGTAAACCTAGAAAACCTGGTCATCATACAATGACACATGTGGTTGCGCCTCACAGCATTCTTGCTTCTGAAATCTGACTTTCATCCACAACAAACCATTGTACTATGTAAACACTGTTTTTCAAAACTGAAGTACAACACTTTTGCCAGCAAGGTCAGTAAGCTAAACAACATGGAAACAGATATCACACCAACTGGAGATTTCAACATTGAATATGTTTGAACGTATTCTAATTCAGACAATGAAACCATTCCAAACGATTCTACGTCTGAACACAAAGACACGCAAGATTCCACAGAAAGAGCTAGTTAGATCTCTAAAGGGTTCTGTGATGTATCTACCACTTCCTCTACAGGAAAATGTTCAAGCTATCTCAACAGAAAATAGCTTGGTCATTCTAGTAAATGGTGTGCCTACAAAGGCCAAGGTCATCTGGCAAGATGTTGTCAACCTGCAAAAGGTAAAGCTTGCTCTAGCTTACTTAAAGAGCAACAATTCCTTCTATATAGACCTTGACATAGATCAAATGGCCAGCCTCTCTGTGCAACATGATCTATTAGAAAAAGTGCTTAATCATCGAGAAAGTCACTAAACAGACAAGTGATAATGTGTATGAACAGTACACAACTCACTCCACTACATGGTAGAGATCCATTAGGAGACAACATTGATCTCTATCAAATCGAAGCAGGTGGAAGGTGAGCCTAGTCAGCATTGGGGACGTAACATTAGAAGCACGCTGCTTCCCAGACCTATTTCCAAAAGGGTCAGGTGGATGCCTAGATGAAAGAGAAGTACGGGTACAGGGTGCTGAGTACTGCACCAGCCGTATCCTGAGCAAAGATGGCAAATTCAGATGTAACATTCAGTACCTGTTCCATCTGCTCTGGGAAAGTGAGCTTAGCATTCTGACTGCATCTATAGCACATACCATTCGGCTAACAACTCCACTAGATGGAATTACAGCTGCTCAATTTCTGGAGAAATTGAAACAGAAAGATAAGATGTGCAAGTGAATCTGTCTTCCATACTTTCAAGCCTGTGAATCAAAGAATATTGGTATTGCGAGACACTCAGAAGTGATGACAATGCTACGAGAGTATGGCCAGCCACATGGTTTGGTCACACTTAGTTGTGCAGAATAAGTGCCTGGGATGGAACTCATTGAACTGTTGAAGTGGGCAAATTCGATGTCAAAGGCATCTCATCAATGACTATCGGAGAAATGTGTTCACTTGATCCTGTGTCTGTCACAAGACACTTTCACAAGCGCTTCCAATGACATTCTCAATTTCATCTTATGAAAGGACAATCCTCCTCTAGGCATTGTAGAACACTACTTTTGGAGGACAGAATATTAAACATGAGGCACCCCTCATATCCATATGTTATTATGGATCACCCGATACACTTAATCGGTGAACCTGATGCAGCACAAGTGCTATCATTCATCAAAAATATATCACAAGTCACATTCCAGACAAGTATGACAGTCCTACACTATGGAAGTTGGTTCAAAAGTTCCAGCGAATATGATTTGCACAAAAATATTGCTGGTGAGCAGTAAAGAACAAATCTAATTGGTACACGTGATGTCGCTTTTGGATTTCTAGAAGAGTTTGTCAGAATGGTGGCATGAATGACCTTTTCTCAGCAAATGCGACACCACTTGAAGGCAAAATCAACCAAGAGGGCATACAAGTTACCCAGAGATGAAAAGAGGTGTATCAATGACTACAACCCAACTCTTCTCCTAATGTGACAAGCAAACATAGATGTTCAGTTTGGCTGACAACTCACTAGCCCTGGTTCGCTATGTAACTTCGCATACAACCAAACATGAACAGAGACTAACTTGCAAGATCTTTGGGAAGATATTGCCAGTTCAAAGCAAAGCTGACATCTCAGCTGTGGTCATTGGGTTTGAAGACTCTTTCACACAGAGAATGTGAGAATGAAGCCAGTGACCGCTAATGGAGTACACATCTGTAACGGGAAGTCTGAGCTGTACGCTTCCTCAGTGTAAACTACAAAGAGAAACCGAAGCGTACCTGATTCCTCATGCCGAAATTGAGCAGCTTGCTTGTCAATACACTTCTTCAAAACATATCTTGAAGAATAACCTGATAGACACAATACTACACACGTAGACACAACGATGAAATGATATGTGTCTGTTTGAGGTGTAGCTAGTATGACTACAAGACAGGTGCAGCACACGACTCAACACGGCACATTTACAAGGTCAATGGACTAGATGGCTGTCTTGTGAAGAGGAACAAGCCATGGCTCATTGATCACTGCAAACTGCATCTAGGCACATCAGAGAGCACAGAACATTACTACTTTGCTCTCCTATTCCTATTTAGACCCTGGAGGAGTGAGTCTGAATTAAAAGGTGACTCTGACACATTCAAGAACAGTTCAATCCTCACTTATGAGAATTTCCAAACCACTACTCACAAACATACATAGAAAGACTAAAAGCTGAGAAAGAACAGCTCGAGCAGGCAGAGAAGCAACTTCAGCAAGACACCCAGTTAGTCACAAGACAACCTTGATCCAGAAGGACAAGGTGTTCTAGGTGACCCTCTGCCATTAAATGCCCCAGAACTGTTAATCTCAGAATGAGACAGCCATGGCAACATGTTCACACTCTATATGGTCAACCCAGATGACATAAGAGAAAGACTAATCAGCTGCGCGCCACAGTACACTCCAAAGTGGTTGAAGCTGTCCAGCATGGGATACTACATGAAACAAAAAGTGTGACTGCACTCAGCACAAACCACTCACTAATGTTTGTCAGTGGTTCAGCTGGCACAGGAAAGAGTTTCCTGATTGAAGCTATCACTTAGAAATACAGAGTGTGACAGCTCTTCAATGTCTGTTGCTGTGATCGCTCCCACTGGACTAGCAGCATACAACATTGGTGGAGTAACATTACACCGTCCTCTTTATAATTGCCAGTCGAACATGGGAGAACTGAGAGTAGTCAAACTGTCATTCGAGGTTGCATCTCAGCTCCGTCCCATGTTCTACAAAGATGCAGCTACTCATCGTTGACGAAATCAGCATGGTCTCCAATGTCATGCTAGCCTGTATTCATCTATCCTACAGCAGATCTTAGGTACTGACGATGCAGTGCCATTTGGTGGCAAAAGTATACTTGTCTTGGGAGACCTTTTACAACTTTCACCAGTCAATGCAGAGCATGTATTCACAACTCTAACTGCCAAGCAAGCTAAGAATATCCTCAGTTGCATTGCAGGCTATAACATATGGGAATTATTCACCTATGTTGAGTTGTCTGAGAACATGCGGCAAAGTGGTGACCTAGCTTACAAATCACTCTTAGATGAAGCTCGCACAGGTTCTCTATCACCAGAACATGTTTGTATGTTAAATGATCGAAAAATCACAGTAGATAGTACATGCATAGAAACAGCATGTAATGTCTTCAGCGACATATACTCTACTGCCAGACACATAGTGTGTCTCATGCCATGACTAAAGAATGCACTGAATTCAACAATCTAATGCTACAAAGAGAACCAAGAGATTGTCACTCATGCAATTGATACAGTTGATGGCGTTATTTTAGTTGAAAGCTAGTAGCAAAGATGACTGAACGATTATGAACTGAAGTCGATGTTTCACGAACAGCTGGCCTAGAAGCTGTTCTCACACTTTGTAAAATGCACGATCATGCTACGACGTAATCTAGATGTCGAACAAGGCATGGTAAACGGTGCCATGGGAAACATCACTGACTTTATCCATAATGTACAGAAGACATTTATTCAGACACTTGTAGTGCAGTTTGACAACATGCAACACTCTGCACACATAGATCGAACTCTGCTGAAATTCAGGTTTTCAAGGATATCTACGTAAACAGGAAACAGTTCCCATTATGTGTTGCATACGCTGTCTCCATTCACAAATCTCAGGGATTAAGTTTGGATTCAGCAATGATAGACATAGGTACAGACATATTCAAAGATGGCATGAGCTACGTTGCACTTTCACGTGTACGAAGCCTTTCTGGATTGCACATCATTAGTATAGCACCTCATAAAATACGTGCTGACAAGCGATGTATTCTTGAGTACAACAGATTATGTACTCTACATCAGCCACAAATGTCTTTAATACCACTGCCTACATATCTGTCTGTCTCACACAATTTAGTCACAGGTAGATGAAGCAACAAACAGCAGCAAGCTTCACTAAGTGATTCACACAAAAACAGTTCAGAAAAGGCCACAACCTCAAGTAAACATCCACAACCAACAATTCATCAGAAATCAGTTGGTGTAGCTCCTGTACCATTGTTTGACAACAGCAATAGAGTCAACTGCTATGCTAACTCAGCTATGCAAGTTTTTCTACACATGCCACACTTTGTGCAAGCAATATCTGCTTCACAAGACAATCCCCTATCAAACGCTCTGAAGCAGATTATCAACATGACTTCTGACCAGTCTAACAATGTACACTCACTAACACCACTACGACAGGTGTTATCTACATATGCTGTATACAGTACATTTGCTGCAGACATACAGCAAGACAGTACTGAGTTTATGATGGCTGTCATAAACAACCTTGATGAAGACGGCCCCCAATCTGCCAGTACTTCACAGTAACATACGTAAAAATATGTATGTGTTTCATGTGGCAATTCACAGCGTGAAACCACACAGACATGCTGTGGATAACTCTCTTTGTTCCTAAAGCCAAAAGTGTCAAATTTCACAGCTGTTCATTAATGCTGAATGTAGTCATGCCTGCATGAAGTGAGGCAGATGCACTCAGTCCATACGGCCCAGGACTTCATCTCAATATCTGTGCTTATGTTGCACAGATTTGACACCAATGGGCTCAGAGTTGATACTCCTATCACAGACTACACAGCTAGTAGAATAGTCTTCAACCAATCACTGTTTGACACTCACAGCATTATCTATCATCATGGTCAATCCATGCACTCTGGACATTACACCTCGTTACTAAGGTGCACAGTTGGATGGTTAGAGTGTGATGACTCTACAACTACTTTTAAACAGAGACTCCCATGTCACCTGAAAAATACATATCTTCTAATATTGAAGAATTATGACAACCTTCATATTTCAGAAGAATAGGACAAAACATGTACCATTTTAACATGAGTACTTTGTCCCCAAAAATGTCATAACTCGTTACAATGTTGTACAATTTACTACTGTAAATAAACAATACAATTTCAACAAAACTGAATTCAAATACAGATATTACATAGACTGTGACATGTTACATCTTGTGTAGATCAGTGACTACATGGAAATTGTTGTAGTGGCTTCAATCAGCGCCAACAATATTTACAGTCACTAGAGAAACCATGATTACATGTCTTTACAAGATAATGCATCTAAAAACGTTACTAAGCTGCACAGCTGTATGGTTAGAGTGTGACGACTCTACAACTACTTTTAAATAGACACTCCCAGATCACCTGAAAAATGCATGTATTCTAATATTGAGGAATGATGACAACCTTCATATTTCAGAAGAATAGGACAAAACATGTACCATTTTAACATGAGTACTTTGTCCCCAAAAATGTCATAACTCGTTACTATGTTGTACAATTTACAACTGTTAATAAACATTACAATTTCAACAAAAAATGGAATTCAAATACAGACATGACATAGACTGTGACATGTTACATCTTGTGTAGATCAGTGACTGCATGAAAATTGTTGTAGTGGCTTCAATCGGTCGCCAACAATATTTACAGTCACAAGAGAAACCATGATTACATGTCTGTGAAAGATTCTACCCTTATAACATTAAACAAACATTCCACAGTCTCAGAAGTAGTCTTTTTACACTTCTAGTGACTCTTCACATAGAGAACATCATTAGATCACCATGCAACAGTGTAGAACTATCACGCTTTCAGGCGTAGTACTAGTATTGTACATATGTAAAAACAACTACGTTATTGATAATGCAAGAACCTAACTACACAACTGTTACTAATAACCAATTACTTAATCTAATTTAGTGACTCTTAAAACTGTTTAAAACTACTTGTACATAATAGAAACATTTGTGTTCAAGTGTACATTGTTAATAACTTGTTTAATAATTGAACTACAAATAGCAGTGTATCACTACAGTACAAGTGAATGTCTTACATATTACTCTGCAGTATACTAACAACATGTAACTAAGCATAAGTTTGTGAAAAAATGCAATCCATTACAGTTTTAGTATTTACAAGTTAAGAATTTACATAGAAGCCAATGTAAGAATTGATAACATTTTTGTGTTCATGTAAAACATTCATTTTATTTTGTACTTGTCACACAACTAACTGTACGTTTGTACAAAATACTGACAATTGTAAATCAGGCACTGTTGCTGATCACAACAAACTGCATACCTGTTCCTGACAATATTTATGATCGCTCAATTGAGGGGTCGGTGGAATTTTCCATTTGCAACCTAGTCAGTGACATATCATTTAATAGTAAGAATCAAATGTCACTAAACTTACAATTGCGTAAACTGTACTACTTAGACAATCAGCATATGGTTTTTCGCCCACCCCAGGAACATCCACATTAGCAGTCACACAATTACAACAAAACACTTGTCTATCTTGTGTCTAATCACACTTCACTACCAACTGACATTCCTTATTAACATAGCAGACAAGTAATGCACCACACATAGTTACAACATACAACCATTTTAAAAAGTAACATTTTTACAAACTACATTCACATTCAATAGCAATAGCTTCAGCCTGACTATTAAAATTAAAATTCAAATGCCAGAAATACTTCCACACATATAAACAGAAGTGAGTACTGAAGCACAACTAAAACACACATCTGATTAGTTTCATATAATATCACACACTTAGTCCAATCCACATGATACACTTATTATTATTCTTACACATTTACAAATTTCACAAGAATGATTGCACACATACAAAGATTGTATTGTGAGACTGCTTCTGTTAACTTAATTTCACTCTTGATTGGACCTTTCTCCATTTGGCAACTTGGCAATAAATTTTTAAAACCATAACCACCTGTGTCGATCTCCTTACTTTTAAATACCATTATGACATAAAATAAGTGTCTATGACTTAAGCATACAAATAAATGTTTACTAATACTGCTACAACTATACCTCCATCTATTTGTTTGGTACCTATGACATACAGTCAGTAACACAGCAACACAAAGGGTAACACACATGGTGGCATAGACGGGATCATCAGCCCTAAGTCTCACCCCATGACATGTGTAAAGCAGCAGAAGTATAGGAGAATGGGGTGAGAGTTAGGACCCACGATCCCAATGCACACCCCAATGCCGGTTGGGGGAGGGCAGGGCAGTACAGTCCATGCGCTACCGCCACATGTTGTGTTATGGCACAATAAAACTGACAGCACTGCAAACATTAATGCTAAAAGTGCGACTTGGGGGAGTGGGCAGCGGGGCACAAGTGGGTGTTCACCCCTAACAGTGAATTTCCTCACTTTTGTCGCTGTGGAACAACCCTAACTAATGCATTAAGCAGACTTTTTTGCCTCTAATCTCCCTTCTTTTTAAGAAAGATAAAAAAAAATTGTAAATGTAATGCAGCATGCTCCCACAACCATGAATGAGAACAGAAAGGCTAATGCATGCAGTGGCATACACAGGAACGCTGTGCCACATGATGCCTTGTCACAAAGTAACGTAGTGCCTGTAAATGTTAATGTCAATGGGCATGGAGACACAAAGTGAAACAGAAAGCAAAACAGTACAGTAACACAAATGGCTAAAAAGTAACAGAAACGCAACAAAAAAAAACGAAACAATTGCGCATATGCTGGCATTGGACTCTGCATAGGATCATCAGACCTAACTCTCACCCCATGACATGTGTAAAGCAGCAGAAGTATAGGCGAATGGGGTGAGAGTTAGGACCCACGATCCCAATGCACACCCCAATGCCGGTTGGGGGGCTGGGCGGGGGTCCAAGGGGGGTTTTCAACCCTAACAGCAAATTTCCTCACTTTTGTCGCTGTGGAACAACCCTAACTAATGCATTAAACGGAGTTTTTTGCCTCTAATTTCCCTTCTTTTTGAGAATGATAATGAGAAATAGTGAATGATGCAGCAGCGGGAGCGTGGGGCCCAAAGGGCCCCGCCCCATGCATAGCTTATGTCGGGAGCAGGGCCCTTTGGGCCCTGGCCCTCCACCATGATGTGTTGTGGCATACTAACAGGGACAGCAACGCAAACAGAAATGCTAACAGTGGCACACATGGTAATACAAGCACGAATGAGAACAGACAGGGTAACGCACATGGTGGTGTAGACGGGAATGGTCTGCCACGTGATGTGTTGTCACATAGTAACATGGTGCCTGCAAACAGAAATGTCAATGGGCATGGTGATGTAAAGTGAAACAGTAAGATAAACAGTACTGTAGACAGAAATGGCAACAAATAACAGAAACGCAAGCGCAAATGAAAACGCAAAGGATAACGCACATGGTGGCGCAGACATCAATGGTAAGTGAACCGGGTACGGATCCGCAAGCGGAAAGGGCAACAGTAACAGTAATGTAAGCGCACAGGCTGGTTTTCCCCAAAACCTGCATTGAGAAAGACAGTGAGTACAAATAATGTATGCAAAATAATGAGTATCGACGCAGAAAATGAGATCTTGGAATACTAAATACATTATATCTCAGGAACCGTACAACGTAGAAAAAAAATTTAAAAGTCATATTATTTACAGCTGTCCTGGCTAATTTGCATCTTAGCCCCATCAGGGGCTAAGAAATTTTCCGACGAAAAGTCCGTATCTTTCACCATTTCCGAGATACGGGGCCTGAAAGGCGCGGCGAACACCATAATGTTATCCTATGGGAAAAATAGAAAACTTCGGAGCACCATAACTTTGCCTCCCTGTAATGTTTTTTCATCAAACTACTGAAAGGCACATCTGTGGGCTGTTGGCTGTCTTCCCTCCAAATTTCAGGAAAAAAGACCAAACCGTTATTTTGCAGCAGGGCTCCAAATGATTTCTGTTAAGTGTCGGGCGCCGTAATGCTATCCTATGGGAAAAACCATCAATTTTGGAGTGCCATAACTTTGCCGCCATGTGATATTTTTTCACCAAACTACTGAAAGGCACATCTGTGTACTGTTGGCTGTCTTCCCTCCAAATTTCAGGAAAAAAGACCAAACCGTTATTTTGCAGCAGGGTGCCAAAGGATTCCTGTAATGCTTCGGAGCCAGTAATGTTATCCTATGGAAAACTGTCAACTTTGGAGTGCCATAACTTTGCCGCTGTGTAATATTTTTTAAATACAACACTGAAAGGCACGTCTGTGAGATTTCGGCTGCATTCCCTCCAAATTTCAGCCCAAAACTCCCAACGGTTATTTTGCAGTGCAGTGCCAAAGAATTGCTGTCATTTTCCCACAGACTAGAAAATTACTGTTGAAATTTTCGAAAGCTTTCGCAAAAATTTGCGACACTTTCGTGAGCATGAAAGTAATTTATGAAAGCACTTTTTCCAGAAATTTGAAAAACATATTTCTGGGGTGTTTTACCACAAAAAAAAGACATGGCAAGCATCCCCAGGGCCCGACTAGGTGAATACAAAAAAAAAATTAGGTTGCTAGATGCTCCCAAATTTAAATGCCAACCATTTTTCTGATCACCAACTGAAAACAAAATGGCCGATTTGTGAAAGTAACAGGCCCATTTGCGAAAGTAAAAATGCATTTGCGAAAGTGTCGAACTTTTTGTTAACTTTTTCCCATTGACTTATAATGGGAAACTGTTTTTTGAATAACTTTTGAACCGTTTAATATTTTTTCACCAAATCTTCAAAAGGCACATTGGGGACCCCACCTGCATATTTCCTGAAGATTTTGAGCCGGTCACGCAAACCGTACGACCTGTAGGCGCGACCGTAGAATTCCAGAAAAGCGTAAACATGCGCACAGATCACGCTTAATAACTCCGCAACCGTATATCCAATCAGTACGAAACTTGCTAGATCCCAAGGCCTATGGGTCTTGATCATACATTCCAAATTTCAGGCAAATCCATCAAACGGTTGCAAAGTTATTAAGGTGCAACATTTTGGGTTTAACATGGAAATGGCTCCTCAACCCTAACTATGGTAGCACTACCGTGCTACCATAATACATATATATATATATATATCTCAGAGGCAAAAAACTCCATTTAATGCATCAGTTAGGGTTTTTCCACAGTGAAAATAGTGAGGAAATTCGGTGGTAGGGTTGAAAGCCCCCCCTTGGACCCCCCAGCCCACCCCCCAACCGGCATCGGGGTGTGCATTGGGGTCGTCGGCCCTAACTTGTAGGAGGTAGAAAATAAATTTAAAAGTCATATGATTTATGACTTTCCTGGCTAGTTTTGTACTTATCCCCTACAGGGGACAATATATATAAAGGGGCGCAGTCACGCCCCTATAGTTAGGGTTGAGTAGGCACTTTAATGTTAAACCTCAATTTTTGTGCGTTAATAACTTTGCAACTGTTAAACAGATTTGCATGAAATTTGGAATGCACAGTCTGGTATGGTAGATCTCTTGATTTACCAAGCTGTGTATTGGTCTGACATATGATTTCTGCACAGCACAACACTAAAATATGCATTTTTCACCACTTTTCACATATTTTTGCCCATGGCACTGTGACCACACCCTGTAGTCTTTTGATCTGCAATTTGGAACATGGAAAGAGTTTGGGTCAAGGAACAATCCAGCATTAGTTTGGTGAAAAAATATTAATCTATTCCAAAGTTATTCAATTTTTAATTTTTGGGTTTTGAGCATGCTCAGCCCACTCCAAGAGTTGCATGTATTTTTGATGAACTAAGATTGGTCTCACAGCCAAGGATTTTGTCAGCTCGCAGACTAGGATTTTAAAAAATCCCAGTCCATCAGAAAAATTCCTTGTCCACGAGTCACCATCTTGTTTTCAGTTTGTCCCTCAAACAAAATGTTGTAGCTTTCTCCATGGGTGACTTTTGGGCCAAATGAGGCATGGATTTTGTTCAGGGTGACACTCTCTACAAAGCCATGCCTTTGGTTTGGCTCATTTAGGTAAAAAAAATAGCTTTTAAAAATTCCATGACCATGACTCGCTAGCGATCCTAGTCTGTGAGCTGTCAAAATCCTAGTCTGCAAGATGATCCTCGTTCGTGAGCCTACAAAAGTCCATCAGTTTGTGACCAGCTGTCCCTTCTCATGGACCAGGATTAAGCTGACAGTCAAGGATTTTCTACTTCACAAAACAGGATTGGCTGGCAGACTAGGACTTTGTCAGTTTACGGACCAGGATTGGTTTTCTGAATCCTCTTTCGCAAGGTGACAAAATTGTGGTCCGCAAGCTGTCAAAATCCTAGTCCGGCAGCCAATCCTCTTTTGTGAGGCTGCAAAACCCCAGTCTGTCACCTTGTGACCAGATGGCTTTTCTCATGGACCAGGATTAAGCTGATGGACTAGGATTTTGCTACCTCATGAAAGAGGTTCGGCTGGTGGACTAGCATTTTGTCAGCTCATGGACCAGGATTGGTTTTTTAAAACCTCTTTCATCAGTTGCCCAAAATGCAGACCACGAGCTGTCAGAATCCTAGTCCTCTATCCAATCCTCTTTCTCGAGGTAACAAAATTCTTGGCCATCACTTAGAGACCAGATGGACAAAATCTGATGGTTGAGGATTTCTTGTGGACTGCGATTTTGCTACCTCGTGGATGGGGACTGATCTGATGGCCAAGGATTTTTCTACCCCATGGACTAGGAATTTTTAAAGATGTGAAAAGTTGATCATTGCATTGCTAATGAACGGTTTGGTCATTTTACTTGCTATTTTCAGGGTATTGAGGGGATGGCCTACAGGTGTGAATTATGCTGTTTGGTGTTGGAGAGTTAGACGGTTGCATAGATATGAAATCTTCATAGTCAGGAAAATCCATAGATCTCCATTCCCATTGGTCCTTCTCATTTTCTACGGTCTCCCCAGAAGAAACAATAATGGCACTTCTCTCTCTTAATCTTCCAAAGGCTCATCACCAGATGACCTTGACCCTAAATCCCTCTACCTTTCAGCTTATGCTGTAGCTTACCCTCTCTCCTTGATTTAATATCTTTCCTTCTTTTCCTCATCTGTCCCTTCATCCTGAAAACATGCAGTGGTCCTCAATCTCCCAAAGGATGATGACCCCTCCTCCCCTGCTAATTTTCACCCAGTCTCCCTACTCCCTGCCCTTGCTAATCTCCAAGAACACCTGGTCCTCTCTCAGCTAACCTTCTTCCTCATGGACTCTTCCTTTTTTACCCCATTCTAATCTGTTTTTTGGAAGAACCACTCCACTACCACCTTCCTACTCAAGCTCACTGACTCCATTCTCACTGGGGTAGATAATGGCCTTATTACCACTGCCATCTTTGTCGACCTCACCAAGGCATTTGACACAGTCTTCCATGCCATACTTCTTGACTTTCTTATGGCTGCTGGGTTGTCTACTTCTGTCCAAAACTGGTTTAGAGCTTACCTCTCAGACAGAACACAATCAGGAAAGATCCAGGATACAGTCTGTCCCCCCTTTCTATTTCCACTGGAGTCCCACAAGGCTCAGTGCTTGGACCTATTCTCTTCTCCATCTTCCTAGATGACTTGCCCTCAGTATGCTCCCCCTCCACTTCTATCCATATGTAACCCCTTGTTACCCGGGGTTACTAGAATCCCAGTAAGACCTAGTGGTAGGCAGGGAAGGCAGCTTGTGAAACTCCAGTTAAATGGGTTTCACACTGTCTCACTCTGTCCTCAGTCACAGCTGCGACTGAGAGATGACATCACCAAAGAACTGTCGCAGCTGCATAAGCCACATTGGAATCTGCAGAAGCAGGGAGTGAGTTAGAACTTTGGGAGTTTTCAAAGTCAGTCTCCTGTTTGTTTTGAAGCAGGAAGGAAGTCTCCTGTGTGTTTTGAAGCAGGAAGGAAGTCTCCTGCTTGCCTGCCAGCAGGAAGGAAGTGTGTTCCTGTTTACCTTTTTAAAGTGGTGGAGACCGCTGTCCAGGTCTCAGTGCCCCCTCCCTCCGGGGGGGGAGTAAAGTCCCTCTGTGGATTCCAGGGGCAATCCCCTAATTTCCACTACAGAAGAAAGCTGCCTTTTTACAATTTCTGTTCTGGTTTGATAACAGTGAAAGAAGTGGTACTTCGCCTGTGGGGCACCTGCAATGAAAGGGTGAGTGTTTTGCTCTATTTGAGAGGGCAAACAATATGTTTCTGCAGTTTGGAAATATGAAGAAATCTGGGATGTGAACTACTATTTGGGAGGCCTATTTTACTAGGACAAACAAATGGAGTAGTTTAAAATTTAAAGTCTGAATGGATTTCAAGTAATGTTGTAGAGGGGGTGCTTCAGGTCATCCACCGTTTAATCTACATTTCGAAGTTTTTAGTTTCTGTTTGTCCAGAGAAATGGCCGGGTATGGGCTGTGGGAGCTGGAGGTGGGAACACCCCCCCATCTTTAGTAAACAGGTCCATCTCTACGGATTTCTTCTGTGATTTGCTACTTGCCTCATGCACCTGGCCAGTGATGAAGTAGGTACCCAGACGTGGGTCGCAACTTAGAAAATCTCTCTAGGAGTCACAGACTTTAAGTGGTGTGGGGAGCCACAGCTTGGGAAAATATTCTCCTTGTTCGATGGGAGTCAGAAGGAAGTAAGAAAACAAATCTCTCTAGGAGTCGCAGACTCTAAGTGGTGTGGGGAGCCACAGATTGGGAAAATAATTCTCCTTGTTTGATGGGAGCCACAACAAGTAAAATTGGGTTCATTCTTTAAGTGGAC
The DNA here is from genome assembly GCA_016271365.2 of Neoceratodus forsteri. Taxonomy (NCBI): domain Eukaryota; kingdom Metazoa; phylum Chordata; order Ceratodontiformes; family Ceratodontidae; genus Neoceratodus; species Neoceratodus forsteri. The sequence goes on from CM028133.1 coordinate 70,849,491, forward strand.
CGTCAGTCAAGTGGCCGGCAGGGGAGCCGGGCCATTCGGGCTGTGTATCCAAAGCGCATGCAAAGTCCGGGCTGTGTGCTTGGTGGGTCCAGAGCCAGACAACAGTAGAAATGGGTTCATTCTTTAAGTGGACCGCTATAGTCTCTAATCTGCATTTATCAGTATACGTCACCCCTTGGGGGTACATCTATGCTTTGTTATGTTCAATTAGTTTATGAATAAAAGCCACACTGGAAAATCCCAATCCTGGTTCTGGACATTACAGTTATTGCTTCCTGTAGTCAGATTTACTTGGGTGCCCCTGTGCAGAGTAGCCAAACCTAGTTCCCCTTGTGCCAGGTAACCTCATCCTCCTCGAACCCAGGCCCCCACCAGGTATTGCTGCCAATGCCAACAGCATGCCACCTGTCATTTAGTAAAAAGGCAGGGGTGAGGGGTTACACATATGTATGCTGACAACACTGTCCTGTTCTCATCTGGCAAATTTATTTATTTAGTTTTTGTTTACCGGGTAGGTGCACTAGCCATAGCAATGACTATTTTCAGGCATGACTCGGGATGGTACAATACAGCAATACAACAATACAGTAATACAGGGAAACATTTTGATACAAGTACAGAAAATGGTTGACAATAGCAAATGTTTCCATAGAAACAAGGAGGCTGCAATACCAGTGCAGTGCAGAAAGCAAACAAAATAACACAGGAGCAGTACAAAGAACAAAAACTACACCACAATTTGCTATAAGGAAAGTGAACATGTTGAACATTTTAGTTCTAATTAGGGAATGGATATAGAAACTAGGGGAGGGGTACTAGTAAGTGATGGAAGTGAGAGTCAGGAGAAGAGGGATGAGAGTGAAGTAAGGTGGGAGGAGGGACAGATAAGTAAGGAGAAGTGCATAGTGTATTGGAGGGTAGATCAGTAAGTGTCATGGAGAGAGGTGGCTGGGAAGGAAAAAGAGCTATGGAGGTTTGAAGCAGGAGCACTTGTGGGAAGTGTTGAGATAATATCGCTGCCCTGCTTATGTTGCAACCACCCTTCAGCTTGACTTCCACCAGGTTCAGTTATGCTTTGCCTCACATCAACTATTCCTAAATGCCAAAAAGACTGTCTCCATGACATTTGCCCCGAGACAGAGACTCTCTAGGCTCCACCCTTTACCATATTTCCATACCCTTGATGGGACACTATTAGAGGACACCTCCTCATTCAGATACCTTGGGTTTTGGTTGGACCAACACCTCTACTTCTCTGGCCACATTGATGCCATCCTGAAAAAACTGTGCTCCAAGCTTGGAGCCTTATTCAGGAACCATAGTTGCATCCCTCCTACAGTGTGGCGTGAACTAGTCCAGAAGATGATCCTCCCAATTTTTGACTGCTGTGATGTAGTTTATGGTGCCACTCCCAAATCATCCCTAACCAGATTGGATACTACTTAACTCCTTCTGTCGATTTGCCCTTGATGCTCCATCATGCACTCATCACTGTGACCTCTACCACACCATTTCCCTTCCCCCACTTTCCAATAGGTGCCTTGCTCACTGTGCCAAACTCACTTCCTAATTTTGGTTAGGAGAACTTCTCTCCTACCTCTCATGCTCACTCTCTTCCCCACCTCCCCCCTCCAACTCCATCAGAAACTCTGAAACTCACACTTTGTTGGTTTTCTGTTGTACCACTCTCATCAGTCAGTCAGGCTTTACCCATTGTTTCCTGCAAATCTGGAACTCCATCCCCTCAGATATGGCACTCCTCCTCCTCCCACTCCCTTGCCTTTGCCTTACATAACTTCCTCTCATCTAACTGCTCCTCCTTAACTGTTCTCCTATGCCTCTGCTCCTCTCCATGACTCACATTACCTATTAAATCTTCCACCCTCCAGCCTGCATCTCAGCACAGTCTCCTCTCCCTCCACCACTATGTGCTATGTTCCTCAGATATGCCACTTGTAATTAAATGCATATTTCACAGGTATGATATATTTAATTGTATGTTATGTTACAAATATGATAGTATGATTATTTATAATATTTTTTAACTGTATGTCTTGTTAAAAATGTAATTGAATGTTTATTGTCTTGTATATTTTAAATGTTAACCTGTATGTCTAATTCTTCATACAACTGTACCTCCCCAGTCGCACCGGGAGACAAGCAACTTGTTGTTCAGTGTGCCTTCCTGGTTAAACATTTCAATAAATAAATAAATAAATATGCCATCAGGAAATTGAGATTTTCTCCATAGGATAACATTGTGGCACCTATTGAGCTTTTGGCGCCCATATCTCGGAAACAATGCGAGATACAGATTTTTCGCTACTGGCGGCTTGGATCACCTTTAGGACAAGGAACCCTTGTAACACTAATCACCTTTAGGTGAGCCAATCTGCTGGAACAAGATTGGAGAACGTAGACTACACCTGCAGGGGAATGTTTTTGTAGGTTGCACTGTTACTAAGATTTTGGCAAATTAGTGTCACAAGAGTTCCAAGGGTGGCTTTTCAGCACTTTTCAGTGCCTGTATCTTGGGAAATGGTGCAATATACAGATTCAGTCAATGAATGTTGCAAGCAGTGTTCATTGTCATGATTACAATGACACTTGAATTTTTTTTCTAACAGCCACGGTTCCTGAGATATCGCAGATTAGTGTTACATGGGTTCCTTTTCCTAAAGAGCTGTTGTATGGCTCTGTACCTATGTGTATGTGGAAGCACAGGGTTTGGAGGGCACGTACACCCACACATGCATATCATTATGTACAAATGGTCAGGTTTCAGGCCCCACACTCCCACCAACACATTATTTACTAGTTATATTACACTTTTTCAAAAAGTAAGGAAATTCATGGCAAAGAAAATGCATTTAATGCAACAGTTAGTGTTACAGCAACAAAAGTGAGGAAATGAGAAAGGGTTGAGCCTCTAACACCCCAACACCCCACTCCCTGTTCCACAGACTGGCAGGCACCGGGTGTGCCATGGGGTCGTGAGGCCTAACTCTCACCCCATTCTCCTTTACTGTACCATGTCAACCTGTTTACACATGGAATGGGGTTAGAGTTGGGTCACATGACCCCACGGCACACCCCAGCACCTCTCAGTCTGTTGTAGGGGGGTGTTGGGGGGTTAGAGGCTCAACCATAACATCTCATTTCCTAACTTTTATTACTTTAACCCTAACTGATGCATTAAACACAGTTTTTGTTATATGTATATATATATATATATATATATATATATATATATATATATACACACACAACATTATAGTAGCACAGTAGTTCTACCAAATTGGCTCTCACTAGTGTTCTAGTTGAGGAGACCTTTTCCTTTGAATGTGCTGTTGTAGCAGGTGTGGGCTATTGAATTGCTCTCATCTACTGTCCACCAGGAGATGAGAAGCAATTCCTTAAGGAAGTAGCAGACCTCATTGTCGACCTGGCATTTGAATCACCCAGGCTGATGGCCCTGGGCGACTTTAACCTATGGGTTGGCAATGAACTCTCGCAATTTGGACAACACTTCCTCCAGTTAATGGATACACTGGGCCTAACACAGGTGGTTACCACTGCTACACATAAAGCTGGCCATTCTCTTGACTTGGTCTTCCTCCTGGGGATCTAGGCCTCTGATGTGGGGGTGGAACCAGTCAGTTGGTCAGATCATCACACTGTGAGATTCAATTTTGGTGCCCCTCCTTGTAGGCCGACCCCTGTGGAGATGGTCAAGTACCACCCTTTACGGAATATTTCTTCTAATGGCCTTGCAGTGATTCTTGACCTATCAGAACTTCCTGTGCATTGCAATGATCCAGAGGCGCTGGTTGTGGCTTATAACACCACCATTACTTCTGCCCTGGATTTTATTGCTCCAGTTCGTGTGCGTCCTCTCTCCCTCCGACCCCATGGTATGATGGGGTCCTGAGGGAGTTGCGGCGACTTGGATGCAGGTTAGAAGGTTGTTGGCAGAGGTCTAGCCTGGATGCCAACCACCTTAGACTGTTAGAACATTATCAATTCTATCAGTCAGAAATCTCCCGTAAGAAGGAAGAGTTCCTGTCCGGGGAAATTCCTGCCACTCAGAACTGACCTGCTCAGCTATTCAGAACTGTGGGCAGATTGTTCAACCCAACCTGTCTACAGCTCTGTAGAGCATTTTCACAATTACAGTGTGATGAGATTGCTCAGTTCTTTGCTGATAAGGTGGCTGACATTAGGTCATACATCTGTTTGACATGTTCTATGCTAGTTGCAAGTGGCCAGGATTGGGTCACTCTCCCTTCATTTTCCTGGAGCATCTTCGACCTCCCGGAAATCGAGGATGTTATGCGGATTGTCCAGGGGCGGCGTCCTACCTCCTGTAGTTTAGATCCAGGTCCCACTCCCCTAATTTTAGGGTGTGGAGAGTCCATTCTACTGGCTCTAGCACAGATAGTCTGGTCTTCCCTTGACTCAGGTAAATATCCCTGTTCCTTGAAAGAGGCAGTGGTGATACCCTTGTCGAAGAAACCATCTTTGGATCCAGACTGTCTTGTCAACTACAGACCTATCTCGAACCTCCTCTTTGCAGGGAAGGTGATCGAGAAGGTGGTAGCAGCCCAGCTGGAGAACCACTTGACCATCCATAGCATCTACGAACCTCTCCAATCAGGTTTCTGTAAGAGACAAAGTACCGAGACTGCACTGGTTCAGGTGCTCAATGATCTGATGGTGAGAGACCAGAGAAAACAGTCCATTTTGGTTCTATTGGATCTGTCATCAGCATTTGACACCATTGACCATGGGGTTCTCTTGGAGTGCCTGATATGTATTTGTGAACTCTCTGGGGTTGTGCTCAGATGGTTCACATCATACCTCACCGGAAGAACTCAGAGGGTGGTGTCAGGGTTTTTTTCCTCTGATCCCATCTTCCTATTTTGTGGGGTTCCTCAGGCTTCTATATTGTCCCCCATGTTGTTTGCAGTGTATATGCTTCCCCTCTGAGACATTGTGAGATGGTATGGGTTGGGATTTCACTGTTATGCAGATGACACCCAACTGTACCTGTCTTTTGCACCTGACCAGGAAGGAGCTATCTCAGTATTCAATAGCTGCCTAAATGAAATCCAGGATTGGATGAGGTCCAGTTGGTTGACATTGAATTCTGGGAAGATTGAGGTGTTGGTTTTGGATCTGAATCGCCGGATAGGGGGACCTGTGGCCGGCTCCCCTTCTGGGGTGTTCTGTGGGGATGTCGAGTTACCTGTCTCTGAAAGGGTGCGAGATCTGGGGGTGATCTTAGATGTGGGGCTGACCCTATGATCTCAAGTGTCAGCAGTGGTAAAATCTTCCTTTTATCATCTGAGAAACATAGTCAGATTCAAGCACCTTATTCCGTCTGGTGATCTGCCAACTCTGATCCATGCCTTTGTGACCTCATGCCTGGACTACTGCAACTCACTTTACCTTGGGCTTCTGGGGGTTGATATCCACCACCTCCAGCTGGTGCAGAATTCTGCAGTCTGAGTACTTACAAGTACTCCTAGATCTTTTCATATTACTACAGTGCTGCAGGGTCTGCACTGGCTGCCAGTTCAGTGGCAGATCCCTTCAAAGTCAGACTACAGACTTTTAAAGCCCTCCATAATCTGGGCCTGGACTACCTGAAAGATCTCCTGATTTCTTACCACCCTGTAAGGTAGCTCCGCTCAGCCGACGGGTTGCTAGAGATTCCTAGGGTTATATTTTTTATTTATTTATTTATTTATTTTATTACGCATCAGTTTACAACCTTTGAGCCAGAGGCTCATTTACAAAGGTACCTCATCACAGAGAAGACAATACAGTGATAACAACTTAGTACAGAGAAACAGTGTACAGTTTTTTTGGGGGGATACAGGAGGAAAAATGAGATCAACAGTTTACCACATACAGGGTTGGTGAAGTTAACATTGTTCAGGTAAATAACTAGAACATCAGAAAAACATAGGATATCAATACAGTGTGTTTTAGTGGAGTCAACAGGGAGGTAACAGGAACCAAGGGTAGAGAAGGTAGAGGATTTGAGCAGCCAACAGGGGCTTTGTCAGAGAGTGAGCAAGATAGCTTAGAAACAGCAACAGCTGCAAGTGGTGAAAAGGTGGTTCCAGAGGGTAGTTTTAAAGCAAGAGATTGTGCGGGTATCTGAGATACTGGCAGGGAGGGAATTGTACCAAGACAGGGCACGGTAGTGGAAAGCCCGTTGTCCATGAGAGGTCCTTGCCCTAGGTACCTTCAACTTGGTTTTACAGGATGACTGTGTTGAAGCTAGGGAGTAAACACGGTGGATAACGGCAGTCAAACCAGGAGGAGAGAACACAAGGAGAGTTTTTTTTGTAAGGATGCAGGTTTGATACCTAAGACGTTCATCAAGATTGAGCAGATTAGCCTGGGAGTAAAGATAGCAGGTATGTGTAAGTCTAGGAGCACCTAAGATTAGTCGACAGGCCTTATTTAAGGTGAGGTGGATTTTGTTTAGAGAGGTCTGGTCAGCAACCCCATAGACTGGTAAGCCATAGTCAACAAGTGACAGAATTGAGAACATAACTGCGAGTCGGAGGGCATCGGGTGGGAGACAGTGTTTGTGGCAGTAAAGGATTCCCAACCTAATATTGGTGGTGGAGGCTAAGGTGGAGATATGAGAATAGAATATGAGGGTAGGGTCAAAGGTTATCCCAAGGTATTTGTATGTGTAAACTTGTTCGAGTGGGAACATAGAGCTGGCGAAGACCTGAAGTTGGAAATTACTAGCTTTGTTTTGGGGGTGGGAGAAGATCATAGATTTGGTCTTTTTAAGATTGATAACCAGTCTATGTTCTTTAAACCAGGCTTCCACGTCTTTATAGGATAATTGCAGGGAATCTTGGAGGGTGGTGGGGTTACGGTCAGAAGCGAAGATAACAGCGTCATCTGCATAAAGGAGGAGTTTACCAGTACAGGCACCTGGCAGAGTGTTGAGATAAAGGGAAAAGAGCAGGGGGGCCCAAGAATAGAGCCCTGGGAAACCCCAGATCAGATAGGGCAGAGGTTAGAGAGGGTGCCATTGATTTTTACACACTGGGACCGGGCAGACAGATAGCTGGAGCACCATGAGACAGGTCCTGCAGCAAAGCCAGTGTGGCTGAGTGCATCCAGCAGGAGAGGATGGGATACAGTGTCAAAGGCTTTTGACAGATCGATGAACACTGCACCAGCAAGACAGCCTGAGTCCAGGGAGGAATGGAGGAAGTTAGAAAACTTGATGAGGGTGGTATTGGTGTTTTTGCCCAGCATGGAAGCTGTGTTGTTCAGGGCAGAGGATACTGTATTTGGTAAGAAACTCAGATATTTGGGAGGATACTACTTTTTCTAAGGCTTTTGAGAGTGGTGAGAGGATTGAGATGGGATGATAATTACCAGAAAGGCCCTATCTCCACCCTTATGTATGGGAGTGACAGTGGCAATTTTCCAGGCTGATGGAAATTGCCCTAGACAGAGTGATTTGTTGAAGAGGCAAGTGATTGGGGCGATGACCTGGTCCATTGCCAGGCTGAGGAGTCTGGGGTCCAAGGAGTCACTGCCAGTGGTGTTGCTTCTTAGGGCCTTGGTCAGATACAGTCTGACTTCATTGACAGTAACCCAGTAGAAGTGGAAAGATGCGTGTGAGAAAGCAGGGTCAGGAGAGTGAGGAGGGGGTCAAAAAAGTTGCTAGGGAGTACAGAGCTAAGGTCAGTAAAGGATTTATTGAGATGGTTAGCAATGAGGGTAGGATCAGTAGAGATAATACCCTCAATATTGATTTGGGAAGGTGGAGGAGAGCGAGTACCACCATTTAGTTGTTTGATGTTGTCCCAGAAGGTTCTAGCATTCCCCCAGGATGAGGTGAGTGAAGCCCGATAATGATCAGCCTTTGCTTTGCGTATGGCCCAGGTGCATTTATTTCAGGCAGCAGCATATGCCTGTCTGTCGGCAGGGTGGCCAGTTTCCGTGGCTAGGTGCCACAGGTTATTTCTGTGCCTAAGGAGTTGGAGTAGGGAAGGAGTGACCCAGGGAGTATGGCGTACCTTGGAACGGAGTTTGGTTAGGGGTGCAAAGATATCACAAGCTTTGTTAAACATCAAGGTGAAGAAGGCCAGGGCCAAATCAAGGTTAGGGGCAGTCTCAATGGGAGACCAGTCGACATGGGCTAGAAGTTGCTTCAGGCTTCTCAGCCCACCTGGTTGTAACCGCCGCCGTAGGGTGGCCTGTGAAATGGGTTTGGTTAGGGACGTAATCCAATGGAAAAGAATAGGGGAGTGGTCACTGATTCCATCCGGAAGGACTTGTAGATTGAAAACTTGGTTTGGTCGGTTGGTGAGGACTACATCCAGAAGAGTGCTCAACACCATTGTGGGGTTCACTCTTGTTGGTTGGGTAACAAGTTGCGTTAGGTCAATAGCAGTAAAGGAGTCACAGGTGGAGGAGGATGCGGGGCTAAGCCAGTTGATGTTTAGATCACCCAGGAGAATATGCTCAGGGGAATGTGGTAGAGAGGTGAGATACTCTATTAGAGGGACCAGGGCCTGAGTTTGATTTTTTGGGGAATATAGGTGGAGGTTAGAAAGAGGGGGCCTTTAGAGGGGTCGGGAGTAAGCTTTAGGGTAAGGGCTTGGGCCCTAAGGTTAAGGACAGGGGCTGGGAGGGCTACACCAGGAAGGGAGTCTTTGATATAAATAGCACAGCCTCCACCTCGTATCCCTACACGGTCTTCTCGAAAGAGGGAGTAGCCAGGGAGTGAGACAAAGGAGTCAGGGGTAGAGTCAGATAGCCTAGGATCGACTAGGGAGATGATGTCAGGTTTGTGGACAGTGATCCAACATTGAAGTGAGTCAAATTTCTTCAGGAGACTGCAGATATTCATAGAAGCAATAAGAAGCCAAGGGGATCTAGTCAAGGAGTTATTGTGGGAGTTATTAAAATCAGCTGGGGCCCGGGCTTTTATGCTTGTGGCCCCATCCCTTTGGAATTCTCTACCCTGTCAGATAAGGGAGTGTATGACCGTGGGGAGTTTTAAACAGGTTCTCAAATCCTTTTTATGGGAAAGGGCCTATGGTGTCTCTGATTGATGATTGTATTTGTTTTTAACAGTTTTTGCATTACTGTTTATATACTTTGTTTGTATCTTATCTCTCTGGAATGGACCTTGGTATTCAAAAGGTGCAATATAAATAACGATTATTATTATTATTACCATAGTTAGGGTTGAGGAGCCATTTACATGTTAAACCTAAAATTTTGCACCTTTATAACTTTGCAACTGTTCAACGGATTTGCCTGCAATTTGGAATACATGATCAAGAACCATAGATCTTGGGATCTGGTCACTTTTGTACTGTTTGGATATTCGATTCAGGAGTTATTAAGCGTGATCTGCGTGCGCATGTACACTTTTTTGCAATTCTGTGGTCATCTCTACAGGTTGTATGGTTTGCGCGACCAGTACGAAATCTTCAGGGAACATGTGGCCAGGGTTCCTGATGTGTATTTTGAAGATTTCATGAAAAAATATTAAACGGTTCAAAAGTTATTCAAAAAAACAAGTTCCCATTATAAGTCAATGGGAAAAGTTAACAGAAAGTTTGACTCTGTCGCAAATGCAGTTTTTACTTTCGCAAATGGCCCTTTTACTGTCGCAAATCCGCCATTTTGTTTTCAGTTGGTCATGAGAAAAATGCTTGGCATTTAAATTTGGGACCCTCTAGCAACCTAATTCTTTTTGTATTCACCTAGTCGGACCCTGAGGATGCTAGGCATGTCTTTATTTTGGGGTGAAACACCCCATAAATATGTTTTTCAGATTTGTGGGAAAAGTACTTTCGCAAAGTACTTTTACATTTACAACAATGTCGCATGCATTTGTGAAAGCTTTCGCAAAGTTTGACAGTACTTTTCCAGGCTGTGGTAAAATTACAGCAATTCTTTGGCACCCTGCTGCAAAAGAACGGTTTGGTCTTTTGTGCTGAAATTTGGGAAGGAAAACAAAGCAGCCAACATCTCACAGATGTGCCTTTCAGTATTTCAGTGAACAAATATTGCAGGGTGGCAAAGTTACGGCACTCCAAAGTTGACACTTTTTCCCATAGGATAACATTATGGCGTCTGCCGCATTACAGGAATCATTTGCCACCCTGCTGCAAAATAACGGTTTAGTCTTTTGGGCTGAAATTTGGAGGGAAGAACACCAACATCCCACAGATGTGTATTTCAGTGGTTTGGTAAAAAAATATTACAGGGAGCCAAAGTTATGGCACTCTGAACTTCTCTTTTTTTCCCATAGGATAACATTACGCCGTTTGCTTCACCTTTCAGGGCCCGTATCTCAAAAACAGTGTGAGATATGGACTTTTCATCAGAAAAATATCAAAACTAGACAACAAAGTGATAATTACTATGACTTTTAAAACTTTTTTCTATGTCATACGGTTCCTGAGATATAAGCAATTTAGTATTCCAACTCCTCATTTTGTGCTCCGAGAGCCAGTATTATGCATACATTTTTTGTACTCCCTGTATTTCTATATGCAGATTTGGGGGAAAACTATTGTGTGTTTTTGTATAAGTGTTACCCTTAGTGCTTCTGGTTGTGGTTCTGTACCTGTTTCAGTAACTTTTTGTGTCTATGCCATCTTGTGTGTTGCCATTTGCGTTTTCATTTGCACTTGTGTTTATGTAATTTTATCCATTTGTGTCTACAGTACAGTTTATCTTTGTGTTTCGATTTGTGCCACCATCGCATTAACATTTGTGTTTACTGGCACTGTGTTAGTATGTGTGGGGCACCACGTGGCGGGATGTGGGCCCTTGGGCCCCGCCTCACGTATCAGCATTCAGTATTTTTCAGTGCTGTTTATGTTTGTGTTTCACGGGGTGGCCCCACGCTCCTGTCACTGTATTACATTCAGTATTTTTCAGAATTGTTTATCTTTGTGTTTTGATTTGTGCTACCATGCGCATTAACATTTGCGTTTGCTGGCACTGTGTTAGTATGTGTGAAGACATCATGTGGTGGGCTCCCGCCGCTGTATCACATTCAGTATTTTTCAGTACTATTTATGTTTGTGTTTCATGTGGTGGGAGCATGGGGCACGAAGGGCTCCACACTCCTGCAACTGTATCACATTGAGTATTTTTCTGTACTGTTTATGTTTGTCTTTTGTGTGGCGGCAGCGTGGGGCCCAAAGGACCCCACGCTCTCGCTGCTGTATCATATTAAATTTTTTTCAGTACTGTTTATGTTTGTGTTTCACATGGTGGGAGCACAGGGCCCTTTATTACATTCAGTATTTTTCAGAATTGTTTATATTTATGTTTTGATTTGTGCTACCATGTGCATTAACATTTGCGTTTGCTGGCGCTGTGTTAGTATGTGTGAAGACATCACATGGCTGGAGTGCAGTGCCCGAAGGGCCCCACGCTCCCACCACTGTATCACATTCAGTATTTTTCAGCACTGTTTATGTTTGTGTTTCTCATGGCAGGAGTGCAGGGCAACCTGCATCTGTATCACATTGAGTATTTTTCTGTACTTTTTATGTTTGTGTTTTGTGTGGCGGGCACTCCCGTCACTGTATTACATTCAGTATTTTTTACAATTGTTTATCTGTGTGTTTTGATTTGTGCTACCATGCGCATTAACATTTGTGTTTGCTGGCACTGTGTTAGTATGTGCAAAGACATCATGTGGCGGTGCTTCTGCCGCTGTATCACATTCAGTATTTTTCAGTACTGTTAATGTTTTTGTTTTGCATGGTGAGAGCACGTGCCCTGAAGGGTCCTGCGCTACCGTCACTGTATTACATTCAGATTTTGTCACTACTGTTTATCTTAGTGTTTTGATTTGTACTATCATGTGCCTTAACATTTGCGTTTGCTGGCACTCTGTTAGTATGTGTGAAGACATCACATCATGGGAGCATGGGGCCCGAAGGGCCAGTGCTCCTGCCGCTGTATCACATGCACTATTTTTCAGTACTGTTTATGTTTGTGTTTCGTGTGGTGTGTGAAGACATCACGTGGCCCCTACCCTCCTGACCAACACTGGCACACAGAAACACTGACACACATGGAAGTAGGGGGAGAACCAAGGTAACAGGAACAATCACAGACAATCAGCAGGAGGTGTCAGCGATAATATAGAACTAGTCTACATATTGCATACTGAGTGGAGAGCCACAGCAAAAAATATGTCTATGGACATGAATGGTGTAGGTTTGTCATTGCAGCTGTGGAGAACTTAGCACACTTAGCAGTATTATTGCAGCTGTACAGAAGTTAGTACATTTAGGAGTTGCACAGTCTCATGGGGTGGGGGGACTATATCTCCAGAACACTTGCTGCATGTTACGTGAAGAGCCACAGGCAAAGAAAGGTGATGCAGATGAGTTGTACACCTCTCTGATTACAGGTACAGTGTAGTTAGCACAGTTATCACTTGAATGGCCTCAGCCAGGGAATGCCTCTCAAAACTGCGACTCCAGGTACTGGATCCTCAGTAGAGACCCACAGCACAGCTGAGGGTATGGACATCAATGATAGACATTAGTGATTGCAGGGACACTCAAGTTAGCACAGTTAGTGTTTGTGTTGGCTCAGACAGGTAATCCCCCCCACAAAAAATGTGTACTGCATCATGAGTAGTGATGCACAGCAAGGCTGAGGCAATGGACATCAGTGGTACACCTCTGTAATTGTTGGTAGACACAAGTTAGCACAGTTAGGATTTGTATGGGCTCACCCAGGCAATTTCCCCAGGCAATAGAGGTTCTGTGCAAAATTATCGTCCAATTAGCCTGACCTCAGTGGCTGGTAAATTAATGGAACGAGTAATGAAGTCTCTAATAGATCAAGATTGTAAAAAATTTGGAATTTATTATTCAAATCAGCATGGGTTTACTCCCAAGTATTCCTGCACCACCAATCTGATATCTTTTTACAATAATATAAGTACTCTACTAGATGTGGGTATCCCTGCTGATGTAATTCTTTTGGACTTTAGTAGAGCTTTCGATAAAGCCTCACATGAAAAACTCATTACTAAAATGCACAATCTAGGTTTGTCACCTGATATTGTCAACTGGTCTTTAAACTGGTTGACAATCATTCTTAGAGAGTCAGAATTAATGATATATTGTCTGATTCGGGTAGTGTGACAAGCGGTGTACCACAGGGGTCGGTCTTGGGACCAATATTGTTTAACCTCTTTATCAGTGATTTACAAACAGGGCCAAATAACTTCTTAGTTAAATTTGCAGATGATACTAAATTGGGGGGGCAAGGTTAATAATCAAGAAAATATTTCTGCATTGAAGAAGAATTTGGAAAAATTAACACTTTGGGCAAATGAAAATCATATGCAGTTGAATCAAGACAAATGTTTGGTAGTGCATTTTGGTGTAAATAATCCAAAAACAAATATATCATATAAACAGACTACCACTTCACTCATCAAATTGTGAAAACGATTTAGGGATATATGTTAATAATAAACTTACATCAAATGATCACAGTGTTAGAACTGCTTGCATGACCAACAGACTTTTGAGGCAAATAAAACACACTTTTGTTAATCGCACTGAACAATGCCTTATTCCATTGCATAGGGCATACATTAGACCGTATCTAGACTATGGTTCCCCTTTCTGGAATCCAAACCAAAAAAAAGACATAGCATTTCTTGAACAGGTTCAAAGGAGAGTAACTGGAATGTTTCCAAGATTAACAAACTTGAATTATCAGAACAGATTAAAAGCTACTGGTCTCTTCTCTCTTCAAACTAGAAGATTAAGAGGTGATCTGCTTATGGTTTTTAATTTAATAAATTCACCAGATCTAATGGAAAAATGTGGTCTAACACTCTCCAAAAGGAGACATGTTCCGAGACTGCATAATAAACAGCTTGAAGTAAAACTTATAAAACCAGCAAAAAGGGAAACTTTTTTCCAATAAGAGCATCCATTGTATGGAACACCTTGCCACAAGAATTGGTAGAGGCAACTAGTGCCACTGTCTTTAAAAACAAATTAGATGTTTGGTTGAGGGATAATAGATAAATAATGTCCCACATAGTGTGGGGAACAGTCTCGATGGGCTCTGGCCTTCTTCTGTTCTTTCATACCAAGTAATACCAGTTACTGATCCTGACTGTACAGCCACAACTGCATGTCCATAGGTAGAATGTTGCACATCTCTTTATAACAGCTACTGCACTCTGACTGTAGACTGACAGGTGATGTAAGGGCGGTACATACTAGTTAACTTAGGAATTACAGTAGGTCTGTAAGTCAATGTCTGAACCCCTAGCCCACATACTGCACACTGAGTGGAGAGTACAGAACAAAAAAAAACATGGAGATGTCATGGGGGAACTGCACTTCCAGACCACTTGCTGCATCCTAAGTGAACAGCCACAGGGAAAGATAGGCAATGTACATCAGTTGTACAGCTCTCTGATTACAGAAACAGTCCAGTTAGCACAGTTGTCACTTGAATGGATTCAGGTAGGCAATGTGTCTTCAAACGTGATAGCAGGTACTGCATTGTCAGTGGAGATATACAACACAGGTGAGGGAATGAACATCTCAGTGGACATACACAACACAGGTGAGGGTATGGACATTAATGGCAGACATCACTAATTGCAGGCATACTGAAGCTAGCTCAATTAGGATTTGCATAGATTTAGGCAACTAGAGCTGCTGCCCCCCCCCCAAATTTGTAGTGCATCATGAGTGGTGATCCATAGGAACAATAGGGGAATGGAGATCAATGGCACACCTCTGTAATTGTAGGTACAGTGAAGTTACCACAGTTGGGAGTTGCATGAGCTCAGCCAGGGAATTGCAGTAGACATAGCAGTTACTGCATCCTAAGTGTACAGCCACAGCTGCATAGCGTTAGATAGTGATGTCCGACACCTTGCTACAGTAGCTACTACACGCTGACTGGAGAGGCAGAGGAAAACTAAGTGTGGTGCAGACTTCTTAACACTCTTAGGAATTATGGGAAGTATGACATGCAATGTGCCACATTGTAGCCTATGTGGTGGATACTGAGTGGAGAGCCATAGCAAAAAATAAACCCATGGACACGTAGTTGTGGTAGTATTTGTTCCAGTAGATTTGCATGCTTAATAGAAACAACAGTTACATTCTAATGTCATAATGCTATGGTTCAGTAAAGACTCAACATAGGTGGTTACGTTTAAAACAGATTTATTGCCAATTGGTGAAACTGAAAAAGGGCCAATTAAGATTTTATTTGTTTTACAAAATCAGTCTCACAATACAATCCTTGCATGTGTGCAATCATTGCTTGGAATAAATCTAAATGTGTGCCATTTATAGCAACTAGATTATATGAATTGGAATAAGTACATACATATCGTAATGCAGCATAGAAAGAAGGCAGCATAAGAAGGCAATTTGGTCTTAAGTCTGATTGTGTTGCAGGGTTCACATCTTGAACTAATGCCTCGGCTATCCCTGCTGTGTTCTCCCATCTTCTCTTGGCATGCTTGTTATCTCCCTGCTATGCATATACCTGGCTCTTTTATAGCTGGTCATTGTCTTTAATGAGGTGACCTGTTTTAGCAGTGAAGTGTAAGTGTTCACTACTCTTTGTGGGAAGAAGTGCTTTCTGACATTCTTCCTGAACTTCTGACCATCAAGCTGAACCTGTGGCTCTTCATTATATATTTGCTGCTCAGCTTGAAGAGACTTTGGTTGACAATATTATTTATATGTTTTAAGTAGTTGAATGTTCTAATCATGTGTCATCCATTAGTTGTGCCCTATATTAATAAAGGTATGTCAGGAGCTTCTAAGTAGTGATTACACGCATGAAACAGTAATATTTTGTTGTTATTGTGTGACTGATAATGTGTATGTTCCCAGGGTGGGTGAAAAACCAGATGTTAAGTGTTCAAGTAATAGAATACAAAAAAATTCTGATTTCAGTGACATTAGATAACTGGTATGTTCAGTTAAATATTTTAAGAAATATCACTGACTAGGTGCATATGGAAAATTCCCACCCAACCCCTCAATAGAGGCAATCATAAATATTGTCAGGCACAGGTATGAAGTGCGTTGAGATCAGTAACAGTGTCTGATTTACAATTTTCAGTATTTTTTACCATAGGTTACAATTACTTGTATGAAAAGTACAAAAGATTTCATATTATTACAGGTACAATATACATTTCTTTCAATTGTTACATTAGTTTCTATGTTAGCTCTGAACTAGTAAATAAAAAAAATATGTGTGGTACACTGTTGTTATCAAAGATATGGGTCACTGAACTTAATCAATATAGTATTGTATTATATGTTAAAGATTTATTGTTACTTGACTCTTACAGTAATACTTTTACTAGAACAATAAAACTAGTTACCAACAATGGTGAGATGGAATAAGAATGTAACTATTATTTACATGTCATTACAAAGGTATGTCAAAGACATTTGATAATAAGATGCAATCATTCAGTATTTACACTTGCTTCATTTAACTTGCTGCATTATGACTAGAGTGTTATTTTTACATATGTACAGTTTCAGTATACCAAACAAAGCAGG
The DNA here is from genome assembly GCA_016271365.2 of Neoceratodus forsteri. Classification (NCBI taxonomy): domain Eukaryota; kingdom Metazoa; phylum Chordata; order Ceratodontiformes; family Ceratodontidae; genus Neoceratodus; species Neoceratodus forsteri. The sequence continues at coordinate 70,866,107 of CM028133.1, forward strand.
CATAGTTCAACACTGTTGCATGGTGAATGAATGATGCTGTTGTCTACATGCCAACAGCTAATAGACAAAAAAAAACTGGTGATAAACAACTTGTGACAGAATGTACCCTTTGGTGAATGAGACATGTTGCACAGTTATTTAAGATGATAAGTGACAACTTTTGTGTCTCTGCAGAGGGAAAAAGTTAGGAACTGGCAACAACTTCTTGCTATGTATGGGTATGATACAGCTACAAGAAAAGATGTGTGCAGAAGAGGAGAGCCAGGAAGGCCTCTGTTTTGAGATATACAATCTTTGATAGACATGTAAGCATGGTTTCTCTAGTGAATGTGAATACTGTTGGTGCCGACTGAAGCCACTACAACAATTTCCATGTTGTCACTGATCCACACAAGATCTTAGATGTCATAGTGCTTGAAATGACTCTACCAGTATAGCATTTTGTTGATATGCTATGGTTTATTGAGAATCGTAGATTGGAAACAATTGTACTGACCTACGACTGTTTCTGTCACAAAGTAGTCATTTAAAAAATGCCACATGTTGTGTTCTATTCTTCTGAAATATGAAGGTCATCATAATTCTTCAATATTAGAAGATATGATTTTTTAGTGTCGTGGCAGTCTCTGTTTAAAACTACTTGTAGAGTTGTCACAGTCTACCCATCCACTTCTGTACCTTAGTAAACAGATGTAATGTCCAGAATGCATGGATTGACCATGGTGATAGACTACACTGTGAGTGTCAAACACTGATTGGTTAAAAACTATTCTACCAGCTGTGTAATCTGTGATAGGAGTGTCAACTCTGAGCCCATTGGAGTCAAATCTGTGCAACATAAGCAACAGATATTGAGATGAACTCCTGAGATGTATGAACTGAGTGCATCTGCCTCCACACCTTTTACAGGAGTGACCACATTGAGCATTGGTAAATAGCTGTCGAAATTTGACACTTTTGGCTTGAGGGACAAAAAGAGTAATCCACAGCATGTCTTCTGTGGTTTCACGCTGTGAATGACCACATGAAACACATACAAATTTGGTTACATATGACACGAAGTAGTGGCATATTGGAGTGCTGTCTTCATCCAAGTTGTTTATGATAGCCATCATAAACTCACTAGTGTCTTGCTGTATGTCAGCAGCAAATGTACTACATCCGTCATATGTACCTAACACCTGGCGTAGTGATGTTAGTGACTGCACATTGTTAGACTAGTCAGGAGTCATGTTGACAATCTGCTTCAATGCGTTTGATAGGGGATTGTCTTGTGAAGCAGGTATTGCCTGCACAAAGTGTGGCACATGTAGAAAAACTTGCATAGCTGAGTTAGCATAGCCGTTCACTCTAGTGCTGTTGTCAAAGACTGGTACAGCAGCTACACCAACTGATTTCTGACAAATTGCTGGCTCTGAATGTTTAGTTGAAGTTGTGACCTTTGTTGAACTCTTTTGAGTTGAATCACTTGTGGAAGCTCATGCCTGTTTGGTGACACCTGTAGATTTGACTGTACGATGTGAGACATCCAGATATGTAGGCAGTGGTATTAAAGACATTTGTGGCTGATGCAGAGTACATAACCTGTTGTGCTCAAGAATACATTGCTTGTCAGCTCGTATCTTCTGAGGTGCAAGAGTTATAATGTGCAACCCAGAAAGACTGTGGACACGTGAAAGTGCCACGTAGCTCATGCCATCCTTGAAAATGTCTGTACCTATGTCCACCATTGCTGAATCCAAACTCAAGCCCTGAGATTTGTGAACAGAAACAGCATATGCAACACATAGTGGAAACTGTTTCCTGTTTACATAGATATCCTTAAATACCTGGAATTTTACACAGGTATGTTCTATGTGTACAGGCTGTTCCATGTTATCAAAGTGAATTGCAAGTGTCTCGATATATGTCTTCTGGACATTGTAGACAGAGTCAGTGATGTTTCCCATGGCACCGTTTACCATGCCTCGTTCAATATCAAGATTACGTCGTAGCATGATACGTGCATTCCTACAAAGTGTAAGAACAGCTTCTAGACCAGCTGTGCGTGAAACATCTGACTTGAGTTCACTGAGTCGTTCAGTCATCTTTACTACTAGGTTGCAACTTAGAATGACACCATCAACTGTATCAACAGCATGCAGAGTTAGAATTTCTTGGTTTTCTCTCTGCAGCATTACATTGTTGAACTCAGTGCATTTCTTTAGTCGTGGCATAAGACACACTATGTGTGTCCTTGTAGAGTACACATCACTGAAAACATTACATGCTGTTTCTATGGATGCAGTATCTACTGTGATTCTCTGATCGTTTAACATAGCAACATGTTCTGGTGATAGAAAACCTGTACGAGCTTCATCTAAAAGTGATTTGTAAGCCAGATCACCACTTTGGCGCATGTTCTCATACAACTCAACATAGGTAAATAACTCCCAAATGTTATAGCCTGCAATGCAGCCGAGAATATTCTTAGCTTGCTTGGCAGTTAGAGTTGCAAACACATGCTCTGCATTAACTGGTGCAAGCTGTAAAAGGTCTCCCAAAACAACAATACTTTTGCCACCAAATGGTACTCCATCATCAGTACCTAAGATCTCCTGTAGACGTAGATATTTATCTACAGGCAAGCATGACATTGGAGACCATGCTGATTTCATGAATGAGGAGTAACTTCATCTTTGTGAACATGGAACAGAGCTGTGATGCAACCTCAAATGACAGTTTACGATAACCTACAGTTTTGCCATGTTCCACTGGCAACATAAAGAGACGGTGTAATGTAACTCCACCAATGTTGTATGCAGCTAGCCCTGTGGGAGCAGTAACAACAACAGACATTGATGACCCTGTCAGGCTCCGTATTTCAGCAGTGATGGCTTCAATAAGGAAACTCTTTCCTGTGCCAGCTGAACTGCTAACAAAGATCAGTAGCGGTTTATAGTCATGACAGTCTCATTTTTTTGTTTCTTGTAGTAGGCCATGCCGGACAGCGTCAACTACTTGAGAGTGAACTACATGCTGCTGCTGATTTAGTCTTTCTCTCAAGTCAGTCAGGTTGACAGTGGAGTGTGTTTCATGTTCCATGGCAGTCTCAGTTTCTGAGATTAACACTTCTGGGGCATTTAAAGGCAGAGGTTCACCTAGAACAGCTTGTCATTCTGGATCAAGGTTGTCTTATGAACTAACAGGAGTGTCTTCCTGAAGCTGCTTCTCTACCTTCTCAAACTGTTCTTTCTCAGCCTCTAGTCTCTGTATGTATGTCTTTGAGTATTCAGTTTTGAAAGTCTCATAACCAAGATTGAATTCTTCCTCGAATGTATCACAGTCACCTTTTAATTCAGACTCACTCCTCCAGGGTCTAAATAGGAATAGGAGAGCAAAGTAGTAATGTTCTCTGCTCTCCGATGTGCCTAGATGCAATTTACAGTGGTCTATGAACCATGGCTTGTGTCTCTTTATGAGACAGCCATCCACTCCGTTCACCTTGTAAATCTGGCGTGTTGAGTCAGGTGATATACCTGCCTTGTAGTCATACCACTTAGCTACCTGAAAGAAACACATGTCATCCATGTCATCGTGTCTATGGGGGTAGTATGTGTCTATCAGGTTATTCTTCAAGATATGTTTTGAAGAAGGTCTATTGACAGCGAGTTCCTCAATTTTTGTATGGGAAATCAGTACACGTTTGTGTTTCTCTTTGTAGTTCACACTGAAAAACCGGACAGCGTCAGACTTCCCATACAGATGTGTACCCATTAAACAGTCACTGGCTTCATAAGCTCCACATTCTCTGTGTGAAAGCATCTTTAAGCCCAATGACCACAGCTCAGATGTCAGGTTCCTGCTTGAACTGGCAATATCTTCCCAAAGATCTTGCAAGCTAGTCTGCTTATGTTTGGTTATGTACGAAGTCACGTACCGCACCAGGGGCAATGAGTTATCAGCCACAAACTGAACATCTATGTTAGCTTGCCACATTAGGAGAAGAGTTGGGTTGTAGTCATTGATGTACACCTCTTTCTCATCTCTGGGTAACTCGTTTACCCTCTTGGTTGATTTTGCCTTCAAGTGGTGTCACAGTTCTGAGAAAAGTTCATTCATGGAACCATCCTGATAAACTCGTCGAGGAAATCCGAAGCGACATCGTGTGTACCAATTAGATTTGTTCTTTACTACTCACTGGCAGTATTTTGCACAAAATACTGGAACTTTTGAACCAACTTCCATAGTGTAGGACTGTCATACTTGTCTGGAATGTGACAAGTGATATATTTCTTGATGAATGCTTGCACTTGTGCTGCTTCATGTTCACCTATGCGTGGTGCATCCTTGATCCACAATAACATATGGATGTGAGGGGTACCCTGTGTTTGATATTCCATCCTCCAAAAGTAATGCTCCACAATACCAAGAGGTGGATTGTCCTTTGATAATATGAAATTCAGAATGTCATGGAACCGCTTGTGAAAATGTCTTGTGACAGACACAGGATCAAGTGAACACATTTCTCTGACAGTCACTGATGAGATGCCATCGACGTCAGAATTTTCCCACTTCAACAGTTCAATGAGCTTGTCCCAGGCATATTCAGCACAACTAAGTGTGACAAACCATGTGGCTGCACCATACTCTCACAGCATTGTCATCACTTCGGAGAGTCTGCAAAACCAATATTCTTTGGTGCCTCAAAGATTTGAAAGTATGGAAGACAGATTCATTTGCACATTTTAATCTTTCTGCTTTAATTTCTCTAGAAATTGAGCAGCTGTTATTCCAGCTAGTGGAGTTGTGAGACGAATAGTATGTGCAATAGACGCAGACAGAATGCTCAAGTTCACTCTCCCAGAGGAGATGAAACAGGTACTGTATGTTACGTCTGAATTTGCCATCTTTACTGAGCACATGGCTAGTGCAATACTCAGCACCCTGTACATGAACTTCTCTTTCATCTAGACGTTCACCTGACCCTTTGGAGAATAAGTCTGGGAAACGGCGTGCTTCTAGTGTTACCTCCCAAATGCTGACAGGCTCACCTTCCACCTGCTTCATTTGATAGAGATCAATGTTGTCTCCTACTGCATCTCTGCCATGTAGTGGGTGGATTGTGTACTATTCATACACATTGTCACTTGTCTGTCCACTGACCTTCTCAATCATTGGTTTACTTGTTTCTAAGAGATCATGTTGGACAGAGAGGCTAGTCATGTGATCTATGTCAAGGTCTGTATAAAAGGGATTGTTACTCTTTAAATAACTAATAGCAAGCTTTACCTTCTGTACATTGACAACATCTTGCCAGATGATCTTGGACTTAGTTGGAACACCATTTACAAGAATCACCAAACTATTTTCCATAGAGATTGCTTCCACATTTTACTGTAGAGGAAGTGGGAGATACATCACAGAACTCTTTAGAGATCTAACAAGTTCTTTCTGTGGAATGTTCCGTGTCTTTGTGTTCAGATGTAGAATGTTTTGAAATGGTTTCATTATCTGAATTAGAATGCGTTCAAACATATTCAATGTTGCAATCTCACTTGGTGTAACATGTGCCTCCATAGTATTCAGCAGTGACCTTGGTGGCAAAATGTTAGACTTTAGTTTGGAGAAACAGTGTTTGCACAGCAGAATGGTATTCTGTAACTGAAAGTTAGATTTTGTCAGCAAAAATGCTGAGAGACGGAACCACATGTCATTGTATGGTGACAAGGTTTCCAGGTTAACTGTGACTGTTTGTTTACTGTAGCACAGACGGTCACATGACACACATACAGAGTCAAACTTCTGAACCTTTGCCAGCTCATATTTTGCAATTTCTTTGCTGTACTGTTTCAGTATGTCAGTTTCTAACACTGAAACAGATGATTCAGCAGAACTTGCTGACTGATAAATAGTTGTGTCTGGTACAGAAGTTACATGTTGCAGCTGTTTGTCACCTGACTGCAATAGGTTTTTTAAACAAGTGTACTGATTGACAATTCATCGGACTTCATATAGTCCGTATGCAAAGTTTCACATGCCTGTTTGATGCACTCCAAGCAACTGCATGTTGTGAAAGACACTGTCACAAACACCACTATCGAGGCATGCTAGTGAGTGCCCCATAAGTTCAGTATAGGTTCATAGGTAAATTTCAAGCCAGGGATAGGTGTTACTATCCAATTAGGCTTGCCTACCATATTTAAGAATTAAAATAAAATTAGCTGTTTCCAAAATGGTCATCAATTCCCTTTTTAAATACATTCATAGTAGAACTATTTGTTATCTCTGCTGATAAATTATTCCAAGCCCCGACCACTCTCAAGCTAAACCAATGTTTCCTAAAGTTATGCACCCAAGTTTGTTGATATAGTTGTTGTATGTTTCCTTTTACTAATTCTTCCATGATTGAGCGTGATGCCCAAATCTATTAACAAATCTACATCCTCAATATTTTATATAGAAAACATAGATCTCCCCTCAATCTACGGTAATATATGAATAGAGGTTCAAATTCACTAGTCTTCCCAGTATTCTTTACCTTTCTGTCCCTTTATTTGTTTAGTCAATCTTTTGTACTAAGCTAATGGAAGTATATCTTCCCTGTTGTATGGGGCCCAAACCCTTGCACAATATTCCAAACTTCGGTCTAACAAAAGCAACATACAAGAGACCAAAACCTCACTCCTTCTACTTGCAATATATTTTAAATACAATTTAGGATCTAGTGCTTTTTTAATTGTTTTCTACAATGTACCCTAAATTTTAAATCATTTGTATTGTAGCATGAGTCTTTTCCTCCATAACAACTCCCAAATTTATATTATCTAATTGGTAAACTGCTTCATTATTTTCTTACCCAAGTGCATAACCTTGCACTTGGATAGGTTTAATTCAAATTTATTCAGGTTTGTCCATTTATTTATTAGATCTAACACTTGTTGTAGTGCATCTATTTGTTCATCATTTGTTGGAACCACCCAATCTACAATCATCAGCAAACTTGTACATCCATACATTTTTATTGTTAATTTGTATTGAAGCAATGTACAAGTTAAACAAAAATGGCCCCAAAACCGAACCCTGGGGTACGCCACTAGAAACAGGGGCCCATTGTGAGTATTTCCCATTTATAACCATCCTCTGCTTTCTATCCCATAACCAATCTGAAATCCATCTGCAGATATTACTAGGTAATCCTATGTTATCCACTAATAATAATAATTCTTTATGGGGTAGTTTGTCAAAAGCTTTGGTGAAGTCCAGGAATACCACATCCACAGGGTTCCCGACATCCATCTCTCTATTCACCTTTTCATAGAAGGATAACAAATTTGTCTGACAGGATCTGTTCCGTACAAAACCATGCTGGAGTGGGTCTATTAGATCTTGTTGCTCCATATGTTCCACAAGTATATCTTTGATTATCCTCTCCAAGAGTTTCCCTAGTATCGAGGTCAAACTAATGGGCCTAAAATTACCTGGGTCTGTACTTGATCCTTTTTTTAAAATAGGCACTACATTTGCCAATTTCCAATCCCAGATAACAGAATCAGAATGTATTGATTGTTGAAAAATGTACGTTATAGGATGTGCCAACATATCCGCCAATATTCTGGGATGTATACCATCAGGGCCAGGGGACTTATTAATGTTTAAACCAATTATTCTTTTATAGATATTTGCTGGGTTAAAAATTATTGTCCCAGGTTCAAAAGGTCTACTTGTACAGTGGGCATTTGTATCTTTATGTTTATATACAGAACAAAAATAATTATTCTGAATATTAGCTATTTGCTGATTAGTCGCTGAATGTCCTCATCAGTGAAAAGGGACCTATACTGTTAAGGGTCTTCTTCTGATTATTAATGTGGAAAAAAGCTTTTTTATTATCATGAACTCTCTTTGCTAAATTTATTTCATATATGGCTTTAGCTTTTTTTATAGCTATTTTAACTTTTTTCTGAATTTCTTTGTATTCAGCAATTAGTTTATCAGTCTTTAAGACTTTCAACTTTTTATAAAGCCTATTTTTTTTATTTATCAATTTTTTAATTACTGTAGTGAACCAAACAGGTTTAGTAGTTTTATTCATCTGGTATTTAATAATAGTTGTGACAAAATCAGTTGTTAATTGGTCAATTTTTGTTCTAAGGGAATCCCATGCGTACTGTACAGGTTTGTTGACAAACTCCTGTCTCCAATCCCATTTACCCAATTCCATTTTCATCTTATGGTAATCAGCTTTCCCAAAATTAAATTTAGTAGTGATTCCCAAAGGTTTTCTAGAATCCATTTCCTTGATATTAAATAATACAGTGTTGTGATCTCTGTTTCCTAAAGGAAACTTACATTCACTAGATTAACTACTTCCCCATATTAAGTAAATATTAAATCAAGGATATTATTACCTCTGGTACTCTCAGGGACTAATTGCTCTAATCCTCTTGATCCATTACATCTATATACTGTCTTTCCAGGGGGGAAAAGCCAATACCTTTGGTCCAATCAATGTTAGGTAAATTAAAATCGCCAGTTAGCAAAATCCTTTTTGAGTAGTCCAAATTACTAAGGACACCCAATAAAACCTCATCATCTTCACAGGACATAGATGGGGGCCTATAAAGAAGGCCCAGCATAATGTTTGGCCTATTTTTAGGTGATAAATAAACCCATGAAAGTTCTATTGGTCCTATGTCACTTTTAATTTCTTCCGAAGCAATATCTTTATGTATATATATAGCTACACCCCCTCCTTTTCTATATTTCCTAGAACGGGAATAAAGTTTATAACCCTCAGTTTCTTTCCCCCAATAATCCTTACTGTCCCACCATGTTTCAGTTATGAGAGCAATATGCACATTGTTTTTGTGCAAAATTATTCTTAGTTCATCATGTTTATTTTGCAGACTATGGGCATTGATCAGCATAGCATTCCATCTCACACTATTTAAAGGAAGGGAAATTTGACTACATTTATTTACTATTCCTTCCCTCTGAACCAGTTTAAATGGAAGTTTGTGACCTCTTGAATTTTTTTCCCCATTACCCTAAGCCCAGCATAACTTAAATGGATACCATCATTTCTAAAAAGAGTTGTTCTAACAAACGTCTTTTCGTTATCCATGTAACCAACTTCTTCTCGTAGACAAAAATTTCTGATGTTACTGTTAATTATTTTTATTTGGTTGTTTTTGAATATTTGTTTACCCTGCATGGGAATAATCCCTGATATAATGATTTCACTTCCTTTTCTTTTTACTATGTCTACAATAGACTTAAGATGTCTTTGCATGCAGTTCCAATGTGTTTTTCCCACATCATTGGCCCCCACATGTAATAGAACCAAAGGGGTATTTGTGTTTTCAAAGAAACCATCCATCAAACTAGCTATATCCTGTACCTTTGCTCCAGACAAGGAGCTAACCGTGGTATGTTAATTTCTATTAGAACATACATATGTATCTATTCCTTTTACAATTGAATCCCCTATTATGAGTACGTCTCTGACCAAGGGTTCTTTAAATTTTTTTGTAATGTATTTACTTTTATCAGGGACAGTAATTTTATCTTGGTTATTGCCCTTGAAATTAATGATCTTACTTAGTTCAATTGTTTCACTTACTATTATATTTGGTCCATCATTTACTATATTACTCATAACCGGTTCATTAGATGCATCTATGTCAAGACAATCAAACCTATTCTCTATTTCTATGGCTGGGTGTGGCTGAAATAAAATATTGCTGTCATAAGTGGATGTTTGCCTTGTTTCTAATTTATCATCCAAACAATCGTGAGGTCCTGTTCTAGCCATCACCAGGGATTGCCTGTTACTAAAGTCGCATACAGCTTCATTTATGTAGTCTTCCAATTTAGATATATCCTTATAAGTTTGTAGTCTTGCTTCCAGAATACGTATCTCCTTGATTAATGCAGAGTTTTTTATGCATTTGTCACAGGTAATTCTGAATTAGTAACCTCCCCTACATACATAAGACACTCCCTACAGGTTTTTTTACCCTTCAATTTCTTACTCCTTGTTTGTGCCATTTTATTAATACTTGTTGAATCTAGCTTACCAGCCCAATGAAGTATACACCTTTGCAGTCAGAATTTCCCCCAGTTAACCCAGTGTACCCAGCGGACACAGCAGACACGCGACGCGTGTGTCTCTGCCCTCGTCTCTGCGTGCGATACGCGCTCCACTCCATATGTGGACGGATTTCACAATGGTCAATCTTGTTACACAGTTTATATCTTTCTTTGTGATCTGTTATCACAAATAGGTTGACAAACTGCTCAACTTTTCAAATGATGATTGCCTACGGTTCCAGGTGTCATCACATGGCCACGACAGACAGTGCCATTTATGGGCCACAGTGGTTGCATCAGTCATCATTTGTGTCCATTGTTGCGTCATCACAGACATTGAGCACATTGACCAGCTTACCGGAGTCATCAATGGTGAACTTGCTTTCTTTTTTCTGTGAATAATAAGATTCTTCCCAGAAATATGCCTCTGAGTGTTGTGTGTGCATCCAGTGACCTGTGAATACATCACAGAAATTGTGCACAGTCAAAGAAGGATACTGTTGTAGCCTTTTTTTGATGTCATACACAGCTTTTCTGAATAGTTCAAGCACATGAGACATCTTACGCCATAAACGTTGAATAACAAATACTGCTCTGTTAACAAAAGTGCATACTTTGAAATGCAATTTCATCAGACAGATGACTCTTTGTCTTTTTGTGCTCATGTCTCATCACAGCAGCAGTAAGCCTGTAGATCTTAACTTTACTTGCTAGTGATCGAAAATACTTTTGCTTCTCAGATGAAAATCACCAGGTGTGAGTTTACGGTGCTGTTTCGAAGGTCTGTTGTTGGTTGTTGTTGCAATAGTTGTGTTTCATCTGAGAGATCTACGCAACTGTTGCTCAGGTAAGCATTTTTTACCTGCTGTTGAGCAAGTATGTGCTTTTGATGTAGAGTGAGTTGTTGTAGAGCTCACTATTGCAGTACAGCTCTGTTTTGTTTTATGTCCTGAGCTCACATCAGTGTTTTTTTTTATCATTCTTAAGTAACAGTGTGGTCCTATGATACCTGTCTCATTTTCCTATACATCTACATCTGTATTTTGTAGGCATCTTTCAATCTGTTAGTTCACAGTGGCAGTCACCAATGTTACAGAAGTATCAGCCACCTGTATAAAAAACAGAGAAAAAGACAATATTAGTATATGCTTGTGTTGACCACTTCTAACATTGTATATTGAGACAAATGATTTAAGTATAAAATATTTCAAAAAAGATTCATTAAATGTTTTAATCAGATTGATTGTTCAAATTGTTACAGTTTTATTTTCATTCCTGTTACGCTGTCTTGTATAGCATTATCACCATGACAGATAGATTTTGTTCTTTGCAATTTCACTGTTCAGCAATGCAGAATTAGTGTTATTCTGTATAGTGATTTTCACCTAGTGTTGTTAAACTGCTGGTAGAAACAATTACTTTACTTACAATATGTTGTTAATGAGTAACACATTAATAAGTCAACTTCACACACTTAGCTTAAGTCAGTGCATTTGTAATATGTTCATGTCATATTCTCAACATTGGCATTTTACCACACCTTCTTGTGAACTGTACAGCTGTCATTTTTTCACATCCTTGCTGAAATGTTTTTTCTCAGTTCCGGTGTACAGTAGTGCGGCCGCTGTGTTAAATCAGTGTTCAGATTACATTGTGAAAATGACAGTGAGACTGTTCATGAGCAGAGGTACTAAAATAACTATGTTGAAAATTTGGTGACAATACTCTGTGAAATGACTGTTTTAGGAGTGTGAGTAGCAACTGCACAACACACACTTGTAAGCTAGTGCATTTGCACTATTTTCATGGCAGATTCTCAACATTGGCATTTCAATAAACCTTCTTGTGAACCATACAGCTGTCATTTTTCACATCCTCCCCTAAATGTGTTTTCGCACTTCGGCACAGAATAGCATGGTCGCTGTGCAAAATCAGTGTTCAGAGCAAATAATGAAAATGACAGTGTCACCGTTCTTGAACAGAGGTCCTAAAATTACTATGCTGACATTTTGGTGAGAATAGTCCATAAAATGACTGTTTTATGAGTGCACATAGGAACTGGGCAATGCACACTCATAAGTTAGTGTATTCACACTATTTTCATGCCATATTCTCAACATTGACATTTTGCCACACTTTGTTGTGAACTGTACAGCTGTCATTTCTCACATCCTGCCCGAAATGTGTTTTCGCAATTCCGGCGCAGGATGGCGTGGTTGCTGTGTAAAATCAGTGTTCAGAGCACATAACATAAATGGAAGTGACACTGGTCTTGAGGAGAGGTCCTAAAATGACTGTGTTGAAAATTTGGTGACAATACTCCATAAAATAACTGTTTTGCGAGCGTGATCAACAACTGCCAAAAAATGCATTCCCTCAAGTCTGTTGCAAAGTCTGTTGCAAAGTCTGTTGCACAGTGACATACTTGCTGTGCAAAATCACCTTTTGGGTCACTTTAACAAAGTCACAGCACTATGCCTCTTCACTTCTGTTACTGCCAGTGCCAGCGTGACAATGTTCGGCATTGAAAAATTGATTGTTTTTGTCATAAATCATCTAATTCTGTTGAAAACAGAAAATTTTGAATAAACAGTGTCATGTGCATGAAAGTATCACAAAAAGTAGTGTCGTGCATTCGACAGTGTCGCAAATAGTAGTGTCATGGTTCAACAGTATCACAAAACTGGTGCCGAATGTTCGACAGTGTCAAAAAAGTAGTGTAGTGTGCTCGACAATGTTGCAAAAGTAGTGTCGTGCATGTGAAAGTGTCACAAATTTTTAACTTGGGAGTGGCAAGTGCATTCATTACCAAATCAGATCTGATTGCTATTTGAGTGACATCTCATTCTGCCAATGTTATGCTAGATTTGTCAGGCCATGTGAGACAACCAATCAGAGACGGACAACACTGAAGAAGAAGTCAACAGCAGCCATCTTAGTTTACACTGAGAGACGGCAGATTTCTAACTGTAAGTACATTATATTTTATAAAGCATTTTTCTAGTATGATAAAAAGTGTTAGTAACGTGTAAATACTATTAATCAAAATGTTTTTTAGTGCTGTATTTGATTATGTTGCTATATAACCTAAGATACTGCATTATTTAGGTAATCATGTTTAAAGTCAGATAGTAGTTTAGTACTTACTTGTACAGATACAGCTGCAAATGGAGGGAGATAGGAAGCTGCATGTGGACCCATAACAGAAGAGGGAACCAATCAGACATGTTTCTGCAGTTGTAATTGTTTAAAACTGCCTATGAAAAAGATGCATTTTTCCCACCTCTTAATTTTTTCACATTTTAGCTGTAGCAGAAGTGCAGTGATAGTCAGTGCATAGGCTACATTGGTTAATGAAGCCAGAGTAGTAGCCAATGATTTGTTTTATTTGTGTGTTATGGATCAGCCCACTGAAGCTGGCTTGAAGTTAGGAGGGAAAATATCAGTTTTACTTTCACTACTACTTAGGCACTGCAGGGTGAACACTGACTTTTTTGGTAGCTCTCTGTCCACTTCTAAGTTTAAAACCTGAGAATGGCAGAAAATAACAAAAGGACTTTGTGGATAGTTGGAAGCAGTATTATGAGATGAGCGTCTGAGTATGCTCAAAATAGTGATTTGAGAAGAACCCTGAAGCTCCCAAATTGCTCTGTAAAGTGGTTTGGTAGGGGGTGGAATGAGGTGGGAGCACCTCATGCCAACTATGCACAGACTTTTGAGTACTCAGCCTCATCCAGACATATTGCTGATACATCTCGGAGGCAATGATTTGGGCACCAAACGCTGGGTAGATTTAGTAACAGAAGCAAAATTGGACCTTACTTCTATTATGAGTATGTTGCCTGCCTGTAAAATAATTTTTCAGATATTACAGAGAGTAGGGTCTGGTAAGCAAAACACCATATGTACCTGATTGACAGAGCTCAAAGAAAAGTCAACATACAAATATCTACATTTCTACGCATGTCTGGAATGTACACCATGCGTCACCCAGAAATTAAGTGTTGTTATGATTGGCTATACCTACCAGATGGTGTACATTTCTCACATGCTGGCAATTGCCATTTCCTGGGAGATCTTCAAGATGCAATCCTCAAAGTCCTCTAAGAATGTCAGACTGTTTGAACAAATATCAAAGTGCTAACAAAGGTTCTTTTCAGAACCAAAAAATGTTGGTCAAAAAATAGAACAGCTGCATACATCACTCATACAGATGTAACACAGGGGTTGGGAATATTCAGACTGTGCCAGGCTGTGGAACAACACTGGGCAAAGTGCAACTGCAATGCAGCAGGTTGTTGTCAGGGCAATATTTTATAGTGCTGTGGCATGGTTAGCATTGTGAAATATTTCTGTCTGGTAACCTGCATTGTGCATGTTACTCTGGCACTGCATGAGTGTAAATGGGCAGAGAGGAGTGGGGGGATAGAACACTGAAGTGCAGTGGTAGTAGGTTTAAGTATTATACTCTTTAGTACTATACATGCGAATGGAGCCATAATGCATGCAAGGCATCAACACACCTATTTTTATATTATCATGGCGTCATTAGTATGCAGGTGTCCTGTTTATCAGTAACTTGTTGCTGGTATTGTGTGAGTCAGCACCTGTTGTCTAGTGATGCGCCCCCCCAGCTTGGTGGTAATGTATTTCAAAACTAGATCTTGGTTTTTCAGTAAAAAAAATACAGCTGGTAGTATAGTGGAGTGTTCCCTTTCACCTTATAATGGGTTAAGTTTTTACAATTTATCCCTTGTGGCCCTGTTCACTCTACTTGCTTGCCTGATTGGGTGGGCTGGCAGCTGCACTACAGCACAAGGCTTACTTTTATACAGAAAGCTGACCATTGGGTGAGGGGTGGGGTGCAGTGGTGCACCATGGATATATTTTTTTTAGCAAAATCACAGTTGGTGAGGAGGGTGATGCCAACTACGGTAGCGCTGTGGCAGGTGGCCACCACAGCTGGTTGCTGCCATGTTGTTCTGTGCAATAATGTAGCTCCACTGTGGTTGTCACTTATTTTTATTTTTTTTTTTTGGGGGGCCTCAACAGTATGCAGTGCAAGTACGGGTTGTGGTTGCAGATGTTAATGGTATCATGGCATCAATATCAGGATGTGTCAAGCGTGCATACAAGTGTTACTATGCCACAATACAACCTCTGTAAAAAAAAATTTGCTCAAATGTTATGTGGTACAACAGTAGTTACTACTCATTGGATATGTTATATAATGAGAGTATTTCTGTGTATGGATGTTAATATTTGTAATAATAACTACAGAATTAATAAGATACCACGGTTTGTATTTTCTCTGTGAAACTTAACAGAACAGAAAGTCAAACATGTTACAGAACATGGCAGTAATGTAGTATTATTTGTGTACTTTTCAGGAAAATGAGGATCTGGAGTTTAAGAGAAGTGTGCACAAGCTGCTCGGGCAGTCCAGATGTGGAAGTGCCTGCAATTCTGTCGTAGCACAAACCGGAAGTTGGACAGCATGTGGGCACATATATGTATTTGCACATAATACTGAAAGTTAAAATAAACTGCACTTCAATGCAGCGAAAGTGGAAGCTGTTAGGCAGTGTTTCTATCAGCTGAAGCAGAGGAAGGAGATACCTGAACAAGACACACGCTGGTACCACCTCGGCTATGAGTTTTGGGAGGTGGCTGGAAAGCCAAATGCTGGGGAGCGTGTTACATGCTGTAAATAAAGTAACAATATTTTCATAATAATACTACTTAGATATTCAGTACTGTGCATGCAAATGGAGACATCATATGCATGGTACAAATGGGTGATTACCACACCTTTATGGTACCATGTGAATTTGTTATGACAATCCCCAGGGAGCTGCAGCTGGTGGTCTGTCACACTGTACACATTAGAGATTCATGTCCACTGTTCTTTGGTATGAAGGTGCCTGGACATCACATTGTGCACAATCTAAAATAGGATGTTGCCATGGTGCACTATTTGATGTATCCTACACTGCTGTCCAATGGCAGCTTTCTTGAATGCTGTGAATCACTTGTATGCAGTAAGTAATAGGTTGCAGACTGATTGGGGTTTCTTAAGGTATATCCATATCTGGTGGTGCAGTGTAGTCTGTCTCCCAGTCCAATAATGGCCTGGGTCACAGCTGCGTGGCTTGCAGATGATGAGCTCTACAGTGGTGCTGAGTGGCTGGTTAATAGTTCTGCAGTAGCAGTCAATTTGTGGGGTGTACCAGCGGTGGAATGGTACACTACTACGGTACAATATTTTTTGTCATTGGGCATGATTGTGTTGCATGGAGGTGCTCAAATACCAGGGATAATGGTATGTTTACACTGCATGTGGCAGGGTTATAGGATAATATAGTGTACCAGAAGATATGAATGTAGAATTAAAATAGGAGAATAGGCTAGGCTTGAAGTCCATAGTTGTGTCAGGCATGGGGTGGCAGTTAGGGGAGTGGCATGACTGTTGGCTGCATGGTATATTCAAATGTATAGCACTGCAGTAAAGGGATTAGCATGATCTGTGCTGCGGTACTAAATACCAGCAACAAAAAACTGGCAGTAATGTAGCAGTACCACCCCCCCAGCATGATCCTGGACCTCCAGTAATCCAATACGCATTGTCATCTGTGGCATGGTACTGGCCCCTTCCCCCACACCAGCATGATCTATGACCTCCATAGCCACGTTACTTTAATAATATTCCTGGTGTTCTACCGGTTCCACCACCCCCCCAAGCACAATCTGTGACCCTTGTACCTCCATTAATGACAACATATCCCCTGGTGTTCTAATGGTCTAGCTACCCCTCAAGCATGATCCATGACCGCCGTAGCTATGTTAATGTTATAATGTTGATGATGTAGTAGTACTTCACCCATTCCCATGCACGGTCCCCAACTGCTGTAGGCATGTTAATGATAGCATGTCCCAGCTGTTCTAGTGTTCCCCACAACCCCCAAGCATGATTCACAAAACACTTTACCCATGTTAATTGAATTACTTGTGCTGTGTTGTAGTGGTCCCCCATCCCCCAAGCATGATCACCACCTAACGTAGTTGTGTTAATGAGAGCATGTCTCTGGTGTTGTAGTGGTTCCCCCACCCACCAAGTGCAATGTGCAATCCCTGTAGCCACTTAGTTAAATTATTTTCTTGGTGTTTTAGTGATCCGCACACACCCCAAGCATGATCCCAAACTCTTGGTAGTCACACAATGACAGGAATACCTGGTATAGTAGTGGTGCCCCCCTGCCCAGAACTGCACTGCCCATCTTCCCGTACACAGACTAGGTACATTGCTGGCAACCAGCTCAGCCCTCTTCTCAGCACCCCAGCTGGCTGATGACTGTGGTATGTATGAGTGCTACTGCAGTCTCTGGCCAGCCGTGGTGGAGAGAGGAGGGTTGACCTGCTCACCAGTGCCGTACCTACTCTGTGTATTGGGGAATGGACAGCACACTTCAAGGTGGGGGGAACCAGTAAAACACCAGGTATTGCTGTCATTTTGGGGCTGCTGTGAGTCATGGATTATGCTTGGGGGGCTGGGGGGAGTACTACAACACCAGGAAAGAATTTAATTTCCATGGCTACAGGGGTCGAATCACAGGGGGTGGGGATACCACTAGAACTCCAGGGATATTCTGACATAATGTGGCAATGAAGGTCGAGGATCATGCTTTGGGGAATGAGAGAGACCAGCTCACAACAACAGGGATATTCGGTCATTAATGTGGCTACGTGAGTTGGGGATCAAGATTGGGGGCGTGGGAGACCACTACAAGAGCAGGGAAATTATTACAGTAATGTAGATATGAGGATCAGGGATTGCACTTGGGGGTGGTGGAGTGGGGGAACTACACTACCAGGGAAAAAGAATGTTATATGGTAGAACGGGGAGCAGTAGTCATGCTTTGGAGTGGTTGGTACACTACACTATCAGAGTGACTTGTCTGTATCAAGCACACATATGGGTGGGTGGGTTGTATGCAGTCATACCTCCTGACTGTCACTACTATTCGGGGTGGTCCCTGATTTAGGCTCCAAATGTTCCTGTGTCCATTACAGAATATGTGTTACAGTAACAGAACAGTGGGGATTAATCTCAGACATTCATCTCATAATTGACTGTTACTGGCTGCTGCTGTTCCTGAAACTGCTTCTTAACACAAATCTCCTTATTGTATCAGCATTCTGAGTCTATAATTCTTAAACTGTGTCTGTTATTATCGCTCTTTGCCCTGATCCTTTGAAGCCTTGTCCCTTCTGTTGTTGTTCAAATAACATTCCAGTTCTCTCAGTTTACTGTTACTGAGTCTAGCAATCTGTATGTCTGATAGAGATTTTTACTCTGGTGCTATTTTGGCCCAATGTCATTCAGTCTGTGTATCCTAATAAATAGTTTTCCTACACAATCATGTGGCTCTAGTGCAGAGTTATTAAGGTAAGGTTAAATTACTTGTGTTGCGGGGGAGGTAACTTCTCATGTCGAGTCCCATACACTATAAATGACAATGCCTGATGTACAGGTGATAACCATAGTATAATCATCTCTCGTGGTTGCTAGGGTAACTGTAAACCTCTTGAGATGCGCTATCAAGGTTCGCTGATGCCGTAGCAACCACTCGAGGTGATTATACCATGGTTATCACCTATACATCAGGGATTATCCTATATATCTTCAACTGTTGTCATATGCAAGTGTGTACTGAGTATACAGTGGCTATTCAATTCAAGAACAATGGTTATCATATAAGTAGCACTGTTGAAGTAATAACAATTTAAATAATATTAATAACTTATTGAGTTGTAATATTCATAATAATACATTTGGCACTTAACATGGCTGTACCATAACTGCACAATACTTGATCAAGGAACATGTCATGTTACAGATATATGTCAATAATTTATACAAAGTGTTCCTAAATAACTGACCATTCAAATGACACAGTTACTAAATCTCCTTTTTATGTTAATTTCACAGGTCATCAGAGGCTCTCCCCACCAGTTGCCGAGGTAGTCCCAGCACAGGCAGAAGCTGCGGAGGCTGTGGACTCTGACTCAGAGAGTGTCATCTTTGTGGAGTCATACGGTAAGAATACACTTGTATTGATAATATTGACTGCCTCCTATCAGTACTTGTTGTGTATGACATTAGCAAACCTCTTTAAACAGTGAGGAACAGAGAGTGAAAAGTTTTCCCCGGGGCTATAATGAGCACTGTCAAACTGACAAAGTTAGGCCACAGCACAAACCGTGGTATATTGAAAAGGAATAGGTCAGGGGAAACAGTTTCTCAATATAACATTGGAATGAGACAGCATTATCTGCAATTGGAGTGTAGGAGAAACTTAGACCTGGAATGAGATAGCTCTGAATATCGCAATGAGGAAGTTCAACCCACTACATGTAAAACAATGCACACAGATGACAAGCTAGGCACAGGTTAACTATGTGAACAATGTGTTTGCCAGGAAATGTGTAGTCCTAGTACTAGTGCAGGCAGCAGTCTATGTGAAACTACATTATTTCAAACTCTTACATGTTTCCAAAACTGTTTGCGTAGCACTAACATGTTGGTGTGGGTTTACCATGGAGGTAAACCATTAACCGGTGTGAACACGTTTCCTTAACATTTAAGTCTGTCATATTCAAAAGTAACATGAAAATGAGCTTACTTAGGTAGTGTTTGTGCAAATGTCGAAATTAGCATCTCATTGTGCCTTCACTATCATGCTGTTTGCACTGGGATAATGGTGTACAACTGCACTAAACATGCAGAAACAAATTGACGCTGCACAAACAGTTAGGGGTTATATTATACAGTTTTGAACACTGTAGTTTCACATGTGTTACTGCCTGCTGCTGTACTATTACAACACAGCTTGCACACAGATGGTGGTGGTGATGCTGTGTGCAACTGTTATACCGTTGCGTATGGTACACTACACAACAGGCAGTACAGTACCAAGGTGGTAGTGGTGTGTCAGAACAGCACTGAGTATGGTGAGTAGGAGACTTTTGATGACTGCAGTACACAGTGACAGGCTCATCATGCAGGTGCTCACTGATAGTGCACATTACTGTTATGTTGCTGTGTGACCCACATCTGGTGTATCTCTGGAATGGCATGGTCACAGGGACATATACATGTATGACTTTGTGTGCTTTGACACTTGTACAGGTGTGGCAAGAGAGTATGTAATATCAGAAAGGTGCAGTGCTGTTACAGTATAAGAAATAGTAAGACATATGAACTGTGTGATGTGTAGTAGTTTTGTGGCCAAATCTGTTTTCTGCAGAATATGGCAAGCCATACAGTCTACCCACAATATCCTCTATGACCCCAGAGTGGTACATGTGTATGCTTGCGGGTGTTAATGTGCACAGAATAGTGGTCTGCAGGTAACAGTATGACCTTCTTTTTAATAACATTGACTGCCTTATGAAGTATAACTGGTAAGTATCAGTAATAAAGAGCATTTGTTTGTTATAGAATGGTGTATGAAAAGTCTATTACCTTGTTGATTACAAGACATTACATGACTGTGATAAATGCTCCAGTATATTGACTGTTACAGTGTAATTTCAGAATAAAAAGAGAAAAACAAGTTGCAGATTTAACTTGGGATGGGATATGCAAAAGGGTTGCATATGGTACAATACAGTTGAATGCATCCCAGTGCAATATTCAAAAAGGGGTTATGCACTCCACAAATTCTGATACACCATGGCACATCATTAATGTATGTGACGGAAGTAAAAGTGATTGTGCCCATACATACTCTGCACATCTCTATATGCAGACCGGCATGGGGTAAGCATATTCAGGTGCAATCCCTACTTGCGTCACACACACACACACTAGAGTGAAATGAAAAAAGGAACAATGGCTGCCCAAACACAGGTGAGGTGCTGTATTGCACAGTGCAAGACAGGAGCTGCTAGCTATGAATGCAATCTGACCTCTGGCGCTATTGTGTGTCACCATCATACCCTCCCCCCCACATGCCAAATGCCAGGCTATGCATCAGTTAACAATCCCTAGTGGCCCAATCAACCTGCCCCAAGCCAATTTTGGCTCTACTGATCTAACTATATCCCTGGTGGACTACTGCACACTCCATCTTGCACAATTCTCATCTTTCAATGATATATATATATATATATATAACACAGGTCGTACAGTGCAGCCTTGCCAGAAGAAAATCATGTGCTTCATGGATTAATCAGCACCCCTAGTGGCATAGTGGTTGCATTCATCCTGATTGTGGGTAATATGCTGAAACAGTACTGTGGCGCATAGCAGTACCTGTCTACCCACCCAGACAGTCACTGCTGCCACCCCACTCCACCTCCCTGAGTGTTGGTCAGCAGTTACCTACCTCCAAGCCACCTGGTTGACCACACACTGACACCATACAGTATGACTGTACATGCATTGGTACACAGTGTGGGCCAATAGGCATGTTGAATATAGTGTAGTAGAGAGTCCCAATGTGTTAATGAAACTATTGAGTCACATATTAGGACTGTGTCCTACAGACACTACAATGTGTAAGATCAGTGGGCCATATTGTGGAGCAATTGGAGTACAGTCACACTCTATGCTATCAGTCGGTGGGTGTGTAGCTGCTTTGCAGGTGGGGAGCTGGTCTATGCTGCTGACTGAGGGAGGGAGGAGGTTGTCATGACACAGTGGTTGGGCTGGTAGGAGGTACCGCTATTGACCAGTGTACTGGTTCATTGTATTGCCTGGAATTAGCCTGGATGCAGCCACTGGGCCAACAGGCATCATGATGTATCCATTAAGGTCACAATTAGGCTATAATAAGGGTCCTGTGTACCTCCAGGGTTAAGTATATCATGGTAAGTCTGCAGTCAGGCATGAGGTGGGATCCACTGGAACATCGCAGTTATATATATCAAGGAAAGACCATTAGCGGGTGATAGGTTATGGTTCACTGCATCACTACAGATATTTGCATACAGTAAGTCTGCGATTGGGTGAGTAGTTGGTTGTACTTGACTAGCAGGAGTATTTTCATATAGTAAGACTCTGATCAGGTAACGGAGTTGGCTGCAGTGGACTACAAGGGACACTTTTAATGTTGGAAGGATGTGATTTGGCTAGGGGGTGCACTGATGCTGAAGGGCATGGGTCATCAGTATCCAATGGTCACTGTGTGGCAGCGCTCCACCCACGAGTCACTGGGAATTGGCTTGGTTGCATACAAATTGGGCCACAGTAACATGGAAACGTTCCCATTTCCACTTTCCATGGAATATGGCAACATGTGGATGTCCACCACTGAATATTGTGGTTGCTGTTCATAGTAGAACAGCACTTGTGCTGTGTCATCTCTCTATTATTGTCTGTCAACTTCCACTGGTACAGTGCCACTGTGCAATGCACGATACAGGTGGTGAAAGTGGCAAATTCTATTGTACTGACCATGATGCAGCACTGTTGCATATTGCTGTGTCAACTTTTTGGGCACACCCCAGTACTGATGCAGCAAGGCTTGTACCATTATCTGGTACAGTGCAGATATTCCAGCCCTTGTGTGTAGTGCAGTTTTTATAGTACTACTTTTAAGATGTTCTACACTGTGACATTTAGAATTGTAACATATAGTTGGATGCCAGTATTACAGAATGTGATCTGTATGTAATACAGTGAAAGTTTTGGTAGATATTGCAATATTTCAATTATGATAATTAAATAAAGTTTTGATATTTTTTATAGTGTCCATGAAAGCTCTGGTTAGTACAGTGGTACAGGTGAAGCAGGAAGAGAGTGCTACTGTAGAACGTAAGTATTACATCAGAAGCATATAGTTGATATGTTATGATAAGTACATTTTTGCAGCAAGTTATATCCTATTATACAATGGGCATAGAAATGAAGTATAAATTCTCTAATCTCATTGGCTACCTGGCACACCTCTCCCGTTGTAAAAACTGCAATCACCCCATGGGAAGAGGTGACAGGCAGCTGTATCTCTAAAACCCATCCGACCACTGAAATTGCCAAACAAAACCACCATATTGAACTCTGCTAAGCTGCCGTGTACCACAGCTGAGCGCAAAATGCAAACACACTTGAGTTTAAAAATGTCGCCGCTCCACAAACTAAGATGCCAGGCAGCTTCTTGAGCCATCACTGTTCGTAAATCACTATGACACCCATCTTGGTCCACACGTCTCGACAACTTTGTCACTTGCGTATACACCCGCTTCACAAAATAAAAACCATCAGTCATTAAAAAAAACAAAATAAATGGATACCTCATTTGCATTAACAGACAAAACCCTACAAAGAGCAGACTCCCGAAAATCCAGCACAAGAGAATTATGCCTGCAATGTGCTCTCCATCACCTTTTCAGCATCTCAACTGGCTCCTTGCTCACAACCCAGACCCCGAAACTACACTGCAACCGAGAATCATGACGCAAAAGTGCACATCCTCAGTAGCAGGGCGGTCTAGCAATAGGGGAGTATTTTTTTCTAGCGCAAAAATAACCACAGTAAAATTGGATAAAATAGGGGAACAAACTTTTATTTATTGTTTTCTATGTGTCCAAAAAAAGAGGACATTGTATAATTGCAATATGCCACTTGAGGATATTGGTGATGCCAGGATTTACCCACGCCTGGTGTGTTTTGGGCACTCAACTGCACCTTGTGGCCAAACAACACCCCAGGCCATGGGTAAATGCTGGCATCACCAATACCCTCTAATGGTATATTGCTTAACTATATGGTAACTGAATGCAGAATCATCGTAACTTTTTGTATATTGTTCATGGTCAGTATTATTTAAGGGTTAGATGCCAGTGTCTGGCCTGTGATGTACACCACAAACTGGTAACTGCATATTAAAATTTCCACTGTTCAAACTGTGTCTGATGGATTGTTCATAGTAAAATGAGTACAATTTTGAGAAATACAAAGTCTGTATATAATTCTAAGTAGTACTTAGAACATTTACTGTTGCTTTATGTTCTACTATGTTATGTTCTGAAGAAAAACAAAACAAATGTGTTTTATTGTATTTATTGTTTGGATATTGTGTCACTTAATATGTATACAGGTCATGTCTTATTGAAAGAGTTGGTGAAAGAACTAAGAAGTCTGATATTGAAATGCTAAACATTAGTTGTAAGATACCATGTTTAAGATCAGTAGAAGATGGTTCTTAAATATTTGTTGTAAACAGGTACAGCACAAGAGGGATTCTACCTCATTGCTATGTTACAGAAATTATTGTAAAGAACATTAATACGTACTGACTGACATTACAGTGTCAGGGTATACAACAGACATGTACTATTAAGAACTTGTGCACAAAAATAGTACTTGTACATTGTGGTAGTTGCACACACTTTAGAGGATAAAGCAATTTCATTTGTTCTATACCTTACTGTGGTTTACACAGTTAACAACCATTGTATGAATCAAGAATGTGATGCAGAAGGTTATATATAATATAAATGTAGCACATGCACAATTTCTGAAAACTCACAGAAGTAATTTACTTACACTACATCACATGTGAGTGATATGATATATAGACTAACAAGAGTCAATTTTCAGAATTACTAGTTTAATGTATATTCCTAACAATACAGCTCTATGTCTGCTTAAAATATATACAGGGAAAAAACATAACATCATTAAATGAAACACAAGAAAGAAAGATGAATATTTCCAATTACATATCAATGGATATTTTTTTGTGTCTTTACAGAACAAGATCACAAAGAGACATGCACTGTCCACTGCTGCTGTGTCCGCAGGCTCGAGCAAAAGATGGATGACAAAAAAGAAGAAACTGCAGCATTGCGGGAGGGGCAAGAGAAATTATTGTCCCTCTTGCAGCTCAACAGGCAACCATCAAACTAATGCTCAGGCCTGTGGAAACAGCAGCAGGTGGCAGTGTGCCAACAAGCACAACTTCACCTACACCACCAACAGCAAGCCTTACTGAGTCAGAGTAACCAGCCACCACAGCTTCATTGGTATCTCCCCCTCCCTCATGCTGCAATAGCTTCCACTTTTGTCGCGCCTCCACATACTGTCCAACTTTCAGACTGGACTGCCTCAAGCAGCAGTACACCTCTCTTTGTAATGGATAGTATCTCCCCTGTAAATAGTTTTATTATTTCTAAACAATAATTAAGTTTTATTTAAAATGTTTGCAATAATGATTATTTTTGTTCCATTTTTTTAAATAGAGTTTTGATAATCTTAAATTGTTTGCATTTTTATTTTAGTTTTATAAGTATTATTTATTTTTGCATGAAAGAAAGATTTTATATTTTGTATAACATTTGATATTTTATGTGATATTTTTTTAAAAATAATAATACAGTATTTTCTTACAAAAAAATTCCTTATGTTTCATTTTTGCTTTATGGGGAGCATCTGTTAAAAATGTATCATTACAAACTATTGCTTTTACTGATATGATAAGGGTGTAACAGATGATATTCTATAATTCAGTGAAAACTTTGTAACAGCTTTATGCTAATCTCTTATTTCAGATAGCTGTAGAGCTTAGCAATATGCTGTTCAATATTTTTCATTGTTTTAAAACATGTTTATATTATTATAACAATACAGGAGTATGACAGATTATGTTGATGGTGAGTTAATAACTATGTAAATAGATTTCACACTTGGGCACATGTTGTGCCATTATACAATGCTACAAGGTCATAAGGAGAGTGTGAACATAATTGCTGATCAACCGTTATTGTCTAATTAACAAACAGTGACATTTGTTATGCAGTACAAGATAAGAGACACATCACAGTTCAACAAACTTAGATTGTGAAGTACATACTATTTCTAGATAGATGCCCAATACAAAAATATTATTTGCTCATACGACAATCCAAGTATTGATGCATGTCACATTTCATCACTGTAGGTGTAAATGTTAGTTCTGGGATTTTTGTAACATGAAATCATGTGGTGGGTTGACAGCATGCCAAAGGTGTGCACTCCCACTACTGTATGCATAATGCAAATTATTTGCTGGTAGTGTGGGGTATAAAGTATGCGCTCTATGACCACTGCATTCATACACCAAATCATGTGGTGGGAGTGGAAGGGCAGAAGGGTACACAGTAGCAGCACTGCACCCATGCAGGTAATCATGTGGTGATAGTGTATATCTTGAAGGGCCCATCCCCATAGCACTGCATCCATATGACAAATCACATGCTGACACTGCATGGCCTGGAGGACTATACTGCCAGCACAGTATCCATACACCAAATAATATGATGAGAGCGTGGCAGCTAAAGGGGCTGGAGTACCACCATTGCATTCATACAGTGAATAATGTGATGGGATTGTGCAGCTGCACTGCAACATTTCTATTTACTAGGTATACTTCTCATTCTCAAAAAGAAGGGAAATTCATGGCAAAAAACTCTGTTTAATGCATCAGTTAGGGTTGTTCCACAGCAACAAAAGTGAGGAAATTCAGTGTTAGGGTTGAAAACCCTAACTCCACATTCACCCCCAGCACCAACACACACACACACACACACACACACACACACACACACACACACACACATATATGCAAGTAGGGGGAGGACCAAGGCAACACGACCAATCACAGACAACCAGCAGCAGGTGACAGAAATAAAAACAACTGTCTAAATGTACTACAAGACATCCCCACCCACCTGACCAAGTACTGCATGCTCAGTGGAGATCCACAGCAAAACTGAGGCCATGTACACCAAACGTACACATCCCTGATTGCAGGTGCACACAATGTATCACACTTAGGAGTTGCATGACCTTACCTAGCGATGCCCCACACCCCACCACACCTGGTACTGCACCCTGACTGGACATCAACAATGTAACTTTCTGATTACAGATGTACAAAGGTTTGTACACTTATGAGTAAACAGAAATAAAAATGACTGTAAAAATGTAGTAAAAGACATATCCATCATCAAAATACAAAAGCTGTTGAATTTAAGTATGTGATATGCATAGTAGTAGGTACTGCATCTGTCCACTCGAGATACAGAATCTGCTCTGGAGGTACGGGGGACCTATTGCCTGTACAAGGCTCTGCAACTCCTAATGGCACTAACAGATATACAGTTTCAGTGATGTAGGTGTACTGTTGATGTCTATGAACTTAGTTTCACTGTGTTTGTATACTAAGAATGCAGTAAGTGGTCTGTGTATCACGGAATGGAATTAGCTAGCTAAACTTGCTAATATCAGTGTACCTACAATGATGGAGGTATATCACAGATGTCCATAGACTTAGTTTTGCTGTAGCTCTGTACTGAGGATGTAGTACCTGATAAAGACAATGGCATTGCCTGTCTGACGCTACACAAATCCCAGTTGTGGTAATTTGAGTATCCTTGCAATGAGTAATGTGCACCATTTATCTCCACACCCTCAGTTTTTTGCAGTCGGTCTCCACTCAGGTTGTAGTACCTGGTCTTTGGGTTTGGTAGACCATTACATGGCTGACGCCATACAAGTGATAACTATGCTAATTGTACTACACCAGCAATCAGGTAAGTGTACCATAGATATAAACAGACTTTCTTTTATTATAACTTTCAGTCACAATGGGCCAAGTGTTGTAGGAGGAGAGGGAAGGGGGCATTCTGTGCCACATACTCTGTGACTCATCATTGTGCTAACATTTGCAAGGCTGTAATCATGGAGTAACAGTGTTGATGTTCATGGGTTCATTTTAACTGGGGTTCTCCACTAAGTATCCAGTACCTGGTCTCAGTGGGTGGGGCATTGTCTTGTGAAGGTCCTCCATTGTGTAACAGTGGGAGGTTGTGTATACCTGCAATCAACCACACATACCATACCTGTCCAACTACTTAGTTTTGCTGTGCTCTATAGCAAGAGTGCAGTACCAGGTGTAGTGGGGTATGGGGCATCGCTAGGTAAGGCCATGCAACTCCCAAGCGTGGTACATTGTGTGCACCTAATATCAGGGATGTGTACATTTGGTGTACATTCATAGGATTCATAGGAAGATACTGAGCTAAATGGACTTTCGTCCTATATGCTCGCCATAGTTATCTAGTTTCTATTCTAATACATATTCCTGTCCCATATTAATTTAAACTCGGCCATAGATCTACTTGCCACAATCTCCAAGGGGAGTTCATTCCATACATCTACCACCCTTTGGTTAAACCACCATGTTGTTCTCACTTTATTACATTTAGATGCTGTTAATTGCATTGGGTGGGATCTAGTGTTATATGTACAACTATTTAATGTTAGCCCTGTAACGTCCCACAAATCATTGTTTTGCCAAGCTCTGTATACCAAGAACATATCTCCTCGTTTTCTACGTCCCTCCAAGGAGTACAAATTCAAATCTCTCAGTCTAGTCCCGTAATCTCTACCCTGCATACCACTGATAACTCTTGTTGCCCTCCTTTGCACTCCCTCCAACAGAGAAATATCTTTTTTTTTAAATGGTGACCACACCTGCGCTCCATACTCCATAATCGGTCTCACAAGTGATATATACAAGGGCAGAATAACCCCCCTACTTCTAGATGATATATGTCTCAACATGCAATTCAGGATACTATTTCCTTTCTGGCCTATATTTTGGCAATGAGATGAAAATGTCATATTATCAGAAACTATTATACCCAAATCCCTTTCCTCATATGTTATTTCGAAGAACAGTTCCCATTTTGTAAGGTAATTTAGGGTTTCTAATTCCCAAATGCATAATAAAGCATTTATCTAGATTTAGTGCCAATTTATATTTTTAGACCATGTGACTATATCATCTATTACATCTTGTAGTTTAGAAGTATTTAATTCAGTATTTACTTGCTCCAACCCTACAATCATCCATAAACTTTTGCATCCAAACAGATTCCTGTTTTATTTGGAGTGCTGATACATATAAATTAAAAAGGCAGGGACCCAAGACCGAGCCCTGAGGCACCCCACTAGTAACCCCAAGCTATCGGACATTCCCTCTAATGCTCACACGCTGATTTGGTCAAGTAACCAATTTTGAACCCAGTCTACTATATAAGGATTTATGTTCAGTTTACTCATTTGTTGTATTAGCTCCTGGTGGGGTAATCTATCAAACGCCTTAGAGTAATCAAGGAATAGCACATCAACAGGAATACCCTTATCCAGTCTATCAATAACTAGATTATAAAAAGCCAACATATTTGTCTGGCATGACCTTCCCTTTACAAAGCCGTGTTGCAGATTATCTGTAAGATGGTTGATATCTAGATGTTCTTGTATTTTGTCCTTGAGCACCCCTTCCAGAATCTTAGATGGTATAGCAGTAAGACTTATAGGTCTATAATTAGCTGGATCCATCTTATCTCCCTTCTTATATATTGGAACCACTACTGCGATCTCAACACTCTAATACCTCACCAGTATTCAGAGACTGCTGAAAATATATGTCAAGGGGCTTAGACTGGCTAATTCTAAGTACTCTAGGATGCAGGCCATCAGGACCGGGGGATTTATTAGGATTTAATTTAGCCAATTGTTCTTTAATATCTGTACAGGTTATTATTATACTTTCCTTTAGGTCAGATGTAGAACTTTTAATATTATAAGTAGATTTATCTTTTGAAAAGACAGTTGAAAAATAATAATTTGCTATGTCTGCCATTTCTTTATTGTCAGATGTACTATCACCATTTAGTTTACGAAGTGGATCTATAGAACTTGAATTTCCTTTAATATTCTAATATATGCATAGAAGGCTTTAGGTTACCTCTACTTACTAACCAATTTTGATTCATAATCAATTTTTGCCCGCTTAATATGTTTTTTAATTTGATTTGCAAGTTGTCTATATTGATTTCTAGTTTTAAGGGATCTATTTAATTTCCACTGTTTAAACAGTTTATGTTTCTTATTAATCAATAATCTTATTTTACGAGTCCACCACTGTTTTTTAGTTTTACTACCAATGTATTTTTGTTTTAAAGGGATATTTTCGAGTTCTTGCTGTTTTATTTTGGAATAAAATATATCCCAAATGTCATTTAATGGTCTTTCTCCAAACTCGTTTCTCCATTTCCAATTGGAAAAATTCTTATTCATTCTATCAAAGTTTGCCCTCGAGAAATCATAATTTATGGTCTTTCCCTCATGAATTTCTACTGGTTCCACCAATTTAAATTCCACCGTAGTGGTCACTTGTTCCTAAAGTGTCAGAAATCTCATACTCACACAGGGTGTCACCCATATTGGATAAAACTACATCCAAAATATGATCTCCTCTAGTTGGCTCTTCCACATACTGAGCTAGGCCTATTTGATCACACACAATTTGAAACTCCTCTCAAAGGTGTGTCCGTAAGATTTTCCAATCTAGTCCTGGTAAATTTAAGTCACCTAACATTAATATCCTGTCTGTTGGATCTAGAGTCAGCATTAGGTCTAACAAGCTCCTATTATATTGTGGAGTAGATGATGGAGCTCTGTAAATTAAGCTTAAAATGATTTTTGGAGCTTGTATAGGCAATAATTTAATCCATACTTGATCCTCTATATCGAAGGATGTTACCATTATTTCAGATTTTATATTATTTATTATACAAGGCACTCCACCTCCCTCTTAAATGCTCTAGATCTCTTATATAATGTGTAGCCCTCAATATCCTGTCCCAACTATCATTTATGTCCCACCATGTTTCACACAGCAGCTATATGTATATTTTATTTACCAAAATATCTATAAATTTCATTTTGTTTTTAAGCTTTCTAGATTCACCAACAAGCAATTCCAATGCTCAGATTTACTAATTTTGCTTACTATATTATTATTGCTGTTTGGTGGATTTATACTAACTAAGGTCCCATCCCCTTCCATGTAGTTTAAATTTATTTTTAAGGCTTCTTTAAATCTCTTAGCCAAGCAGCGAGTCCCTCCCTCTCCAGGTGCAAACCATCACTCCTAAACAGGCCTTGGTTATTGAATACAAATGAATTGTCCAAAATTCTGCCCCTTCTTTCCTACACAGATCTCTTAGCCATCTATTTAAGATATTTATTTTGGAAATTTTGTCTAAATGAAAACCAAACACCGGTAAAATACTTGAAATTATGACTGAACCCCCTTTTTGTTTAACTTTCTGTAAAGTGTTCTGGAAATCCAAGAAAATATCCTGTAGATTCCATTTTGGAATATCATTTATTCCTACATGCAATAAAACCAGAGGATTTACTGTATTTTCCATAAGCCCATCCAAAAGTATAGGTATGTCCTGGATCTTAACTCCTGGGAGCATGCTCACCGTAGTAAATTTGTTTCACCCTTTACATAACATGGTGTCTAATCCCCTTATTAAGGAGTCTCCTATAATCAGCAAGTCCCTAGTTAGTGTCTTTTTATCACTCTTATCTTGATTTTCTGTCTGTGTATTTATAATGTGGAAATCACTAATGGTAGGTTTTACAAGATCCTCAGTTTGTAAGGGTAAGAATCTGTTTTGTAAAGTGATAGGTACAGTATTATAAATTTGACCCCCTCTTTTCTTGGTTTTTACTTTAGATACATTTGACCATTCTTCCACTTCCTGTTCTGGTTCTAAAGTCATATTAGGCTGAACTATACCAGACGTAGAATCATTATCCTGTACCTTGTCACTTATTTTAACTACCATTGAATCTATAAATGATTCCAAACTAACAATTTCCTCATTTTCAGATTTAGTTCCTAGTAATAATCGTGTAATTTTCTCTTTCAACATTTCCACCTGTTTACATTTGTCGCATATAAATACCTTAGTTGGTATCCCCTCAATGTACATGTAGCACTCAACACACCTTTTGTATTGGCCTTCCATTACGTATTTTAATTCCGCGATTTATCCATGCAATATCTACTTACATACAAAATGTAAACCAGCACCCAGCTTCTGGCGGACACAGCAGACAGCGTGACGTGCGTGTCTCTCTGTATCTCATGTGACCCAGCACGCTACGCTCGCCTGCCATAGCGGACTTTGTAGTGAGGAAAACTTCCAATAATAACGTGCCTCCAATCAGAGTACTCGCTCCCACTAACTTAATTAAATTAAAAGTTTTAAAGCACACACAAGCCCCACTCATGCGTAGGGTCTTGTGGTGACAGAAAGTCCCACTCAGATCTCTCAATCTCTCACTAGAATGTTGTTTTCCACTTAAAATAAAGACCCAACTTAGTAATGGTTTAACAGGGAAACTCCTGCAGTCACACTGTTTAATTTCACCCCGCTCACTACAGCGGGCTTTTGTAGTGAGGAAAACTCTCCAATAATGACATGCCTAATCAGAGTTACTATTCCACTAACTTAATTAAATTAAAAGTTTTAAAGCACACACAAGCCCCACCTCATTCGTAGGGTCTTGTGGTGACAGAAAGTCCCACTCAGATCTCTCAATCTCTCACTAGAATGTTGTTTTCCACTTAAAATAAAGACCCAACTTAGTAATGGTTTAACAGGGAAACTCCTGCAGTCACGCTGTTTCATGGCCTCAGTTTTGCTGTGGATCTCCACTGAGCATGCAGTACCTGGTCAGGTGGGTGTGGATGTCTTGTAGTACATTTAGACAGTTGTTTTTTTATTTCTGTTACCTGCTGCTGGTTGTCTGTGATTGGTCGTGTTGCCTTGGTCCTCCCCCCTACTTGCATGTGTGTGTGTGGTGTTGGGGGGGTGAATGTGGAGTTAGGGTTTTCAGCCTAACACTAAATTCCTCCCTTTTGTTGCTGTGGAACAACCCTAACTGATGCATTAAACAGAGTTTTTGCCATGTATATATATATATATATATATGAGATAAATCCATTAAAACTCATTAGTTGGAATTGTTCACAGCGCACAAAAGTGAGAAATTCATAGTTAGTTGAAAACCTGACCTCGCCCACCCCCAACCGCATTGGGGTGTGCATTGGGGCCATCAGCCCTAACTCTTACCTATCACATGTAAAGCAGTAGAAGTATAGGAGAATGGGGTGAGAGTTAGGACCGACAACCCAATGCACACCCCAATGCCAGTTGGGGGGGTGGGAAGGGGGTCCAAGGGGGGTTTTCAACCCTAACACTGAATTTCCTCACTTTTGTCGCTGTGGAACAACCCTAACTAATGCATTAAATGGAGTTTTTTGCCTCTAATTTCCCTTCTTTTTGAGAATGATAACTAGAAACAGTGAATGTAATGCGGCAGCGGAAGCGCCCCGTGATGTATTGTGACATAGTAACAGGAACAGCAACGCAAACAGAAGTGGTAACAGTGGCACACATGGTAATGCAAGCGCGAATGAGAACAGAAAGGGTAACGCACACAGTGGCGTAGACGTGAACGGTCTGCCGCGTAATGTGTTGTCACATAGTAACATGGTGCCTGCAAACGGAAATTTCAATGGGCATGGTGGCGCTAAGTAAAACAGAAAGAGAAACAGTACTGTAGACACAAAGGGCAAAAAATAACAGAAACACAAGCGCAAATGAAAACACAAAGGATAACGCACGTGGTGGCTCAGACGTCAACAATAAGCGAAACAGGTATGTAACCACAAGCAGAAGGAGCAACAGTAACAGTAATGTAAGAGCACAGGCTGGTTTTCCCCAAAACCTGCATAGAGAAAGACACTGAGTACAAAGAATGTATGCATAATAATGAGTATCGGAGCAGAAAATGAGAACTTGGAATACTAAATAGGTTATATCTCAGGAACCGTACGACGTAGAAAAAAAATTAAAAAGTCGTATGATTTACGACTGTCCTAGATAATTTTGTACTTAGCCCCCACTAAGCATTTTTCTGACCGAAAGTCCGTGATCTCGCACCGTTTCCGAGATACGGCCCCTGAAAGCGCTGTAACGCCATAATGTTATCCTATAGGAAAAAGAGAAGTTCAGAGTGCCATAACTTTGCTCTCCTGTAATATGTTTTCACCAAACCACTGAAAGGCACATCTGTGGGCTGTTGGCTGTCTTCCCTCCAAATTTCAGGAAAAAAGACTAAACCGTTATTTTGCAGCAGGGTGCCAAAGGATTCCTGTAATGCATTGGGCGCCGTAATGTTATCCTATGGGAAAAAATGTCAACTTTGGAGTGCCATAACTTTGCTGCTGTGTAATATTTTTTCAATACAGCACTGAAAGGCACATCTGTGCGATGTCATCTGTGTTCCCTCCAAATTTCAGCCCAAAACTCCCAACCGTTCTTTTACAGCGGAGTGCCAAAGAATTACTGTTATTTTGGGCATAGTGTCGCAAAGTAGTGTCGCAATTTGCAAAAGCTTTCGCAAAAATTTGCGACACTTTCATGAATGTGACACTACTTTGCAAAAGTACTTTTTCCAGAAATCTGTAAAACATATTTCTGGGGTGTTTTACCCCAAAATAAAGACATGGCTATCATCCTCAGGGCCCGACTAGGTGAATACAAAAAGAATTAGGTTGCTAAAGGGTCTCAATTTTAAATGGCAAGCATTTTTCTGATCACTAACTGAAAACAAGATGGTGGATTTGCGACAGTAACAGGGTCATTTGCGACAGTAAAAAGTGCATTTGCGACACTGTTGAACTTTTTGTTAACTTTCCCATGAATTATAATGGCAAATTGTTTTTTGAATAACTTTTGAACCGTTTAATATTTTTTCATGAAATCTTCAAAAGGCACATTGGGGACCCTGGCCACATGTTCCCTGAAGATTTTGGGCCAGTCGTGCAAACCGTAAGACCTGTAGGCCTGACCGTAGAATTCCAGAAAAAGAGTAAACATGAGCGAAGATCATGCTTAATAACTCTGCAGCTGTATATCAGACTGGTATGAAACTTGGCAGATCCCAAGGCCTATGGTTCTTGATCATGTATTCCAAATTTCAGGCAAATCCATCAAACAGTTGCAAAGTTATTAAGGTGCAAGATTTTGGGGTTTAACATAGCAATGGCTCCTCAACTCTAACTATGGTAGCACTCACTGTATAATATAGTGTGTATATATATATATATATATATATATATGGATTTGCAGGAAGCAAGTATAATACATGATTTATTTGCATAAAGCAGTTTGATTCGGGTAACCTCACAAGTGTCATAAGCCACGAGTGAGGTGTCAAAGGTCAAACTGCTCGAGTGCAGATAAATCATTTATTACACAAGTTTTCCATTGCATATTCCATTTATGCAATTCTTTGGTTTTTGCTTTTGTAGGGTGCATTTGTCGGTCAAAAAAGTGAATAAAAATTGAATTTTCTGCCATTTTTTGCTGATTATAGAAAATCTAAAAGGAATCTAGAAATGAAACACTACTCATTTTGTAGATATTTTTATGCTGAACACCTTTTGTGCTCAAGGTACCATACTACCGTTTTTGGTTTTTAAGTTATTTGCATTTGTTTGATGAAAAAGTGCACACAAATGGAATTTTCTGCTGTTTTTCGCTAATTCTGAAAAAATTAAAAAGTATCTATAAATGAAACACCACTCATTTTGTAGATATTTCTGTGCTGAATAAATTTTGTGCTCACAGTGCCAAGCTATAATTTTTCATTTTAAATTTATTTACATTTTCTTGCAGACAAAATGAAAAACAAATATGACTTTTCTGCTGTGTTTTTGCTAATTATCAAAAAATGTAAAAGGTATCAATAAATAAAACACCACTCATTTTGTAGATATTTTTGTACTGAACAACTTTTGTGCTCACAGTACCATGCAATCATTTTTCATGTTAAAGTTATTAGAATTTGAATATGGTTAATATTGCTACTGAGGCCGAACATTCTAAATGACATCAGCACTGCATAGATAAATGGCTGATGACATAAGCACTGTGTGGCTAAATGGCTGATGACATTAGCAATGTATACATAAATGAAATTTATGTACACAGTTACTCAGATAAACAGATTTATCACACTCTATCCCCACCCCATTGCATAAATATATATATATATACACACATCTATCTGTCTGTCTGTCTGTCCATCTGTCTGTCTGTCTGTCTGTTCATCTATCTATCTATCTATCTATCTATCTATCTATCTATCTATCTATCTATCTTTCTATCTAGCTATCTAGCTATCTAGCTATCTATATATTCTATGCAAAAAAACTGCGTTAATGCATCATTTAGGGTTAAAACACAAACAGTCAGGAAATGAAAAATCTTTAGTGAGTGCCCATCCTCCCAGACCTGCCCATCATCCCAAGATTGACAGCTGACGGGTTGTGTCATTGGGGTTGTGAGGCCTAAATGTCACCCCATTCCATCTGAAATTGCATTCACAAGCCACAGTAAATAAGAACGGGGTGACATTTAGGCCTCACAACTCCAATGACACACCCCGTCAGCTGTCAATCTTGGGATGATGGGTGGGTCAAAGGGGAAGAGCAACCCTAAAGAGTTTTCATTTCCTGACTTTTTATGTTTTAACCTTAAATGATGCATTAACATAGTTTTTTTGCATAGAATTTCCTTACTTTTTGAGAAAGAATAAAAAACTAAGAACTTGCACAAGTTGGTGGAAGCACAGGCCCTTCGGGCACTGCGTTCCCACTGACTTGCGGAATTTGGTGGGAGCGTGGGCTCTTCAGGCCCTGCATGCCCACCAACCTGTGGAAGGTGGTGGGAGTGTGTGCCCTTCAGGCTCTGGGCTCCCACCAACTTGTAAACGTGTGTACCATCAACATCCTCCAAATTTCAATGTAAAACACCAAACCGTGTCCGAGATATAACATGTTAAAGTTTGAGATTTTCCTTTGTCAGAGATGCAGAATTCCACACCTGCTAACATGTTACAGGCACAACGACTGAAAACTACATCGATGACACTAAGACTATGTAGCCTATCAATTTCAAGCCACCAGCACAATGCAAAACACTGTCCGCAACATGTAAATTGCATCACACAATATCTCCACAAGAAAAATTTTCTCCAACACAT
This sequence comes from Neoceratodus forsteri, assembly GCA_016271365.2. Taxonomy (NCBI): domain Eukaryota; kingdom Metazoa; phylum Chordata; order Ceratodontiformes; family Ceratodontidae; genus Neoceratodus; species Neoceratodus forsteri. Next base: position 70,903,152 of record CM028133.1, read on the forward strand.
AAATACCACAATAAACATCTACAGGACATGCTGAGAACACCCTCCAAATTCCAATGCAAAAGACCAAACTGTGTCTGAGATATAACATGTTAGAGTTTGACATTTTCATTCATCAGAGTTACAGAATTCCACATCTGTTAACATTTTACTGGCACAATGACTGAAACTACATCCATGACACTAAGGCTATGTACCCTATCAATTTCAAGCCACCAGCACAATGCAAGACACTGTCCGCAACACGTAAATTGCATCACACAATATCTCCACAAAACAAATTTTCTCTGACATGTAAACACCATAATTCACATCTACAGGACATACCAAAAACACTCTCCAAATTTCAAGTAAAAAGACTAAACTGTTTCAGAGATATTTAAACTTCAAGATTGGTGAAATTGCCCTATCGTATGCATTATAAAATCGGCCCAGTTTGTCCCTCCCTAACAAACAAAGATGGTGATCAAAGAATCTCATGATCAAAGAATTTGCAGGCTCACAATCAAAGAATTTGCAGGCTCACGATCAAAGAATAAAAAATGCTGTAACTCGAGTTTTTGGGCAGAATTACATGGAACCACCACCATGCCTTGATAGAACGAAGCCCCCTGAGCAAACCCACCCTCGTTTGTGTTCCTAGGCCACCGTTGAGCTGAGAAATTTGCATTTTTCAAAGGGCCGTCTTGTCCCTCGCTCACGATGCAAGATCGCAATCAAAGAATCTTGCAATCAAAGAATTTGCAGGCTCATGATCAAAGAAATTGCACACTCATGATCAAAGAATAAAAAATGGTGAAACGCGAGTTTTGGCATGGTAGTGCCACTATAGTTAGGGTTGTGTAGCCATTTCTATGTCAAACCTCAACATTTGCACTTTAATAACTTTTGAACTGCTTGTCCAATTTGCCTGAAATTTGGAGTGCAGAAAGATGTACCATAGATCTCTGGACCTGGACATTTTTGTTTCAGTCAGATGTACAGTTGTGGAACCAGAGCACTGAAAAAGTGACTTTTCCCCAATGTTGCAAATTCTTTTTCCGCCCATAATGCACTGAAGAATGCATTTGAGTGGGTTCAGATTGGGTTGTCTACATGTGTTCTGTGTTGCACTGGTGCCTTTCGAAGATTTGGTGAAAAAAATAAGGCTCTGTTCAAAAGTTATGCCATTTTTTCATGTCCCGTTATAGCCTATGGAAAAATGTATATGTGCACTACGAAAACATTCGCGATCAAATTTTGTTGTCGAGCTTGCCCAAAAATGTTGTCATGCTGCTGCCCTCCTGTTTTCAGTTAGCGAGAAAGAAAAAAATGCTGTAATCCAAAAAATACTGCACTTTACAAAATACCAGCCATTGTGTTTACCTATTCGGGCCTCAAGGAACATGCCCTTGCATTAGTTTTTCACCAGCTAATCTGCAAATGTTTTTAAAATAGTTTCCATTTTTTGATCATGCAAACATTAATGTTGCCATGCAGACAATCTCGGTCACCCAAAAAAGTAATCGCGGTTACATTTTTTGTGTGCGCTACCATTTCCATTACAGAAATAGGAGAATCATGTAAACATTAAAGTAATCATGGTAACACTGCATGAACACATTTTGCTAAATGTTGTTTTCTTTGTCACTTGATTGTGGCAAGCTGGAATGTGATTTTGGCCTGAAATGTTCAGGGTGGCAAGCCCTAGTCCCACAGATGTGTCTTTGGTGGTTTGATATGGAAACATTCAACAGGCCCATAGTTACAGCATTCTAAAGTTCAGACATTTTCCCATAGGATAACACTGCAGTGCCCTTGATGCCTTCGGGGGCCGTATCTCAAAAACAATTTGAGATACAGACTTTTCGTCGCAAAAATGTATTTTATAGGGGCACTAAGTACAGAAGTAGGTTGGAAAGCCATGAAAACCATGAAATTAGAATTTTTTTCTACGTTGTACAGTTCCTGAGATATTTGCGAATTAGTGTTCCAATTGCTCATTTTCATGTGCGCAGGCCACTATTATGCCCTCAGAGTTAGCAGTCGCAGCATTTTTCAGTGCCTGAATCTCAGAAATGATGCAAGATATGGATTTGATTGACAAAATTGTGAGAACTACTTATTGTCATGATTACAATACTTGCATTTTTTTTCTAGCTGCTACGGTTCCCGAGATATGAGCAAATTAGTGTTACAAGGGCCCCTTGCCTTATAGGGCTGCTGTATGCATCTGTACTTATGTGTAAGTGGTTTGTGCAGGGCCTGGAGGGCCCACGCTCCCATACACACATATCATTATGCAAAAATGGGCAGCTTGGTGGGAGCGTGGGGCGCCCCACCAACACATACCATTTACTACATACATTACACTTTTTAAAATAGAAAGGAAATTCTTTACAAAAACTCCATTAACCCTCTGGAGCCTGCAAACGTATATATACGTTTGCTGTTACTGTCCCTTTAAGTCTGCCAGCGATGATTACGTCGCCCTTTCATCACTGAGTTTTCCTGCCCACTGCAAGCAACTTATCCAATGAAATGTTTCACGTCCATTTTGAAGAAGGACACTCATGGCAGTCATTTTGAGCTCTTTGCCATGTGTGTAGTGTTTTTTTTCATGTTTTAAACCATTATTTTCTAACATTTTGCTTTCAGTTTTTATCCGAATGTTTCAGAGGCAGACTACAGTAATTCTGACTGCATTCATGCTCGCCTACACTATGTGGAGCTGCCGAAGAAAGTTGCAGAGCAGGTATGTTTCATCCTTTTTCTGAATCCATGCCTCCACATGTAAAAGGAATTATGGAGGAGTTTTTACTTTTTGTGAACTAATAGATAAACCGGAATTGTACGAGTAAGGCTTTATGTCAGCGTGCCCATTTATTTATGCACTGCAAGACGTTCCATGCCGGCTGCTGCTATCTCCATTAGTTGTTTTCTTTCACGTTTTATAACTTGCCCTGTGGGAGTATTTTACATGTAGTGCATGTCTGCAAGCCGTCTCTGATCTGAAACCATCAACACTCTGGCAATACATAGCTCAGCTGAATACCTTGTCTCAGCAATGCTGCAAAATGTAGAGTTGACCACGAGCAGAAAGTCAGAAAACTTCATGGAATGTCTTGAGGACGGCAGTACTGCCAGAGTGCCGTGTCAGATCAGAGACCAGTAAGACTGTCATGTTTTCATTTCATCTGCCATAACTCTAAGCCCTAGCAGTTACTTGGAAGTAAGATTGTCAGCCTGAGTGAATCTTGTTCACTCATTTACAGCAGCATGTCACGTCTGCCCTTTGAAGGTGCTGTGGAGATGATGGCAACAAAAAAGAAAACGACATTTCTTTTGCGCACACACACACACAAAGTGCCAAGTGAAGTGCCTGATAGTCTAGCTTGTCACTAAGTACCTTTTATACCCCCCTTGTGTGCATGATCATCCTTTGCTGTCTGAAAATGATTGTACTAGATAGGATTCACGACTGCTTGTAACAATAAGCAGGTCAGCTACTTCCCCATATAGCCTGCAGCTCTTGCATCTGTTTTACTGGGTGAATAGGTAGTGTGCAATACTGCAATGTACTTGTTGTTCAGAGTCAGTCTCTGGTTATTGTGCAAGAAGTGTACATACAGTACACTCTACAAAAACTGAAGAAAGCTTATCCTAACAATAAAATAAACCAGATAGTATGTCTGACTTATTTCTTCCCATCTCTGTTTTGCAAGGGTAAAGCAGACATTATGTAGTGTGTGTGTGTGTGTGTGTGTGCGTGTGTGTGTGTGTGTGTGTATATATATATATATACACACACACATACAATAATACATACTGTATAACATCAAAACAAATGGTGCACTCCGGTAAATTGAAATGCTGTACTTCTGAAGGCCAGGGTTTCTGAAGCATTGCTGTGCATTCATGCATGAAGAGTGTGAGTGTGTGTGTGGGGGGGTAGTGGTATGGTCCTCAGGGACTGCAAAGCTGTCATGCTCTTGTAGTCTGAAGAACAGATGGCAACAAATGGTATAAGAAAAATGTGATAGTAAGTTTTAGTGTGGTATGCTGCAAGCAGTAGTTTTGGATGGGCATTCTTGTTGAGACAAGGTTGGGTACAGGTTCTCTGCCCAGTTTGGAGAGGTAACAGGTGGTCTGTTGTGTTTGGCCTCTGTTGAAATGGGATTGTTAGTCTCTGCCAGTCTGTTCTTGTGTGGTCAAAATGCAAAGTGGTTTAGGAGTTACTGCTTTGCAGTGTTGGTAGGTGCATGTAGTTGTCTGACTGTGGGTATGGGGAACACGTAATATGGCTGTGGATTGCAGGATGCTACTGCAGTTGGTCTCTGAACGTCTGGTCTAGGGAGAACTGTTGTAAAGTGATAGTGTAGGTTGGTGGTTCTTTCTGTGATGCGGCACTACTGGTATGTAGGGGTCGTAGGGAGGTGCATCTGCTGCAGGGTGGTTGCCAGTCTACTCAAGACTGTTATAGGGAAGTCTCTTGCAGAAGGCTAGTGTCGGTCAATGGTTCTTGCTGTGCCAAGCTGGGGGCACAGGTAGTCTGCTGGTTACAGCTCTGGCAAATATTTTGGGGGTGGGGGCCTCTGCTGTAGATGAGTTGCCAGTATCTGTCAGTCTGTTTTGGGAAAGTTTGCTGTAAAGGGGTAGTGTGGGTTGGGGGTTCCTGCTGTGTGGTGTGAGGGAGTACAGGTAGTCTGGTGTGGGAAGGGGGTCTATCAGGTTGTATGTCGGGGGGAGTGGTAACCGCTCTGCTGCTTAGAAGTAGCCAGGCGGTGACTGTCTATTCTGGTGGAGGTCTAATACTGAGTGGTTTGCGAGCTACTGCATTGTGATGTGGATGAGCACAAGTATTTTGCTGGGATTGCTAGTGTGTGTCAGGTGTTCTTGCTGTTCCAAAGTGGGAGAACACGAGTTCTGCATGAGGTAACACAGTTAGTATTTTGGGGGGATGGAAAGTGGAGGTATCTGTCGCTGATAGGTTATCAGCATCTGCCAGTCTGCTACAAGAGTAGTGGGGGATGGTGGTTCTAGCTGTGCGATGGAGCATATTTAGTGTGCTGTGGTGGGGGGGGTCTCAGAACTCAATATTCTATTTTCTCATATTTTCATCTTTACTTTTGCAGGTCCATGGATGCTTCCTTTCCCATCAGATAAGTATTACTTTATGTCTAACCAATTTATACTTCATGTTTACTCTCTAAGAACTACAGATCCTTTGTGACCCCTTTACTAAATTTTATTTTACAGGTCTGTCATGTCATCCAGTCAATCGTACATGTGGATCCCTAGTACCCAGGTAAGATCTTCTCTGTATCTTTTGTGAGGGGAAGGGGGATGTTTATTGTAATGACTCAGCATAGTCTGTTAGTGTGTGTTTGTGTGTGACTGACTGCGTGTGTTTGTGTGTGTGACTGCGTGTGTTTGTGTGTGTGAGACTGCGTGTGTTTGTGTGTGTGACTGCGTGTGTCTGTGTGTGTGACTGCGTCAGTGTGTGTGTGATACTGTGTGTGTCTGTGTGTGTGTGATACTGCGTGTGTCTGTGTGTGTGATACTGCATGTGTCTGTGTGTCTGTGTGTCTGTGTGTGTCTGTGTGTGTCTGTGTGTCTGTGTGTGTCTGTGTGTGTCTGTGTGTGTGTCTGTGTGTGTGTGTCTGTGTGTCTGTGTGTGTGTGTGTCTGTGTGTGTGTGTCTGTGTGCATGTGTGTCTGCGTGTGTGACTGTGACTACGTGTGACTGTGTGTGACTGTGTCTGCGTGTGTGTGTGTGTGTGTCTGTGTGAGTGAGACTGCACGTGTCTGAGCATGTGACGAGGTGAGTCTTAGAATTTTTCTGATAGCCAAGAGTTTGTGGGTGGAATTGAGTGTGGCTGAACTGTGGTGCAGACGACAATGCTATTTGCACTGGAGTGATCTACAGACCTCAAACCTGAGGAGTGGGGGTTGTTGGATAAGGGCTAATGGAAGCAATCCAAAAGATGGCAAACAAGAGAGAGATGTTGCTATTGTGTGACCTCAGTCCGCCAGACGTAGATTGAAAAATTATAGCTTCAAACCTGAATTTAGGAACCTTTATTTTTTTTTTAACCACCCACATCCACAGTTGATCACATTGGTTGAAATTGGAAAATTAGCAGCTTTGTGAAGGTTTGAATTGCTGCATTGCATGTGTACACATTCAGTGGCTGTGGTGGGATTAGAACCTGAATATATCAATTATTTTTTTTGATGGTTAGAATTGGTACATTGGCAGGTTTGTGAAGGTTTTAGTTACTGCATTGCAATAAAATGGTTTCAGCAGCTGTGGAGGGATTTGAACCTGAATGTAGATTTTTTTTTAACCACTCACATCCACAGTTGATTATGATGGTTGTAAGTGGAAAATTAGCAGCTTTGTGAAGGTCTGAATTGCTGCACTGCATGCGTACACATTCAGTGGCTGTGGTGGGATTAGAACCTGAATATATTCATTACTTTTTTTTTTGGAACTTCCCGCATCTATGATTGACCATGATGGTTGGAATTGGTACATTGGCAGGTTTGTGAAGGTTTTAGTTGCTGCATTGCAATAAATATAGTTTCAGCAGCTGTGGAGGGATTCGAATCTGAATTTAGGAATTTTTTTTTTAACCACCTACATCCACAGTTGATTACGATGGTTGAAATTGGAAAATTAGTAGCATTGTGAAGGTGATGGGCCTAGCGGTCCTTATCTGCCGTCAAAGTCTATGTTTCTATGTTTCTATGTTCTATGTTTTCATTGCTGCATTGCATGCATACACGTTCAGTGGCTGTGGTGGGATTAGAACCTGAATATATGCATTACTATTTTTTTTTTGGAACTGCTCGCATCTATGATTGACCATGATGGTTGGAATTGGTACATTGGCAGGTTTGTGAAGGTTTTAGTTGTTGCATTGCAATAAAATGATTTCAGCGGGTGTGGAGGGATTTGAACCTGAATGTAGATTTTTTTTTACCCACCCACATCCACAGTTGATTATGATGGCTGTAAGTGGAAAATTAGCAGCTTTGTGAAGGTCTGAATTGCTGCACTGCATGCATCCACATTCAGTGGCTGTGGTGGGATTAGAACCTGAATATATTCATTACTTTTTTTTTTGGAACTGCCCACATCTATGATTGACCATGATGGTTGAAACTGGTATATTGGCAGGTTTGTGAAGGTTTTAGTTGCTGCATTGCAATAAGAAACATAGAAACATAGAAACATAGAAGTTGACGGCAGATAAGGACAGCAAGGCCCATCCAGTCTGCCCATTTCTTTTTCTATCTTATAAATGTGCCATTGGCCTTTGCTCTGTCAGTGACCTATCTATTCATAGTCATTTGTATTGCTCCCTTATGCCTATCCCATGCCTGTTTGAAGCCCTGCACTGTATTCATAGCCACCACTTCTTGTGGTAAGCCATTCCATGCATCTACCACCCTTTCTGTGAAAAAATTTCCTCACATTCTCCTTAATCGGCCTCCCTCTAATCTCATGCTGTGTCCTCTTGTCCTGCTATTTTCTTATATTTAAACATGTTAGACTCTTTCACCTTGTTTATGCCCTTAAGGTGTTTAAATGTCTCGATCATATCACCTCTCTCCTCCTTTGCTCAAGGGTATACATATTGAGCTCCGTTAATCTGTCCTCCATATGTCTTCTGATGCAGTCCCTGCACCATTTTGGTTGCCCTTCTCTGGACTGCCTCAATTTGGTTAATGTCCTTGTGAAGGTGTGGCCTCCAATACTGCACGCAGTACTCCAGATGGGGCCTAACCAATGTCTTGTACAGAGGATTATACCTCCCTCTTACGACTTGTGATACCCTACTAATACACCCTAACACCCCCTAGCCTTACCTACTGCTTTAGAGGTCTGCTTGGATGATTTTAGGTCATCAGTGATGATGATGCCCAAGTCTCTTTCTTCCTTTGTGACTGCTAGAACTCCTCCCAGCCTATAAGTGGCTTCAGGGTTTCTCTTCCCTATGTGCATGATTTTGCACTTCTTTGCATTAAATCCAGTTGCCACTCTTCTGACCATTCTGCTAGTTTATCCAGATCTCTTTTCATTCTGCCCACCCATCTGGATCATCTACTCTGTTGCAGATCTTGGTGTCATCTGCAAACAGACAAGCCTTACCCTCTAGTCCATCTGCGAGGTCACTAATGAAGATGTTGAATAGGACTGGCCCCAGGACTGATCCCTGAGGTACCCCACTTGTGACTTGCATCTCTTCTGACTGTATACCATTTACCACCACTCTCTGTTTTCTGCCAGTCAACCAGTTTGCCACCCAGTTGACCAACTTCTGACCCACCCGAGCCTACCTAGCTTATTTATCAATCTTCTATGTGGAACAGTGTCAAAAGCTTTGCTGAAGTCAAGGTAGTAGACATCAACTGCTCCCCCTTGGTCCACCACTCTGGTTACCCAGTCAAAGAAATCTATGAGATTAGTTTGACAGGACCTTCCTTTTGTAAACCCATGCTGTCTTGGATCCTGTGCCCTATGGATTCCAGGTGTTGCACTATCCTTTCCTTAAGGAGTGCCTCCATAATCTTGCCCACTACTGAGGTAAGACTGACCGGTCTGTAGTTCCCTGCCTCCTCCCTGCTACCACTCTTATGGAGTGGGATCACATGAGCCCTTCTCCAGTCTTCTGGGACCTCTCCTGTGCTCAGAGACTCACTAAACAATTCTGCTAATGGCTCTGCTAGTTCCTCCTTTAGCTCCTTAAGTACCCTGGGATGTATGCCATCAGGTCCCATTGCCTTATCCACCCTGAGCTTAGCAAGCTCTTGTAGGACCCTTTCTTTTGTGAAGGGTAGTAGCTCACCTCTCCCCCTGTGTCCATGATGCTGAGCTGTGGGCCCTGCCCTACCTTCTCTTCAGTAAATACTGAGCAAAGTATCTATTTAGGATAGATGCCTTTACAGGGTCCTCCTCCTCACATGCTCCCTTTTCTCCATTAAGCTTAGCAATACCCCTCTGGACTTTCTCCTTTCACTAATGTATCTATAGAAAGTCTTGTCACCTTCTTTTACTGTTTGTGCTAGTGTTTCCTCAGTTTGGGACTTTGCCTGCCTTACTGCCTTACCTGCTTCCCTTAGGGCAGTTTGGTATGCCTCCCTATCTTCATCCCGCTGTGTTCCCTTATATTTTCTGAAGGCCAGCCTTTTGGCTCTGACCTTTTCTGCTACTGTATTTGAGAACCAAAGTGGTTTCCTTCTTCTTTTGCACTTCCTTTTCTGTCTAACACAATGGGATGTTGCTTCAGGTATTGTATCCTTAATGCTTGCCCACTTTGCCTGTACCTCTTCACCTGTGTTTCTTTTTGCCAGGGCTAGCTTAACTCTGTTGGCCATCTTATTAAAGTCAGCTCCTCTGAAGTCCCATATTTTTGCCTTGGAACGGGATGATTTAGATGTAGTAGCCAAATTGAACCATACCATGTGATGGTCACTGGCCCCCAGGTGACCTTCTACCTGGAGATCTGTGATCCCTTCTTTGTTAGTCAGTACTAGATCTAGGATAGCCCTGTCTCTTGTGGGTTGCTGTACCAGTTGTTTGAGGCCCTCCCCTGCAGGAATCCACTATGAGTCTAGTTCTGGCAGATGTTCCTGCTGGTATTGACCAATCTGTATCTGGCATGTTGAAGTCTCCCATTATCAGAACCTCCCTTTAGCTGTCATGTTTTGTATATCTTCTAACAGTAATGTGTCTATGTCCTCCCTCTGGTCTGGGGGCCTGTAGACAACCCCAGTTCTTATGGCTGTCCCATTTCCTGTTTCAGGGTGACCCACAGTTCTTCTGGCTCCTATGTGTATTCTGAATTTCTGTAGCTTTGATATTTTCATTGACATACAGGGCCCTCCTCCCCCTTTGCACCTCGGTCTCTTCTGAACAATACATAGCCAGGTACTAAAGTCTCCCAAGTGTGGTTACTGTAAACCACGTCTCACTAATTGCTACTATGTCCAGTTTAGCCTCTGACATTATTGCCTGCAGGTCTGGGATCTTATTTCCCAGGCTGTGAGCATTTGTGTACATGATTTTCCATTGGCCAGATTTTGGTGTGTTAGTTGTTGGGTGAAGTTTGGCATTACCCTGTGCATCGTATGGGAGACAAACCTTTTCTTACCTGGTGATGCAAATGAGCGGCAAACACGCTGAATTCCTGTTTGACCACTAGCTGAGGGAGGGTGTTCTTCCATTCGATGTATGGGGTGCTGACCCCTCTCCCATTTGCTAGTTTAAATATTCTGCAAGGACGTCAAACTTCTGCCCCAATGCACTGACTCCCTGTTTAGTCAGATGCAGTCCATCAAATTAAAGAACTTTCGCTCCCAGAACTGTTGCCAGTTCCCTACAAATCTATTGTCCTTTTCCTGGCACCAGTCCTTGAGCACGTGTTTAGCTCCTATCTCCCTTCTCTGACCTTCCGTCCATCTGCTCCCTTCTCCCAGACTGGCAGGATCTCAGAGAAGGAGATGCCTTACAATACAATGGCTTCAGCGGCTGTGGAGGGATTCGTACCTGAATGTAGATTTTTTTTTAACCACCCACATCTACAGTTGATTATGATGGTCGAAGTGGAAAATTAGCAGCTTGTGAAGGTCGGAATTGCTGCATTGCATGACACATTCAGTGGCTGTGGTGGGATTAGAACCTGAATATATTCATTATTATTTTTTGGGGGGGTTGCCCACATCTATGGTTGACCATGATGGTTAGAATTGCTACATTGGCATGTTTGTGAAGGTTTTAGTTGCTGCATTGCAATAAATATAGTTTGAGCAGCTGTGGAGGGATTCAAACCTGAATTTAGGAATTTTATTTTTTTAACCACCCACATCCACAGTTGATTACGATGGTTGAAATTGGAAAATTAGTAGCTTTGTGAAGGTTTTCATTGCTGCATTGCATGCATACACGTTCAGTGGTTGTGGTGGGATTAGAACCTGAATATATGCATTACTATTTTTTTTTGAACTGCCCACATCTATGATTGACCATGATGGTTGAAACTGGTACATTGGCAGGTTTGTGAAGGTTTTAGTTGCTGCATTGCAATACAATGGTTTCAGCGGCTGTGGAGGGATTCGAACCTGAATGTAGATTTTTTTTTTAACCACCCACATCTACAGTTGATTATGATGGTTGTAAGTGGAAAATTAGCAGCTTTGTGAAGGTCGGAATTGCTGCATTGCATGCGTCCACATTCAGTGACTGTGGTGGGATTAGAACCTGAATATGTTCATTATTATTTTTTGGGGGGGGTTGCCCACATCTATGGTTGACCATGGTGGTTAGAATTGCTACATTGGCATGTTTGTGAAGGTTTTAGTTGCTGCATTGCAATAAATATAGTTTGAGCAGCTGTGGAGGGATTCAAACCTGAATTTAGAAATTTTTTTTTTTAACCACCCACATCCACAGTTGATTACGATGGTTGAAATTGGAAAATTAGTAGCTTTGTGAAGGTTTTCATTGCTGCATTACATGCATACACGTTCAGTGGCTGTGGTGGGATTAGAACCTGAATATATGTATTACTATTTTTTTTTTTTAACTGCCCGCATCTATGATTGACCATGATGGTTGGAATTGGTACATTGGCAGGTTTGTGAAGGTTTTAGTTGCCGCATTGCAATATAATGGTTTCAGCGGCAGTGGAGGGATTCAAACCTGAATGTAGATTTATTTTTTTTATTTTTTTTAACCACCCACATCCACAGTTAATTATGATGGTTGTAAGTGGAAAATTAGCAGCTTTGGTCCTTCGCATTCTATCATGTAGATAGTCAGTGAACCACTTCATAGCAGAGTGGGACAGACCTAGGGACCACAGCTGAGTGCAGAGTAACGCATGATCGTCTAGGTCAAAAGCTTTGGACAAGTCCATAAATATAGCTCCATAGAGTTTACCTTGGTCCATGGCGCCTCTGATACTTGAAGAGACTGATACCAGGGCTGTGGTCATACTATACCCCTTCCGAAAGCAATGCTGGGCCCGGGGATAGCAGTTCTTGAGCCAGGATGTAATCAGATAGTTGCTCAGCCACAACATTTTCCAGAAGCTTACTGAGGGAGGATAGAATGGCGATCGGATGATAATTGTCCAGGACCTTGGGATTGCCCTGCTTTGGTACAGGGACAATCCTGGCCACCTTCGAAGTGTCAGGAATGACCCCCGTCGCAAGTGATAGGTTAAAGATGTGGGCTTCAGGAGAGGCAATGTAGTGGGCGCCTAGCTTTAGAAGCTTGGGCTCCAGATTGTCAGGCCCAGGGCTTGAGTACTGGGATAGACCAGAGAGAAGGTTAAGCGAATCAGTAACTGAAACAGCCCTGAGACAGAAGAGCGGTCGGGGGAGGAGGAAGCCAGTGGCCCCGGAGCAGGAGGAGGACCAGTAGAGTTCTCTTCAGGTGGGAAGTGAGTTGAGTAGGCCGACAGGTCAGTAAAGTTTGAATTTAGTGCATTGGCAATTGTGTGGGAATTGTTACAGGAGACACCACCAATAACCATGTCAAATACCCCATGCACTGTAGGGCCTACTGACAAGTGTTTAGATGTTTCTCCAGAACCGTCTGGGATCATTGGCTGAGCTGAGTAGGGCAGACTTACAGAAATCACTTTTGGCAGCCCTGATTGCCTTTTTGCACTTATTTCTGATATTTCGGTATCGTTGGAAAATTGTCTGATCCAGGAGCTTTGTAGTGGGCCAACACTTGTCTCTAGCCCTCATGAGGGCTAGGAGACTCCATGCAACCATGGTGTGATGGACCCCCTGACCCTCCTTGTAACCATGGGAGCTTGCTTGTCCTGCAAAGCCCCAAAAGTAGAGAGAAAGTGAGTGGCTGCAGTAGAGGGATCAGATGCTCCCAGCACCCTTGACCAATCAGTTAGCCTTAGATCCTCCCTGAACTCTTCAGGTACAAACTTAGCATAGTTCCTTATCTGGATGATTTTATGAGGAACTTTTGGGGATGGTATTCTCCACACGCAGTAGACTGGGGAATGGTCAGAGATGGAGTCAGGTAGGGTTCCTACGGAGGAGATCCTTTCAGGTCGGTTAGACAGGATCCAGTCCAGGAGGGAGCTGGAGGATCCATTTGCCAACTGTCTGGTTGGTTACTGGACAAGTTGAGTGAGAAAGTGATTAGCAAGTAGGGTTTCATACTGCTTCACATTGCCACCAGTCCAGTTAAGGTTGACGTCACCCATGATAACTAGTTTGTTGTCACCAATGCTAGGACCTACTGTGTCCAGGAGGTGGGTCAGGCCTAGAGGCCCTCCCTTTGGGGGGATTGTAGGCACAAACCACATGAAGTTTCTTGGTGTCCCTGAGTAAGAGCAAGGCATGAAGAAGTTCACAAGGAGATGGAGTAGGAGGCTGGTGAGCCACCTGAGTTACCTTCAGGTGGTTCTTATAATAGGTCAGGATGCCACCTCCCCGTTTATTCCCAGGTCGATCCAGTCTTATGATTTCATACCCAGGGAGCACACATGCTGAGTCAGGAATGGAGGATTTCAGCCAGGTCTCAGTCACTCCAAGTATATCAGGCTTGTAGAGTGAGACCCAGGTGATTAACTCATTAAAGTTAGGTAGGAGACTCCGAATAGTGAGGTGCGTGACATTTAGTCCCTTACCCAGCCTCCATTCAGGGGGGGTGGTGGGGGACGAGGAGTTAGGGCCTGACTTAGGCTCGATGTCATGAGCCACAGCTAGTATTATGAGTAAGATCCAGAGGAGGTACCGCCTGTTTGGAGTCTCTCCTGTCAAGGGCTTGCGTGCTAGGAGATGCTTGACCCGGACTGAGTACAGGAGACCCCTGAGGTCAGGGCAGCAAGTAAGACAGCACAGTGTCTTGGAGTATGCCAGAAGGTTAGAGAAGGAGTAATCTGGCACCTCTTCAGAGGGAGACTTATTCCAGCAGTCACAGGTAGTCATCAGGGGGCTGGATGCCACTTGGAGGAGTGCAAGCCCCATTATGAGCCCGACGAGGATGACAGTACTCTGAAAGGGAGGCAGCACGCCACCCTTTCGCATCTTGGGGGACTCCCACAATTCAGGGTGAAGCACCCTAGGAGACAACATTTTGGAAGTGAGGGACGGAGGTGGAGCTTGTGCGCATTTAATGGGAGGAGGGAACAGGGTGGGCAGGAGGGCTGAAACACAAACTGTAAAGGGCAGTCGCCTGCAATGGCAGGGGCAGTGGAGATTTCTCTTGCTGAGGAGGCCCACCGGTGCTAGGGGAGCTACATTAAGCTTGGGGGGGGCCTCCCAGGTACAGGTCGCCCTTGCCTCCCCACCTCTGACACAACAAGGCAGAATGTTAGTGAAACTGAAAAGCAGGGGACCGCTCGCCCTTAATAGGAAAGAGCAGCCAACGTCACTGTGGAGGGGTCCAATAGTCTCAGGAGTGCTATGGCACTAAGTTCAAAAAAATGCAGGAGTGTGGCAGCTTGGCAGGGTCTGTTGGCAGGTAGAGGAAGAAACAAAGGAATCCTGGCTCTCCGATCGCGGGTCCGGGTGTCTGCAGCCTGTGGTTTCTCCCTTGCGATCGTGTTTTTTGGTTACTGTAAAGGGCAGTTGCAATTCAATGCATGCGTGCAGGTTCAGTGGCTGGTGGTGGGATTCGAACCTCAGTATAGGCAGAGGGTTTTATTATTTTTTTTTTTTTTACTGCCCACGTTATTTTTAGTTATATGCATTTTTAGGTTTTCAGATTAGAGTTAGATAAAGTGCTCAATATATGCTCATTGCACAATTATTTTATGGGCTTTTGTCACCAAATTTGCAACATAGGCTTTTTGAGAGACCTCCTTGTGAACACACTGTCATTTTGTTAGTCAGTCCCGAAAGGTGATTCCACACCGTAACTGCAAAATCACCTTTCGAGACCGAATAATGCCATGACAGTGACAGAAGTCATAAGAAGGGGTCCCAAGAACCCCATGTTGAAAATGTGGTTACAAAAATCAAAAAAATGGCAGAGATATCTACTTAAGTTAAAAAAAAAAAATTTATGCCGTTATACAGCTTATAAGCGTTTCCTCAGTTCGCGGTCGGATTTGAGAAGTGCAGATGTGCTCCCTGTCCACTGAAGGTCCTTGGCTGGGCTCTGGAGGTAAGTATGGGGTGGGGCGTGGGGAGATCGAATGCGGTGGGGGGCAAAAGATTCACTGTGGGACCTTTTTCTTCTTTCACAAACATGATTTTGGTACACTGGAGTGGGCTCCCAGCGTACTATCACCTACATGTTTGTTGGGGGTGGGGCTAGATTTTCCCAGGGACTATCCCTGCTGGCCATTGGCAGCAAAACTAAATTTTGACCCCTGCACTACATTCGTGAGGAGGGTCACACACCACCAAAAAGCAAATGCAAAAATTGTGTACCCTTATTGAATCTGTTCAGTGTGACAGAACTGTATGACAGTGGCTGTGTATACATGAGGTAATCTGAAAGATGACATCACCTTGTTTTACATTGTTGCAATCTGCTAGCTTGCTGTGGGAGAAGCATGACAACAGTGCCTCAATTTGTCAGTAAGCCAATCTTGACCTATCTAGAATCATCCAATCATACTGCTTTATCACAGTGGAGGGAAACCTGAAGACTGATTCAGATAGTGTTGTGTTTCCTATGTTGACAGAGTGTGAGGAAAAGAAAGAAAGACATGGCTAGAAGTCTGGAAAGAGTGCTGCTGAGGTGTTAGAGGCTATATTTGCTGATATTGGCAGTGACATTGAGGAAGAAATTTCAGAAGATGAGTTCATAGAAAATGAAGAAGAAAATGATGTCACAGATGAGAACATACAGTCTGTTGGAGGAAGGGAGAATTTGTCAAAGTCTTCTGATGGTAATCAGCTTGAGTCATGTTATGTACATGATGAAAGTGATGACAGCATAAATGTTGATATATCTGAAACCTCTGAAAGTGAAACTGACAGTGTGTGGTCTAAGAATAGATGTGTGAAGGAGCATGCTGATTTTACACAGAAAACGCCTGGATTTCAAGGAACATTACCTGTGAATGCTGCTCCGTGGATTACTTCACAGCAATATTTGATGAACAAATCATTAATGTCATAACAGAAGAGACAAATCGTTATGCAGGTCAGCATTTTGAACGAAGACCGAGGAGTGAACATCCCATTCATTCACGACTGTCAAAAGTTAAAGATGTGACTAGACACCATATGATCACTTTCATAGCTTTGTGCACTGCAATAGGATTAGTGGTTAAAAACAGAATAGCTGATTACTGGTCAACCAATCTTCTTGCTACCCCGATTTTTGGACAATGCATGTCACGGAATATGTTCTTAAACATTCTTTCATTTCTGCATGTGAGCAATAATGCTACAGCTGATAGTGGTGACCGTCTTGCAAAGATCCGTGGATTCCTGAATATGTTCAGATGCAACATTCACAAACTTTACTATCCACAGTAACCTGTGCCTGGATGAAGCTATGATACTATTCAAAGGGCCTTGGTTTCAAGGTCTACAATCCTGAAACCAATTCGGTTTGGATTGAAAGCATTTTGTCTGTGTGAGACACGTCGAGATTTTACTGGATGTGGACATATACTGTGGCGGACACAAAACCTGAATGGTAAAGGTCCAACCTGGAATACAGTTATGAACCTAATTTCATGCTATTGCGAACAGGGTTACATGTTGTGGCTGGATCGCTACTACACATCTGTCCAACTGTTCAGGGACCTGCTCGAAAGGAAAATTTATCCTTGCGGAACAGTCATGCCAAACAGAGGTCAGCCAACTTCACTACGTGAAGGGAAACTTAAACGAGGACAAACCAGAGCGCTATGTGATGGATCAATACTATGCATCAGATGGCATGACAAGAGAGATGTGTATGTATTGTCAACATTTCACAAAAATGAAATGAAATCTACTGGGAAGAGGCAACATACTGGTGAGGAGATATTGAAACCGACCACTATAATTGACTACAACAAACATAAGCTTGGTGTGGACTTATTAGATCAGTATTCCCAATACTATGCCTTTGAGCACCGCAGCTTGAAATGGTGGAAAAAAATATTCTTTACAGTTCTGAACTGGGCATGTACAAATGCGTATTTGTACTACTCTAGCCGCATCGAAACAAAGATGACCCATCATGACTTCCGATATGAAATATTTCTTGGACTAAGAACCATGGCTGATCTGTCAAGTTTCCATCCTGCATTGGTGCACAGTAAGGCAGCAGATGATGACCTGGCTCGCCTAACAGAACGTCATTTCCCCTGCAAAGTTCCATCAACTCCACTGAAGAAGACACCAGCTCGTAAATGTGTAGTGTGCAGCAAAAGAGGAATCCGAAAAGAAAGCACATACTGGTGCCCAGACTGTATGAAAGGACTTTGTGTTGCACCATGTTTCATGGAGTATCACACAAAGAAGGACTATGGGATGCCTGAAGAGTCAGACTCTGACTAATGTACTGTTGCATGGGAACAACAGATTTGTATATTTTTGCACATTCCTGTTACATAAAAAGCATAAGTACTAGATAAACAGGAAGTGATTATCAACATTCTGGTTTTTTTTTTGGAGGGGGGCGCTTGAAGCATGGGATTTCCATATGCATAAACATTTTCCTTCTAGCAATGTTTAGTTTTGCAGATATTATTTATTTATTTATCTATTTATTTATTTGGTTTTTGTTGATGGCGTAAATGCATTAGACAAATATTGCCTATTTTCAGGCACGTCCTGTAGCAGCATGTTCCCGCTGTCCTTGTGTAGCACTGCTATTTATGCGCATGTGTGGTTGGCAGTTGGGTTCAATTCAACATTATTGCTGAATATACTGCTGGTTGTTTTTGTAGTGTTTAGAGGGGTTTATAATGCTATACTGCATTTAATAAATGAATGTTGTAATGTAAATAAGTGTTTAGTTTATCTCGTAATGATATAGTTGGTGAATATTATGCTAGTTGTTTTTTTGCAATGTGTTAAAGGCTGTCTGGTGCAATATCACATGTTCTAGTGAATGTTAAGGTAAAATGGGTGTTATGGAAAATGTTTATTAAATATTTTATATTTCAGCATTTTCAAAGCAAGTGTTTTTATTTCTGCACAGATTATACATTCAGTGGGCATGAGTGCCACATGACTGGATGTATTTTGTATTTGCTGGTAACTAACCATTTATTTTATCTGATGAACATGTGCATGGGACAGACATAAGGCAATTCTTGGGGGGGGGAAGAAATATGTTGTTGGTTAACTAGGATCTGCTGCCTATCCTGCAGGTAGGGAAATGGGCAGACTAGGTGGGTCAAGGGGTCTGTATCTGCTGTCAAAGTCTCTGTTTCTATGTTTCTGTGTTAGTGGATGTATTTCAACATAATTTTCCTCACAGGTAAGTATGTGGAGATGTGTATATGGTAACCAGCAATCCTGATATCAATGCAAGAGAGATGGGAACATGGGTGTCCAGGTACTTAACCTCGAATGGAATGCAACTGTAGGTCTCTTGTCAGATTCGTTGTGTGATATCTGTTTCTACCCATGGGTAGACCCTGAATTTTTTTACAGTCGCATTGCTCCAATGTGTGTAAAATTTGAGAACTATTCAAGGGATGTGTGGGTAGGAGGGAGACAGTGCATATCATGACAGATAATATGTATGACCATGGCATTGCTGTAAATCAAACAAAAAAAATGAAGACGTTACTTTGTGATAATGTTCTTTTTACTTCTTTATTCATAGTACTATGCAGACCTAGAACATAAAAAGCTCAGTGAAAGAAGAAAGCATAATCAACCAGGCAAAACAATGTAGAAAAAGGTAAGTGCTGAATATTTGGCCACTGATATGCTGGACATCTGCTTCTCTCACTGTACTGCTGACTTCATTTTATTGTGCTATAATTACCGGCTCTGCCTTTTTCCCATAGGGAAACCGTGGCGTAATTTGCCGTTATAAAGGAGCGTTTATAACAGCAAACACGTGCACGATTTCCCTTCCTCTGTGCATGCTCACGCAGCAGCGCTACCAGCCATCAGCACTCCTCACTTCCATGTTACCGAACCGCCAGAACAACTCGGCGGTAAGTCCTCTTCTTTTCTCCCCCGTTATACTCTGCACAGAAAGACGTGAAGAAATCGGGGAAAAAAAAACAATTTAAAATATAAAAATCTCGGCACTGCAGTAAAAGGACCGACCGTGACATAGACTGGCAGGAGACACAGACCTCTTTATTTTATATAATTGCTGAGGCAAAAAAGGCAAACCCGGCAATTATATAAAATAAAAAATGGGTCAGTGTCAAACTCGATTTTTACACACTCCCTCCTTGTGGGATGCTTTTCATAAACCCCTCAGGCTTCGCCCTCGGGGTTTATGTAGCATCCCACAACTCGGGTGTGTGTAAAATCTCATTACACACCCTGACTCATACTTTATTATATATGTAAAACATGGTAAAAAAAAAAAAAACTTTAGCTTTTTATGTTTCTATGATCTACATATGTATTTCTCCTTCCTAAAAACTAGTTACCCTCTGACAAGTGGTTTGGAAGACTGCTTTTATTGTGCTATGTACAATTAACTATGGAATTTAGGTGTGCAGGTGGCCCAACTGCTCCTTTTTCTTGGCAAGAAAAGCTGTAAATTATCAGGTATGTGAATATTTTACTAACTACATTGCACATTTACAGTGAAAGAGGCTGCGGTGGGATTCAAAGATGAGCATACCTAGATTTCTATTTTTGTTTTTAGTACACTGCCCTCTCATATGGTTGATCATGAAGATTAAAATGTCTAAAATTTCAGGTTTCTGCAGAACTTCCCTGTATCAGTCTTCACCTTTCACCACCTGTAGGATACAAGTCGGGGGCAGTACCCCCAAGGGAGCAATTATTTTATGAGGGGGCATAAGTTGATGCTTTGTCATATTTTTAATAAGATGATGAGAAATCTGGATCCTTTCTTTTATGATGCTTCACAATGATGCAACACTTTGGGGTCCACACTAAATCAAGGTGTGGAGGGGCTGTGACCAGATTAATTTTGGGGATGCATAGGGCATGTAACATGCTTCAAAAACATGTATGGTTAGCTGGCCCATTGGCACAGTGGTTGGATTTCCGCTTGCGACACTGGCGACCCGGGTTCAGGAATGGACTTGGGTAGCTGGAGGGCTGGCAGGGGGAGAAGGAAAGGAGTGTCCCAAGATGGCATGCCTTCTCTGGGGGGGTGCATCTCTGTGCCTGCTGGATGCTGGTGGAGACCAGGAGTGCAGCATGGACACCTGAGATGAAATTGCTGGGAAAGTGGTGGATGTCGGTGAACACTATGAGGTCAGTGGCATGCCACTCCCTGGGGAGAAACCAGGAAACTGCCTGATTGAATGGATGATGGTCCTCCTGGTTCCCCACTGCAGCCAGACCTCGATGACTGGCACCACTTCAGTGGCACCCTTGGGGCAAAATAAGATGCACTGGCTGCCCCCTTCAGTGCCTTCCCCCTCAGAGGAGAGGGAACTGTCAGATGAAGGGATACGCTGGGTTACCTGGGTGGGGGCCATGATGTGAGGTGAGTGGCTGGTGCAGAGAGGGAGAGTGAGCAGATGGGAGATTTCAGAGGACCCAAAGGAGTGGCTAACCAGAGATAGGAGGAGGCTGGAAAAAAAAAAGTGTGGTTTCTGTAGTATATTCCACAAGGATAGAGCCACAACCATCTCACAATGTTTTTCTGTGTCCCTCTGCTTAGGCCTTCAGAATGCACCATGGTGTGGAATGGGCCCATTTTGTGTGCATAGGGCTTGTAAGCTGCAATGCCACAACACACTATGGTCCACGCTACATCGAGCACTGGATGAGCTGTGACCAAATAATTTTTTTTTGTGCATTGGGCTTGTAAGCTGAAACAAAACAGTATGGTTTGTGTGGTCTATTCCACTCGGATAGTGCCACACAGATACCATAATCTTTTCCCGTGTCCCTGTGCGTATGCCGTGAGAATGCACCATGGTTGGGTACTGGTTAGTTTTGAACGCAGGGCGCTGATAGGAGTTGGGTGTCCCATACATGAATTTGTAGTTCAAAGGTCAGTATATCAAAGCTAAGGTTCACTGTACATGAGGTAATATGCTTTGTCATGCTTATGATAGGGTGATGGGAAATCTGGGTCATTGGTTTTTTGATACTGCACAATGGCGCAACACACTATGGTCCACGCTACATCGAGTACTGGATGAGCTGTGACCAAATATTTTTATTTTGTGAATTGGGCTTGTAAGCTGAAACAAAGCATGTATGGTTTGTGTGGTCTATTCCACTCGGATAGTGGCACACAGATCCCACAATCTTTTCCCGTGTCCCTGGGTGTATGCCATGAGAATGCGCCATGGTGGGAAACTGGCTAGATTTGAACGCAGGGTGCTGATAGGAGTTGGGTGTTCCATACATGAATTTGTAGCTCGAAGGTCAGTATATCAAATATAAGGTTCATTGTACATGAGGTAATATGCTTTGTCATGCTTTTGATGGGGTGATGGGAAATCTGGGTCATTGGTTTTTTGATGCTACGCAATGGGGCAACACACTATGGTCCACGCTACATCGAGCACTGGATGAGCTGTGACCAAATATTTTTATTTTGTACATTGGGCTTGTAAGCTGAAACAAAGCATGTATTGTTTGTGTGGTCTATTCCACTTGGATAGTGGCACACAGATCCCACAATCTTTTCCCGTGTCCCTGTGTGTATGCCATGAGAATGCGCCATGGTGGGAAACTGGCTAGATTTGAACGCAGGGTGCTGATAGGAGTTGGGTGTTCCATACATGAATTTGTAGCTCAAAGGTCAGTATATCAAATATAAGGTTCATTGTACATGAGGTAATATGCTTTGTCATGCTTTTGATGGGGTGATGGGAAATCTGGGTCATTGGTTTTTTGATGCTGCGCAATGGCGCAACACACTATGGTCCACGCTACATCGAGCACTGGATGAGCTGTGACCAAATATTTTTATTTTGTACATTGGGCTTGTTAGCTGAAACAAAGCATGTAAGGTTTGTGTGGTCTATTCCACTTGGATAGTGGCACACAGATCCCACAATCTTTTGCCGTGTCCCTGAGCGTATGCCATGAGAATGTGCCATGATGGGGAACTGGCTAGATTTGAACGCAGGGTGTTGATAGGAGTTGGGTGTTCCATACATGAATTTGTAGTTCAAAGGTCAGTATATCAAATACAAGGTTCATTGTACATGAGGTAATATGCTTTGTCATGCTTTTGATGGGGTGATGGGAAATCTGGGTCATTGGTTTTTTGATGCTGCGCAATGGCGCAACACACTATGGTCCACGCTACATCGAGCACTGGATGAGCTGTGACCAAATATTTTTATTTTGTGCATTGGGCTTGTAAGCTGAAACAAAACAGTATGGTTTGTGTGGTCTATTCCACTCAGATAGTGCCACACAGATACCATAATCTTTTCCCGTGTCCCTGTGCGTATGCCGTGAAAATGCACCATGGTTGGGTACTGGTTAGTTTTGAACGCAGGGCGCTGATAGGAGTTGGGTGTCCCATACATGAATTTGTAGTTCAAAGGTCAGTATATCAAAGCTATGGTTCACTGTACATGAGGTAATATGCTTTATGTACGTGCTTATGATAGGGTGATGAAATCTGGGTCATTGGTTTTGATACTGCACAATGGCGCAACACACTATGGTCCACGCCTACATCGAGCACTGGATGAGCTGTGACCAAATATTTTATTTTGTGCATTGGGCTTGTAAGCTGAAACAAAGCATGTATGGTTTGTGTGGTCTATTCCACTCGGATAGTGGCACAGATCCCACAATCTTTTCCCGTGTCCCTGGGCATATGCCATGAGAATCGCCATGGTGGGAAACTGGCTAGATTTGAACGCAGGGTGCTGATAGGAGTTGGGTGTTCCATACATGAATTTGTAGCTCAAAGGTCAGTATATCAAATATAAGGTTCATTGTACATGAGGTAATATGCTTTGTCATGCTTTTGATGGGGTGATGGGAAATCTGGGTCATTGGTTTTTTGATGCTGTGCAATGGCGCAACACACTATGGTCCACGCTACATCGAGCACTGGATAAGCTGTGACGAAATAATTTTTTTTTATGCATTGGGCTTGTAAGCTGAAACAAAACAGTATGGTTTGTGTGGTCTGTTCCATTCAGATAGTGCCACACAGATACCATAATCTTTTCCTGTGTCCCTGTGCGTAAACCGTGAGAATGCACCATGGTTGGGTACTGGTTAGTTTTGAACGCAGGACGCTGATAGGAGTTGGGTGTCCCATATATGAATTTGTAGTTCAAAGGTCAGTATATCAAAGCTAAGGTTCATTGTACATGAGGTAATATGCTTTGTCGTGCTTTTGATAGGGTGATGGGAAATCTGGGTCACTGGTTTTTTGATGCTGCGCAATGGCGCAACACACTATGGTCCACGCTACATCAAGCACTGGATGAGCTGTGACCAAATATTTTTTTTGTGTGCATTGGGCTTTTAAGCTAAAACAAAACATGTATGGTTTGTGTGGTCTATTCCACTCGGATCATGCCACACAGATACCATAATATTTTCCCGTTTCCCTGTGCGTATGCCAATAGAACACATCATGGTGTGGGATTGGCCCAATTTGAACACAAGTCACGGAAGGGAGTCTGGTGTTCCATACATGATTTTGTAGCTAACATATCTGTAGATCACAGATGAGGTTCACTATGCCTGGGGTAAAATAGTTTGTCACATTTATGTACTGGTAAACTGTTTGCTGGCGCCATTGTTTTCAACTGCAGTTCATTTACGCAACGCCATTTTATGCTTGTTATGGCCAATAGTGAGCAGTGGTTGGAATATTCTGTAATCCCACGTGATCTTTGATTTGTTATCTTTCAAATGATATGCACCTTTCATGCTAATTACTAAATTATCATGTGTTTATTGCATACAGTTGTTGCTCAGAGCAAATACTTTTAGAGTGGTGTAGAAAGTGTTCAGTTTACTATACATTTCCAATAGGAAAATGCTAGTCTCCTAAGGGTTAATGCATCAGTTAGGGTTGTTTCCACACTGACAAAAGTGTGGAAATCCCATGTTAGGGTTACCACCCCACACCCCCTCCTCAAAACACTAACGATACAGTCCCCCCAACAGTTCAGTTCAGTTTATTTAGAAAAGAAGTGTATATAAAATCAGTACAATTTGTTACACTTTAAATTAACAGAGGATCATCATCTTTAGGACAAGACAATTTATCAACAATACATAGTATTTATTAAACATTCATTATCTAACCCAAAAAAAAATTGGCCAAGCCAAACATTAATTTTATTGGCTCCATTTTTTAAATTTGATTTATATAATATTCATCTGTCCCAACCCTAGATTTAGGAAAAAGAGCCTTGATGTTTTTTGCCCTTCGTTCTGACCAACTTTTACAATCAAATAGTATGTGCATAATCCCTGGGTTAGAAATATCCAGACATGAACAACCTCCATTTTCAGTTTTATAAAAACAATTGCTGAGGTTATGATAAGTATTTCCTAAACAGGCTAACCTCACTTTACAAAGCATATTTCTATGTAATTTATTTTTGCATACCCCAAGTCAGTTTAATTTTTGAATATAACCCCAAAGAATCTAGTTCATGAATAGTACTAAAATCTGTTTTAATAGCTATATATTTAATCCTTTGTTTAGCATTATTCAAGTAGGCAAAGGGTGAATTTAATATAAAGGTGGACCATAGGTCTCCACAATCTATACTTTTTAAAATATTGTTTAAGTTAGAAAACCAACAATTCCTAAGACCCACATCACATAAATTTTTATAAAATTCCAACCAACATATTTTGAGTAATCTCTCACTATTCATTTGAATTATTTTACCCCAGTAATTTATCACCCTTAGCAATATTTTAATATTGATAGAAAACAAGTCTGATGCGGGTCTAAGGAAAGAGGATGGAGTATCTCGTGATAAATTCAAAGTTATTTTCAAAAATTGATTTTGGATACATTCAATATTTAACTTCCATAGGAACAATGATGGACCCCAAATTTCAGAACCATAAAGAATTTGAGACATTAATTTGGCCTCAAAAGTTCTTTTAAGGGCCAAAAAAGAATTATTTGCAAATTTATTAGCAACATTTCTTATGGCTTCCATCGATTTATGTGAGTTATTTTTAAGATCAGATAAAAGAGGTTTCCATGACCACTTAGAGTCATTTTTTATTCCAAGAAAATGAAATTCTTGGACCACTTCAAATTTGTTCCCAGTGATATTCCAAGAATCTCTCTTCAATTTAGATTTTCCCAATATAAGAATTTTGGATTTCTCTATATTTAACTCAAGATCTAAATCAGATAACGAATCCATAATATTAATTATACCTCGTCTAAGACCTAGTGGTGTCTGAGAAATAATAATTGTGTCATCAGCATAAAGTAATATCTGGATTTTCTCATTATTTATAGTAGGGGTGAACATATCTATTCTTGAGATATTGATAATAAGGGTTTCCATATACAAGTTGAATAGAATAGGTGTCAGTAAGCAACCTTGCTTTACTCCACTGGTTATAGATATTTCTTTAGACAGGGCACCATCCCTCCTAAACCATACCATTGCTACTGTATCTTGATGCAAAAGTTTTAGGATGGATAAATGAGGGGCAATGTTAAATTTTGCCAATATGTCCCACAGCTTCCATCTGTTCACTGAGTCAAAGGCAGCTCTTATATCTAAAAAAGCCAAATAGAGGGGGCCCTTTTTATAGTGAACATACTTATCTACCAAATAGTTCAGGGTAAATAACAAATCCAAAGAACTATATTTTCTTTTAAACCCACATTGAAATTTAGAAAGAAACTTTTTTTCTTCAACCCATAACTCCAATCTTGAAAGGATTAATCTAGCAAACACTTTTTGAACTATAGGGAGAAGCATAATAGGCCTATAGTTTTTGGTATCTTGTTTGTCCCCCTTTTTATGCACTGGGACAATAATACCTTTCTTCCAATCCAATGAAAGTTTCAACTGGGAACAAATTGCACAAAATACTGGGGGGAGAATACTAGCCCAAAATTCTGGGTTATGTAAGAAAATCTTGGCCAGAAAGTCATCAACCCCGGCTGCCTTATTTCCTTTTTGAGCTCGAATGGCCATTTCAACCTCCTTCACAGAGAACCCTAAGGGATTTTCATCTACAGGAAGTTTGCCAAGACTTAAAATGTTATGATGGCTACCTATAACACCACTGGTATTCTTATATACTTCATTAAAATGAGAGACCCATTTCTCAGCACTGATTAATCCAAAGATATTATAATGTACATCGTTGTCATTATAACTGATGGCCACCATATTCCAAAAGGCCCTAGAGTCTTTCCTAAGGATGCAGTCTTGAAGTTGTTCCCGCAGTTTTGTTTTGTATATTTTCTTTTTATTGACCAGTAGCTTCCTATATTAATTTCTTAGTTTTTGTAAAGCTCCCAGAACTGGGCCGGAGGGCAGCCTAGATCTAATTTTCCCAACTTTTTTGATTTCTTTTCTAAGTTTTTGACATTCATTGTCAAACCATGGTTTCTCAGTGTTAATCATATAACTTCTTTTTGGTCTCTCATAAGCACCTAATTCATCCTGACAAGTCTTAAGTAGCACATCAAATTTTTTTATTATATCCTCTCCATCTCCCGCATTAAACCTTAAAATACTGCTTATATTACATTGTAGTTTTTCATTCATAATTACATGAGGCAGTATAGCACAATGGTCTAAGGCTCTGAGCTGCAAATCTGGTGACATCCAGTAGACCAGACCTAGGTTTGAATCCCACAGCTTCCACTTGCATAATGTGTGACCCTGAGCAAGTCACTTAAACTCCTTGTGCTCCTAGGTTGCTCCTGTAAAAAAGCTTTCAACTGGTTAAACAACTAAATAAAAAAAAAGATTTTCTAGAGTTACCTTAGAAAACTCATTCCGTTGGATTTTTTCCCATACTTAATGCACATATGTTGATCGGCTGTAATTCTTTCTTTAATACTTATTCTTTTAATTTTAAAAGCTGTATATAGTGTACACAATACTGGGAACTGATCACTGTCCCACATTTTTAACACTTCAGCATTTTAACCATTCTGTATTCATTTGGCTCTATAACATATAGGTCTAGTACAGCTCCGCCTCTTGTGGGAAAAGTGTATTCTCCCTGCCAGGCTCCCCTAGTGCAGACAAAACTTATCAAGAGATTGTAAGATAAATTTACCTTGATTTGTTACCCTCTTATCTTTTGAGGCCCTTGTAGGGATATTAAAAACATCATCTAACCCCAATCTGTTTTTTTCCCTCTAATTGATCTCCAATATGGGCATTAAAGTCCCCGGCTAATAATAATTTACTCCCTGGAAATCTAGTTTTTGTTGACTCCCAGCAGTCTTCTAGCATTTTAATCACTTTCTGAAAATCAGACAGTTTAAGACAAGGGGAATATAAATGTTTAACAGTAACAAAACATTTTTATCATCTGCAGTCACTAGATAAATAAAAAAAATTATTATAAGAGCCAACCTCAATTATCCTATAGTTTACATAGAAACATAGAATTTGACAGCAGATATGGACCACTTGGCCCACCCAGTCTGCCCATTTCCCTACCTAATGGATAAGCTGCAGATCCTAGTTAACCAGCAGCCTACTTCTTTCTGCCCCAACCCCCTAGAATTGCCTTATGACTGTCCCATGCATGCTTGAATTCCACCACTGTTTTTGACTCCACAACCTCCTCCCGAAGGCCGTTCCATGCATCCACAACCCTCTCTGTGAAAAAATACTTCCTTAAATTACCTCTGAGCCGCCCCCCATCTTCAAATTGTGCCCCCTTGTTCTTGCACACCTCTTTTTTTGAAAGATGCTACCCTCTTGGACTTTGTTGATTCCCTTGAGGTACTTGAAAGTTTCTATCATGTCCCCCCTCCTCCTTTCCTCGAGGCTATACATATTAAGCTCCTTAAGTCTCTCTTCATATGTCTTCCAGTGCAGACCCTGCACCATTTTAGTTGCCCTCCTCTGGACAGCTTCCATCCTGTCTATGTCTTTGTGGAGATTGGGTCTCCAGAACTGCACACAATACTCCAGATGGGGTCTGACCAGTTGTCTGTACAGAGGGATAATAACTTCCTGTTTTCTACTGGTGTTGTCTCTCCCTATGCATCCCAGTATCCCCCCCAGCCCTCCTTGCTGCCCTCTCACATTGCTTGCCCACCTTTAGGTCATCTGATATGACTACCCCCAGGTCCTTTCCATTTTTGTTGTTGTTAGT
Source organism: Neoceratodus forsteri (assembly GCA_016271365.2). Lineage (NCBI taxonomy): Eukaryota > Metazoa > Chordata > Ceratodontiformes > Ceratodontidae > Neoceratodus > Neoceratodus forsteri. The sequence goes on from CM028133.1 coordinate 70,931,519, forward strand.
ATCTCACCCCCCATTGTGTACTCTTCCCCTGGGTTTTTGTTTCCCAGGTGCATTACCTTGCACTTCTTAGCATTGAATCTAAGCTGCCATACATTTGACCATTTCTCTAACCTTGCCAAGTCCCTTCTCATCCTTTCCACCCCACCTTGTGCATCAACTCTGTTGCAGATCTTTGTGTCATCTGCTAAAAGACATACTTTTCCTTCCAGTCCCTCTGCAATGTTGCTTATAAAGACATTGAAGAGGACCGGTCCTAATACTGAACCTAGCGGTACCCCACTAGTAACCCCCCTTTCTTCAGAGTGGACTCCATTTACTATTACTCTCTGTGTCCTATTCTCCAGCCAATTCTTTATCCAGGCTGTCATCTTGGGACCCAGTCCCAGGCTGGCTAACTTGTATATTAATCTTTTGTGTGGGACTGTGTCAAATGCCTTGCTAAAATCTAGGTAGGCTATGTCCACAGCCCCTCCCTGATCTACTACTTTGGTCACCCAGTCAAAGAAATCTATCAGATTCATCTGACATGACCTTCCCACTGTAAATCCATGCTGCATTGGGTCCTGTGACCCTCTGGCCTCTAGATAATCAACAATTTTTTCCTTCAGAAGTGATTCCATCATTTTCCCTACCACTGAGGTTAAACTAACAGGTCTGTAGTTTCCTGCTTTTGCCTTGCTCCCACTTTTGTGAAGGGGAATCACATCTGCCCTCCTCCAGTCCTCAGGTACTACCCCATCCTCCCATGATTTGTTAAAGAGGGTAGTCAGTGGTGTCACTAGTTCTACCTTTAGTTCTTTTAGAATTCTGGAATGAATCCCATCAGGCCCCATTGCTTTGTCTATCTATCAAAATAAGCAAGCCTCCTTTTAACTGTCTAAATTTTTTTTCTCTATAAGCAGGGGAAGACCAAATATTAAACCCTTCTATTATTTGTTCATCAGAACTTTGCATCAATGTCTCTTTAAGCAGTATAATAGAAAATTGTCTTAACCATCTTATACAATCCTTTTCTAGCATTTTACTCTTCAATCCAGCTATGTTCCATATAAGAAAAGTAGTTTTGTTCCTTAACTTCCCTCTAGTATGCAGTCAATTTGTTTCAACAAAACTGCTTATAGTTGAAGCTAGGCTTTCAATACTGATTATAGTGTCACTCTTATCCGAAAAAGTAGATGTTTCCATGGTAACCTCATCCTCTAAGATTACACTACTATTTATTCTTACACCTAGTTGTTTTCTTCCTCTTATCATTACCATTTCTTCTTTGTCCCCCCTTAGACTATGAACAATTTCATTTGGCTTCATATAAGCAGTTATTTGAGGCTGTTTCAGGCCATGGGTACCACCAAGTCTACCACTCTTCTCTACATAGTTTTTAAATGATTCTATGTCTAAATCTTTGTCTGAGGTCAATGTCATTGTTGCATCTAGATATAATCCAACATCTGAAAATGTTTCTTTCATAACCATTAGTTTTTTCCTCTTTTCTACATTGAGAACCACACAAACCCGGCCTTTATAACCGACTGGCAAGATACCTATAGACAGATTTGATGTCCTGCCAGCTAAATTTGTTCCCCATAAAACCTTTAAACAAATTATAAATTGTAAGCTTAAGGATATAATTATTTTCTGATTTAACTTTAGCAGTCCTTTTATAAGTAGAGTAGGTAATAAATTTCCTGCCATAATCAGCCATTCTTTCTTTTCCTCAGTTGTTTCTGATAAATTAACCTTTGTCTCTTTTTCTGGTCTAGAAGTTTTGTTACTTAAGTTTCTAAAGTGTACTCCATGCATTTTGGTTTTTTTGTCACTCTCATCCTTCTTCTGTGGCAACTGAGTCTTGTGCTATGTTTACAATATCTGTTTGATTTCTATTGCCCTTTCTTTTTAATAAATTCTTGGGACAGTCTTCCCTCATGGTAATTTTTTTACTTCCTGAATAATTTACTTTGTTGTTTTCAAAACCAGACTTCCTATCCTTTTTTTTTAGTTGCATTTTCTTTTCCTTGAGATCCTTTATTAATAAGTTGATTTCGACAACTTCTTTTTTGAAGATTGACTCAGTAATTGATTTTATACTCCGCTCCACTTGAATTTCTGGTTTATTGCACTTAGCAATTTTCCCTGTATTGTTCTTAGTTTTTGGGAATTCATTAAGGTTAGACTGATTTGGAACTACATTTTTTTATTTCTGTTTCTATTTCTATGACTGTTTCTGTTGCTGCAGCCTGTGTTTTCATAACAGCTGTACAACAACAACAATTGTCTTTATGAGAAACATAGAAGTCTACAAGTGTCTTAACAATAGTAACCAATTCCAAAAGCTGGGTATTACCAAAATTGATTTATTTTTTAATCATTTAATTTAGATATTAAATTTCCATTTTCAACACCAATGTGCTCATCACTTTTTCCACAATAAGGAACTTCATCTCTCAAATGTATGTAGCTTTGCTCACTTTCACACAACAGCGAGGATTTCTTTACATTATCAGTTATTAAATTTCCATCTAAATTACTAAGCTGTGTAAAAGGAGACAAAAAGGAATCAAAGTCTTTCAAAAAGGATCTACTTTTTATAAGTTGTGATTCAGGTAGGTTAATATTTTTGTTTTCTTCAGTAAATTCCCAGCATTTTGAAGTTGGTTTTACAGATCTTACTTCATCAGTAATACCTTTTGGTTTATTATAAGCTTTCAAGATGGGGGTTTGACAGTTATCCAAATTCTGGATCTTTGTTGACACATAACTAGGCCCTCCCCCTATAAGATCAGACAAATGTAGTTCAGGAGCTGCAACAGATAGATTCTTCGCATATTGGTTCTCTGGTTTGAGATCTAATGATCTCCCTATTACTTCTCCTCTCAGGCATGATTGATTCTGATTTATATAATTCTCAGAGATTTCTTCTAAGCTTGTGATTTTTCTTAACAATGGGTGCATAGATATCTGGGACTCTTGAAATCCAGACCCTACTGGTGATGAAGTCAGTTTAGGAGCAAAATGTTTTATTATTTTATTATTTCTTATCTCTATCTGATTGATTGGATATTTAAAAAACTGTGTTATATTTTTATTTAGCCCCTTTGGGACCTAGTTTCAATCCCTTTTCCCTTTTATTAAGCCCCCTTTTACCATAAGTTTTCAGTACCTTCTTCATTTTAACTTTGGCCCTTTTTAAACTTCCAGTAGCAAATAGCAGACCTTCTCTAAAAAAAAAATAATACCCACACACTATATATATATATATATATATAACAGTCTGAATAAACTAAAAGCAAAAACAAGTGTATTCATAAATCATAATCAGTCATAAATCATAAATGCAAATCTTCTCTTCTTCACACTCATAAATTTTCAAAACTTTGTTTGTTCTCAGTCTCATTTTGATTTGTAGAGTTTATAAATTATGAAACTTCAGGAGATATCAGCAATAACCAATGTAAAATTCAAAGATCCAAGGAGTATATACCATAGACCAGAGTAGCCAAAGTAGCCAAATAGTCAACCAAATAGTCAAATAATAATTAGTTAATAGTCAAACAACCAGGTGATCAAGTAGTAAGGTAATCGGGTAATCGACAAGTCCCAATAGGGACCAATCATGGAAACACAGTAGAGATGGTATCCAATTATGCACTTAGCACTGCAGTTCACAGGACTGCTTATTTGATATTTGTTTTCCCAAGTGTTAAACACACTAGAACAAAGGAAAAAGACTTGTAAAATGGTGAAGAATTTCCCCCAATAGACTAAGACAAAAATCAATCAAATAACAATCAGATGAAAATTAGCTAAGTTATTTACAAAAAAAACAAAAAAAATCACAAAGTCAAAAAAAAGAAAGTGCGCAACAGCGCAATAATATAATATAACATCACAAAAATATTAATTTGTTTTAAAATGACCCACTGAACCTCTAACCCACTCTAAAAATTGGGGCGAAGGGGAGACGAAGCAATAAGCAATAAAATATAGCACTTTGCGCTAAGATACGTTAACAATGGAGTGTATGGAGTAAATATTGCATATAAAACACTTACTCATAGATGTACGCTGTCTTCCCTATGCAAGGTAAAAACACCTTCAGGTGCATGCTCACTATTTCAGTAAGTAAAATGGAAACTCGGTCCCGACGGAAACACAAAAGCGGCACAGAACAGCACAATCGGCTTACAGCTTAGTCCACACAGTTGCACTCAGGAATTTAACAATATAAATTCCAAAGCATTTTTAAAATGAATCAGGAAGCAACAGAGTAGCACAAAACAGCACAAAGTACGAGGCACACACACGCTTCAGTGTGAGCAAGTGAATGAATGAGTTACTGCGGGATGCGAATGCTCTTTTATACCGCTATGGAACCTTCCCTCATTAGCATATGGCGGGAATTACAAACCAGAAATAAAAAGAAAAATATAAATAGAATGTATATAAAATATATATAAAGTCAAACCCTAAGACTTTAACTTTAGGATTTCTAGGAGTTTTTAAGAGATTTCTAAAACACAATCTGCTGCCTGGAAAGCTTTTTTTTTTTTTTTTTTAAACGGAAATATAGAAGCTAGTAAAATTTCCAGAACTGTATCAAGCTGTATCAAACTGTATACAAAATCACATAACTTTTGTCAGATCTAAAACGCAATTGTAGGCAGATAAAGGCTTCATAAATGATAGACTCCGCCAATCGTAAAGGAGTAGATGTATAACTTTCTTCTTCTCGATGATCCGACTGGCTGCTGCATAGAGGTAACCAGGGTGGACTTGCGATCTCCTCTCCCTCAGTTCAGTACAATTCAATACAAATTTCAACACATTGCTCGTCAAACGGTGACCGATAACTCCCCCTGGCTTCTCCTCTCCTCTCCAGGCTGTATGGTTCTTACAGGGGGTACAGGTCAAAGCTGGGCGGGGTTGGAGATGCTTACCGGTCCTGAAAATTAAAACACAGCACAGAGAAGAAAACACCATGCCAGCAGCATTACACAATAAGATGGACTGGAAAGGGGAGCAGACACAGGCAACAACATCATACCTTTTCTAAATAAATTACAAGCACTGCTCCCCTGCTTCTCAGTTTTCCTCCTCAAAACTGAGAGCGCGTAGTGAAATAGCTGCTACTTCTCCATCAATTCCCCCAACATTCCACACACACACACACACACACACACACACACACACACTCATGCAAGACACATGCAACATTGTACAACACTATACCACTCCAGCATATCTCTAAGCACAATAATCACAACATTGTACTCATTTCACATAACACAATGTAATGAAAAAACAAATACAGTATAAGTGACTATACTGCCAGCACTGTATGATAACACATTACTGCTAGCATATCTTCCTACTACAATGACACTTAGTCTGTACACATTTTCAAAATATTGATTTGTATGTGTCATAATTCAATAATTGAGTCACTGCTAGTATTACCACTACCACATAGGCATGTGGTAGTAGGACAGATACACCTGACACATACACAGTACTTTGGAGATATTGCTCTGGTGGGAAACTACCACCAGCACATGTTGTTATGCTGCTGTGTTACCTGGAAATATTCATTAACAGTATGTTATGGTTACCTTTGCATGTTACAACTGTTGCTTTTACATCTTACTTGTGAACTATGCTACAAAAAATACTTTTATTACTACCATTGTTTGTTATTAGGTCTGACTCACTGTATCACAAAACAAAATGCAAACATCCAATGGCTGTTGCTAGGCTCACAGAAACTGTCATTTATAATACACTAGATATTCAGAAATGCACCAAAGGCCAAGCACATCAGTGCAGCACAAATCCAATGTGCCATGGTGCAACAGGAGCCATATTCAGAGGTAGCGCAGGCTGAACTGCAGCAGCACAACCCGGCTGAATATGGCACAGTTGCGCCATGGCACAGAGTTGTGTCATGGTGCAAACACAGTTGCACCATGGTGGAGAAAGAGATGCTCCAGAGCAACTGTGGGAGCAGAGCAACAGTACAACAGAGGGGGGCATGGCACAAAGAACAGACCCAGAGACAGAGCCAGGGAAGCACAGTGACAGGCCACAGGAGGCCTCCACTAGCAGGGCACAGCAGGGTGTACACAGGCACCCAGACACTCCACCCCAGAACACAACAGTGGCACAGATAGCAGGCTAACAGAGGGCCACCAAGGGAGCCCCCTCCACAGGCTGCTGGCCATGCTCCCATCCCAGCACAGGACAGGTGATCAGTGCAATGTCCCAAGGAACCATGCCCACCCACAGTGTGCAATGGGAAGCAGGAACACACACCCCTGGAGGGCCCATACTGACCACCCACAGGGGGGGTGGGCAATGCCTGCCAGCAACTCGGCACACCACAACATTGCACAGGGTGGTCCCTGCTGTACAATGGCCACCAGACTGCGCAATGACAGTCACATGGCACAGTGCACCGGCAATACCACAGCAACAACAGTGGCAGCCAGGCACACACCCACCCCACCAACAGCTGGCACATGTGTCCACTGGATGTGCCACTGTGGCATGCACCACGTACAGTGTGACACACACAGCTGTCACAGCACATGGCACAAGCAGCCATGCCTGAACCCACTCCCCCACCACCCCCATGTAAAGTGAAAAGGACCATGACAGTGCCTACCTGTCCCCTGTGGCCCCGCTGGTCCTGGTCCCACTCCTCCTCCTCCTCCTCCATGGCCTGGTGTGGTGCTGCTGCTGCCCATGTCTGGCATCAATCCTCAGGCCCTGGGAATGGAAAGAAGACAGGTACACATCAGGAATCATCCACAGCAGCCATCTACCACCCCCACCCCTGTGCACAGGGTAAGCCCCTGCCAGACACATCCCACACGGCTGCATTGCAACACAAGTGACAGCTGGCAATGCCACTCTGTAATACGCACGATGACAGTGTACCCCTCTGAAGGGCATACCAGGCAGCCTAGCCAACACCACAGTACAGCATCAGGGCACACATGCAATATGAGCTGACTTACCTGGCTGTGGCACAGTCCCTCACCTGACACATGCCTGAAGCCTTCTCAGGCACTCTGGGTCCCATCGTATCAGGTCCCTATACCAGTGGTGGAATTGCTACCCTGTCCTGGCCACCCCAGTCCTCTGCTGCAGTCTGGCAGCAATCTCCTTCCAAATTGTGATCCTTGCCTGCTGCAGGAGCACCTGGTCAAATGGTTGGGGGGTGTGGGGCTGGACACAGGCCACCAGGTTGATAAGCTCAACCTGTGACCAATTCAATGCATGGCAGACATGTCCCTGTGCCATTTCACCCACCATGATCTCAGGGACCAAAATAGCAGCAGGAGGCGCATGTGTCCACAACATGCGCCAGATGCACATTGCAAGGGAACATGCACAGTGCCCACCCATCACGCAGTGCCAGGGATGCACAGCTTGGGCATGGCCAAGCAGGGTCACTGGGTCAGGGGATTGACCCAGAGGGTAGGGGTAGCCCACCATTGTACAGTGCGCACATGTGTGAATACAGGCCTGGCACATCATGCACTATGCCACTGCATCATGCTGTCAGCACACAGTGCGTGATTGACACCATGATACTATTAGGCGCATGTGCATTGCAGGCCTGTGCACTGCGCATACATGCACATTGTGCCGTGACTTGCTCTGGCACAATCTTATTGCACATGGAGCAAAATCACAATATTCAGAGATCACATGCAAATGAGCTCATCAGCCAATGCATGGCACACTGGGTGCATTAGCATGTCATTTCTTTTGCGCCAAAACTCATTTGCATGTGTTGCATCTTATAAGTGCTGTGGAAAAGCACAAGCCATGGACCAGTACTGTATTCTTTTGAGGTAAGTTGCACATGCTGCTGCAGCTCACTGGGTGCAGACAGCACAGCAGGGTGGGAGGGACCAGGGACATGCTGCCACTGACACACTGTGCTGTCCATGTCCACAGGAAGTGATATGTCAAAACGTGAGGAGGGTGAGGAGTGTGGGCCTACTTGGAAGTGCAGGCCCAATTTCACTAAAGCAGAGACAGAGGCCCTGTTCAACTCATACCTGTACAGGGAGCCCATGTTGAGTGGTGCCACAGGCACACCACAGGCCAGTGTTGGGGCCTGGGAGGTGGTGGCGGCATATGCCAACTAGCATGGCAGCCACCAGCAGTCAGTGCAGGAGTGCCGGAAGAAGGTAGGCACAGACAAGAGGTGCATTAAAGAGAAGGTGGCAGCCATCTGTGCATCCTAGAATACCACCGGAGATGGCCTGCAGATGCGCTACCACTCACAGTACAGAGATGCTGGCAGTTACCATGCACCACAGCATGGTGGAGGGTGTGCCTGGAGGTGGTTTCCAGATGGGTGACAGCCCATCACTGCATGGTAAGTACATCAGCCATGCACAGCTGGTGGAACGGAGGGTGAGTGCATGGGCAAGCTGGTGTGCATGCAGCCAGCATGCATGTCATGTGCATGTGTGCACACCCATGCACATGCTATGCTGCAGGACACATGCAGTAGCAGTGTAGGGGGGCACATGTGGGCAATGCATCACTGACATGCCTTTCTTTCTCTTGCAGCACCAGCATGCCTCTGTGCGGATGATGGGGCACCGGCAGCAGCAGCAGCTGTGGATGCTGGAACAGCCCCAGAGGACCAACCGTCCACCCCACTGGCATCCAGGAGTCCGACAGGCTGCAGCTCACAACCACAGTGCAGGTGGATGTCCTGGACCCGGGGTCAGATGAGGCCCTGGATGTGTTCCTGCAGGATGCCAGCCATGGTGTCCTCTGCACAGAGACACAGATTGGGGCAGGGTCCAACACTGATGATGACATCACAATTATCCTGGACTGCATGGACAACATTGTGGGTCAGATGCCCCTGCTGGCCACTGACATAGGCAGCATGGTCAGCACCCTGCCAGTGGTGGAACAGCTGCATACCACCACTGCAGGTGCAATGGTGTACGCTAGCCTGGCCATGCCCTGTGGTGGTGGTGGTGTGGCCATGCAGGCGCTGGGTGGCATACAGTGGTCAGACAAGTGACAACAGCAGGCTGCGGGTGCCATCAGGCAGCCAGACAGAGGATTCACCACCAGTGCACCAGCTGTGCCCATTCCCCCTGCAGACTCCACTGTGCAGCATCCACAAGAGAGGGGGCTGTACAGCGTGGCCAGTCACCACATGAGGATCGGCGTCCCACCCAGGAACCCCAGGACGCCGACCTGTTGGCTGAGCACACCTATCTGCTGTGGGCATCTGTACAGCAACAGGTGCTGCTTGCCACTGGGGTGTGCGAAGGTGCGCCAGTTAACTGAGCAGCAGGAGAGGGGCACTGTGCAGATCCTGGCATGGATGCACTGCATGCAGGAGGCCACAACTACATCCTTGGATCACATTGACACTGTGATTATAGATGGTTTTGTACTACTGGCTGCCACAGGGCATGGCCATGCAGAGGTGACTCCCACAGTGTGCTGTCCACACCACGATCCTGGCATCGGGCAGCCCCAACACAGTCGATACCAGGCTCTTATGTAGGCATCCCAGGCACACCCAGGGCTGGCCTGTTTGGGCACCGTCACACTTCCATGCAGACATGGTAGTGGTCCCACTTTTCAACCCTCTGGGGGGCTGTTGCTCACCCCTCCATGGCTGAGGCACCACCTGTGGCTGCCGATCAGCTCAGGCATGGCCACCCCATGGCCATGGTGGCCATTGTTCCATGCAGTGAACCTGATGTGTGGGCTGCCCTGCCTGCAGTCTGCAGCTGCTGCCCTGTGTGCACATGGGCAGTGTGTGTGTGTGTGCCTATCACTAGTGTGATGCCTGCGTGTCACACCACACACTGCCTTTGTGTGTGCTTGCCCGACCACTGGACCATGTGGCATGGGTGTAATGAAGGCAGTCTAGCACAGGTTGCACCTGTGCACTGGTGCAATGCATCTGATCCACACCACACACCACCACCTGGGGTGTGTGTGTGTGTGTGTTGCTGTGTGTGGTTGTGTGCCACTGACTCTCCTACCCCTGCTTTGTGCCTCTGTGTGTGCATACCCATTGCCTTGCACACCCCTGCATGTGTGCATGTATATCGCACCACCAACCTGTGTGCACCATAGTGCTCCTGTGCAATAGTGTCCTGGTGTCATTGCACCTGCTGTTGCAGCTGGGGATCCCTCCACCCAGAGGGTGGCTGTCCACCACACTCCAGCCCATTGCCTCCATTGTCTCCACTACTGTCACCCTCATCAGCCATGACAGCTATCCCATGGTCAATGGCCATGTTGTGCAGTATGAAGCAGGCCAGGAATAGGCCACAGGCTTTCAAGGGGCTATACTGTAGCACACCGTCTGACCTGTCTAGGCAAAGGAACCATGCTTTCAGCATGCCAAAAACACGCTTGATGATGTTGCACATGCTGGTGTGTGTCTAGTTGTAGCGTTCCTCTGCTGGGGATGATGAGTGCCAGTAGGGGGTGAACAGCCAGGGCCTCATGCCAACATGCACACCCTGTCCTCCCTCATCCCAAGGTCTCCTCTGCTCATCGCCCATTGCCCATGCCATACTCACCCACTAGCTGGCCTGTGGGGATGTCCCCATGTTCAAACCCATGGCACAGTGCAGAGCTGTGCCAAATGATCTTATCATGTGCACTCCCAGGGTGTGTGTCACAGACATTGGTAATGCACCCTGTGGTATCGCACACCACCTGGCAGTTGACACTTGGGCTCCCCTTCTTGTTTATGTATGCCACACCCTCAGGGCCAGTTGGCATGTAGATGCCCATGTGGGTGCAGTCAATGGCCCCAATCATGCTAGGCATACGTGCGACCCTATGGAAGTCCTACATGGTTGCTGTACACTCCACCTGTGTGCTGGGGAAATGGATGAATTCTGAAGCACATGGCGGCAGAGTGTTGAGGAACTGTGTGAGGAGGCAGGATGTGGCTGACTACCTATGCCTGTGGTGTCCCCTGTTGGTCTCTAGAAGGTTCCCGTGGTGAGCAGGCACATGACGGCAATCACCTTCATCTCCACAGACATGGCGTGGCTCCGTCTGGTGGGTGCCTGCATCTTCTCACTGCACAGCTCGCAGAGCTGCCTCAGAATGGCCCTGTTCAGGCAGTACCAGCCCACAATCTCTATGTCACTGTAATTCTCAAAGGTGATGCGGGCTCAGTACCACCTGTGTCAGGCATACCACCGATGGGCCATTCCTCAGACATGTTGCTGTTCCTCCTGCCCCCTCACACCCCTCATTATGGCCTCCATCATGAAGGGTGCACTGTCCATGGCTCTTGCTGTCCAATATCCCCCTGGGCAGTTGGCTGCTGGTGGCTGTGTGCCACCCTGGTGCACTGCCTAGCAGTGTGTGTGTGTGTCTCTCTCTCTCTCTCTCTCTTCCCCTCCTTCCCTCTCCAATGCCACCACTGTCCCTCACCCTCTGTGTCTGCCTTGGTCTGCCTGTCTCTCTTTCTTTCATTCTTTCTTTCTTTCTTTCTTTCTTTAGTTCTTTCTTTCTTTCTCTCTCTCTCTCTCTCTCCCTCTTGCCTGGCACAAGTGCTGTCTATGTGCTTGCGTTCTGTATTTATAGGAAGAAGTCTAGTCTGCTCGGATTAATTGCGATTTACTCCACACTTGTGCCATGATTTCATGGTTGAATATACCACTGTGCTGGATATTCATGGGAATGCCCCCTGCACTTGCACCTGCATTCATTATAATTGTACTTTGGCACAATGGAATTTGTGCTGCACAATGGCTGCTGCTGAATATGGCTCCTTGGCACAAGCCCGGATTTGTGCCGGCGCAACTCAGTCTCGCCATGCACAACTGCTTTGAATATCTGGGCCTATGTGTGGATAACATACTGTGTATTTCATCAGCTGTTGACTATTTAAAATTATGGGCATCTGCGTCATGATTGCCCAGCATGTGTGTGTACCGTCAAGTCACTGTGATGGCTGCAGAACTCATACACTTGGTGGACTGTGATGACGTCTGTGTCTTGTGGAACATTTGCAGAGTTGTATGTCACTTCTGTTACCAGACCCTGCATGTCCCTGGTTGCTTGTCTCACCTTGGCCCTTTCCCTGCTTGTATGTGTGTGTGGGGGGGAATGCAGAGTTAGGGTTTTGAGGAGGGGCATGGGGATTAGGTGGTGAGGTAGTAACCTTAACGTGGCATTTTCACACTTTTGTCAGTGTGGAAACAACCCTAACTGATGCATTAATGGGGTTTTTGCAAAGAATATAACTATACATATATATTTATAAAATGGGTAGGGACATTGTTGTTGTTTTATTGGATGATGAGCATCACATGACTGTGCATATATCAGAGCGCGACCGTACACCTGCGCTTTTACCCCCCACCAAAACAATTTTGACATTTTATAAGACAGATAAACCACTCTGAGGTGTGCAGTCGCGCTCTGATATACGCATGTCTTGGGCGGTTGACGCACACGGCCTGCAGCCTCGTTCATACAATGCACACCAAGGCCTGCATATATCAGTGTGTGACTGCACACCTCAGAGTGGTATATCTATTACATATATAGATATATATATATATCTATATATGTAGATATATTATAGGGGCATGGTCACGGCCCTATAGTTAGGGTTATGAAGACACTTTAATATTAAATTTGAAATTTTGTGCATTAATAACTTTGGACCCATTCAACAGATTTGCATGACTTTTGGTATGCACAGTGGGGCATGGTAGATCTCTTGATCTGCCAAATTGCATTTTGGTTGGATTTCACTTTTCGCCAGTTTTGAGGGCAGTTTTCTGGATTTTATCTGTGATGCTGCACAGCAGCCATGTGGTGTGCTGGTCTGAAACCTAGTACATAGAAATAGCTTGGGTCAAGGAATATGCCACTTGTCATTTGCTGAAAAAATATTATTCCATTCAAAAGTTATTACACTTTTTAGCCCCCTTTATAAGTCTATGGAAAATTTATATTTTTTTTGTGAAAGAAGAATGGGGTTTTGGCCATCTGGTCACTCCTCATGATCAAAGAATTTGCAGGCTCACAATCAAAGAATCTTTGATCACAAGAAATTTATTGATCCTGATGACCACCATCTTGTTTTTAGTTTGAGGTTGGAAAAATAACAAATATCTCTGCCCAGGGGTGACTTCTGAAGTAAACCTTGGATGGATTTGGCTCAGAGGCTTCCCTCTATTGAGCCATGCCTGTGGCTTAATGTACTTATGTAGAAAAATAGAGTTTTAAACTTTTAAATTCTTTGATCGTGGCTCACTAACGATCTTTGATAGCAAGTCTGCAAATTCTTTGATTGTGAGAATTCTTTGACCGTGAGCTTAGTTTGCAAGGGCGGGACGAGATGCTCAGATTTTGCTGGATTAGATGCCTTGGATAGGGACCAGATAGCCCAAATTTCACAACCAGATAGAAACATAGACTTTAACAGCAGATAAGGACCGCTTGGCCCACCTAGTCTGCCCATTGCCCTACCTACAGGATAAGCTGCAGATCCTATTTAACCAACAGCCTATTTCTTCCTACTTCCTATAAAAATTGCCTTATGTCTGTCCCACACATTCTTGAATTCTCCCACAGTTTAGACCCCACAACCTCCTCAGGACAGCTGTTCCATGCATCCACCACTCTCCTTGGGAAACAATACTTCCTCACATTGCTTCTGAGCCATCCCCCCCTCTATCTTCAAATTGTGTCCCCTTGTTCTTGCACATCTCTTTTTCTGAAAGATGCTACCCTCTTGGACTTTGTTGGTTCTACTGAGGTACTTAAAAGTTTCTATCATGTCCCCCCTCCCTCCTTTCCTCAAGGGTATACATATTTAACTCTTTTAGTTCCTCGTATGGCTTCTCTTGCAGACCCTGCATCATTTTAGTTGCCCTCCTCTGAACTGCCTCCATCCTGTCTATGTTCTTGTGGAGATGGGGTCTCCAGAACTGGATGCAGTACTCCAAATGGGGTCTCACCACTGTCTGTACAGGGGGATAACAGCTTCCTGTTGTCTGCTGGTGATGCCTCTCCCTATACATCCCAGTATACCCCCAGCCCTCCTTACCACCTTCTCACATTGCTTGCCAACCTTAAGGCCATCTGATATGATTACCCCCAGGTCCCTTTCCATTTTTGTTGTTGTTACTACCCCCTATTGTGTAATCTTCCCCTGGGTTTTTGTTTCCCAGGTGCATTACTTTGCACTTCTTTGCATTGAATCCAAGCTGCCATACTTCTGACCATTCCTCCAACCTTGCTAAGTCCCTTCTCATCCTTTCCATGCCTCCTTGTGTATCAACCATGTTGCCGATCTTTGTGTCATCTGCAAAGAGGCATACTTTTCCTTCCAGTCCCTCTGCAATGTCACTTATAAAGACATTAAAAAGGATTGGACCCAGTACTGAACCCTGTGGCACCCCACTAGTAACCCCTCTTTCTTCAGAGCGGACTCCATTTACAATTACCTTCTGTGTCCTGTTGTTCAGCCAATGTTTTACCCAGGCTACCACCCTGGGACCCACTCCCAGGCTGGTTAATTTGACTACTAATCTTTTGTGTGGGACTGTGTCAAATGCCTTGCTAAAGTCTAGGTAGGCCATGTCCACAGCCCCTCCCTGGTCTACTACTTTGATCACCCAGTCAAAGAAATCAATTAGATTCATCTGACATGACCTTCCCACTGTGAACCCATGCTGCCTTGGTTCCTGTGCCCCACTGGCCTCTAGGTACTCAACAATTCTTTCCTTCAGAAGTGATTGCATCACTTTCTCTACCACAGAGGTCAAGTTGACAGGTCCGTAGTTTCCTGCCTCCATCTTGGTCCCACTTTTGTGAAGGGGAATCACATCAGCCTTCTTCCAGTCCTCAGGTACCACACCATTCTCCCATGATTTGTTAAAAAGGGTAGCCAGTGGTGTCACTAGTTCTCTGCTTAATTCTTTTAGAATTCTGGAGTGAATTCCATCTGGCCCCATTGCTTTTTCCACCTTCAGTTTTAGGAGCTCTTTCAGAACCCTTTCTTCTATGAAAGGACTGGGATTGACCCCCCTCTCCAGAGTGCTTATGTTAATTGGATTAGGCACCTCCCCCACTTCCTCTTTTCTGAATACTGAACAGAAGTATTCATTCAGTAGCCCTGCTTTTTCACTGTCACTCTCTGCCCACCCACCATCCATTCTATACAGCCTCACTATCCCTCCCTTTGTCTTTCTATGCTTCCTGATATACCTATAAAAGCTTTTATCACCCTTCATAACTGAGTTGGCTATCTTTTCCTCAGTTTGTGCCTTTGTTATTCTGACTACCTTCCCTGCTTCCTTCTGCCTTAACTGGTACAGTTCTCTGGTCTGCTCCTTCTGTGTTTCCTTATACTTCCTAAATGCTATCTTTTTCTTCATAACCTTCACTGCCACCTCTTTTGAGAGCCATAGTGGCTTTTTCTTTCATTTTGATTTGTTTATTTGCTTCATACAAAGGCTTGTTGCCTTTGTGATGGCAGTTTTGATGTTTCCTCATTGTTGCTCCACCCCTCCTTCTAGCCTGTTTGCTACTGCTTTTCTAAGGCACTCTCCCATCTTACCAAAGTCAGCCCTCCTGAAGTCCAGAACCCTCACTTTTGTATGGCTTGACTCTGTAGCTGAGTTTATCATGAACCACAGTTTGGTGGTCACTTGTTCACAAATGGCTACCCACTTCTAGATCTGAGATCCTCTCACTGTCCCCATTTGAGAGTACGAGGTCTAAGATTGCTCCTTCATGAGTAGGCTCCATAACTAGCTGTCTGAGGCATGCCACCACCAAGGGCATCAAGAATGGCCCTGCTTTTGGATGTGGCTGCAGCAAAGGTGCTCCAGTTAACATCTGGCATATTAAGGTCCCCCATCAACAGTATCTCCCCTTTCTCTGCCATCCTAAGTATGCTTTCTATCATATCCTTCTCCATTCCATCCCCCTGACATGGGGGTCTGTATACAACCCCTATGCGGATTGTGGTGCCATTTCCAGTCTCTAAGGTGACCCACAGTGCCTCCTCTCCTCCCTGTTTACTCTTTTGTTCAGTTGCTTTTATTCCTTCCCTTATATAGACAGCTACTGCACCCCTCTTCTGCCCTCCCTGTCTCTCCTGTAGGTTGTGTACCCTGGCATGTTAACATCCCAGTCATGGTTCTCTGTGTACCATGTTTCTATGACTGCTATGATATCCAGGTGTAACCCCCCTGTTACCCGGGGTTACTAGAATCCCAGTAAGACCTAGATGTAGGCAGGGAAGGCAGCTTGAGAAACTCCAGTTACATGGATTTCACACTGTCTCACTCTGTTCTCAGTCTCAGCTGAGACTGAGCGATGACATCATTTTAGAACTGTCGCAGCTGCATAAGCCACACTGAAATGTTGCAATTGGAGGTCAGAGTAGAACGTTGGGGATTTGAAGTCAATCTGTATGCAGTCTTAGAGAGAGACAGTAGTGCAGCTGAGTGTGTGCAGGCTCTCAGAGCTTTAAGCTCTGTTTAAGAGCTACTTGTGGTAAGGTGTGTGTGTCCACCTGAAGAGGAACACAGGAACTGGTAATTGAAGTGGTGGAGACCGCTTTCAATGGTTCAAGTTTTCCATCCCTGAGGGGATGGGGGGAATGTGTGTTTGTCTGTTTTCCAGGGGCAACCCTCCTGGGTCCAGCTAAGGGAAAGAAGCTGCCTGTTCAAGTTGTACTGAGGCACCAGAAGCTCTGAGAGAGAAATTCCTTGTGGAGGAAACACCTGTGGGGCACCTGCAACCAAAGGGTGAGTTCACTCTGAAAAATAGCCAAGTGTTTTTCAGCTGAACAGAAGGAAACTAAAGGGACTGTTACTGTGGGGTCAGGAAGAGACAGCCAAGTACAGTTGGAAAGTGGAGATCTGACTACTTCATCTGTGGGAAGTCTAGAGTAATGGACAATGCCACTTAATTCAAGTATGTTCAAGTCCAGCACAAAGAGTTGAAGGAAATTGGGGATTGGACTGCTTAACCTGTGGGGGGTCTAGAGTAATGGACAATGCCACTTAATTTAAGTATGTTCAGGTCCAGCACAAATGGGAGGCAAGACAAGTAGATGGAATGTGAAAAACATTTAGAAAAAATCTACTCTGCAAAGTTTTAAAGGATGAGGTGTTTCTGTCCAGAGAAATGGCCAGGTATGAATTGTGGGAGCGAGAGGTGGGAGACCCCCCATCAGTAGTAACCAAATTCACCTCTACGGATTTGCTCTGAGACACCTTTTGCTTTCCTTCAGGAACTTGGCCAGTGCCTGAGGAAAGTACCTAGATGTGGGATTAAAAGGAAGATTCCCTGATGGAGCTGAGGTGCTCTTAGGTGGTTTAGGAAGCCACCAGAAAATGTTTCCATGAATTATGGAAGGTGTCCAAGTGGCTGGCAAGGGAGCCGAGCCAGGGGAAAATCCAGAACAGTATACAAGTTTGGGCTGTGTAACCCAAAGCAGCATACAAGTTGGGCTGTGTGCCCAGTGTGTTGTATAACCTGAGGGCTAAAGTGATGAGGATGTGTTCTGGTCTCCTTTAATCTGCATTACCAGGAGTGTATCCCTGTGGGGGTCCATCTATGCTTTGTTTATTCTGTTTGGATGTAAATAAAAGCCACACTTGAGAATCCCACTTCTGGTATTGGACATTACAGTTATTGCTTCCTGTGTTTGGAGTTACTTGGGGGCCCCGTACAGAGTAGCCAAACCTAGCCTTTGTGCCGAGTGGCCTATTCCTCTTCGAACCCAGCCCACCTAGTATTGCTGTCAAATGGCTACGGCAGACTGGGTAGGGATTACACAGGCATCCCTCTTCCATCAAGGCCACCAGTTCATGGAACTTGTTGCCCAGACTACAGGCATTGGTACTCATTATATTCCATTTCTTGATGGCCTTACCCCTTTTTGCCCCATCCCTGTCCCTATTGTGTTTATCACTTTCTCCATTTACCACTGCATTTTTCCCTATTGACATCTCTATGTTGGTGTCTACTTCACTTAGTAATCTGATTTTTTGGGGGGGGCTAGGATTTCCCTGCTCCTTTCCAGTGCCTCCCCCCTTGGCTAGTTTAAATGCTTGCCAATGAAGTATTTAAACCTATCACCTAGGATCATGGTCCCCCTGCTAGACAGATGAAGACCATCATGCCAGTATAGGCCTGCATCCTTCCAGGTGGACCCCCAGTCCCCAATGAAGCCAAATCGCTGAGCTCTGCAACCACTGATTGAATCCCATGGTGTGGAGCACCCTAGCCTCACCTGTGCCATAGACAGGCAACAACTCTGAGAAGGTTATCATCTGTGCTATTTGTCTAAGGCCCCTCCCCATCTCCACAAATGCTTCTTGCACTGCTATGATCCCTTTCTTAGCCAGGTCATTTGTCCCTAGGTGGAAAATGACATCCAGCTCCCTCCCCAGTGCAGCTGCTCCTGCGATCCTGAGGATTCATTCCCTGTCCTTCCAAGCCATGGTGCCAGGCAGGCACCTTACCTCCCTCTCTCTCCCCTTCCTCCCTAGTTCTACTTTCCTAACATTCCTAACAATTAAGTCCCCCACCAGAAGTTGTTTCCTTCCCCGTGGGGTCCCATGCCACCCTCCTGTGGGTCTCCTTCATGGAGGTTCCCAGCATCCTCCTTGGTCTCCACTGTGGGTGCTTCCATAGAGGAACCACACTTTTCCAGAATGGCATAGAAATTGTGGAGAGGTACAACAGGAGGGATGTGCTTCTGTTCCACCACCCTCACCCTCCCTGAGCCCACTGTGGTCCAACCGCTCCTCTTTCTTTGCAACCTCTGAG
This sequence comes from Neoceratodus forsteri, assembly GCA_016271365.2. NCBI lineage: Eukaryota > Metazoa > Chordata > Ceratodontiformes > Ceratodontidae > Neoceratodus > Neoceratodus forsteri. The sequence goes on from CM028133.1 coordinate 70,950,350, forward strand.
GAAATGGCAGTGACCCTGGTGGTCCCTTGGTGGGAGAGGAGGTCCCACAAATCCTGGCCAACTCAGCCTGGAGATGAGCAACCTCCTACCTCAGCCCAGAGAGGTGCCTGCAGATGGGACAACACTGCATCCTCCAGAATGTCTCCCGGAAGACTGCTGCTCCACAGCCACTGCACTGCACCACTCCCATCATGTCTTTTTTCTGTCCCCCTAACTGTTGTTTGGAATATTTATTCTTTCCTCTGTTTGTTTATTTTTTTCTCTCCCTGCTTACTTATTGCCTTTGTGCCCTTTTACCTTCCGATCTTCCTGTTCTGAGACAAGAAGTTCCTATATTTCTCAGTAGTCTCTTTACATGCTCAGAGTTAGACCTCCAGCAGCTGGGGGGGGGAATGGAGAGCTACTCTTCCCCTTCTAGGATGGTGAGTCTTTGGTGGCTCTATGATCACTCACTTCCTGCTCCCAAACAGGAAGTTCCTGTTGTCAGTTATGTCCTGTGCCTATAAAAGTAGAACTGGTTTAGGGTCAGGGTGGAGGGAAGGGAAGGAGAGCAATATAGTCCCAGCAGAGAAGTTTTAGTTATACCAGTAGCTCCTTCCTCCTGATGTTCTGTCTGTTCTCAGATGTCACCTCATGATCAAAGATAATCTTTGATCATGAAGTCAAAGCAGATTCTCACAATTAAAGAATTTTTAAAGGTGCTAAAACTTTAAAATTAAATATCTTGGAAACATTTTGGTCTTTTTACTTGAAATTTGGAGGGTGTTGCGGGGATGACCTGTAGATGTGAAATATGGTGTTTAGGTGTCAGAAAATAAATTAGTTGCGGAGATATTGTGTGATGCAGTTTATGTTTTGCAGATAGCATTTGCATTGTGGTAGTGGCTTAAAATTTATATGGTAGCTAGCCTTACTGCCATGGACATACTTTTCAGTGGTTAGGTGTGCAAAATGTAAACAGGTGTGGAATTATTCCACTCTGACAAATGAATATGTGGGTAGTTTCACTTCAGTAACTTTTGAACAGTGTGCATGCTTCGTGTGAAATTTGGTATGTAGAAAGAGTCATCATAGATCTTGGAATTTGTCAATTTTTGTGCCAGTGCCAGTTACAATTGCTGAGTTGTGGTGCATGTTCATTATAGTTACTGGGAAAACATTTTTGTGCTTTGTGAAAGGCATGGTGAGCATATATTAAGTTGTGTTGGAAGATTTCATGATAAGGTATAGGAGAGCTAAAAATGTATGGCAGATGTATGTGGTTATGGAGTGCTGGGAAATGTGGCAGGGACCATATGTGTCTCACCAGTACATATGATATTTAGTGCTTGTACTCTAATGGTAAGCAGAAATGGACAAGTTGGTGGGATCATGGGACCCAAAGGGTCCCAAGCTCCCAGCAATATGTGCTGCCACCAATACATATAATTAGTACTTATACGGTGATGTTAGGCAGAAATGGACAAGTTGGTGGGAGTGTGGAGCCCAAAGGGCCCCACACTCCCAGCAATATGTGCTGCCACCAATACATATGATATTTAGTACTTGTACTATGATGTTAGGCAGAATTGGACAAGTTGGTGGGAGCGTGAGGCCCTAAAGGCCCCTCACTCCCACCAATATGTATGATATTCAGTAGTTGCAGTGTGATGATTGGCAGAAGTGGACAAGTTGGTGGGAGTGTGGGGCCTGAAGGGACCCACGCTCTCAGCAATATGCACTCCCAACACATATGATATTTAGTACTTGTACTGTTATGTCAGGCAGAAATGGACAAGTTGGCGGAGCCCAGTGCTCCCACCAATGTGTGCTTCCAGCAGTATGTATGATATTCAGTAATTGCAGTGTGATGTTAGGCAGAAGTGGCCAAGTTGGTGGGAACATGGGGCCCAAAGGGCCTCACACTCTCAGCAATATGCTCTGGCACCAATACATATGATAGTTAGTACTTGTACTGTGATGTTAGGCAGAAATGGACAAATTGGTGGGAACACGGGGCCCAAAGAGTCCCGTGTTCCCAGCAGCTGTTGAGGAATGCATTTCAGTGACTTCAGATTGGGTTGTATGCATGGGTGCTGGGCTTTGATAATGTCCTTTGAAGATGTAGTTAAAAAATGTTGCTCTGTTGTAAAGTGATGCTTTTTTGGGGGGGGGTCTGTGACTATAGTTAATAATGGGAAAATATGTATGTGTGTATTGTGAAAATAGTGATTATGTCATCTTTTGGTGTGCAGCAAGGATGTATTTGACTGACTTTGGATTGTTTTGTATAAATGGGTGCTGGGCTGTGGTGATGTTGTTTGAAGACTTTGAGAGAAAATGTTGCTCTGTTGACAAGGTATTTTTTGCTAGTTGTGTGCCTTTTCTGTTTGTGCTGCTCTGGAAATGTTGAAGATATTTGGATTATATTTGGTAGACATGGACTGACATGGTACTTCTCTTTATTTACCAATTTCTATTTCACTAGTGTACACGGTTTTTGTGCAGAGAAGTGCCAAAATGCGGTTTGTGTTATTTTTTCACACTGTCTTCCATGACACAGAGCACAGACACTTTGTGGCTGATTTGTCTGACATTTGGCAGATGGAAAGCCCTTTGTTTAAGGAACATGCCAGTTTTTGTTTGGTGAAAATATGTTGTTCCGTTCCAAAGTTATAAGGGCAGGAAGTTGTCCCCCTTCGCAATCAAAGATTTTTGGTCACCAGATCTGCCATTTTTTGGATCACGGCCGATTCTCATGATCAAAGAATTCTTAAAGGTGTACAGACTTTGAAATTGAATATTTCTGAAATGGTTTGGTGTGTGGACTTGAAATTTGGAGGGTGTTGAGGGGATGTACTGTAGATGTGAATATGGTGGTCTGGTGTCAGAAAATAAATTTGTTGTGGAGATATTGTGTGGTGCAATAATTTTTTGTGGACAGCGTTCCACATTGTGATAGTGGCTTGACATTTATAAGGTAGCTAGCCTTACTGCTGCAGAGGTCATTTTCCATGGTTAGGTGTGTAAAATGTAAAGAGGTGTGGACTTATGCCAGTCTAATGTATGAACATTTGATTTATTTCAAGTTGGTGGGAGGGTGGATCCCAGAGTGAGTGAGGCAATACCCCAACCCTGCAAGATCAGGTGCTGTATTCTGAGTGGAGAGGCACAGGCCAACTAAATATATAAGCATTGTTGTTATACTTCCCTGGTAGCAGGTTCACAGAAGTTAGAATGCTGAGGTGCTGTACAGACTCATGCAGGCAATATCACCATCTAGCAATATCAGGTATTGTGTCATGAGAGTAGATCCAGAGGAGAACTAAAGCTGCATGGGCTTAGCTAGGCAATAGGCACAGTCCTGTAGACTAGTTATTGGATGCTAAGTGCAGACTCATAGCTCAAGTAAAGACATAAACTTGAATGGTATGTGTTTTTGATAAGACTTGTACAGAGGTTAGGGCACTGTGGAGTTGCACAGCCTCAGGCAGGGAATGCTCTGACTCCCAGGTATTGACAGGTATTGGATGGTGAGTGCAGTGCCATAGCATAAGTAAGGCCATTAACATAAATGTTACACAACCATGATACTGGTTGTACAGAAGTCAGGACATTGAGGAGCTGCTCTGCCTCTGCCAGGCAAAGCCCACACCACCCAAGACTAGGTACTGGACCTTGAGTGCAGAGCCACATCCTCACTGAAGTCATAAACAGTAATGTTATACTTCCCTGACACCAGTTGTACAGAACTTAGGACAGTGAGTACATGTATGGTCTCAGTGGGCAGTGCCCCACCTCCCAAAACCAGGTACAGGATCCAGAGTGTAGAGCCACATTCCAACTAAAGCTGTAAATACTAACATTATACCTCCCTGATACTGACTGAACACAAGCTAGGACAGTGAGCAGCTGCATGGCTTCAGGCATGCAATGCCCACACCACCCAAGAACAGGTGCTGGACCCTGAGTGCAGACCCACATCCCCACTGAAGCCATGAACAGTAATGTTATACCTCCCTGACACCAGCTGTACAGAAGTTAAGACAGTGAGTAATTGCATGGCCTCAGCGGGCAGTGCCCCCCCACCAAACAACATTAGGAACAGCATCCTGAGTGTAGAGCCACATCCCAAGTAAAGCTGCAAATGTTGATGTTATAACTCCCTGATACCAGCTGAACATAAGTTAGGACACTGAGCAGCTGCATGTCCTCAGGCAGGCAATGCCCCCACCACCCACGATCAGGTATTGGACCATCGGTGAAGAGACACATCCATATTAAAGCATAAACAGTTATGTTATACCTCCCTGATACCAGGTAAACAGGAGTTAGGACACTGAGTACTTGCATGCTTGTACTGAGATTTTGCAGTGCCTCAGGAAGGCAGTGTTCCCCGCCCACCAACACCAGGTACAGGAGCCTGAGTTCAGAGCCACATCCCAAGTAAAGCTATCAACATTGATGTTATGCCTCTGTGATACCAGCTGAAGACAAGCTAGGACACTGAGGAGCTACATGGTCTGAGTCAGGGAATGTGGTGACAAACCAAGGCCAGGTATTGGAGTCTGAGTGCAGAGCCACATTCCTAGTGAAACATAGAAACATAGATACATAGACTTTGATGGTAGATAAGGACTGCTTGGCCCACCTAGTCTGCCCATTTCTCTACCTATAGGATAAGCCTCAGATCCTATTTAACCCACAGCCTATTTCTTCCTACCGCCCACAAAAATTGTCTTATGTTTGTCCCATGCATTCTTGAATTCTCTGACAGTCTTAAACCCCACAACCTCCTCATGAAGGCTGTTCCATGCATACACCACCCTCTCTGTGAAAAAATGCTTCCTCACATTACCCCTGAGCCATCCCCCCTCCTATCTTCAAATTGAATCCCCTTGTTCTTGCACATCTCTTTTTCTGAAAGATGCTACCCTCTTGGACGTTGTTGGTTCCACTGAGATACTTAAAAGTTTCTATCATGTCCCCCCTCCCTCCTTTCCTCAAGGGTATACATATTAAGCTCCTTTAGTCTCTCCTCATATGGCTTCTCTAACAGACTCTGCACCATTTTAGTTGCCCTCCTCTGGACTGCCTCCGTTCTGTCTATGTCCTTGTGGAGATGGGGTCTCCAGAACTGGACACATTGCTCCAGATGGGGTCTCGCCAACTGTCTGTACAGAGGGATAAAAACTTTCTGTTTTCTGCTGGTGATGCCTCTTCCTATACATCCCAGTATCCCCCCAGCCCTCCCTACTGCCTTCTCACATTGCTTGCTAATCTTAAGGTCGTCTGATAAGATTACCCCCAAGTCCCTTTCTGTTTTTGTTGTTGTTACTAATTGTGTAATCTTCCCCTGGGTTTTTGTTTCCCAGGTGAATTGTTTTGCACTTCTTTGCATTGAATCCAAGCTGCCATACTTCTGACCATTCCTCCAACCTTGTCAAGTCCCTTCTCATCCTTTCCATGCCACCTTGTGTATCAACCCTGTTGCAGATCTTTGTGTCATCTGCAAAGAGGCATACTTTTCCTTCCAGTCTCTCTGCAATGTCAATTATAAAGACATTAAAAAGGTCTGGACCCAGTACTGAACCCTGCGATACCCCAATAGTAACCCCTCTTTCTAAGGTGTGGACTCCATTTACAATTATCTTCTGTGTCCTGTTCACCAGCCAATGTTTTACCCAGGTTACCACCATGGGATCCACTCCCAGGCTGGTTAATTTGACTAATAATCTTTTGTGTGGGACTGTGTCAAATACTTTGCTAAAGTCTTGGTAGGCCATGTCCACAGACCCTCCCTGGTCTTCTACTTTGGTCACCCAGTCAAAGAAATCAATTAGATTCATCTGGCATGACCTTCCCACTGTGAACTCATGCTGCCTTGGGTCCTGTGCCCAACTGGCCTCTAGGTACTCAACAATTCTTTCTTTCAGAAGTTATTCCATCACTTTCCCTACCACAGAGATCAAACTGACAGGTCTGTAGTTTCCTGCTTCTGTCTTGCTCCAACTTCTGTGAAGGGGAATCACATCCGCCTTCCTCCAGTCCTCAGGTACCTCACCATCCTCCCATGATTTGTTAAAAAGGGTAGTCAGTGGTGTCACTAGTTCTCTCCTTAATTCTTTTAGAATTCTAGGGTGAATTCCATCAGGCCCCATTGCTTTGTCCACCTTCAGTTTTAGGAGTTCTTTCAGAACCCTTTCTCCTGTGAAAGGACTGGGATTGACCCCCCCCATGCAGAGTGCTTCTGTTAATTGGATTAGGCACCTCCCCTCCTCCTCTTTTGTGAATACTGAGCAGATGTATTTGTTCAGTATCCCTGCTTTTTCACTGTCCCTCTCTCCCCACCCACCATCCATTCTATTCAGTCTCACTATCCCTCCCTTTGTCTTTCTACACTCCCTGATATACCTGTAAAATATTTTATCCCCCTTCTTAACCAAGTTGGCTATCTTTTCCTCAGTTTGGGCCTATGCTATTCTGACTACTCTCCCTGCTTCCTTTTGCCTTAACTGGTACAGTTCTCTGTCCTGCACCTTCTGTGTTTCCTTATACTTCATAAATGCTATCTTTTTCTCCCTAACCTTCTTTTGAGAACCATAGTGGCTTTTTCTTTCATTTTGATTTGTTTATTTGCTTCACACAAAGGCTTGTTGCCTCTGTGATGGCAGTTTTGATGTTTCCCCATTGTTGCTCCACCCCTCCTTCTAGCCTGTTTGCTAGTGCTTTTGTAAGGTGTTCTCCCATCTTGCCAAAGTCAGCCCTCCCAAAAGTCCAGAACCTCCACTTTTGTATGACTTGACTCTGTAGCTGAGTTTATCATGAACCATACTGTTTGGTGGTCACTTTTTCCCAGATGGCTACCCACTTCTAGATCCAAGATCCTCTCACTGTCCCCATTTGAGATTATGAGGTCTTAGATTGCTCCCTCATGAGTGAGTTCCAAAACTAGCTGTCTGAGACATGCCACCTGAAGGGCATCAGGCATGTGGCTGCAGCAAAGGTGTTCCAGTTAACATCTGGCATATTAATGTCCCCCATCAACAGTATCTCCCCTTTCTCTGCCATCCTAAGTATGCCTTCTATCATATCCTTGTCCATTCCCTCCCTCTGACATGGGGGTCTGTATACAACCCCTGTGTGGATTGTGGTGCCATTTCCAGTCTCTAAGGTGACCCACAGTGCCTCCTCTCCTCCCTGTTTTCTCTTTTGTTCAGTTGCTTTTATCCCTTCCCTTACACAGAGAGCTACTCTGCCCCTCTTCTCCCCTCCCTGTCTCTCCTGTAGGTTGTGTACCCTGGTATGTTAACATCCCAGTCATGGTTCTCTGTGTACCATGTTTCTATGACTGCTACGATATCCAGGCATCCCTCTTCCATGAAGGCCACCAGTTCAGGGAGCTTGTTGCCCAGACTATGGGCATTGGTACTGATTACTCTCCATTTCTTGATGGCCTTACCCCTTTTTGCCCCATCCCTGTCTTTATTGCATTTGTCATGTTCTCCATTTACCCCTGCCCTTCTCCCTATTGACATCTCTATCTTGGTGTTTACCTCACTTAGTAGCCTTATTTTTTGGGGGGTCTAGTATTTACCTGCTCCTCTCCAGTGCCTCTCCCCTTGGCTAGTTTAAAGGCTTGCCAATAAAGCATGTAAAGCTATCACCTAGGACAGTAATGTTATGCCTCCGTGATACCAGCTGAACAGAAATTAGGACACTGAGTACTTCTATGATCTCAGCAGCTAGTGCCCCCCCATCCCCCAAGACTGGGTACAGGATACTGAGTGGACAGCCACATCCCAACTAAAGGCATAAACATTGATGTTATGCCAACCTGATAGTAGTGGAAGACAAGTTTGGACACTGAGAAGCTACACTTCTTCAGTGAGCAGTGCCCCCCCAACCCCCCAACACCAGGTACAGGATACTGAGTGCAGAGTCACATCCCAAATAAAGCTATAAACATTAATGTTATAGCTCCATGATATGAACTGAACACAAGTTAGGACACTGAGGAGTTGCACGGCCTCAGGCAGGCAATGCTCATACCCCACTCCCAGGCCAGGTATTGGATCTTGAGTGCATAGGCACAGGGCAACTGAAGGTGTAGATATCATGGTTATAGCTGTATGATATGACCTGTGCACAAGTTAATACACTGAGGAATTGTGCGGTCTCAACCAGGCAATTCCCCCAGCTACCCCCCCCACCAGCAGAGTAGGTATTGGTTTCTGAGTGGAGATGTATGGCCCACCTGAAGTTAGAGACATGAAATGTAATACAAGACTTATAGCAACTGTATGCAAGTTAGTAGTCTGAAGAGTTGCATGGTGTCAGGGAGCTAAACATAAGTTAGGACACTGAGTACTTGCATGCCCTCAGCCAGGTAATGTCCCCAACCCCCCAACACCAGGTAGAGAATCCTGAGTGCAGAGCCACATCCCAAGTACAGTCATTTCATACCTCCCTGATAGTAGCTGAAGATAAGTTAGGACACTGAGTACATGCATGCTCTCAGCTTGGCAGTGCCCACAATCCCCCTACACCAGGTACAGTATGGTGACTGGAGAGAGATATCCCAACTAAAGCCATAAACATTGACATTATACCTCCCTGATACTAAGTGAACAGAAGTTAGAACTCGGAGCAGCTGCACAGCCTCTGCCAGGCAATGCTCACACCAGCGAAGAACAGGTATTGGACCCTGAGTGCAGAGCCACAGTCCCACTGAAGCTATAAACAGTAATTTTATATGTCCCTTATACCAAGTGAACATAAGTTAGGATGCTGAGTAATTGCATGACCTCAGCCAGGCAGTGCCCCCCACTGCTGTCAACACCAGGTACAGGATGTTGAGTATAGAGCCACATCCCAAGTAAGGGCATAAACATTGACATTATACCTGCCTGATAGTGGCTGAACACTAGTTAGGACACTGAGGAGCTGCATTGCTTCGGCCAGGCAATACGCCCACCTCCCAGGACACTGAGTGCAGAGCCACATCGCAACTAAAGCCATTGATATTAGCATTCTACCTCCCTGATACCAGCTGAACACAAGTTAGGACACTGAGTATTTGCATGGAGTCAGAGGCAGTGTCCTCCACCCCTCAACTCCAGGTACAGGACCCTGAGTGCAGAGGCACATCCCAACTAAAGCTGTATACATAAATGGTATACCTTCGTGATAGCAGCTGAACACAAGTTGTTGCATTTATAAGAAGGAGACAAATACATGATTGTAAAAGAATAATTTTTTACTTAATATATATAAACTGTATATACTTTTAACTTGAAATTGTACAAAAATATTTTTTATTCACTATTATATAAATGCTGTAAAATAAATAAAAGTGTTTATTCACACAGGGTGGGGAGATCAAAAGGATAATAAATAAACATATATGAAATTAAAAATAAGTTTCAAAAAATTAAAAAAATATATATGGCTAGGAGTGGCAGGGAAGTGCTAGCCGTTCAGGCTGTTGTGCCTTGGGGAGTAGATGAGAAGAAGGAAGAGGAAGACTGCACAGGAGTCACAGGTGGGACTTGCTGCCCCTCCTCTGTTGGTGGTGGTGCTGTGGGAGGGGCACCTTCAAGTGGCTCAGGCTGCTGAGGAGCTGTGGAGGGTGGGTCATCCTGTAGGTGTTGCAGATCTTGGCAGAGGAGGTGGTGGATTGCCTCTGTGGCCTCCAACTGGTTCTCAGCCAGCTGCACCATGAGGCCATGGGTGGTCTCAAGAGATGCAACAGAGGCCTTTTCCATTTTGCGTAAACTGTTAATGGCTTGGGTGAAGCCTCTGTTGTTACTCTCAAGACCATGGGTCGCAATTAAGGCCACATGCCTCACACACCCATGTCGTGGCAGCAAATCAATAATGTCAGTGTTTTGTTCAATTATTTGATCTAACTTTGCTGCAGTGACATGGGCGTGCTGGGCTACAGCCCTGTTGCCACCCTCCACAGCCTCAAGCAGCTGGTTGAGATTGGTGTTGATCGCATGTAGAACAGCAAGAGACTCTGTGGAGAGAAAATATGAACAAGAGACATATTAGTAAAGTGAGCTGTTCTATACTGTTAAGTTAATATACTGTACTGAAGTATATTTTTTTATTAATGGATAGAGCCACTGCATTTACATCTATGCTTGATTGGTATAGCTGTCTTGATTTCATAATAGTGTAATTAACAAAGTGCATTGCTGCTAGAATTGATGTGATTATGACCCATATTGTGTCTTAATCAGTTGTCACGTGTGAGTCGTACATTTTGCTTTACAACAAATAAAATGGAAGAAGTGCTTGGTATAAATGCAGATTACGTGAAGTTTGATGTAGTTTGTTTTCTTATTGCTCATGTTGCTGTGTGTAAGTTTTTTTCAGTTTTGATATTCTATTTCACATTTTGATTATCATGCAGGATATCATACACGCACATTTTAGTACATTTAACATGCATTGCCATGGAAGGGGTGGAATCTTGTAGGTAGGTAGTTATAGCAAGTGTGCTCTACAAAGATATGCAGGTGATGATAATGCTTAACTACAAGCAAACGCAGCTGTTGATAGTTAAAAAGATGGAAGGTTCCTTACTGTAATCACATTATTTTTTCACATGGTTTGACATTGGTGGATAAAGAACAGAAATAATATGTTACTGAAATGCATGAACAAGTCTTATACGTAAATATATTCAGTTATCATGTGATAGTAAATAAAATTGTGATTTACATTGTTCACATGCTGGTAGACATTGTCATTGATTGTATTTTGTAGGATCCAGTGAAATGAGTGCAACTGTGCAATTGCACCTGGTTTGATATTGAAAAGTTGCAGTACATGATAATGTCAACAGAACACTAGAAGCAATTCAATATTGCCGTTTGTGAAGAGTCTGCCTTTCTGGGAGGAATGACATGTGAGCTCTGTATGTATCACATGTAGTGCATGCAGTGAGGCACACTTCATTGGCTTGTTTTGTTACTGCCATGTATACGGGGTATTATGAACTGAGGATCATAAATAGAAGAATCTGATTGGCCCAGAGCTCTTTGAAGCTGTGATGATATTGGGCTACATCATCACGGCTTCAAAAAAGTTCCAGTGCCACTAGCCTCCTTGTTCTCTATTGTCTGAGAACTATTTTTTTCAAAATGTACTCCTACACGACTCAAAAACTCATTTATAAAACATTTTGAAACCTGTTTCTGTTATTTTTTTATTTATAAAACATGAAATTCAGTTCATAATAGCAATAAGTCACTCCAGGGTGTGGTATATCATGGGATATCATCACTGCTTGGGTGGTTGGATGTACTCTGCCTGTGGCCTCATGCCCAACCACCTGAGGCGTGATGATATCCCATGATATACCACACCCTGTCGTGCCTTATTGCTTAATTATATCATTGAAATCGTGACATTTTTACATTGTGTAAATGATGTTTTGATTTGTATGTGTTTCTCTAAATATGTTGCTCATGTCCTGTTGCAAGTATGGTTATGCTGGGGGATTTGTAGTGTTGCTTGTCTGGGGATTCTAGTACAGGTTTCTGTAGTTTTCATGTGAAGGTCCTGATGTTGCATTGTATAATATTAGTATTTATGCAACAGGTGTCAGGATAAAAACTGACACATAACTTCAGTTATCTGAGTCCATGTGTGGATAATTGGGTGGTGATATAATCACTATGTGGATAACTTCAAGATATCCACATAGTGATTACATCGTCACCCATTTATCTAAACAGTGACTACATCACTAATAACCAACACGCATGCTGCCTGCTCAGCAGAACTGCCTCCCAGTTTCACTTAGACCTCCCTGATACCAGCTGAACACAAGTTAGGACACTGAGCAGCTGAATGGCCTCAGGCAGGCAATGCCCCCACCATCCAAAAGCAGGTATTGGACCATCAGTGCAGAGCCACTTCCCTACTGAATCCATAAACAGTTATGTTATACATCTCTAATATCAGGTAAACATAAGTTAGGACACTGATTACTTGCACACTTGGAGTGGGTATTGCCCTCCACTCCCCAAGACCACGTACAGGATCCTGAGTGCAGAGCCACATCCAAACTAAAGTTGTAAACATTAACATTATACCTCCCTGATACCACCTGAACACAAGTTAGGACACTGAGCAGCTGCATGGCCTTAGGCAGGCAATGCCCCCAGCACCCAAGACCAGGTGTTGGACCCTGAGTGTAGAGTCACATCCCCACTGAAGCCATAAACAGAAATGTTAGACCTCCCTGATACCAGCTGAACAGAAGTTAAAACAATGAGTACTTGCATGGTATCAGCGGGCAGTACCATCCCACCCCCCAAGACCAGGTTTTAGATCCTGAGTGCAGATCCACATCCTAACTCAAGCGATAAAAATTGATGTTATACCTCCCTGATACCAGCTGAACACAAGTTAGGATGCTGAGCAGCTGCATGACCTCAGGCAAGCAATGCCCCCAGCACCCAAGACCAGGTGTTGGACCCTGAGTGTAGAGTCACATCTCCACTGAAGCCATAAACAGAAATGTTAGACCTCTCTGATACCAGCCAAACAGAAGTTAAAACAGTGAGTACTTGCATGGCATCTTCGGGCAGTGCCCCCCCCCACCACCCAAGACCAGGATTTGGATCCTGAGTGCAGAACCGCATCCTAACTGAAGTGATAACAATTAATGTTATACCTCCCTAATACCAGCTGAACACAAGTTAGGACACTGATCAGCGGCACAACCTCAGGCAGGCAATGCCCCCACCACCCAATACCAGGTGTTGGACCCTGGGTGCAGAGTCACATCCCCACTGAAGCCATAAACAGAAATTTTATATCTCCCTGATACCAGCTGTACAGAAGTTAGGACAGTTAGTAGGTGCATGGCCTCAGCGGGCAGTGCCCTCACCCCACAAGACCAGGTACAGGATCCTGAATGCAGAGTGACACCCCAACCGAAGCTGTAAACATTAACGTTATACCTCCCTGATACCACATGAACAGAAGTTAGGACACTGAGTACTTGCACGGTCCCTGCTACCAGCTGTATGGAAGTTAATACAGTGAGTACTTGCATGGCCTTAGCAGGTAGTGCCCCCTACCCCCCCAAGACCAGGTACAGGATCCTGAGTGTAGAGCCACATCCCAAGTAAAGCTGTGAACATTGACATTATACCTCCCTGATACCAGCTGAACACAAGTTAGGACACTGAGCAGCTGCATGGCCTCAGGCAGGCAATGCCCCCACCACCCTAGACCAGGTGTTGGACCCTGAGTGTAGAGCCACATCCCCACTGAAGCCATAAACAGTAATGTTAGACCTCCCTGATACCAGCTGAACACAAGTTAGGACAGTGATGAGTTACATGGCATCCATTAGGGAATGCCCCAACCCCCCAAGACTAAGTATTGGACCCTGAGTACAGTGTCACATCCCCACTGAAGCCATAAACAGCAATGTTATACCTCCCTGATACCAGCTGAACAGAAGTTAGGACAGTGAGTACTTGTATGACCTCAGTGGGCAGTGTCCCCTACCCCCAAGACCAGATTTCGAATCCTGAGTGCAGAACCACATCCTAATTGAAGCAATAAAGATTCATGTTATACCTCCCTGATACCAACTGAACACAAGTTAGGACACTGATGAGTTGCATGGCATTAGTGAGGCAATGCCTCCACCCACAAAGAGCAGGTATAGGACCCTGACTGCAGAGCCACATCCCCCATTGAAGCCATAAACAGTAATGTTATACCTCCCTGATACCAGCTGAACAGAAGTTAGGACAGTGAGTACTTGCATGGCCTCAGCGGGCAGTGTCCCCCACCCCCCAAGACTAGGTTTTGGATTCTGATTGCAGAGCCACATCCCAAGTGAAGTGATAAAGATTAACATTATACCTCCCTGATACAAGCGAAAGACTAGTTAGAGGGTTGTGGATGCATGGAACGGCCTTCCGGAGGAGGTCGTAGAGTCAAAAACAGTGGTGGAATTCAAGCATGCATGGGACAGTCATAAGGCAATTCTAGGGGTTGGGGGTAGGAAGAAGTAGGCTGCTGGTTAACTAGGATCTGCAGCTTATCCAGTAGGCAGGGAAATGAGCAGACTGGGTGGGCCAAGTGGTCCTTATCTGCCGTCAAATTCTATGTTTCTAGGACAGTGACTAGTTACATGGCATCAGTCAGGCAATGCCCCCACCCTCCAAGGCCAGGTATTGGACCCTGAGTGCAGAGCCACATCCCCACTGAAGACATAAACAGTAATGTTATGCTTCCCTGATACCAGCTGAACAGAAGTTAGGAAAGTGACTACTTGCATGGCCTCAGCGGGCAGTGCTCCCCACCTGCCAAGACCAGGTACAGGGTGCAGAGCCACATCCCAACTAGAGCTGTAAACATTAACGTTATACCTCCCTGATACAAGATGAACACAAGTTAGGACACTGAGGAACTGCACTGCCTATGCCAGCCAATGCCTCCAACAGTCAAGAGCAGGTATTGGAACTTGAGTTCAAAGACACATCAGCACTACATCATTGTGACTTCCCAGCAGAGTCAAGCACTAGAAGTTGCTCAACTGGAGCCCCCTGTTCTCACCTCACAGGAGTGGCACTAGCTAGATGAGGTGGGTGGAAGCAGGGACGGTGGCTTTGCTGGCTGAGGGAGAAAGAAATAAATTTTAAATGTTTTTATATGTGTGTATGTTGTTCGATTTTACTTTAGTAGTAGTCAATAGTGTGTGTGCATTATTACTGAAATATTCTAGTGTGCTATATTAGCATGCGTTACATAATGATGTAACACAGTGAGAACTAACACACACTATTACAGATGGTATTATTTATCATTTGATGCTTTTTGACTGTTAGCTTATAGTTTAGGAACAGTATGTTTTATGGCATCTGTAATATTAGCTGAGTGGTACAGTTAAAAGTTACATATATAGTAAAAGGCAGGTACACTGGGTAAAGACTAGATATTTCATAACTGAGATAAGGCACTACAGAGGGTGAGTCACGGTGGGATAACATTATTCTCACTGTCGTTTGTGGTAGAAGATATGCGAGATGTTTTGTTATTTCACAATGACACATCTACTATCATGTCTTATTGGTTTAATAGTATAATACACTTAAAAGCAGTTTGGGTGGTTTCTGTTACTGACTGAGTGATTCAAGAGGATAAAAGAGGTCTATCAAAACCTTTGAAAATGTGAGAAAAATGCACAGATTGACAGATTAAATAACAATGGTGTAAAGGAGCTATGTTGTAATATGACTACCTTGTCAGGCTAGAATCACAGTTATTTCTTTTATGGAATAGTGTATTGGAGTACAATCAGTCTATTAATGTTGTGTGTTATACATGACATTAGTTAATAAGATTCTGAGACCAGTTTACTGAGATATTGAGGTCGTCATTGGATTTATGCAACTGTTGTGACAGATTTGTTGAAGATATAACATTTGAAAAATTTAGTGCTATTAAAAATATATACTTACAACCATGATGGCATTCTCCAAACTCAGGTTTCCCTGCTGCCTCCCACATAGCAAATGCTATATCGTACCACTCTCGGGTACTCCTGTGCATCTCACCCGCCGCTGCCTTCACTCTGCAGAATGTCTGGCAGGTGAGCTTCCACTTCCTCCTACACTCGTCAGCTGTTTTCTGGATGTCTTGCCTCCTCAAGGCATGGCTAACCTGTATAAAAAGATACAAAAGACACAAAATATTAATAATTTAGTAATTGTTTTCAATGTACATAATTTATACATTGCTGTGTTACAGGTGGTAACTATATGTGTATTGTTTTGGTATATTAGATATATTTTAGGGCTGTCAAGTGAGATGCTGCAGCTACATGCCCCCTTCCCCCTCATGACTTGCACCCTCCTTTAAATAATTCACTTTTTTGACACTGAGAAACACACAAATATTTAGCTTTAAGTATTACAGTGGATTCCACTTAAATGCACTTCGGATTAGTGCACATTCTGTTTTAGTGCACACCTTTTTTATTTCCCACATTTTTTTTCTGTTCGTAGTGTTATAAATTCCGTCAAAGTACACGCTGGATAAGTGCACTTTTCAGTTAAATACACTGACTGCCATTTCAGTGACACATCTTCTTTAGTGTAATTACTGCCAGATTAGTGCACATGGCTTTAATCAGTTCCTGATGGGTCTTAATTGTGTGTTGCAGCAACATTTAACACCTTCATTCACAGCTATTCACGCTTCTGTCCATGCCACTGGCAGACAGCAGAAAAGCAGCATAGAAAGAAAAAAAGTGACTCTGACCTTAGGTCAGAAAATCTTAGTGCTACAGTGCTTGGAGCAATCTAATGTCAGATGAACTGAAGTGGCAGCAGAGTTTGGTGTGAATGTGTCCACTGTCACCAGAGTGTTTCTAAACAAAGACACACTGCTATCTGACTAGGAGCATTGTGCGAATCAGAACCAAAAATGCTGATGTGTAGGAAAGAGTGAAGATGTAGAAGCCGCACTTTTAAGATGGTTTACTGCTACCCGTGGGATGGACGCACCAGTGGATGGGCCAATTTTAGTTAAGAAAGCAGAGGTATTAGCTACAACCATGGGGCTTAACTTTACGTCAACTAGTGGCTGGTTGAGCTGCTGGAAGGAGTGGAATGGGATCATTTTCAAGCGGTGTCATGGGGAGAAGAAAGACGCAGATGGAGAATCAGTGGACATTTGGCTAACCACTGTGCTACCCCAAATTTTAAAAGACTTTGCACCAGATTGCATATTTAACTGTGATGAGACAGGCCTTTATTTTAGAGCTACAGGGGACCCTGTCATTTAAATCAGATTCCGCTTGCAGAGGCAAAAAGGCAAGGGAATGTATATCTGTCCTGTTATGCTGTAACCTAACTGGGACAGAAAAGTTAAGACTGTTAGTTGTGGGAAAGTCAAAAAATCCTAGGTGCTTTGCAGGACTATCAATGGAAGCTCTGTTAGTGGACTACAAAAGCAACAGCAATGCCTGGATGACAGCTTCTATATTCAGTTGGTGGCTGAAGAAAATAATGTGATGCGCTGCAAAAGAAACGAATTGCCATGCTGCTAGACAATTGTTCCACTCATCCAGACATCCCTCTAACCCTTATTAGACTAATTTTTTTTTACCACCGAACACAACTTCCTTAATTCAACCCCTAGACATGGGAATCATACAGAATGCTAAACATCATTACAGAAGCCAGGTGAGCAGCCCCTCCCCAGGTTGTGCATGTCTCTCAGTAACTTACCATCTCTTGTGTTTTGTTTTTTCAGATGCTAGAAAAGATTTTCCTGTGTATTGTACATTTAAAATGTGACTTTTCTTACCCCAGGTTTGTGCCAGTGTGAGGTTTGTGGCCCTCGTTGCAAACCTGGGGTTGCTGTAGCACTTCACAGCCTGAACTAGGGCTAGCACTTCCCTGTCACTCCATGATTTAGGCATTTTGATGTCTGTGAAAATAATTTTTTTTTTTTTTAGTACCATGAAAGATATGATGCATAGTACTTTAACTGTTGGGGCAAGAGTCACAAAAGAGATTTGCCCAGCACATCCAAGATGTGACAGGGCATCCCTGACATCTGTCAGAAGGTGATTCAGGAAGGGCTCTGATGTGCCATCACAATCCCAATGTGCCAGAACATTGCAGATGTGGCACACAGTGCCAGTAATGATATGTGACACATCTGGAGGGGTAGTGAAGGGAACATGCCCATGGATATCTGGTGCTTCCCATTCACAGCCAAAGTCAGAGGCACATCCCCAGGGCAAGTGCTGGAAAGTGCCTCTGAAAGATAAGTCTAGTTCCACCAGACTTATCTGGGTGGCCACCCAGAGGCAGGCTGCCATACTGCAGAGCAGCATAGGAGCCTGCACAACTTGCCAGTCCATGGACCACCCATAGACAGGCCACGGCACTATAGCATCTGTCACCCAGTCCAGCTCCACATGGTATCCATGGTCCTCCCCAACCCATATCTGCATTGACCTGAAGAGAGTATAAAACAAAGCCATGGTGAGACAGTAGTCCCCCTCTCCTCCCTCACCCATTGCAGCACCAGCTCCAAATATATTAAACACATTCATGTTTCTATTGAGTTTTCCATCACCCCACCCCACTTCCTACTCATAGCAGCACTGGTTCTGAAAATTTAGAATGCTGAATATCACACTTTTGCTGTTACTGACATTCTTATTGTATTTTGCATCACTGCATTATAAGCTGTAGAGAATTGAAACACAAATGAATATTTGATGACCTACTTTTTTATGTGTAAGAATCAAATGGACTTTTTCCTATGAAAAGCTTCTCTTTTTTGTCGATCTGTGGAAAAAAATTATAGATTGGGGGACTTCCGGAGACTTCACTACAATGGTGGCTGCCTAACCCAGACTGCTCCAGATCCAACTCTGCAATCTATCACAATCCTTCACTAAAAATTGACTAGTTGCAACCAGGGTGCCAGCTAACCTCATTCCTAATGTCTGGCAGACCATTGCGTGCTAAAGATCTAAAAAAATTGCTAAAAAGTCCACTTTAAAGCAACTCTCAATAGACACTGACATCGAGGGATTTGCGGCCTGTGCTAGAGCTCGATCCTTTTCTGAATCTTCATGGGATCCCGACTTGGAGGAAGAGGACCCACCAAACAAAATGGAGAAAGCCCTGGTGAAAATCCTCAAATCGGTTAACAAGATTGAGTCCTCAATAGCCGACCTTCAAATGGACATCAGAAATATAAGCGCTAAGGTCCAAACGAATGAAAAAAAGATTACAGAGGTGATCAAAACTCACGACAGCAATAATAGAATTCTGGCTTACCTGCTGCAGCGGGATCATCTTATTCATGCCAGGTTGGAGGACGCCGAAAATAGAGTGAGGGGAAATAACTTTAGGATTCACGGAGTGCAGGAGGGAGCTGAGGAGGGCTTCGCCTCACCGGCAGATTTTGTTCTTCAACTACTGAAAACTACACTGTCCCTACCCTCTGATTTGCCACTGACTATTGAACATGCACACCGCTCACTTGGTCCTCACCCAGCGGATCCAAAAACAAAACCACCATTCTGGATAGTTCGCATACTACATTACCAAGCCAAGGAATCAATCCTGCAGGAGCCCTGGCAACATAAAGATCTAAAGTATGCAGGCCAGAATATCTACTTCGACCACGACTTCTCAGCAGAACTGCAAGCAAAACATCTGCAGGTCAGGCAGATAATCAGGGAGCTTAAAGAAAAAAGAAATATAAAAGCCCAACTTAACTTTCCAGCAAAACTAAAAGTGTACCTAGAAGGCGGGGCTCAAGTTTTCAACTCCCTGGCTGAAGCGGCACCATTCCTAGCGGAACACTTCCTAACAGGGAACTGGAGATGTTGGAGCATAGATTGCTGACGGACGCCTGGGGAGTTCAATCGAGAGGGCGCAAGGGATCCTCAATGTGGCTGCTTCCACCTTGAGCTCTTACAGATGTAGCGAAGATTTTGAAGAAATAAGACCAGGGAACACACTCGAAGTCAGATTCAAGAGAGGGAAACCAGACTTCGTGAAGACTTCTGTAACGTCTCAGAAACTGGGACCCTGGTAATTTTATTTCATAGGGAGGAATTTTCCCTTGCTGAGGGAGGACTCAACGATGGTGGGGGGATGCGAGGGGAGAGAGTGCGCTTCCTCCCACAACAGTGAGATAGACTGCATTTGACTGGGGATGGGGTCCTTCCTGATCTTTGACTATGGAAACTCCTCCAGGGCAGATCGAACTTTCAGTGGTACTGAATCCAAATAACCTAGTTTAAATCAAATAATGCCTATCTTTTTCCTTGCTCTGTTTAAATTTAATAGGTTGGAATCACAAGGGTTTAGGATGGTGGTTTCAGAGGAGTATGTAAAGGCAGGGGGAGATCTTCTTGAATTACCCCTCGAAAGAGGGACTGAGCATCAAGCTATTAAACCTTTTTATCTTCACCTGCATAGGTTTAGTCCAATGAGAGGGTTGGGGGAGGCAACCACAAAACCATTGGGAAAGTGATGCTGGGGAATATCTGCATGTTGCTTACAATCCTTATAATATATGGGGGTAGAGAGCATAACATGCTACACCACGAGGTCACAAAGGATACCTCCAAACAAACATCGGTGAGGTTGTACAAACCTGAAATCCCTCACCTAGGAAGTCATTATACGATTATTAAAAACAGAAGAAAATGTTGCTATAGTAAACAGCAACTCAGTTTAGTAATAGTAACTCAGTTTTGGATGTTCTTATATAGTTGGGTTATATGGGTTACTATAATATTGATGTGGAATTTGTCTGTTATATTATTTAATGGTTATAGAAACTGTCTGTCTGCTACATGGGTCAAAATTTACTTTCTCATTTCCAACATTCCTGGCCATCACATATTATGGTCTCAATTGATAGCTGAGGATAAATGGAAGTTGGCAAGACTTATTCCCCCCACAGGCCAGGATGAATAAACTTCAGATAGTTACTTACAATGTTAAGGGCATTCACTCTCCAGTGAAGCTTTCTAGAATATTAAACAAACTGAATAAGCTCAACTGTAATATAGCATTTCTACAAGAAACCCAACTGGGCAGGGATGAACACCTCAAACTGAGGAAATCATGGGTAGATAGAGTGGAAGCTTCCCCCTCACCCACTGTTAGAAAAGCAGGAATGGCCATCTTATTTAGGAAGGGTTGCCTATTTCAAATAAATTGTATTGAAAGGGGATGGGAGGGGTGTTTTTTGTGCATCTCTGGCACTATACAGGGTCAGTCGATTCACCTAGTGAATTTGTATGCACCCAATAGCCAAACACATATATTTTTAAAATCTGCACTTCATAAGGTGGCCATGTTACTGGAAGGACAGCTGATAATAGCTGGAGATTTTAACACAGTTGTCTCCCCAGGCCTCGATAGATCTCACCACTCCCCATGTCATAATAGACTAACGGCCATGACTCTGGTGGCCTTACTAGAGGAGTTGGGTCTAGTTGATGTTTGGTGAACACAACATAAAGGGGAAAGGGATTTCTCCTTTTTTTCCACAGCCAGTCAATCATATTCAAGAATAGATATGTTCGTAGTCCCCAAGATGCAGATCCACAAAGTGTCATCATCGAAAATTTTTAACATTACTTTTTCGGACCATGCCCCGGTAGGGATCACATGGACACTATCCAGAGAACATAGACACACACAATGGTGGCTAAATGTCTCATTATTAAATAATAAAGCCCTAATTACAAAACTTGCTAAATTAATAAAAGAAATATACGACATCAATATGCAACAGCGCTGCTCCCCAATCAGTACTTGGGAGGCCCTGAAAGCGGTGGTGAGGAGAGAACTCATTAGCGCATCCTCAGCTAACAAGAAACTTGCCCAGATATCTCAAAATAGAATTTTAGAAAGGATCAGCTCTCTTGAAGAGGAGCATAAGAGGAACCCCACAGACACTTGAGTCATGAAAGCACTAGTAAAGGGAAGAGAGGAAATGCGAAAGCTAGATAACAGGATAGTAGAAGGCCAACTAATATTTCTGAACCAGAAATACCATGATCCAGATGGCAGGGCCTCCAGAATCCTGGCAATTTGGCTTCGTAAGGCCCAAGCAGACAGGACAATACTAAAAATAAGAAGTATTTCAAACCCCACAGCCCCCTGGCCTAAACCCCAGGAAATAGCACAGCAATTCCAACAGTACTATCAACACCTATACAGGAATGAGGGCCAAGACATAAATATTAAAACAAGCACAGAGGACTTTCTGTGAGGTCTATCAATACCTCAGTTATCAGAATCAGCAAAATTGGAGCTGAATTGCAAAATTACATTGAGGGAAGTTAAAGATACAATAACACAGTTGCCTTCAAACAAGGCTCCAGGGCCAGATGGCTATGGCCCAGAATTTTATAAAAAGTTTAGAGATGTATTGGCCCTATCTTAACCACGGTATTCAGCTCCTGCCTGGAGAAGAATCGTATTCCTGAGTCGTGGAGGAATGCCATTATTAGTGTTATTCATAAACCAGATAAGCCAAAGGATAGATGTGAGTCCTACAGGCCTATCTCATTGCTAAATCAAGATTTGAAAATACTTACTAAAATCCTCTCATCCAGATTACAGAAAAACATAGAATTATTGATCCATCACAAAAAAAAAAAAAACAGAATGGCTACCCAGTGATCGACTTAAAACAAACAAATCCTATGATAGGAAGTAAGATAAAACAGCTTTTAATGAGATAGCTGAAGCAAGCAGCAATACAAAAGCCACAGACGCATGTTTCACGTCCAAAATACGCTTTTTCAATGTGATATTGGCTCACAAGAAACACACACTTTAAATAATCAATGATTCTATTAACATAGATACTAATGATAATTACTGTAATAAATTAAGCACACTAGAATTCAATCAAGAAAATCAGTGAAAAATGGAGGCAATGTAAATTACTAATTGCATAACATACAACCATTCATTGCTTCAATGGACATCACTTAAAACTGAAGTAAATTCATGATGATGTTAAAATTTAAGCAAGTCACTAAAAAACTACTGAATTTAAATTCAAAAGCTTACTTTAAATATGGAATATTACTAAACATAGCATTTAAACCTTTATCTCTATGTGCCCCTAACAGGCACTGCCATTTACTTTCAGCTCGCAAGATCTTATTGTTCAAGTCCCGGACACCTAACATAATCTTTTCAAGACCCTGAAATTTGAACAAATGTCCACTTCCCTTTTGCATGACATGTAATGCTAACGCATTTGTAATGTCCTTGTTAGCAATACTTCGTAGATGTTCTGCTATTCTATTTATAAACAACCTTTGAGTTTTTCCAATATAAAAGTCCTTACAGGAACATTGTGCCAAATATATAACATTTGCTGTAGAGCAGCTGATGAAATCACGGTTAAAATATTCCTTTTTGGTAATTGGATGTTGAAAAACCGTACCTGTGTTTAAATGATGACAAAATATACAATTACCACAACGAAAAGTCCCATTTGGCAATATCACATTTTTTTGACTCTTCGATGATTCAAAACAGCTGCTGGTAACCATGTCCTCAATGTTCCTTCCTCTTCTGTATATCATCCGGGGGGGTCTGACATGTTTAACCAATTTTGGTTCCAATGTTAGAATATCCCAATGTTTCAAAAGGATGTCAGAAACAGCTGAACTCTGTGGTGTGTAATCTGAAACAAAATTAATTCTCCTAAAGTCTTTCTGATTATGATAACATTTTTTAACACTGTTACTATTATTTTGAAATAAAGTATTCCCTTCCATGTTACTAACAAGATTCTCAGTTTTTTGTAACAATGTTCTATTATACCCTCTTTATTCAAACTTATACATAAGCAACTTGACATCTGATGTATATTGCTCATTTGAGGAGGTATTTATTTTCAGACTCATCATTTGGCCTTTAGGTATATTATCTGGAATATGTCTAGGATGACAACTACTATATAACAATAAAGAATTTCTGGCTGTTCCTTTGGCAAACAATTTTGTATCTAGCCCATTTGATTCATTTTTGCTAATACTGAGATCCAGAAATTCAATTTCAAAATCTTCCACCTTTCTAGTAAAAGCCAAATTCTGATTTGTTGATTCCAAGTAAGAAATAAACTTATCTAACATACAAATACTGCCTCTCCAAATGAACAGTATATCATCAATAAAATGAACATAGAAAACCAAATGATGGAAAAAAGGGTTTGTTTGTTCAGATACCACAAATTGTTTTTCCCACTGCATAAGGTAAATATTAACATAATTGGGGGCAAAAGATGCCCCCAAGGCAGTACCCTTAAGTTGCAAGAAAAAGGTATTATCGAACACAAAAACATTGTTAGTGAGAACCAATTCAGTTAATGTAACTAAACACACCACAAAAGAACTGGAAAAATCAGTGCATTCACATAAGGAGGTGCTCAATGCCTCGAGACCTCCCTCATGGGGGATGTTAGTATATAACACAGCAATATCTAAGGTGACCAAAAGGCCTCCCTTTTGAATGATCAAATCTTTGAGTCATAAAATCACACCCGCAGTATCCCTCACATGCAGTGGCCATAAGGGAACAATTTACCTGATATATTGATCAACGAATTTTGAAAGAGGTTCAGTAATAGAACCTATCAAAGCTACAATGGGTCTAGCTGGACAATTCACAGGATCTTTATGGATCTTGGGAAGTCCATATAGTGTGGGACGAACTGGAAACTGAATAGTGAGGTAGTCATAGGTCTGCTTAGAAAATAAACAGTTCAAAAACATTTCATAAAGAAAAACATCTATATGTTTTTTACACTCCAATGTAGGATCTGTTGTCAATTTTTTATAAAACAATGGATTGTTCAATTAACTTAACATTTCCAACTGATACTTAACTTTGTCAAGTATTACGATTGCATCTCCTTTATCTACACTCTTAATTTCAATAGAAGTATTATCATGTAAAGATTTTATTGCAGCTCTTTCTTCGCTGGTGCAGTTGTTATAGCAAGGCAAAAAACTTTTAGATGTGAGTTCCAAAATGTCTTTTTCACAAGCTTTAAAAAAGACATTACCCTTGGATTTTTTGGAGGCATGTAAACAGAAGGTTTTTTTTAAATGTTCAATATTGAAAGGATTTTCATTAACCATTTCTTCAGCAGATATTTCATCCCATACTTCTGTTGAAAACATAACCTTCAAGTCCAGTTTTCTAACAAACTTATGTAGAGCTAACATAACTTGAAATTCATCCAACTGTGTTGTGGATACAAAATTTAATCCTTTCTGAAGAATGGCAATTTCAGACTCTGTAAGTACATAAGATGATATATTTACCACCAAAATGTCCTGAGAAGTACTTAATTCCACTGAGCTCTTCTCCTGTTCCGACGTCCCTGACTTTTTCCTCGACTCCAGTTGCCTCTGTATACAGTATTTTCTGCCTTTGCCACGTGTGCCTCTTCTAATCTTTCTTCTCGAAACTGTACAAATCATGGACTCCTCCTCAGATTCTTGTGCACTGTAGGTAACTCTGGCAAATTTGGATATATTTTCTCCCAAGCCTCCTCGCTCCCCACCTGTGTTGGAATTGGTAAATTCAACATTATCTTCTCCCGTTGTTGTAAAATATGGATATCTGCCTGTCCCTTTGCTTTTTCTGTACTCTTTTGTTCCAAAATCAATTGTTGCAAAGGCCTTTCCACTGGCATCTGAATCTGACCTTGTAAATCCTGTGGATTGGGAGTGGGAGGTTAAGATTGGAGCATTTTTTCTCAAACTATTATGCTCTGCAAGGGGTTGCAATATCAAAATGTCACCATTTAGAGCAACATTCCCATCAGATTCCGAATCTGATCCACTAGTGTAGACATCATTATTTACATTACATTTTTTAAGAATAGATTTAGCATATCCAGTGGTCTTTTTACTCCACTCAAAGATGCGTCCTTCAGTATAATCACGCCTGTCTCTTTCAAATTTCATCTCCTTAATTTTTCTAATTCTCACATCATGTCTTCTTATAGTAGATTCTAACTGTTCTCTATATTTAGCATACTCAGCATCATGTTGAAATAACAGTGCTTGTTGCTCTTTCTCTAAAATCAAAATTCTCATCTCCTTTTCTTGTTCATCTCCATCATCTAAAATCAATTGAATTAAGCCAGCACTATAATTGAGACAATGGGCCGGATATTCAAAAGCGTTGCGCCATGCGCAATAGGGTTCTTGTCACGCCGTCGAAAGAGTCGCCATTCTGCGATATTCAGCAGGAGGCAGTTGCGCCACCGAAAACAGGCTGAGCAACAGTGCAATGCAAATGATGGCATGCGCAACCAAAGGGGGTGGATCCCTGCATAAAGAGCACAATGCGATATTCAAAGGGTTGCGCAATGCTCAACAGCGGAACAGCCAGAAGTTGCACCACAGCGGAAATGAGCCAAAATAAAAAGGCTCAAGGAAGAGGAGCAAGAACGCTACAGAGATGCCAAATGAGACAGACAGAGAGAGACAGACAGTGACAGTCCAGAACAGGGCAGGCAAGGGAAGTTGTATGGGCCATAGGCTGCAGAGGCCAGTGGGGGTACCCGGTGCAGTGGAGGTAGCAGTCAGGACAGCGGGGATAACAGAGCAACATCAGCCATGGGGGTCACAAGCCAGGGAGATGGACAGTGCCAGCTTTCACATGGAAGCTGTAATGAGGGGGGTGAGAATGCATGCTGCAGGGGGACGTGGCCGTGGAAGAGCCCATCGGCGGTATGCCCCCAACAGGCAGTACCGTGCCAGCATCAGCTTTGAGCTGTACACAGATGTAGAGATTGTGGACTGGTGCCGCCTGAACAGGGCAATACTGAGATGGCTCTGTGAGCTGTGCAGTGATGTGATGCAGGCACCCTCATGACAGAGTCACGCTCTGTCGGTGGAGACCAAGGTGACAGCCTGCATGTGCCTGCTCACCACGGGCACCTTCCAGAGGCCAACAGGGGACACCACAGGCATCACACAGTCGGCCACGTCACGCATCCTCACCCAATTCCTCAGCGCACTGCTGCCACATGCTGAGGAGCACATCCAGTTCCCCAGCACCACGGCAGAGCGTACAGCAAACATTCAGGAGTTCCACAGGGTAGCACGTATGCCTGGCATGCTAGGAGCCATAGACTGCACCCATGTGGCCATTCGCACATCACCTGGCCCCGATGGGGCTGCATATAGGAACAGGAAGGGTTATTCCAGTGTCAACTGCCAGGTGGTGTGTGATGCCACTGGGCACATAATGAATGTCTGTGCCACACACCCTGGCAGAGCACATGATGCCTTTATATGATATCAGTCCGCACTGTGCCATCAATCGAGAGTGGGGACATCCCCACAGGCCATCTAGTGGGTGAGTACACATGTAGAAATTGCAAACGTGGGGCAAGGGTGGGAATGCCACAGGTGCTATGGTAGTGGCACACAGGGATATTGGCAATATGGACCCGAACATGATACTCATCTCCACCATCTCCACACAGGTGACAGCGGATACCCACTCCATCCCTGGCTGCTCACACCATACCGGCGCCCCATGATCCCATCACAGCAACGCTATAATGAGGCGCATGCTGCCACATGCAACATCATCGAGCGGGTGTTTGGGATGCTCAAGGCACGCTTCTGATGCCTAGACACCTCCGGCGGTGCCCTACAGTACAGCCCCTCAAAGGCCTGTGGGATATTCCTGGCCTGTTGTATCCTGTACAACATGGCCAAAGACTGTGGGATAGCCATTCCGGTCGAGGAGGGGACAGTGATGGGACACCAGTGGCACGGTGATGATGGTGATGAGCAGCCCCTTGACGGCGGGACCCCGACTGATCCGCAGGCCCAGCTGCACGGGACACCATCACGGAGAGCATTATGCACGACACAGGTAGTCAAGGGGCCATGTGCAACCAACACTGTCCTGGTACAACCCACAGGCACACAGAGTAACACACCAGGGGTGCATGACGGCAAGGGGAGTGGAAGGGACCAGGCACACAAACACACCATCAGGGAGGGGTGAACAGTCATATGGACACACACACACACACCAGGCACAAAGCATACATGGGCAAGTGCATAGCAGAGCAGGAACAGACATGGCAAACACACAGATCCACAGGCCACACCCACCACCTGTACTGTCCAAGTACATGTGTCAGATGCTGGGCACCCTTGCACCTTGGTGTACAGTACAATGCAGGCATCATTATGCACATGCACCTGTGGACAGCAGTCAGGATGGTGTGCAGGTGGTCCGTATGTCTGCATGATGTGCAGGGCACCCACCAGTGCACTGCCCACCATGACGCACAGTGCACACAGGGCAGCACCAGACAGGGCCCTCACTGGGAGACAGGTCAGTCATGTTGCACTGTTCCACGGCCACCGCAGATGCATGGGCGGCCCCACCATGACCTAACAGCACTGGCAGGCTGAGCAGGGGCCACATGGGGTGGCACCGATGGACCACCAGGGGTCCCACTGCGTGATCGCAACCTTGTCCGCACTGGGGTCTGTAGTATGCCAAACATACCTGCACCAGGGGTGCTCGGGATGCCCACAGCAGAACCCAGCATCGACAGGCTGGGTGTCGCACGATGCCGGGAACGGGGAGAGGAGAGTGTACTGTGTGGAGTGCACAGTACGGGGGCACCTGCTTGTGTGCCCAATGCAGCCACGACAGCGACCAATGCCTGGGTCTGCCTGTCAATGGTGGCGGCCACATCCATCTGCATACGGACCATCTCTGCAAGGATCAGAGCACAGTCCCTGCTGTGCTGCTCCACAGCCATGCACAGTGCCTCCACAGATGTTGCAACCCACCTTTGCTGCTGTACTGATTCCCACAGCAGGCGGGTATGCTATTCAAATGGGTACTCTGCCACAACAGCGTCCTGTCCCCCAGGGTATGGAAGGTCCTGATGCTCAACACCCCTTGAGGGTGGGCGCTGTTCAACAGGACCAGGAATGGGCATATCAAAGGGCGGTGGGTATGTGCCACCACTGGACACTGTACCCCCAGACCTGGTGGGTGACTGCTGCCGCTGCCCCTCCAACCACTGTGCCCCAGGGACCACTCATTCCACTGCTGTGGCTGCAACAGTGCCAGACACCTGCACAGCCACCGGTGCTGCCCAACCGGTGCTGACAGGCACAGCCTGGGACTGTGCCGACATGCTGGCACACACGTTGGAACCAGCTAGGCCCAGGGGCACGTGCTGGCCTGCTGTGTGTCTGTCATGGGACACACACATGTCACTGCCCATTGCAGTCCTTGCATCATCAATGGTGCAAGTACGTGCTACAGCCACAGTCACAGCGTGCTGGCATGCTTGCATGCCAGACTGCTGAGACACAGGCTGTGCACCCCCCACACCTGACTCACTGACACCAGAGTTGGCAGCCCAGCGTGCATGCTGGTGCATTGCATGCTGGCTGGTGACAGAGGTGGATGGACCCTCCTCCATGTCCAGCAGGTCTTCCTCACTGCCTGGACCCACCACCACCGTCCACTGAAGACGAACAGGATCTGTAACAGAAAATGAGGACATGTGAGTGTATGTGAACAACCTTCCCCTCCCTCCAACACCACCACCATGTCATACCATGCAGTGATGGACTTCCACCTGTCTGGAATCCACCTCCTGGTATGCTCTCAATAGCACTCTGCTGCATTGATGCAGCCAGTCAGTCCTCAGCTGGGGTCAGCTCCGCCACCGCTGGCTGGCCCCCACCTGTGCCAGCACATGCCGCCCTGAGGGCTGCCACCTTCTCCTTCACCCTCCTGCGGTCTGTCCCCATCTTCTTTTTTGCATTCCTGCACGGAGCACTGGTGGCTTCTGTGCAGGCTCACTGCCCGAGCTACCCCCTCCCATGCAGCCACACGGGCCTGAGGGGTGCCCCGCCGTCCACTCAGTAGTGGCTCCTCCTCCAGGTAGGCCTGGAAGAGGGCCTCTGTTCAGCCATGGTGAAGTTGGGCCTCCTCCTCCTCCTCCACCCACCATCCTCACCCTCACCTTGGTTCTGCTCGGTCATGTCGATCTGTATGGGTGGAAGTGGACACCTGTCACTGTGCAGTCTACAGCGTTATCCCATGACCATTGTCCAGAACATTACACAGCATGAAACCCACCTCTCACCTGCAGTAACCGAATCTGGCCAGCGCAGCCCAAATGTCACACATTTATAGTGCAATGCATGCAAATTAGGAATGGAGCAACTGTAATGAGATGCAAATCTTGCCACTGCGCCTTTGAATGGCTGATCAGATGATTTGCATGTGTCGGCTGAATATCGCGCCGTTGCGCTTTGTGCAATACGGTTGAGCCAGCTGAGCCAATGGCGCATATCAGTGACTGTGTGGTACACTGCATTGCATATGCCCAGGTAGCTTATGCAGGTGTCTGCTGTGCTGATGACATGCTGTGCATGATCGGCAATTCAGGCCATGGCCACCATTGTGCCAATGGCGCTACAGCACTAGTCACCACATGGCACAGTGGCAGTACTGCACAATAGTCCACTGTGGCACTGGCACGCAAGTGTCCAATCGCGCAGGACGTGTGGATGTCCGATGGCGCTGTGCGTGGCCTTGTGCCACTGACCCATGACCTTGTGCATGACCTTTGCCCCCTGGCACTGTACGTCTGCCATGTGTACGGCTCTGTTGCGCTGTTCGGTGACAGCGTGATGTGGACGACGGCGCTGTCCGAACAGCGTGATAGGCAGTGATGGAGTTGTATTGTGCAACATTTCCATGTGGGGTTGCTGTGCTGCTGAGCACCATATTGCCACTGTACAGTTTGAAAATGGCATGCAGGAGAGCACCACAATGGGAGGCTTTGGAGTTAGCTAACCTGGTGGCTGCGGTGGAGCCCCACTATGGCTCACTGTTTGAGGGTGTGCCCCTGCAGGTGCCATGCACCCATGTGTGGCAGCAGGTCGCCGCTGCCCTGGAGCAGGCCACTGGGTGAAGGAGGACCCTGAACATGCAGGCACCGCTATGGCAACCTGCAGAGGAGGAAGCGTGCTCTGCTTGCATGCCTCAGGTCGCGTGCCAAGAGGGGCATTGTGCCCAGGCCAGGTGGGTGTGCTGTGTATGCACCGGTATTGTCTGCATGGGTGACTGTGTAATGTAATCTGTGCATGGGGGTGGGTTGGGCTGTGGTTTGCTGTGAGGGTGTTTGCAGGTGTGTGCTGTTTGGGTCTGGTTGTGTGGGCAGGCACACTCAATGGGGCAAGGGGCTGTCTGCTTTGGGATCTCACTGATGTTTTTCTCTTCCTTTGTCTCCCACAGGCATGGAGAAGCGGAGGCAGGCATGGGCTGAGGCATGGGATGGCGGTGCCAGGGTGGCTGGTGGAGGAGGGGTGCAACAGCCACAGCAGCAGCAACAGCAGCAGCCACAGCACCTGATGCAGTGGCTTGATGAGGGTGAGTGTCATTACAACATGGATGCTATTGCATGCTGTGGGGGGGGCATGGCCACCATCCATGGACAACACTGCCATGCACGTGACGTGTAACAGTCAGCACTGTCCAGTGGCACTGCATGTCTGTGAGTGTGTCACTGGTGGTCCATGCATGCACTGGGCACATGGCTGTGGCACTACCTTCCCACAACATAGCCACGTCACTGGACAGCCTTGGTTGTGCTGTGCTGGGCATGGGTGGGGTGTGTGTGCAGTGGCACACATGGCTCTTGCTGCCTGGTTGGGCTTGTCTTGTGCACAGTCACTGTGAGTGGGTGCAGTCCATCACAGGGGTGGGCACTTGGCTGTATGCCATGCATGTTGGGTGGGCTTCAGGGTTGTGGACAGTCACAGCCATTGATTCTGTTCCCTTGCCCTAGGTGTCTGGGTCCTGCACAGGATTGAGCGGGCTGTCCACCACCTGCTGGAGGTGTCCACAGCGTCCCTATCCATTCTGCAGAAGATGCACCGGAGGGGTGTCAGACGACAGAGGAGGCCACGAGACCAGGGGCAACCTGCTGCTGTGCAGCCTGGAGAACAGTAGCTGTCCCACACTTACCCCCTTTACCCTTCCCTCACACCCTGCCTTCCCTCACCAAATTCTTCACCCCTGCCCTTTACCCACCCCTACCTTGTACCCATACCCCCACCCCTTTCTTGTATATATCTCTCTGTACATAGTTTATTGTTGTGTGTTCATGTTGATATTCTTTTATAAATCTATTTTGTATGAATACTGTAGTGGTCTCTGATTTGCAGCTGGCTATGGGTGCTCAGTTGCAGTAGTGTGCATGGCATCTGGTGTGGTATTGTCCTGGGATTGTGTGTGTGTGTGCATGGGGGTGTCCCTGGTGTGGTGGTGACTTTCAGCTGGACTGGCCGTGTGCTGCCACACACCACTGGGTGCTCCTGGTGGGTCTGGCTTGTATGGCTCAGTGGTACACATGGTTGCATTTGTGCCAGGGGGCCTGGGGAGTCCTGCAGTAGCGGTCACAGTCACTGCTCATGGTGGTGTCTTGGGGTCACAGTGCAGGGTGTGCTGTGCACACAGGGGCTGCTGGACACTGGGGTGGTCCACCCCTTGTGTGTGCAGTCTCCAGCTTGCCAGTGGGTGTGCTGCAGTAACACGGCCGGGATGTGCTTTCTTTGCTTGTCCCCATGGGCAGTTGATATTCCGTCCCTCCCCAGTTATGCTGTTCTTGGGGTGTGGGGGTGCATTGTTAGTTCTGCAGTGTGTCCCTGTGCCCATCTGTGGCATGGGTGGTGGGCCTCTGCCTACCTTCCTGGTTGTGCTGTTCCATTGCTATGCTGCTGGGGGTGTCATTACTTGCCCTATGGACTGCACTGCTGGGCTGGCCTTGTTGTGCTATGGCACATCGTATCTGCTCAGCTTCCCCTTCCTGATTGCGCTATGGCACAGTTTGTGCGATATTCAGATGTTGGCTGCTTGCGCAATTGGCCTTGCTCCATGTTTGAATATCACAACGATTGTGCATGTGCAGAAGTGACTTGCGCTTGCTCTTGCAGTTGCGCACTTTTCGGGCGCAGTTTGAATATCCAGCCCAATGTGTTTGCCATTTCATCAAAAATAGGATTTGATCTTGGCCAAATGCATGTTGCAAATTAAATCTTAAGCCTCTGGGAGCTCTATGAACAGTTAAATATGCTGACATAGTGACCTTTTGCCAATACAAATGTCTAGCTTTCAACACCACTTTTTCCAATTGAAAAAAAAAGCTTATTTAATAGTAAGTGGTGATTCTTGTATGGCAGTGTTGTTTGGTC
The DNA here is from genome assembly GCA_016271365.2 of Neoceratodus forsteri. NCBI lineage: Eukaryota > Metazoa > Chordata > Ceratodontiformes > Ceratodontidae > Neoceratodus > Neoceratodus forsteri. The sequence goes on from CM028133.1 coordinate 70,983,165, forward strand.
CACTATAAGTCTCCCCTGATTTGGCTTAACAAGGAAGGGATTGACATCCCCCTTCTTATAAAAAAGCGATTCCACAAAATCATCTTTCTTTTTAGTGCTTTCAGATGAATAATTATCGAATGTGTGCATAGTCATATTTAAAAGATCCATATCCGTATACTCACAGAGAAAAATAGGAATGCTGCTCGCAATTTCCAAAGAATTATTAACCACACCACCACATGATAGTGGTGTATAAAAGTCGATATTGTTGTGCCTGCCACAATTATAACATATATGTACAGAAAAGGCGGCTACCAACGAAGAAAACTGGAGCCGAACAACAAAGGCATCACAGAAAAAAACAGAACGGCTACCCAGTGATCGACTTAAAACAAACAAATCCTACAATAGGAAGTAAGATAAAACAGCTTTTAATGAGATAGCTGAAGCAAGCAGCAATACAAAAGCCACAGATGCACGTTTCACGTCCAAAAGATGCTTTTTCAATATGATATTGGCTCACAAGAAACACACACTTTGAATAATCAATGATTCTATTAACATAGATACTAATGATAATTACTATAATAAATTAAACACACTAGAATTCAATCAAGACAATCAGTGAAAAATGGAGGCAATGTAAATTACTAATTGCATAACATACAACCATTCATTGCTTCAATGGATATCACTTAAAACTGAAGTAAATTCATGATGATGTTAAAATTTAAGCAAGTCACTAAAAAACTACTGAATTTAAATTCAAAAGCTTACTTTAAATATGGAATAATACTAAACATAGCATTTAAACCTTTATCTCTATGTGCCCCTAACAGGCACTGCCATTTACTTTCAGCTCACAAGATCTTATTGTTCAAGTCCCCCCCTGACTCCTAACATAATCTTTTCAAGACCCTGAAATTTGAACAAATGTCCACTTCCCTTTTGCATGACATGTAATGCTAACGCATTTGTAATGTCCTTGTTAGCAATACTTCGTAGATGTTCTGCTATTCTATTTTATTCTTAAAAAACATAATGTAAATAATGATGTCTACACTAGTGGATCAGATTCAGAATCTGATGGGAATGTTGCTCTAAATGGTGAAATTTTGATATTGCAACCCCTTGCAGAGCATAATAGTTTGAGAAAAAATGCTTCAATTTTAACCTCCCCCCCAATCCACAGGATTTACAAGGTCAGATTCAGATGCTAATGGAAAGACCTTTGCAACAATTGATTTTGGAACAAGAGAGTACAGAAAAAGCCAAAAGGACAGGCAGATATCCCTATTTTACAACAACGGGAGAAGATAATGTTGAATTTACCAATTCCAACACAGGTGGGGAGCGAGGAGGCTTGGGAGAAAATATATCCAAATTTGGCAGAGTTACCTACAGTGCACAGGAATCTGAGGAGGAGTCCACAATTTGTACAGTTTTGAGAAGAAAGATTAGAAGAGGCACACGTGGCAAAGGCAGAAAATACTGTATACAGAGGCAACTGGAGTCGAGGAAAAAGTCGGGGACGTCGGAACTGGAGAAGAGCTCAGTGGAATTAAGTACTTCTCAGGACATTTTGGTGGTAAATATATAATCTTATGTACTTACGGAGTCTGAAATTGCCTTTCTTCAGGAAGGATTACATTTTGTACCCACAACACAGTTGGATGAATTTCAAGTTATGTTAGATCTACATAAGTTTGTTAGAAAACTGGGCTTGAAGGTTATGTTTTCATCAGAAGTACGGGATGAATTATATTCTGAAGAAATGGTTAATGAAAATCCTTTCAATATTGAACATTTAAAAAACCTTCTGTTTACATGCCTCCAAAAAATCCAATGGTTAATGTCTTTTTTAAAGCTTGTGAAAAAGACATTTTGGAACTTACATCTAAAGGTTTTTTGCCTCGCTATAACAACTGCACCAGCGAAGAAAGAGCTGCAATAAAATCTTTACGTGATAATACTTCTATTGAAATTAAGATTGCAGATAAAGGTGGTGTGATCGTAATACTTGACAAAGTTAAGTATCAGTTGGAAATGTTAAGTCAATTGAACAATCCATTGTTTTATAAAAAATTGACAACAGATCCTACTTTGGAGTGTAAAAAACATATAGATGTTTTTCTTTATGAAATGTTTTTGAACGGTTTATTTTCTAAGCAGACCTATGACTACCTCACTGTTCAGTTTCCAGTTCATCCCACGCTATATGGACTTCCCAAGATTCATAAAGATCTTGTGAATCCTCCAGCTAGACCCATTGTAGTTTCAATAGGTTCTATTACTGAACCTCTTTCGAAATTTGTTGATCAATATATCAAGCAAATTGTTCCCTTATGGCCACTGCATGTAAGAGATACCACGGATGTGATTTTACTACTCATAAATTTGGTCACTCAAAATGGAGACCTTTTAGTCACCTTAGGTATTGCTGTGTTATATACTAACATCCCCCATGAGGGAGGTCTCGAGGCATTGCGTACCTCCTTATGTGACTGCACTGATTTTTCCAGTTCGTTTGTGGAGTGTTTAGTTACATTAACTGAACTGGTTCTCACTAACAATGTTTTTGTGTTCGATAATACCTTTTTCTTGCAACTTAAGGGTACTGCCATGGGGGAATCTTTTGCCCCCAATTATGCTAATATTTAACTTATGCAGTGGGAAAAACGATTTGTGGTATCTGAACAAACAAACCCTTTTTTTCCCATCATTTGGTTTTCTATGTTGGTTTTATTGATGATATACTGTTCATTTGTAGAGGCAATATTTGTATGTTAGATAAGTTTATTTCTTACTTGGAATCAACAAATCAAAATTTGGCTTTTACTAGAAAGGTGGAAGATTTTGAAATTGAATTTCTGGATCTCAGTATTAGCAAAACAAATCAAATGGGCTAGATACAAAATTGTTTACCAAAGAAACAGCCAGAAATTCTTTATTGTTATATAGTAGTTGTCATCCTAGACATATTCCAGATAATATACCTAAAGGCCAAATGATGCATCTGAAAAGAAATACTTCCTCAAATGAACAATATACATCAGATGTTAAGCTGCTTATGCATAAGTTTGAACGAAGAGTGTATAATAGAACATTGTTACAAAAAACTGATAATCTTGTTAGTAACATGTAATGGGATACTTTATTTCAAAATAATAGTAACAGTGTTAAAAAATGTTATCATAATAAAAAAGACTTTAAATGCTATGTTTAGTATTATTCCATATTTAAAGTAAGCTTTTGAATTTAAATTCAGTAGTTTTTTAGTGACTTGCTTAAATTTTAACATCATCATGAATTTACTTCAGTTTTAAGTGATGTCCATTGAAGCAATGAATGGTTGTATGTTATGCAATTAGTAATTTACATTACCTCCATTTTTCACTGATTGTCTTGATTGAATTCTAGTGTGTTTAATTTATTATAGTAATTATCATTAGTATCTATGTTAATAGAATCACTGATTATTTAAAGTGTGTGTTTCTTGTGAGCCAATATCACATTGAAAAAGCATCTTTTGGACGTGAAACGTGCGTCTGTGGCTTTTGTATTGCTGCTTGCTTCAGCTATTTCATTAAAAGCTGTTTTATCTTACTTCCTATTGTAGGATTTGTTTGTTTTAAGTCGATCACTGGGTAGCCGTTCTGTTTTTTGGTTTTTTTTTCTGTGTTGCCTTTGTTGTTCGGCCACAGTTTTCTTCATTGGTAGCTGCCTTTTCTGTACATATAAATTATTGATCCAGCCAGACCAAACAGGTTTTATACCAAACAGGCATTTAGCTGATAACGTTTGAAGGTTTCTGAATGTCTTGACATCTGACTCCCCAATGTCGTCGGCTCAGCTAGCCCTTTTTTTAGATGCAGAAAAAGCATTTGACCGTCTAAATTGGGAATACCTTCGGGTAGTCATGGGGAGGATGGTGTTACGGGATACATTCATGCATTGGCAATAGCTTGGCAGAAGACAACAGGAGAAAGGACTGCTGTGTGACTGAACTTCTCTGCTGGGACTAAAGTAGAAGAACTTTTGTATTTGGACCTTTAATTTAGGGTAAAAAACTAACATACAAAAACAAAAAAAAGTATGTGTTTGGGTTAACTGAACTGAATGGGTAACTGAAAAGTCATCTAGGTGTAAATCTCAGGTGACTGAAAGGACTTAACTGCTGTGAGGTTTAAATTACTTGTAGAAAGATCTGGTAAGTAGGGGAGTGGCTTAGCTAGAAGGAAGCTACATTTAAAGACTGCCTTAGAAAGATTCTGCTAATAGCTTGGCAGAAGACACCAGGAGAAAGGACTGCTGTGTGACTGAACTTCTCTGCTGGGACTAAAGTAGAAGAACTTTTGTATTTGGACCGTTAATTTAGGGTAAAAAAACTAACATACAAAACAAAAAAAAGTGTGTGTTTTGGTTAACTGAACTGAATGGGTAACTGAAAAGTCATCTAGGTGTAAATCTCAGGTGACTGAAAGGACTTAACTGCTGTGAGGTTTAAATTACTTGTAGAAAGATCTGGTAAGTAGGGGGAGTGGCTTAGCTAGAAGGAAGCTACATTTAAAGACTGCCTTAGAAAGATTCTGCTAATAGCTTGGCAGAAGACAACAGGAGAAAGGACTGCTGTGTGACTGAACTTCTCTACTGGGACTATATTGCCTTCCATCCCTCCCCTCCACCCCCCACCCAAAGCTAGTTCTATTTTTATAGGCACAGGATTTGACTGACAACAGGAACTTCCTGTTTAGGGGCAGGAAGTGAGTGATCACAGAACCACCAAGGACCCACCATCCTAGAAGGGCAAGAGTAGCTCTCCGGCCCCCTCTAACTGCTGGAGGTCTGCCTCTGAACAAGTAAGTGGTCTACTGAGTAATATAGGATATTCTTGTCTGAGAACAGGACAATCAGGAGCTTAAAGGGCACACAGGCAGAAAGTAAGGAGAGAGAAAAAAAGAGGAAAGAGTAAGGATTGCAAACAGTTAAGGGGCCAGAAATAAGACATGATTGGAGTGGTGCAGTGCAGTGGCTGTGGAGCAGCAGTCTTCCGGGAGATGTTCTGGAGGATGCGGTGTTGTCCCATCTGCAGGCACCTCTCTGGGCTGAGAGATGAGGTTGCTCATCTCCAGGCTGAGTTGGCCAGGATTTGTGGGACCTCCTCTTCCATTCAGGGACCACCAGTGCCACTGCCGTTGCCTCAGAGGTTGCCAAGAAAGAGGAGTGGTTGGACCACAGTGAACTCAGGGAGGGTGAGGGTGGTGGAACAGAGGCACAACCCTCCAGTTGTACCTCTCCACAATTCCTATGCCATTCTGGCAAAGTGTGGTTCCTCTATGGAGGCACCTACAGTGGAGACCAAGGAGGATGCTGGGAACCTCCACAAAGAAGGCCCACAGGAGGGTGGCAGGGGACCCAGCAGGGGAAGGAAACAACTCCTGGTGGGGGACTCCATTGTTAGGAAGGTAGAACTGGGCAAGGAAGGGGAGAGGGAGGTAAGGTGCCTGCCTGGCATCATGGCTTGGAGGGACAGGGAGCGAATCCTCAGGATTGCCGGAGCAGCTGCACAGGGGAGGGAGCTGGATGTCATTGTCCACCTACGGACAAATGACCTGGCTAAGAAAGGGATTAGAGAAGTGCAGGAAGAGTTTGTGGAATTGGGAAGGGGCCTTAGTCAAGTAGCATGCACGGTAACTTTCTCGGAGTGCTACCCATCTATGGCGTAGGAGAGGCTAGGGTGTTCCATGCCATGGCATTCAATCAGTGGTTGAAAAACTGGTGTGGAGCTCAGGATTTGGCTTCATTGGGACTGGGGGTCCACCTGGAGTGATGCAAGCCTATACTGGCATGATGGGCTGCATCTGTCCAGGAGGGAACCAGGATCCTAGATGATAGGTTTAAATGCTTCATTGGCAAGCTTTTAAACTCAGCCAAGGGGGAGGCACTGGAAAGGAAGCAGGAAAATCCTAGCCCCCCAAACAGTCACGGTAGTAAGTGTGTGGCAAACACCAACATGGAGGTGTCGATAGGGAGAAGGGCAGGGTAAATGGAGAAAGTGACAAAGGCAAGAAGGACAGGGATGGGCAAAGGGGTAAGGCCATCAGGAAATGGAGGGTAATGAGTACTAATGCCTGTAGTCTGGGCAACAAGCCCTGAGCTGGTGGCCTTAATGGAAGAGGGATGCCTGGATATTGTAGCAGTCACAGAAACATGGTACACAGAGAACCATGACTGGATGTTAACATACCAGGGTACATAACTTACAGGAGAGACAGGCAGGGAGAAGAGGGGAGGAGTAGCTCTCTATGTAAAGGAAGGGATAAAATCAACTGAACAAAAGAGTAAACAGGGAGGAGAGGAGGCACTGTGGGTCACCTTGGAGACTGGAAAGGGAACCACAATCCGCACAGGGGTTGTGTACAGACCCCCATGTCAGGGGGCAGGAATGGACAAGGATATGATGAAAGGCATTCTTAGAATGGCAGAGAAAGGGGAGATACTGTTGATGGGAGACCTGAATATGCCAGATGTTAACTGGAGCACATTTGCTGCAGCCACATCCAAGAGCAGGGCCATTCTTGACGCCCTACAGGTGGCAGGCATTAGACAGCTAGTTTCAGAACCCACTCATGAGGGAGCAATCTTAGACCTCATACTCTCAAATGGGGGCAGTGAGAGGATCTCAGATCTAGAAGTGGGTTGCCATCTGGGGACAAGTGACCATCAAACAGTGTGGTTCATGTTAAACTCAGCTACAGAGTCAAGCCATACAAAAGTGAGGGTACTGGACTTTAGGAGGGCTGACTTTGGCAAGATGGGAGAGTGCCTCAGAAAAGCACTAGCAAACAGGCTAGAAGGAGGTGTGGAGCAACAATGGGGAATTATCAAAACTGCCATCACAGAGGCAACAAGCCTTTGTGTGAAGCAAATAAACAAATCAAAATGAAAGAAAAAGTCACTATGGTTCTCAAGAGAGGTGGCTGTGAAAGTCAAGAAAAAAAGATAGCATTCCGGAAGTATAAGGAAACACAGAAGGAGCAGGACAGAGAGCTGTACCAGTTAAGGCAGAAAGAAGCAGGGAGGGAAGTCAGAATAGCAAAGGCCCAAATTGAAGAAAAGCTAGCCAACTCAGTTAAGAAGGGGGATAAAACCTTTTACAGGTACATCAGCAAGCGTAGAAAGACAAAGGGAGGGATAGTGAGGCTGAATAGAATGAACGGTGGGTGGACAGAGGGGGACAGTGAAAAAGCAGGAATACTGAATGAATATTTCTGCTCAGTATTCCCAAAAGAGGAGGAAGTGCCTAATCCAATTAACAGAAGCACTCTTTGATAGGGGTCGATCCCAGTCCTTTCACAGAAGAAAGGGTTCTGCAAGAACTCCTAAAACTGAAGGTGGACAAAGCAATGGGTCCTGATGGAATTCACCCCAGAATTCTAAAAGAATTAAGGAAGGAACTAGTGAAACCACTGGCTACTCTTTTTAATAAATCATGGGAGGATGGTGTGGTACCCGAGGACTGGAGGAAGGCAGATGTAATTTCCTTTCACAAAAGTGGGACCAAGACAGAGGCAGGAAACTACAGACCTGTCAGTCTGACCTCTGTGGTAGGGAAAGTGATGGAGTCACTTCTGAAGGAAAGAATAATTGAGTACCTAGAGGTCAGTGGAGCACAGGATCCAAGGCAGCATGGGTTTACAGTGGGAAGGTCATGTCAGACGAATCTAATAGATTTCTTTGACTGGGTGACCAAAGTAGTAGACCAGGGAGGGGCTGTAGGCATGGCCTACCTAGACTTAGCAAGGCATTTGACACAGTCCCACACAAAAGATTATTAGTCAAATTAACCAGCCTGGGAGTGGGTCCCAGGGTGGTAGCCTGGGTAAAACACTGGCTGGACAACAGGCCACAGAAGGTAATTGTAAATGGAGTCCACTCTGAAGAAAGGGCGGTTACCAGTGGGGTACCACAGGGTTCAATATTGGGTCCAGTCCTTTTTAATGTCTTCATCAGTGACATTGCAGAGGGACTGAAGGAAAAGTATGCCTTTTGCATATGACACAAAGATCTGCAACAGGGTTGATACACAAGAAGGCGTGGAAAGAATGGAAAGGACCTTGGCAAGGTTGGAGGAATACTCAGACGTATGGCAGCTAGGATTCAATGCAAAAAGTGCAAAATAATGCACCTGGGAAACAAGAACCCAGGGAAGAATACACAATGGGTGGGGAGGTAGTAACAACAACAAACAGGAAAGGGACCTGGGGTAATCATATCAGATGACCTTAAGGTTAGCAAGCAATGTGAGAAGGCAGTAGGGAGGGCTGGGGGTATACTGGGATATATAGGGAGAGGCATCAGCAGCAGAAAACAGGAAGTTGTTATCCCTCTGTACAGACAGTTGGTGAGACCCCATCTGGAATACTGTGTCCAGTTCTGGAGACCCCATCTCTGCAAGGACATAGACAGGATAGAGGCAGTCCAGAGGAGGCCAACTAAAATGGTGCTGGGTCTGCAAGAGAAGCCATATGAGGAGAGACTAAAGGAGCTTAATATGTATACCCTTGAGGAAAGAAGGGAGAGGGGGGACATGATAGAAACTTTCAAGTACCTCAAGGGAATCAACAAAGTCCAAGAGGGTAGCATCTTTCAGAAAAAGAGACTTGCAAGAACAAGGGGACACGATTTAAAGATAGAAGGAGGGCGGTTCAGGGGCAATGTGAGGAAGTATTATTTCATAGAGAGGGTAGTGGATGCATGGAACAGCCTTCCTGAGGAAGTTGTGGCGTCTAAAACTGTGGGAGAATTCAAGAATGCATGGGACAGACATAAGGCAATTCTTGTGGGGGGCAGGAAGATATAGGCTGTTGGTTAACTAGGATCTGCGGCCTATCCTGTAGGTAGGGAAATGGGCAGACTAGATGGGCCTAGCGGTCCTTATCTGCCATCAAAGTCTATGTTTCTATGTTTCTATTGGGTGCCCCTGTGCTATGGGAGCCCCACAGCCAGAGTTAGGGTAAATGGAACTATCTCTTTGAGTATTCAGCTAGAGAGAGGGTCCAGGCAGGGATGCCCCTTCTCACCCCTCTTATTTGCACTTAGCTTAGAACCGTTAGCAGTGGCTATTCGAGAATCAAGAGATCTCATGGACATTAGGGTTGGGGAGCAGTGCTGTAAAATATTTATGTATGCAGATGACAAGCTGATTTTCATGGATAACCCTCGAATTACAGTCCCTAACTTACTACAACTATTGGAAAAATATGGGGCAATATCGGGCTTTAAAATTAACCTCGAAAAATCTGAGACCTTGGTACTAAGGGGGGAAGTGACCCCGAACATTAAGGCAAACATTCCATTCAAATGGGTCAAGGAATGGGTCAAGTATTTGGGAGTTTGGATCCAGAAGCACATTGATAACTTGTATAAAATTAATTACAAACCATTGATGGCCCAAATTCTCACAGATCTGGGCAGATGGAAAGCATTGACTCTGACCTTTTCTATGAGGATTGACACTATTAAAATGAATGTTCTGCCAAGAATGTTGTTCTTATTCTCCACTCTCCCAATACTAATACCAGAAACAGATCTTCAGAATTTACAAAAAAAGATTACCAACTTTATATGGGCAGGCGGAAAACCAAGAATTCGGTTAATAAAATTACAGGAGGCCAAAGGAAAGGGAGGCTGGAGTCTACCGAATTTAACCAGATACTATTGGGCGGCTCAAATAACCCCATTAGCTAAACTGTTAAATAAAACCCAAACGATACAATGGAGTATGATGGAGTGAGACGCTCACTCAGAGATACCAGTCTGGGTGATACCCTGGATCATCCTACAAAAGACAATCCACAAGGTGGAAAATAGATGGACAAGACATACTTTGGCAATATGGCTAAAGGTTTGAGCAGTATGGGAAAAACCCGACTATGTTTGGCGGTATATCCCCATACAAAACCTCCCTGATTTCCCAAATATGAGAAAAGACAAAATTATTAAGGAATGGGTTAGACGAGGATTGGTTGTGCTGGAACAATTTATAGTCAGAGAGTCGGTGAAAGAGTTTAGTACATTACAAAAAGAATATAACTTCCCCTGTTCTAACTTTTACAAGTACCTCCAGTTCAGGCATTACATGCACTGTAGGATAGGAAGTAATAACCTGACAGGACAGCCAGAAGATGGAGTGGTCCTAATTAAAAACAAAGCAGATTTAGGTGATATGAAACACTTAACCTCTCAATTTTACAAATTATTAGAAGAAAAGACACATCTCCTAGTAACACAAAAAATCCAAAGAAAATGGGAGAAAGAATTGGGGAGAGAAATTCCAGAATAAGGTATGGGCCACCACAAATTCTATGATATGGAGGGAGTTCAAATGGAAGGTGGTGGTGCGGTTCTTTATCATCCTCACTGTCTCTCAGCATTATGCCAGAAACCCAACTGACAGATGCTGGAGAGGATGTGGTTATGTGGGGTCTTATCACCACACGTTCTGGGCCTGCCCAAAAATAAGAGCGTTGTGGGACCAAATCAATGGTGAGATAAAGAAAATATTGGAGTTGGAACAGGACCTGGATTTTGAGCATCTGGTCTTGGGCGGTCACCTGCTAGAAATCAGAATGAAAGGTAGGAGATACTTATTCTTGGTCCTATCGGTGGCAGCAGTAAAGGTAGTAACACAAAATTGGCTAACCCAGAAATGACCTAGTATCATCCAATGGTGGAACAACATTAATAATATTCAACAAGTGGAAGCTGTCACGGCCAGGATGAGAATCCAGGTGTCTAGATTTAACACCAACTGGCACCCAATTTTTAATTACTTTGAAGAAAGGAGAGGGATTCCTATTTTACAGCAACAATTAAAGGCTTGAAGAAAGTAGATTTTGTTAGCTGAATTACCCTGGGGGAGACAGACAGTCTTATATGTTTCCTATTTTTTTTTTCTTATTATTTGGCTTGGAAAAGCAGACAGATGGTTCAAGTTTGCTGTTAAGAAGAACTTTATTTTCCATAGATAGGAAAAAATAAGGGATACATGTTTTTATGTACTCATGTGCCTACAGTGAGCTTGAGAGGCAGCTTGGATATGAACTGTTGTCTAAGTACTAAGAAGAAAACAGAGAGATATTAGAGAAGGAGGCTGTCTTAACTCACTGTATAATTAATTAATAAATGTGACATTTTAATTGTGCATCTTTTATCTTTTTTAATTGTGGTACATGTTAACCATGTATATTTTTGATGTTGGTATTCCTAATAAACTTAAACAAGTTAATATATATATATATATATATATATATATATATATATATATATATATATATAGATTGAGTATGAACAAAAGATGAGTTGTTGTACTATTGTGTTAAAACACTGCTATTTTTTCTCATTCTGTATGTTATGAACATTTATACCACTTTTACAATGACAAGTACCACTAATGTGGAAGTACTAAGTACTTGATTTCCATGGTTGGTGTGCTGGTATATTGCTAGGCAGGTAAGGATAGGTGAATATGTGGCAGGATATAGCATTAAAAGTACATGAGGGATATTGGAGAAAAGATGTAGTGTTGCTGTGGTGTGAAATGTTGCACCTGTGGGATGTACAAGTGTCTGAATATACGAGGGCCTGGGAGACAGAAACAGCAAAAGCAGTGTAATGAGAATGGAAATCACATCTGGTTAACCCAGATAATATGTCATGGAGGTGTGAGTGGGTGTGAGAAAAAGAAGTTGTGCCAGAAAGTAATAAAGTTAAGGATAACTATGCCCTCCGATGGTCTCTAGTTTGGGGTAGAGGTAGTCTGAGGCATGTTGTTGAGATGTCTGAATTGCAGAATGACAGGTACCTGGGGAGGGATCAGGGGTGTATAACCAGGAGGATTGCTAAGGAAGTTGTTGTGCACTGGACAGAAGGGGGAAAAGTAGAATATCTTTAAAAAACAACAAAACATTTTTGTGTGGTAGAAGACAATGAGTGTGTATAGTTGCCCATTTAGGTATCTGTATGTTGTGTGTATTTTTTTCTATTTTTTGACCACTTTGATTGGCTCTTAAAAGAGACATTTTTTAACATGTACTTGAGAGATATTGTCATAGAGGTACACAATTACAGAACTGCAAGGATGCCATTTTTAAGGTCCCCAACAAAAATATTACCTGTTCTTGAGAGATGCACACCGTCTTTTAGATATAGCCAGTGTTTGTGGTATGTAATTTGGGAGTGACATATGGTGTACATTCCCATAGCATGGAGGAATCCAGATATTTGTATGTTGACCTTTCGATGTGACCTTTCAAGTGGAGGACAGTAATCCTCACCTTTCCAGATCATTCACTGTGTAATGTCTGAATACAGAATTTTACAAGCAGGTAACATACTGATACGATGCTGCAAGTCAGACTGTGCAGCTTCTATTAAATTAATTGCCTTTTTGTTCCTCAGATTATTACCTTTGAGATGGATACGAAGTATGTCTGGTTTTGGGTATGTCTCCAGCAAGTGGTACATGGTTGGCATGAGCTACTCCCATCTCATGCCACCCTTCCCAAACCAACACACTGAGCAGTGAGATAGCAGCAAGTCATTGCCAAAATGACTAGCTCCACTGAAAACTGTTTCCTTTCTGACCTGGCTTGACCCCACAATCCATACACTGACTCTAGATCTTTCTACCATGCTGAGTATAAAGCATTAATAACTCAGATGAAGAAATATCAGACATGTGCATCTCTCTCTCTGAGCACTACTAAGGCTAATCACTCAGCAGAGTGACCAGTGCTGAGTTGCATGTCTAAAATAAGTGCAATGAGAAACAATCACAACTAAAATTCTGATTTAAGATTGGCTAATACAGGCAAAAAGTAATTGTTTTGTCTGTAAAGGCTGTTTCTGTTGGTATTTTGTTTATTAGACATTCTTTTTGTTTTGGTGGGACAATACTGGCTGTCCATTGGTCATAAGAAGTTACTTGACAAGAATAACCATTTCTATTGGATAGAGGTAGTAGACATTTTGGTCAGTGAAGCTGGATTCCCTCTCTTTCTCAGCTAGCAGCTTGAGTGGTGAGGGCAAGCACAACTACCTATCTTACCAATGAAGTTGTAAATAGTTCAAGAGTTCTATATTTTTTTCTGTTACAGTAGGACAGTTTCAGTAGTAATTATTTACTAGTTGGTATGTGTATTCTGACAATAAAACATTTATAATGGTTTTAAAACTACTAATATTTTACAAGCTGTGATTACAGCTACAGATTTAACATTTCAGACTTGATTGTCAAATTTTTGTTAACAGAAAATCTAAGTGGTAGTTCATAGTGTATGTAGAATGAAGTAAAGAGGTGAAACAAAACTAAGTTCTGTGGTGTTATACTTTCAGATCACTATTAAATTAATGGAACAGTGGCTAGCAGCCAGATCATACAGGACATCTGGTGTTTGTGCAATAAAAAAAATGTTGACAGATCTGTTTTATGCATGGGAAATATTGACACAAAAAAACAGTTAGTGGAGTATTATCTGTTAGCTGTGATGATTATTTTCTAATAAATGTTTCTCCAGAACAGTGTGGCTATATAAGAAACAGAAACTGCCACACAGATGCTCTATTACAGTTTAAATACATCTTGTTGTTCTAGGAGATAGCCACATACTGTTAATATACTGCATAGATCATTGAAAAGTGTATAAAATCTGATTTTGATATATGGTAATTGTTTTCAGCATGTTAATTAGGTAATTTTTATATAGTAAATAGATTTTTACTTTTCTGTGCTGGAGTGACTGCTGCTTGTTTTCTACTTTCAAAATGACCACACAAGTGTTATTGTATGATTCTATTGGTTGAGAGAAGTCACATGGTGAAGTTTGTCATTTCTTCTTTCATGAGAATGCAAAATCTTTGATCGTGACTCGCATTGATCGCAAGGATCATTCGTGAGCTTGCAAATTCTTTGATCATGTGAATAACATGAGATTTTGATTGTAGAACATGTGTACTTCTGAAAAATCCATTTTTCTTTACAGTTTTCAGTAGAGTATGTAGTTATATGTATTTTAATTGCTTATGAGAACTGGATTTTACAGTAATAATGATTTTTGAAAGTTTTCATACATTATATCATGTTTTTAAAATCGTTGATCGCGGGCATGCAAATCTATTGATCGTGACTTGCTTTGATCATGAACATCATTCTCGAGGTTACAAAATCTTTGATCATGAGAATAACATGAGATTTTGCATGCAGAAGTTGATTACTTGCGAAAAAAAAGTTTCAGTTTTTCATGCAGTTTGCAGCTGAATGTGGTTTTATTGTCTATCACTTGTGGATTGGGCAAAAATATTGTGTTTTGCAAATCGTATTTCATTTCTTCTTATTTTTTAGATCTTTGATCGTGAGCCTGCAATTATTTTGATTGCGATGCTCGTTGATTGCGAGGGTTGTACACAAGGTTGTGAAATCTTTGATCGTGAAAATAACGTGAGATTTTGAATGCAGAACTTGTTTACATTTGAAAAAAAACATTTTTGGGAGAGTTTTTCATGCACTTTGTGTTAACATTTACTTGTATTTACCATGACAAGTGGATTGTGCACAAATATATATATTTTTTACATGTAGTTTTGGATTTAATTGTTTTATGTATTTTTGATCGTAAGCATGCAATTTCCTTGATCGTGAGTTGCATTTTTTGCATAGATCGTTTGCGACCGTGAAAATTATTTTGATAGTGAGTACTGCAAGACTTTCACTCTACAACTTGTTTAGTTTATGAAAAAAGAAATTTTGGGGGGACAGTCTTGTATATGGTGTACAGTTAACATCTGATGGGCTCATTCATTGCAGTCATCCTTATTTTTGCCTCAGTTGATGGCCAACCATGTTGGTGAGAGGTTGTCTGAGTTGATTGCTGGCTCTGATCATGGATGTTTTGGGGATAAGCAGGGGTGTTTATGCAGGGTGAGGGGGGGACCACTGGACCACCATGGAAATTAATGTTTTCAAGATGGCACATCTGTGAAGAATTTGTGCTGGGGGCTGGGGGTACTATTAGACTAGGAGACAAAATAATGTTTTTATAATGTGGAATGGTTGTTGGGATTCGTGGTACAGGGTGTAGCACTAGACTACGGTAACAGTGTAAATTATGTTTAATTCTGTGGAATGCAGGTTTGGATTTCTTTTGGGGGTGGGGGTACCACAAGACTACCAGGGAAAATCAGGTTTCATGATGTTGAATGGAAGTTGGGATTTGTTGGAGAGTGGGCTGGAAATGATTTGTATGGTTCTTGTAACATTTTCTATGGAGTTCTTTTGCATGTTACAGTACTATGTACAGTTGCCAGTACAGTAATCAGTATACTTTTAAGTGCTTCTAAGGTTTTTGTGACATTGCTTAATTTCAATATTATAACACTGTGTTGTTAATGATTAACAGAGTATAGATTTGTTATGGACTTATTCTAGAGTACTTTTGCATATGTTTTCATTGTTCATTAGCACTAATAGTGTTTTTTTTTCATTTCTGTTTCTTAGGAGAGTGCTACAGAGAACAAATTGAGCACATGATTGAGGGTTTGCATCATGACCATTTCCCATTAAGTCAAGGGACACACAAGAAGTAGTAGGTGTAGTGGTGGTTTGCTGTCATGCCATGAAAAGAGTGAAGGTGTAAAATGTACACACAAGAAAAACAAATTTTCTTTTAGTTCATGTGTACATATCAAGAGACATGTGCATGTGAACAAACACATGAGCTCTTCTAGTCATTTAGAAATGAATAGACTTCATAAAGGTGCTATGGAAAAACAACATCCAGCACTGTCAACAGTGAGTCATATGCTCTGAGACGGAAAACAAAATCTTGGATATATGACTTCTGCTACTGCACAGCACAGTGAAGCAAAATTTTTTTAAAAGACTTGTCCATCATGCTAAAATTTATTTTCTCATCTCAGGTATCATGAGATGCAAAGGCAAGAAGCTGAAATAAGGTTGTGTTAGTGAAGTTACGATTGAGAGTAAGACGTTTTGTTAATATAGCTGTTGCAATTTGTTCTCAATTGTGGGCTGTGATGATGTCAACCATTGATAAATTAAGTTCAAAGATAGAGGAGATGAGGAACAAACTCATGTTTTTTTGGATACTTGAACAGAGAAAATGTCTCTGTGGTGTTTCAAGGAGATTCATTGCACTCTGAGCATTCAGAAGCATTCTTCTGGGAAGAGACTTATCATATGCACAATGCCAATGTTACTTTGACAGTAGATGTACATGGTAAAGTGCAGAATATTTTAGTTGTCTCAAATGAGAATCTTGAGTTTGATGACGATACTGAAATGTCACATGTTGAAAGTAGCCAAAAGTTGTCTGCTAAGTAGTGGCTATGTGACAGTATGTGTAATGTCAGGGGAAGAATCAATCATGTCAATTGAAACTTTCCTGTTGTCGTTTGCTAGCACAAAGAGGTCTGTGTGATATAAGTTGTTTGGTAATATTGACAAGTGTGAGATTCAACCTCATACAGGCCTAATGGGCCATTCTCTTCCATGCTTGGAGAGTAGCAACTGTGACAGTGTGTTTCATAATTTTCGTAGGGTAGCAGTGTAACACTCTGGCATATGCAGATTTGTACAAAGATTATATCAGGTCAGAGCTGTTGTCCGAGACTTTATGAACTTTCAATCATTGCTGGATGGTGCAGATGTAGACATGCTTATGGAGTTCATCAAAGAGTTGCAAACAAGCCATAAGTTGAGGTCAAATGCTGTTGTTGATGAACTTGTAAATATGCTGCACACATCAGTAGTGTAAGAAGCTCAGCTTCTGAGAAAATCTGGCACTGAGTTTGCTAAATTCAAAATTAGTGAGACACACAAATGTGATGTTGTTTGTGTATCATGTGAGTGCCTCTTCTATAAAGATCTGTCAACATAGACCTACAGAACATTACATGTTGGAATGTTAGGTGGGGGCATCTTCTTGCATATCTGCTTTTTAAGACAGATTTTGCTGAAGCTGAAACTGTGTCACTGTGTACATACTGTTGTAACAAGATTAAGAGTGACACTTTACCTCCTCGCTCTGTTCTGAATAAAATGGATGTTGAAGAAACTCCTGCTGAGATTGCAGTCTTGAACTTGTTTTAATGAATTCTAATTCAGACAATGAAGCCATTTCAAACAATTATCAGGCTTAATACAAGAATGCGAGACCTACCAAAGAAAGAACTGGTATGGCTCTAAAAGGCTCTATTGTGTATTTGCCTTTGCAAGAAAATCTGAACACTATTTCTTGGGATAATAGTGTTGTGATTTTGGTGAATGGTGTCCCAACTAAGGCAAAAACTATATGGCAAGAGAAACTCAATGTTGATAAGGTGAAGTATGCTTTGTGGTACCTAAAGGAGAATAATGTTTTTTATGCTGACATTGACACATTTGCTGGTCTTTCCACAGGAACTGCTGTGGAAGACTCTGACAAGGCAATTCTGGAGAAGGTTGACATTGCATCTACAGTTAATGTTTATGAACAATTTACCATACATCCATTGCATGGGAAGGATCCAATGGTTTATAACATTGAATTGTATCAGATGAAGCAAGTGGAGGGCAATCCTGTTAGCATATGGGAGGCTACACTTCAGGCACATTGTTTTCCAGATCTGTTTCCACTTTGTACAGGTGGGCGGCTAGTCAAGCAAGAACTTCATGTTCCAGGAGCTGAGTAAAGGACCTCAAGAGTTCTACATAAGGATGGCAAATTTTGTAGGAACATTGCATACCTGTTCCATCTTCTTTGGGAGATTGAACTTAGTGTATTGTCTGCTAGTATTGCTCATACATTGAGACTTGGCACAGAGTTCAGTAATATGAAGTTGCAGGAAAAAGATGAGACACTGCAAGTCAGTCTTTCTTCTATTTTGCTGAGCATGTATTATACTAAAGAATATTGGTACAGACAACACTCTAGGCTGATGTGCATGATGAGGGAGTTTGGACCAGCAACATGGTTTGTGACACTCAGTTGTGCTGAATACTATTGGGATAATCTACTTGATCTTCTCAGATGGGCACACTCTGATGTTGATAACATACAGAGTATGACTCTCAGTGAGATGTGCTCACTTGATCCAGTGTCCATCTCATGTTACTTCACCATCAATTCCAGGCTCTTTTGAAGTTCATACCATCTAAAAACAATCCTCCTCTTGGGGTTGTTGAACACTACTTCTGGAAGGTTGAGTACCAAGCTCAGGGAGCTCCACACATACACATGTTGCTGTGGATTAAAGATGCCCCATGCATTGGTGACAGTGAGACAAGTGAAATTCTGGACTTAATTTTGGAATATGTTGCTTGCCAGATTCCAGACAAGTATGACAGTGCAACACTTTGGGAGTTGGTTCAGAAATTCCAACAACACTTGTGTGGAAAGTATTGTCATACAAAAGTGAAGAACAGGGGATGGGGTACACACTGTGCCATTTTGGTTTTCCAAGATGAGCTTCTATGGATGCTTTTTTGAATGATGTCTTTTCTGCTATGCACCACTACTTAAAGACAAAATCAACAAAGCGAGTGTATTAACTGCCTTGCAGAGTGTCAGAATTTTATGTCAATGACTATAGCTATTCTCTTCTGTTGATGTGGCAGGCAAACATTAATGTTCATTATGTCACTGACAATTCAATGGCATTGGTGAGGTATGTAACATCATACATCACTAAGTATGAACAGACATGCCTGCAAGAAATGTGGGAAGACTTGTCAAACAGCAATAGGTCAATCTCTTCTAGACTGTGGCCACTTGGACTTAGGCCTCTTTCACACCGTGAGCATGGAGCTTATGAAGCAATAAGAATATATGAAGGAATATGTCTGTATGGAATTTCAGAGTCCATTCATTATTTGAATGTGAACTACAAGCAGAACAGACACCATGTGCTTAAGAGCCATGATGAGATTGAGGATCTGGCTGCTACAAGACCAACATCCACTAATATTCTGAAGAGCAACTTAATTGACAACTACTATCCACAGCACCACAGTGCAATGGAAGATATGTGTCTGTATCAAGTTTCTCAATGGTATGATTATAAGTGGGGTGTTTCTTCTGACCCTGAGAAGAACATATATAAAGTTACGAGTTTCAATGGTTCGCTTGTGAAGAAGTAAAAGCCATGGCTAATTGACCACTGCAAACTCTGTTTGAATACAACAGAAAGCAAGGAGCATTATTATTTTGCTCTACTGTTTCTCTTCAAGCCTTGGAGATCAGAAACTGAATTGAAAGGATCATCTGACACATATGAACAAGACTTCATGCTAACTTATGATTCCTTTAAGAGTGAGGTGTCTGACTGTTGAAATGGAAAAAAAAATCAGCTGGAGAGAGCAAGGGAGGTTTTGGATGATGATGATGATACCCCAGTAACATCACAAGATATGCTTGATGCTGAGAGTGAAGGGACACTTGGTGTCCCTTTTCCTCCTAATGACCCAGCTGTGCTGATGTCCGAGATAGAGGGTGCAATGCAACAAAACATGCAGCTGTCAGAGGCAGCTACAAACATTGTTGATGGACTGAATTCACATCAGAAAGTTGTGTATCACTCTGTGATATATGGTGTTCAACATGTTATTCAGCACAGTAGCAGAGACTGTGTTTGTGACAAACAGAACCCAGTAAGGATGTTTGTCAGTGGTGCTGCTGGGATTGGGAAAAGTTTCTTAATTCAGGATATTAGCAGGGGTGTCCATGACCTTACTAATTCTGCAACTTCTGTTATTGTGGCTGTTCGTACAGGCCTGGCAGCTTACAACATAGATGGTGTCATGCTTCATAGGTTCTTTTTGTTGCCAGTTGAAAATGGCAAAAGTGGTGATTATAGAAAATTGTCTTTTGAGGTTGCCTCTGAACTGAGATCAGTGTTTGATAAGATGCAATTGCTGATAATAGATGAGATCAGCATGGTTTTAAATGTTCTCCCTACATATTTTCACCTATGCCTACAGGAGATACTGTACTTGGTACTAATGATGACATACCGTTTGGTGGCAAGAATATTCTTGTTTTTGGGGACTTTCTACAGTTGGCTTCTGTGAATGGCAATCATATTATCTGTACTCTTTCTGTTGAAGAGGCTAAGAAAACAATTGGATATATAGGTGGTGTAAATCTGTGGGAGTTCTTCTTAAACGTGGATCTTTTACAGAATATGAGGCAGAAAGGTGACATGTCTTAAAAGCATAGCTTGATGAGGCTCAGATTGATGCATTGTCACCCACTCACCTTGAAATGCTAAGGCAGTGCATAATCTCTAGAAATAACACTCCTATTCAGGATGCTTGTGATGTCTTTGCACATGTGCAGAATATGGGGTACATGTTGTATGTCTAATTTCAAGACTAAAACAGTGTGCAGAGTTTAATGAGATCATTATGCAGAGAGAACAGGAACCTATTGTGAGTCTTACATCCTTAGATACCTTAGATGGTGTTAGTCTAACATGCACAATGGTACCAAAAATGGTTAAGTGTCTGAGAGACCCCACAAGTGATGGGTCACACGCCACTGGTTTGGAAGCTGTGTTACCACTGTGTAGGAATACACAAGTCATCCTTTACAGAAACATTGATGTCGAGCATGGTCTTGTGAATGGTGCCATGGGGTACATTCATGAGTTCCAGTATAATGTGCAGGAGACAACTGTGGAGTTTGTGGTTGTTAAATTTGACAACTGTGATACAGCTGTACCAATAAACAGAATGACAGTCAAGTTTCAGATTGTCAAAGACATATATGTACCACAGAAACAATTTCCATTGTGTGCTGCTTATGCAGTGTCTATACACAAGACACAAGGGCTTAGCCTTGATAGTGCCATTGTAGATATAGGCATTGTAAGTATATTCAAGGATGCCATGTCTTATGTTGCTTTGTCTCATGTGAGATGGTTGTCTGGACTGCACATAGTGAATCTTGCAGAAAGTAAGATATGTGCTGATAGTAAATGCATTGTTGAGTACAACAGATTATGTATGTTGTACCAACTAAATGCTCCTCTGATCCCACTTCCCAGACATGCATCAACAACAGATGTGCCAATGGATGCAGGATGCAAACTGAAGAAGAAGCACACAAAGACTCCACAATCATCATCACACCATTCTATTGGTAATCAGTCTCTACATCAACAGATCAAATCTCCACCTGTAAAGAAATACATTGGGGTTCAGACACTGCCAATATTTGATAACAGCACAGGAGTAAACTGCTATGCTAATGCTACAATGAAGACACTTCTGCATATGCCTGAGTTTTTGTTGATATTTTGAGCTCAGGTCAGTTAACAGTTCTGTCTGAAGCACTGGAGAGTAATTAGAGCTAGTCAAGAGGAGCTGCCCAGACTGCAAAATGTGATTCCTCTATGACCAGCTCTCTCAAAGTACACAGGACAAGCAATGTTTACTGGTAATGCACAACAAGATGACACAGAGTTTATTATGGGAATCATAAACAGCTTGGCAGATGATGGTACTGATCTGCACCAACACTTTCAAGCTGATTATGTGTGCAAGTACACATGTTTGTCATGAGGACACAAAGACTCACAAACAACTCATGACATGTTGTGGTTGTCTGCCTATGTTCCAGAACAGAGATCTGTGAAGTTTCGTAGATTGTTTGCAAATGCAAAAACTGGTTGGATGTGTCAAAGATGTGGTCAGTCTTGTGTTTGCTCTTTGAGAGTTACATCTTTCTGTTCATACATTATGATTGTATTACAACATTTCAACTATCAAGGCATGAAAGTCACAACACTGATTTCTGACTTTAATGCTGGAAGAACTATGTTCTCTGGAAGTCAGTTTGACACACATGCTATTATTTCCATCATGGCCTATCTATTCACTCTGGACACTATGTCACATGGCGAAGGTATGGAAAGGGATGGGTGGAGTGTAATGATACAGTATGCACCATGAGAGAATGATTACCAAGGAATCTAAAAGATGCATACTTTATCATTCTCCATTGCACAAATGTTGCACAAAACGTGGAAGAGTGATGGTATCTGAACACGGCAGTTTACTTAACCACTATATTTGCAGATATATCATTCCCTCTGTATATTATGGGTACATAAATGTTTTCACTTTTTTTAAATATTAATTTTCATTTGATGGAACAGCCGAGACTTTTTATGTGAAACAACCACTGTGCAATATCAGTGATGGTGTACTAAGTTTTTTAGACGTTCTGCTGTATTACTACGGGCAGTGTGTATTTCTTTAATTTGCCTATCATTACAGGACACAACCACAACAATGCACCTATGTAACACAGTGTTGCAGACACTGAGTTGTTGATCTCAGTATTATGCTGATACACTGTACGCAAAACAGAATAATTTTGTTGATTTATAACAATACAATTTGTATAACCATTTGTATTGTTATATGAAGCATTTGCAACTTTGATGTACTTACTACAATGACTGTCATGTTACTGCTTAAGCAGACTTGAGGGTATTGATCAGTTATCATTTGACAGTGAGTGAGTAATACTTTTTTGCAGGTGTTTCAGTTAATCTTGTAAGTTTTGCACATGTCACTGTGTATTCAGTTGTTTCACAGTACTGTGTTACATGATAATGACAGAATAAGTAATGTTCTCATGTGATTATGAGAGTTTTAAGTCCTCTTCTCTATATACTGTGTGAGAAGTTGTGCTTCTTTCAACAATCTGCAGCAGGTTAAGTTGCGACTTCTTTTCCTGTTGTTGTCTACATTGTTGACCTTGACTATAATATTACTGAATTGACTTCCACTGAATCTAAGCAGACTGAAAGGCGCTGGATATTTAACATATGTCAGTCAGTAAGTTATGTCTTGGCAGATGTAGTTGTGTAAGTCACATTAACAGGATGACTTTCTGTATGATAATGCCATATGTTTGCAGTGGGCTGCATTTGCTGAAGTGTAGTATCTCACTGCATTATCTGTCACTGTTATGGGAATATGGTGTTAAGACTTGATACGACAACTTTGACCAATACAATGCGACAAAGTTTTGTACATATGTATATAATGCTGAAATGCATATTCATGCTATGCTGCTTATGTTGCTTCATAGCTGTTTTTCTTTGTTGAGAAAAAGGAAAAAAAGTATGCATTCTTAAGTTTACTGTTTAAAAACTTTTATATTCATGCATTTAATGTAATAACATTGCATTAAGTGCTACTGCTGATGTTGGTGATCATTAAACATAGTCATGTATACATGTGAAAATATGTGCCCATTTCAGTTTATGTATGCATTTCTGTATGTATGTGCAGATGTCTGAAACTCATTGTTTGACAGGTTATGACAATGATGATCATGTACTTCTGCACCACAATGCAAACTATTGGTATGCTCCTGCTTTTATAGGATCGTCCATATTTTGGAGGTCAGATGAGGAATTTGTTCCCAGTTCAAGTAATGTTAAATAATAAATAAAATGTGTGAATTTGGACATGAACCAACCTTTGCAAGTATGGGTCACAACATGGTTGTGATATGTAATATGTTTACCACAGTATGATATCGTTAAGAATTTTTTACATTATTTTCTGTTGTTCCTGAGCTAGTTACAGTATAGCAATGGCTATTTATGTGTCTGCCATTGTATGTCATTATTTTCACTTGTTCTATCTGTATATACTGATAGCGTAATGGATGCCTCTTCACATTTGAAGACCAGAAGAACACATTGAGGTGTCGCATACAATGTTTGTGACACAGACACAGTGTGCTATTTATTTCTTTTCCTTTTTTTATTTTGACTTCTTGCTATTGGTTGGTTCAGTTTCAAAGAAATAACCAGTAATAATCTACTAAGAGTCTGAAAAGATGTAGACAGATTTCTTAAAAAGTATGATAATTGCCAAATAGAATATTTAACAATTACATCTAAATTGTTTGTACACAATTAATAAATTAAGACATATGCTATTTCTTTAAATTTGTGGTTGGCCTCAAACTTAACATTTCTAATCATGTGAAGAATATTTATACTTCTTATAGCATTGTTAACATCATCTACAAATGTGGTATATCTTTAAAACAATATCTTAATGTGGTCATGTGAACTACAACATTGTTTTTAGTGTGTCATCTACCCATGCAGTGAAAAACTAAATGTTGTTAAATTGTTCAGTGAAACAAATTATATTTTCCTTCTAATCACTTGGTCTAAATAGGTGCCAAACACTGATATTCATATGAACAGTTATCGATTGTTATTGTTGATTATCTAAATCTGTAACTAGGTAGCCTATGGAATTAGTGTCATAGTGTTGATGGAGAAGTTATGAATATTACTTAGCAGATATATGTATGTGAAATCTAAAATACTACAATACATCTGTTATATTAAGTCACATTGGTGATTACTTAGTCGCTCTACATGAATTTGAAGTTAAATTTCTAATAAGGTACATAATGTGATAATGTAGATTTAGCATAGGTGATTTAAACCTCCCTGGAATAAACTGGGATACACAAAAGGCAAACACTGTTATGGAGACCAATTATTTGGAATCATTTAATTTGGCAGGACTGGAACAGTACGTATCAAATAACACCAGGGGTACCCATATTTTGGACCTAGTATTGAGTAATTTAAATAACAATATTCAAAATTGTACGATGATGCCACAGTTGGGCTCCAGTGACCATTCTATGGTTAGCTTTCAATATTTGGGATCCCTGGGGAAAACTATTGGCTGAACAATAGTTTATAAATATGATCTAGCAAACTTCGACCAAATGAGATATGAGCTGGCAGAATGGAACTGGAAATTAGATTTTGAAAATCAAACAGTATCTGGTATGTGGGAAAGGTTAAATAATAAAATCCACACTTTGGTCCATAAACATGTACCAATTAAAAATAAATATAATGGGATAAAAAATTCCCTCCCCCCATGGATGACCTCTTCAGTAAAAAAAATAATTAAGAATAAGAATAAAGTATACAAACAGGTAAGGCAGAGTGGAGACAAAGTAGATTGGGAGCAGGTAGGGATATACATCCAGGGCTTGGTTTGCAGGCCAAGGCACCTAGCTTCACCTGAGCTTTTTCCTTCTAAGACTGCTTGAAAGGCAGAGTAGAGAAACTTACCAGAGCAAGGGAAAAGGATTAAGACTTATTTTGGCTAAACAGATTTACTGTGTGGTGTTGTTTTTATTTTTTACTCACAGGGATTGCTACTGTTTGTTGCTAACATTTCATTGCTTTATTTTTCTCTGATTCAAATTGTTGATGCTGGTATACTTTCTTCTGTATTATTACAAGGTGTGTGCTAACAGATTACTGCTGTAATCTTCTGATTCAAATTGTCTGTTGCAAGGTATAGCTTCTGTTACTGCTTTATTTTTCTCTGTAGCAAAGTGTTTCTTACAGGGTATATCTTCTCTGAAATTATTACAGGTGGTGCTTTACAGGTTTTACAGTTTTATCTAACATTAGGATAAGCTTTCAGGGTTACTGCATTTGTTGTTGACTGATTGTTTCTGCTCTTACCTCCTTGTTCTTTCATCCGTGGTTGTTCTTTTTCAGCAGGGGAAGGGCCCAGCCACCCACCCCGATCCCCAACCACCCCACACTACACTCCTTTTATAGGGTACCACAGTTGTGACATTTTCTGTGGCAGAGCAGGAAGGGGTGGATCAGTGGGGCCTCCACACGGTGAGCTCATTTACGGGGCACTAGTAATTTAACTTGTTATAACAAGTTAAACAAAACACAATCAAACCATTACTTGCATTTTTTTTCCTTTTTTTCCTCTTCTGATTACTCTGACTAGGTTATAAACCCAGTAACTTATCTGAAATGGATATCATTAACTGCAGGTACTGTGGAACAATTTTCAGAAGGACAGTCTTACAGGATTTGGGACACTGTCCTACATGCTGGGCCTTTGGAGATCTTAGGGCTCAGCTCCGGGCAGCATGGGCAGAGATTGCACACCTCAAATTTCATATTCAAGAGGAAATACATTATAAGAACCACCCGCCATTTCCCCAGCATCCAACAGAAAAACCTCGACTGCAGAGAGTAGTTGGTCCAGGAGGTTGGCAGATGGTTAGAAGGGGCAAATCAGGTGCCCCATCACTCTCTGCTCTCCAACATATTACCTCTAAAAACCATATAAACACTACAAACAGGTATCTGCCTCTATCTCTGAAATCAAACAAAGAGGCAGAAGACACTGCAGAGCAGGACACTGCAGCACAGGAGCTAGCACAACAAAACTCACCCAAATCAGGAACCAAAACAAAAAAAGCAAAAAGGAAATCCAAAAAACTACTGATCATAGGAGACTCCATGATTCAGGGAGTTGATACCCATCTCCAGAAGGGTAGTGGTCAGATGTCTCCCAGGTACATCAGCATGGAGAGACACTGACCGCATTGCTAAAATTGTTCACAAAGCAGGAGAAAACATCGATGTCCTAGTACACATAGGGACTAATGATCTCGCCAGCTGGTCAGCTGTGGAGACCAAGGAACACCTGACCAGGCTGGGTGACAAACTATCATCTATTTCATCCAGCATTTCGTTCTCTGAGATCCTGCCAGTCTGGGAGAGGGGAGCAGATGGACGGAAGGTCAGAGAAGGGGAGATAGGGGAGCTAAACACGTGGCTCAAGGGCTGGTGCCAGGAAACAGGACACAGATTTGTAGGGAACTGGCAACAGTTCTGGGAGCGAAAGTTCTTTAAGTTTGATGGACTGCATCTGACTAAGGAGGGAGTCAGTGCATTGGGGCAGAAGTTTGATGTCTTTGCAGAATATTTAAACTAGCAAATGGGAGAGGGTGCAGCACCCATCGTCAAATGGGAAGAACACCCCCCCCACAGCTAGTGGTCAAACAGGGATTCAGCATGTTTGCAGTTCATTTGCATCACCAGGTAAGAAAAAAGGTTTGTCTCCCCATACGATGCACAGGGGTAATGCCAAACCTCACCCAACAACTAACACACCAAAATCTGGCCAATGGAAAATCATGTACACAAATGCTCACAGCCTGGGAAATAAGATCCCAGACCTGCAGACAATAATGTCAGAGGCTAAACTGGACATAGTAGCAATTAGTGAGACATGGTTTACCAGTAATCACACTTGGGAGACTTCAGTACCTGGCTATGAATTGTTCAGAAGAGACCGAGGTGCAAAAAGTGGGGAGGAGTGACCCTGTATGTCAATGAAAATATCAAAGCTACTGAAATTCAGAATACACATAAGGAGCCAGAAGAACTGTGGGTCATCCTGGAAACAGGAAATGGGACAGCCATAAGAACTGGGTTTGTCTACAGGCCCCCAGACCAGGGGGAGGACATAGACACATTACTGTTAGAAGATATACAAAACATGACAGCTAAAGGGGATATTCTGATAATGGGAGACTTCAACATGCCGGATACAGATTGGTCAATAACATCAGGAACATCTGCCAGAACTAGACACATAGTGGATTCCCTGCAGGGGGAGGGCCTCAAACAACTGGTACAGCAACCCACTAGAGACAGGGCTATCCTAGATCTAGTACTGACTAACAAGGAAGGGATCACAGATCTCCAGGTAGAAGGTCACCTGGGGGCCAGTGACCATCACATGGTATGGTTCAATTTGGCTACTACATCTAAATCATCCCATTCCAAGGCAAAGATATGGGACTTCAGAGGAGCTGACTTTGATAAGATGGCCAACAGAGTTAAGCTAGCCCTGGCAAAAAGAAACACAGGGGAAGGGGTACAGGCAAAGTGGGCAAGCATTAAGGATGCAATACTTGAAGCAACATCCCATTGTGTTAGACAGAAAAGGAAGTACAAAAGAAGAAGGAAACCACTTTGGTTCTCAAATACAATAACAGAAAAGGTCAGAACCAAAAGGCTGGCCTTGGAAATATAAGGGAACACAGCGGGATGAAGATAGGAGGCATACCAAACTGCCCTAAGGGAAGCAGGGAAGGCAGTAAGGCAAGCAAAGTCCCAAACTGAGGAAACACTAGCACGAACAGTAAAAAGAAGGTGACAAGACTTTCTATAGATACATTAGTGAAAGGAGAAAGTCCAGAGGGTATTGCTAAGCTTAATGGAGAAAGGGAGCATGTGAGGAGGAGGACCCTGTAAAGGCATCTATCCTAAATAGAAACTTTTGCTCAGTGTTTACTGAAGAGAAGGTAGGGCAGGGCCCACAGCTCAGCATCATGGACACAGGGGAGGGAGGTGAGCACTACTCCCTTCACAAAGAAAGGGTCCTGCAAGAGCTTGCTAAGCTCAGGTGGATAAGGCAATGGGACCTGATGGCATACATCCTAGGGTACCTAGGAAGCTAAAGGTGGAACTAGCAGAGCATTAGCAGAACTGTTTAGTGAGTCTCTGAGCACAGGAGAGGTCCCAGAAGACTGGAGAGAAGGCTCATGTGATCCCGCTCCACAAGAGTGGTAGCAGGGAGGAGGCAGGGAACTACAGACCAGTCAGTCTTACCTCAGTAGTGGGCAAGATTA
Source organism: Neoceratodus forsteri (assembly GCA_016271365.2). NCBI lineage: Eukaryota > Metazoa > Chordata > Ceratodontiformes > Ceratodontidae > Neoceratodus > Neoceratodus forsteri. The sequence goes on from CM028133.1 coordinate 71,011,730, forward strand.
TGGAGGCACTCCTTAAGGAAAGGATAGTGCAACACCTGGAATCCATAGGGGCACAGGATCCAAGACAGCATGGGTTTACAAAAGGAAGGTCCTGTCAAACTAATATCATAGATTTCTTTGATTGGGTAACCAGAGTGGTGGACCAAGGGGGAGCAGTTGATGTCACCTACCTTGACTTCAACAAAGCTTTTGACACTGTTCCACATAGAAGATTGATAAATAAGCTGGGTAGGCTCGGGATGGGTCAGAAGTTGATCAACTGGGTGGCAAACTGGTTGATGGGCAGAAAACAGAGAGTGGTGGTAAATGGTATACAGTCAGAAGAGATGCAAGTCACAAGTGGGGTACCTCAGGGATCAGTCCTGGGGCCAGTCCTCTTCAACATCTTCATTAGTGACTTTGCAGATGGACTAGAGGGTAAGGCTTGTCTGTTTGCTAATGACACCAAGATCTGCAACAGAGTAGATGATCCAGATGGGGTGGGCAGAATGACAAGAGATCTGGATAAACTAGCAAAATGGTCAGAAGAGTGGCAACTGGGATTTAATGCAAAGAAGTGCAAAATCATGCACATAGGGAAGAGAAACCCTGAAGCCACCTATAGGCTGGGAGGGGAGTTGCTAGCAGTCACAAAGGAAGAAAGAGACTTGGGCATCATCATCTCTGATGACCTGAAATCATCCAAGCAGACCTCTAAAGCAGTAGGTAAGGCTAGGGGGGTGTTAGGGTGTATTTGTAGGGGTATCACAAGTCATAAGAGGGAGATAATAATCCCTCTTTACAAGACACTGGTTAGGCCCCATCTGGGGTACTGCATGCAGTACTGGAGGCCACACCTTCACAAGGATATTAACCAAATTGAGGCAGTCCAGAGAAGGGCAACCAAAATGGTGCAGGGACTGCATCAGAAGACATATGAGGACAGACTAACAGAGCTCAATATGTATACCCTTGAGCAAAGGAGGGAGAGAGGTGATATGATCGAGGCATTCAAACACCTTAAGGGCATTAACAAGGTGAAAGAGTCTAACATGTTTAAATATAAGAAAAATAGCAGGACAAGAGGACACAGCATGTGATTAGAGGGGGCAGATTAAGGGGAATGTGAGGAAATTCTTTTCACATAAAGGTGGTGGATGTATGGAATGGCTTACCACAAGAAGTGGTGGCTATGAATACAGTGCAGGGCTTCAAACAGGCATGGGATAGGAATAAGGGAGCAACACAAATGACTATGAATAGATAGGCCACTGACAGAGCAAAGGCCGATGGCACATTTATAAGGTTGAAAAAGAAATGGGCAGACTGGATGGGCCTTGCGGTCCTTATCTGCCGTCAACTTCTATGTTTCTATGTTTCTATGTAGGGCCAGCTCCTTCATGGGCGAATGGCTGCCACATGCTGAGCTGCTGTGAGGAGCTGCTGTAACAGGATTTACTCAACGCTTTTAACTCATTTTTAAAAGGTTTGCCACCCTTCCCTTATTTTACGAAGTGAGTAAATCTTTCTGGACCAACTTGTGTGGCCACCGCCAGTCCTTCTTGTTCTGTTCCTTTGTTTTTCAGCCTCCAGGCCCTGGAGTATTTTGATGGAAATAGCATCGCCTGCTGACTGAACTCCAACCACCCCGCAGGAGGTTAGAATGGGTGAATGACAGATGATCGAGGGTGAAAGAGGAGAATGTACCCTCAAACTTTTCAGCTTCTGATGTGTTTACCTGAATGCGTTTGGTGATTTCTGTATTTAGCAATATGCTAGATTTAGTGAAGCTGCAGAATTACCTGTTTTTTTTTGCTAGTAGCAAGTTGCATCGTTCTTCCCTTTTAGCTTAAACAATGTAAAGATCCAATTTAAAATAATCTCTATGCAGATATTAGTAGTTCTTTGATAACCAAAGTCCTATCGTTAAGGGTTTGGTATAATCTTGGGAACTCTGCATTTGCCGTTTGAGTTTTACTTTATTTTTTAACTATTAACTATTATCTACCGAAGATGGCTTGAGGGTAGACTTGATTTTAAGAATAATTCCTCCATTATAGTTATCTTTATTTTCATTATAGTTTAAAGTTACATATAATGTCTGGTGTTTTTTCAAATTTTCATACCACAGACGAACATCACTACGTCACTGCGTACATATAAGGCACATTCACTTCCTCAAGGTAGGACCACTTGGAGTTGGTCATTGGACTCGGAGGGTGTTCATCTGCTTGCACTAGTGGCCACTATTTTGCACTTTGGTTCTCCAGTTGAAAGCTTTTCTGGTGTCTGCTGATTAACATTGCAACCCTGAGCAATGCTTTACTTTCATTAACCGGCTTATCATAGTCTGCATGTGTGTGAATATTTATAACATTTCAACAACTCTGCAATGAATTTAGCTTTACTGCAAGTGAGTTAATTAATTTTGTACTGAAGGCATTCAACGCATAACTTGTTTTAATATAATTTGTTTAAACAAAATTAATGTTATTTTTTCAGGTAAACTTTTTAGTTGCCTTAGTAGTCTAGTAGTTTTTAATGTTTTGTAGTCTTAGAAGCAAAGTAGTTTCAATGTTTAGTTCATTCCCCTGATTTCATTAGTTTTTTTTGTTTGTTGATTTTAGTGGCAGACACAGAGCATTTTGAAAACTCGAAGTCTGAGCAGAGAGTCCTTGGATATCTTAATTTCAGCTGGAACATAGCTAAAGGGCTTCTCGGTTTTTTGCCTGGGAAGAGAGTCTTCATTGATTATTCAGTGAATCTTCTGACTACATGTTGGCATTACTCGTATTCTTGGTACTGAACAAATTCTTTTCACCTGACTGAGTCGCCTGAGCTTTTTAATTTGATCTTTTTGAATTCCTGGAGCTTCCGTTTTTCCCCTAGACCTAAAGAATTATTGGTATGAAGCTGATAACATTGACTGCACTTGGGAAATTGAAAGAAGTCACAAAGAAATTCTGCTATCCATTAATATTTGAAATCAAGAGACACCAATTAATGAAGCAATTTTTTGCTACGATTGGTCTTGACTCTGCTCCAGTAAACTTTAGGTAGAGACCAAATATCAAAGAATATCAGTGAATTGTATTTCTTTAAGCCTCTGAGACTGCTGGAAATCTGTTTTCCCTTTTTCAAATATTGCATCTGCTGATGCTGCCAAACAGATAGCTTGTTATCTCGTAACTAGCTGTTTATCAAATAGTTAATTATAATACCTATTGCATTTACCTGATTACTGCTACTGGGAGATTAGTTATTTTTTCCTTGATATTTAATACCACTTTTAAGATTAGAACATTACCCAAGGAATTTGGCTTATTGATTCTAAATTAGTTAAACTTTTGCCATGTATACACATAGTGGTAAGGTGGTGGACAAGAATATTATGGGAAAGGGTAAAGGGACTAAACCACAAAATGGTAATCAGAGGGTAAAGAATAATTGCTGTGTTTATACCCAAGATTTAGTCATAACAGCCTCTAACCCAAAAGAATTTTCAGAAGTAACTCCATTGTCTTTTTCACCCTATTATATTAAGGAAGAAACTTTATGATTTCAGATCGGACTCTCCTCAATATAAACTAGAAACTAGTCATTTTAATCAAAATTCTGGTAGGGAGGTGGATCTGAATCAGGGATTACCACTTCTGGATTATCTAGCTGAAGGTGCCTTGGTAGACCACTCGGGTAATGAGCCTACAGTGGATGATAATAGTGTATATGATGAAAATAAATTTTTAACAACCACATCTAATAATGGAGTTACTACTACTGGCGTGGGGTATAAAAAAAATTTAACCTTCTCCATTAACAAATCACTTTACCAAGGGAAAATTATTGACTTCATCTCAAAAAAGTTGAAGAAATCTCAGAAGGGCACAATACTGAATAGTCAGACTCCTATACATTATTTATGTGAGCAATCAACGGATCAATTGATAAATAAATCCTTTAAAGGAACAGAAATCTCATTGCACCCAACTCATTTAGACCTCTTTAGTCCCTCAGAATCTATTAACAGTACAGATCATTACTTGGATTATTTAGCTGACTCACAGATCTTGACAGGTTCCCCAGAAAAAGTGTTCAATAGATTGGATAAGGAAGTTGAAACAATCAAATTAGGTCCATAATTTCTTAAGCAATGTCCAGATACAATCGCTAAATATACTATTAAAGTGTTGACACATCCAGTTATGGCTAATATAGTTTTCTTTGAGGCTTACAATGAATTAAAACATGTAGAAAGGCTATCTGACTTTATTGTTAATAAACTTACAGACCTCTATGATAAAATCGACAACTTGGAAAACAAGCATTTAATTGAGAAGGCACAAAGGCCTTCTTCCCCCTCAATTTATTTTCCTAGATCACCCTTAAAGAAGAAAGGGGAAAAAAGGGTCCAAAAGATGTTAAGGAAGTTAAACATCGAAAACAAACAAAAAAAATATTAAAAATAAAATAACTTAAGAACAGTACAAAGAAAGTGCAGGATGGAGAAACTAATTTGAACACCTCTAATATAAATCAAGTAAAATGAAATGATGAGAACTTGGTGAGTTTGTTAAAAGAGAAAGTAATAGATTATTCTCCTGATATAATTTCTTCTTTGGATCAGAACTCACTGGGTAATAACATCCCACAAAGTAATGATTCAATTTCAGAACCCTTTCATGATTCAATAAAGGAAGCCCCCTCATTCGTATTGCCTAATTGAAAACTTATTACAACTACAGAGAAAGAGGTGGTTTTCAAACTGGAAAATATTTTTCTAAAATTGCATGAAACAAATGACATGCTATTTTCTTTAATGCGTCAATTGTTTAAAGCAGAGTTAGAATTACCAGAGGCAGTGGGTAGCATAAGGTTGGGTTATAGAGATAAATCAGTCCCCACCAGTCTATATATTTTTATCTGATGTGGAAATAGCTAAGAAAATGTGGGCTAAACAAACTTATTTAAATAAACTTGACATTTTAATTTCCTCCCCAGTTAATATGACAACTATTTGGAAGTATGCACATGGGAATAAGAGTCTACCATCATGTTCACTAATCTCTTGTAAAACTATAACTTCAACCTTAACACTGCTTAATTGGAACTTTGAAAAACTGAATAATACATATTCTCTTTCTATGTTTGGAGTTGAGAGATTTGAGGGAAATAAGAGTCACAGACTAACCTCCTTAATCAAAACTTTTCTTGAGACCTGCTAGGACATAGAAATTGCTACAACTGATTTGAGATCATTTGGGAGAGTTCATATGGATGTTCTAGACACTCAAATAGATCTTGAAGTAAAATCAGAAACTTTATATAGAAATCTATTACTTAATGCTTATAAATTAGATAAGAGTCCAAGTACTTCTCATTGAGTTCCAGTCCCCTGGATATTTAAAAGAACTAATCTGGAAAATAATAATTATTCATGACTGCCCCCTTTACAGATTTCTCCCTCAAATATAGAAGAGACCACTGAACACAATTATTTATCAATATTTGAGTCTGCTCATTTTTTGTCCTGGAATATAGCGCATCTGGGGATAAAATTGGTCGACCCTCATTGAAAAGAATTAGTCTCACAATTTGAATTGTTGCTGTTTCAAGAGACATGGGCAACTACAGAAGTACATTTAAATGGCTATGAAGCATTTAGTTTGCAAGCAACAAGGGAGAAACAGTATGATAGACCTAAGGGAGGTTTAACCACCTTTGTTAAAATCAGAAATGGTATTCAAGTAATTGATCAAAATGAGTTTAAAAACATACCATTGTTAAATGTTGTCAAATGGGACTTGTTTACTTATATGACTGTGAATGTGTATGTTCCCCTGAGTATTTCACCCAACGTCTATAGTGATTTTTGGTCTGAGTTTTCACTGGCCATGGATTCTTTTTATATCAAACATCATATTAATACTACACTGATTGGGGGAGATTTTAATGCCCAGATTGCCACATTTGACAACTTACCCACATTATAATCCCTCATTTATATGGGTGATCTAAATTTGAGAAAATCTGTGGACATTTGTGTTAATAAAGCTAGCAGTAAACTAAAGGAATTTATAAACAAGAATAATTTACTGATCCTGGGCCAGATATTCAAAACTTTGCCCAGGAGCTAAATTAGCACTGCCCGTCGGGAAAACTTAGCCCGGAGCACAGAGCAAGCTATATTGAAATGGAAATAGCCCGGTGCTAATCCTGCTGAATATTGCAGGCTAAGGAAGTCAGGCAAACTGGTCTGGGAGTGCAGGGCAAAAATAGCCCAGGAATAAGACAGCACTGAATAAAGCAACCAGGAAGTGCAACCCACAACAACAACACAGTGCACAGCAATGTAAGGGCAGGTACAGATGAACTACATGGCCAATGTGTGTGCCAGCAAATGCATGGACTCAGTACAGCTGCAGAAAGCAGCAGATGTGAAAGAACAGTGATCAAAACTGTATATTATTCTGTGACCGTTAGCGCCGCGCTAACACATTAGCGCGGCATTAGCGCTGAGCTAAGCAGTTAGCCCGGGGCAAACACATTTGCCCGGAGCTAAAATGTGCCATATTCAAAAGTGCCATGCAAATGAGCCTACTTAGGTAGTCACTGGGCAAACAACCAGATTAGTATCTCATTATACCCTGATTTGCATGCAGTTTGCCCAGCATTACTGCAGAGTCCCACAGAGCCACCTGTAGGTCAGTATGGAAGTACAGGGACTGACCAGGTCCAACTGCAGCTCCACCTGTAGGTCAGTCTGGCAGTGCACGATGATAGCTGCAGGCTACATGTAAACAGTACAGCATAGCATAGCATATTGTACCCCAGGAGACAAGACAACATAGGCACAGGTGGTGGTGGTGCTGCATGCAACTGTCACACTGTAGGGCATGCTACAGTGCACAGCAGACACTACAGTAGCAAGGAGGCCAGTAGTGTGAGGGACACAGCACTGCCTATGGTGTGTAGGGCAGTGATGATGACTGCACTGTACACAGTGACAGGCCCAACCTGCAGGTGTTTACTAACAGTGGACATTACTGTTACACTGTTGTGTGACCCACAGATGCCGTACCTGTGGCATGGGATGCTCACAGTGACATGTACATTTCTGGCTTTGTGTGCTGTGGCAGTTGTACAACTGTGCGATATGTGTCTGGGGGGCATATGTTATCTGAAAGGCACACTAGTGTTGGGGGTATTCCCAATACTGGCTCATGTGCACTGCATGATGTGTCCCAGCCTTGTGGCCACACCTGGTCTGTGGCACAGCCTCGCCACCCATACACGCTCCCCTCAACATCCTCCATGCCCACAGTGCTGCATGTGTGTGCTGGCATCTGTTTGTGTCCACAGATGTGTGGTCCACAGGTGTGTGCTGTATGGCCACACTGCCATGCTGTCCGCTGGCAGCAGGGTCACCACTTACTGCCTGGCATGGCTGGGACTGGTGGCAGATGATGGCATCATTGTGATGCCATCAGTTAGCAGCATGCTTCCTCTATGTTTAACTTTATCTATGTGTCATATTTATTTGTTAGGGTCGCACAAAACCCACGCTAAACCCGCGCAAACACCGCTCAAAGCCAAAGTGTCGCGCAAAGCTGATTGTCCAGGGTTAAGACAAGCTTTTCCTGGGCGTGGTGCACCGCGATTAAGTGTTGCGCTAAGTCGCATAAACCACTTTAGCGTGGCGCTAGTCGCTGAATATAGCATTGCACCTGTATTCATGTCAGTTTGCTCTTGCATACATTATAATCTTGCCGCGCTAATGCAGTTTGCCCGCTATTTGGCCTTTGAATATAGCAGACCCAGCAATCCGCGCTAAACCTGCGCAAATGGTTTTTGCCTGGCGCAAAGTTTTGAATATCTGGCCCCCTGAATGGAAGAGGAGGTGGGGATCCTGAGGGTGCATACACATATTACTCCCCTATTGGGAATAGTGTAATTGACTATGTATTAATAACTCCTGAAAGCTTTGAATATGTACAGAATTTCTAGATAAACTAAAGACCAGAAAGCGATCACACTGCTCTTACATGCAGCGTTGTTACTATTATGGACAAAAATTATTTTATCCAAAATGGTTACCATTCAGTTCCAATAATCCCTGCAGGGAAATTCAAATTAAATTTGAATAATAAGAATATGAAGAATATAGAACATACTATTTTTTTCCTTTCAGTCCCCCTTACTCGCCTATACCACAGAAACTGAAAATTCAATCCAAGACATCACTAGAAAATTTGAGAAATTACTTTCTAGAATTAGCATGGAAATATATGTATATAAGGATCAGTTATCTCTCCCTTTGACATGGTCTGATGCTCAGTGCCTGAATAAAAAAAAATGGGAAAGTTAATTAGGGATAATCTTAAAAATCCCTCGATGTATGGAAATGCAAACTTAATCCAAGCTCGGAAAGCATATCAAAAGTTTCTAAAGTTAAAGAAATTTGAGTTTACTGAAAAACATTAGGCAACTATGCATCAAATCATAGCAACAAATGATAATAAGTTTTTCTGGAGTATGGTAGCAAGGGGAGTTAAATCATATCAAACTACACTAACTTCTTACATCCCCAAAGCAGTCTGGGTCACCTCTTTCTTAACTTTATTAAATAAAGATATTATCACTATTAATGACAGGAACATCTCACATCGGGTTTACTCAGACCCATATAAACTCTTGATCTTTACAACTGGTGATGTTGCTTTGGCTATTTCAAAACTTACAAACAACAAAGCTCCAGGCACAGATAAAGTTCCAGGTGAGATCTATAAAGAAAATCTGAATTTTTGGACCCCTTTTTAGTTACCTTCTTTAACATCTGCTTAAAATAGTGACGTATCCCCACTTCATGGCAAAAAAATATAATAATCCCCATCCACAAAGAAGGTTCACTTTATAATCCTAGTAATCATCATCCAATAAACCTCTTAGATACTGTAGGAAAAATATTTGCTAGCATTCTGTTAAACAAATTGCAACAATGGGTAGAAACAACTAGTTCCCTTTCTAAATTTCAAACTGGATTCTGTCAGGGTTTTTCTACAATAGATAATGTTTTTGTATTATCCCATTTATTAGAAAAATATGTACTTTATAGGGATATGAGATTGTTTTTATTTGTTGATTTATCTGCTACCTTTGATTCAGTAGTGAGGCAGACTCTCTGGGAAACTCTTAAGACCAGTGGCCTTCCCCTATCTTTGCTTCTACCCATTTTCTACTTTATTCTAACACCTACACAGCAGTGAGGTTTGATCAGAAGGGAAATATAACTGACTACTTTCCGACAAATAAAGGAGTCAAGCAGGGATGTTTACTGGCCCCATTATTATTTAATATCTATATAGATTCTTTATTGAATTTTGATTTGAATGGACAATGGGATTCACCAAAAATAATGAACCAACAAATTCACATTTTAGCATATGCAGGTGACTTAATTATTTTGTCTTTGACTCCTAAAGGATTATAATTTAAATTTGAACACCTGTTGGAAAAATGTAAAACATTAGAGTTGGGGATAAATCTGGATAAAACAAAAGTTATGGTTTTTGGAAGTCAGTTACTGAAACCAAGGATCCTTTATAAAGCTATATGTATTGAAATGGTGACATCTTATAAATATCTTGGTATAATGTTACACTCTAGAAACTTCTGGAAATCACATATCAAGGAACCAATTATTAAGGCTAAGCATGCTGCTAAAGCATTACAAAGGTTTAACTTTAAATATAGTGGCTCTTCAGCAATTCCTGCTATTAAAGCTGGGGGTCAAAATTACTCCACTTCTATATATATATATATATATAAGACTCAGTAGAATAGATCAAAATAAGGCACAAGGGCCTGATGGTATGCACCCTAGGGTGATTAAAGAGTTGGCAGACGTACTGGCTAGCCCGGTCACTTGTCTTTTTCAGAAATCTCTGTATGAGAGAGAAGTCCCAGAGGTATGGAGACAGGATGTGGTTGTCCCTATTCATAAGAAAGGATCTAGGCAGAAGTTTGAGAACTACAGGACTATCAGCCTGATTTCAGTTTTGGGGAAAATTCTAGAGGGCATTATAAACCAAGTCAGGAGATACTGATTATACACAGCATGGGTTCACCAGAGGGAGGTCACAACAAACTAACCTTTTGGAGTTTTACAGCAAGGTTAGCAAAGCCATGGACATGGGCAGTTCTATGGATGTTATCTTCCTGGACTTTGCTAAGGCATTTGACAAAGTTCCACATGAGGAGCTGGTAAATGCCTTAACTGATTTGGGGCTCCATGTTAAAATGTCTCAGTGAGTTGAGTCATGGCTAAATGGAAGAAGCCAGAGGGTATGTATAAGGGGTGAATACTCTAGTTGGGTGGATGTGATTAGTGGGATTCCTCAGGGCTCCATTTTGGGCTCTTGCTTTATAACTTATACATTTCTTCAATGTATGTACAGTCGGGGGTATGGCTTTTAAAATTTGCTGATGACACTCGCCTTGGTTACCTTATCAACAGCTCGGATGATAAGGATATTTTACAAGCAGCCCTTATCAATCTAGAGACATGGGCCTTAAAGAAGAAATCCACATTTAATGTAGACAAGTGTACTGTTATGCATTTGGGGAAACAAAATAAACAATTCAAATACATGCTGGGTGGCAGAGCACTTAGAGTAGTCCTCGATGAAAAAGATCTAGGTATAAGAGTAAGCAACGACCTCAATTTCAAATTGCAGTGCAGTCAGATTGTTAAAAAAGCAAGTAGTATACAGCACTGCATTCATAAGCATATAAAAAGTAGAGATAAAGAGGTCTTAATCCCCTTCTATACCTCAGTGGTACATCCCCACATGGAATATTGTGTGCAGTTCTGGGCTTCAAGCAACAAGGGGGACATTAAAGCCTTGGAGAGAGTTCAGAGGAGGGCAACAAGGAGGATTAAGGAAGTCAATGGCCAGAGCTATGAACAGAGGCTGCAACATTTAGGTATGTTTTCCTTAGAGTTCTGCAGATTATGGGGTGATATGTGTCTGATTTATAGGGCTCTAACAGATGTAAAGATGTGGGAACAAACAGGCTTGGTGTTAAAGGTACAGCTGTATAACACCAGAGCTCACCCTTTTCAATTATTTAAGGACAAATTTAATACCAAAAAAAAAGAAAATATTGGTTTAATGTAAGGGTAACAGAGGTTTGGAACATCTTGCCCTGTGAGGTTGTGGTCAGTAAGACTAAGGCTGAATTTAAAACCAAGCTTGATAACTACCTTATAAGCAAGGGTATGTGGGGTTATTCTTTTTTTTTTCCAATTGTTTAACCAGGAGTGGCACACTAAGCTGAAAGCTTGTTTACAGGTACAACCTGGAAGCACAGGGAAGTTAAGTGACTTACTCAGAGTCATACAGTATATGCAAGTGGGGGCTGTGGGATTCAAACCCAGGTCTCCAGATTTGCCGCTCAGAGCCTTAAACCACTGCACTATATTGCCTCTTAACATAACTATGGTGAGCTTAATGGACTTATGTCTTTACATGCTCAGTATTACCTACCTATGTAACCTATGTGGAATAGCATGACTTAAAAAGAGAACAAATAATTATGATCATTTATAAGGAATTGTTTGTTTGCCCATCACAGGAGCAACCAAACAATTTGGCCAAAAAATATTGAAATAATTAACAAATAAAAGTAATCTTAAACCTTATCCTATGTGTCTTGTGTATTATTTATATACAGTAGATAAGCTGTAACACTGTATATGCTTTTTCTGATAGACATGAGCTTCTCTGTGAATTTAGAACATAGAAAACATAAACTTTGACGGCAGATAAGGACCGCTTGGCCCATCTAGTCTTCCCATTTCCCTACCTACAGGATAGGCCTCAGATCCTAGTTAACCAACAGCCTATTTCTTCCTACCCCCCACAAGAATTGCCTTATGTCTGTCCCTTGCATTCTTGAATTCTCCCACAGTTTTAGACTCCACAACCTCCTCAGGAAGGCTGTTCCATGCATCCACTACCCTCTCTGTGTAATAATAATTCTCACATTGCCCCTGAACCGCCCCCCTTCTATCTTTAAATTGTGTCCCTTTGTTCTTGTACATCTCTTTTTCTGAAAGATGCTACCCTCTTGGACTTTGTTGATTCCACTGAGGTACTTAAAAGTTTCTATCATGTCCCCCCTCTCCCTTCTTTCCTCAAGGGTATACATATTAAGCTCCTTTAGTTGCTTCTCATACGGCTTCTCTTGCAGACCCTGCACCATTTAGTTGCCCTCCTCTGGACTGCCTCTATCCTGTCTATGTCCTTGGAGATGGGGTATCCAGAACTGGATGAGTACTTCAGATGGGGTCTCACCAACTGTCTGTACAGAGGGATAACAACTTCCTGTTTTCTGCTGCTGATGCCTCTCCCTATGCATCCCAGTATACCCCCAGCCCTCCCTACTGCCTTCTCACATTGCTTGCCAACCTTAAGGTCATCTGATATGATTACCCCCAGGTCCCTTTCCTTTTTTGTTGTTGTTACTACCTCCCCCCCATTGTGTATTCTTCCCCAGGGTTCTTGATAGAAACATAGACTTATCATTATCACTACAACTTTAAGTTAACAACATTACAGAATGCAGTTGCATATGCAGGTATACAACAACAGACTAATGAACATATTCTTTAAAATGCTTTCTTTTATTGTGTATTGCAACTAGCCATTGTATAATAGCAACAATATCCTGCAGCGTGTGTTTTGTACTTGGATAATGTCACATCTCAGGTGTTGGATGTAGTTAGTTTGCAACATTGTGCCCAACCAGCTGAGGCATGACGTTATCCCAGCACAACAGACAGCCTGTCGGCTATTATTGCTTAAGTGTGTCATGCCTTACCCATTAAGTGTCAGGATGGCTTAGATATTGCATCAGCTGCCTAAGTTGCATTGATGCTGAGTTCCACCACACATGGGGTATAATACACATCATGAAACTGATAGAAACAATGATGCTTCTGATTGCCCAAGAACACCTTTCAGGTCAGCTGCTATGCCAGCACAATGGCCTAGCTGAAAGTCATATGTTAATAAAAGGAATAAAATGTACTAAAAATTAACCTTTTCATTACTACTATTAGCTACTGCAGGGGTCTGTTATGTTGGGTTGATAGCCCTTCTCACGTAGTGGAAGCATTCAGTATGCCTTGTGATGTAACCCACCAAAAGTGGGTTGTTATCACACCATTATGCACCACCTGTCATGCCTTATTGTTTAAATGAAGTAGATGTTGAATACATTGAAGTTATTTGTGAAGCATTTAGTGAACCTTGATGCCACTGTAATACAACAGAAACATAGCTTTACATTGCTGTGCTCTTTTGTGGCACAACAACTTTGCTGAAGATGACACCACATGTTTTATCTATTTTCTGTTGTCTCACAGAAACAATTAATAACTATCTCTGCATTATGAACTATTACACAGTATGTTTCATTCATAGTGAACAGCTGTCATCTAACATTGAAACAGTCTACAAAAAAGTTCTGTTGTTTATCCGAATGTACTACTACGTATGTCTTCTCAAAAACTTCAGCGGAGCTCTTCATCCAGGGCGGTCAGCTCCAGCCATCTCTACAGCCACCACCTGACCCCACACACTAGCCCTCATCAGATTTTGGATTCTAGAACATGGTCCAGCCTGCAGGCATTCGTGCTTGAGTGGCACTTTTCATCCAGGGTGGTCAGCTCCAGTCATCTCTACATACACTGCCTGACCCCACACACAAGCCCTCGCTGGATTTCGGATCCTGGGACGTGGATCCAGCCCACGGGCACTCACACCTGAGTGGCACTCTTCATCCAGGGCGGTCAGCTCCAGTCGTCTCTACAGCTAACGCTTGACCCACACACCAGCCCTCACTGGATTTTGGATCCTGGAACGCAGATCCAGCCCACAGGTACAATCTCTGATCTTTCTCTGGTGCAATCCCAGTCGACTGAACCTGATTGGTGCTGCGTGCTTGCAGGCTGATTCTGATTGGTCTGCTTGCTGTCCTGCTACACACTGATTGGTGCGCCCTTTGCCATAGACTTAAACAGCTAATTCTGAGATATTTTTGACTGCCTCTCTCCCGATAATTCCTGCTCAAATTTTCTCTCACCCCATCCCCTCCCAGGCCTCCTTTAAATGCAACTCCGCTCCGCCCTCACTGGTTTGCTACCGTATGATTGGTTCTCACTGGACTTTTAGCTACTAGAGCTGAGTCTATTTAGCCTGTACTATGTGTAGCAGCACTATAACACCAAGCCTGTTATTTTCTTTTTTTTTTTTCCTTTTCCGTAGCCCTTCACTCGACTGAGTATTGACATATACTTCACTATTAATATTACTTCCTTTGAGACTTGAGGTCATCTGATAGTGATCCTATCACCCACCCATTAGAAGCATCCAAACTTTACTAACATTTTGACTCAGTTCCATTGGAATTATGGCATGCTTCATTATTATTTTTCTAATTATTGACAACAGTGTACCCCATGCTATACTACACCATGAAAGGCCACGCACTAGTTCAGTTCTGGAACCCCTTATTACTTCCTGTGTTGCTCCTTCACACTGTACCTCCCTTCTCTCTTTGACCCTCCCTCCCTTCACCCATATCCCCCATTCCTCTCCCCTCCCCTTCCTTTCCCCATCTCCTATGATTATCTGAGCACTCTCCCTCACTACCTTAAACTGTCAAATCAGCCTTACCTTCTCATGCACCAAACATACATCCCTGGCAATGTACTAAGGGCAGTCCCAAAGGAAAAAAAAACTTTTCATTCCTTCTCCTCTACTCTGGCAATGTGGAGTTAATATCCTGGCCCTCCATCATAACTTACCTCACCTTCAGATTTTGCAGCTGCCCCTGGTCTTAAAATGATGTTGGTCAACATACTAAGCCTGACCAAAAAATGTGACCAACTACAAGCATGGGCTGCACATACTGACACGGATCTTATCATTATCACAGAGTCGTGGCTTAAAAAGGCTAAGTCTGACCATCAAATTACTCTCCCGGACTACAAACTATTCAGGGCCGATAGGGAATCTGCGGGGGGGTGGGGGGTGGTCGTCTATCTCAAAACTAAGTATTCAGTTAGCGATATCTTTTGTAAATCTAAACCTAAGGAATTTGAGATTGTTTTGCTGAAGCTTCACCTTCCTTCCACTGAATGCATTAGTATTATAGGTGGCGCAGAAATCCTTAACATATTGAAATCCCTAACCATTGCTGCCAACACAGAAACAATAATCCTAGGGGCTTACCCCAAAATCACACTGCCTTAACTCTCACTGTGATGAACTTGGCCTTGTACAGTTAGTTACCGAACCCACAAGGAAAAACACCTTGAACATTGCCATTAGCTCCCTCTTAGATGTCATATTAACCACTCATTCACATAAAATCTTACACTCAGCAGTTTTCCACAATGACATGAGTGACCACAGTGTTGTCATATGCATAAGATCTCAAACTAAGGCCCGACAACAGCCCAAACTTATAACAAAATGGTCTTTTCATAAGTTCAACGCAGCAAATTTCCTTTCTGACTTAGGTGAGGCCAGATGGCAAGATCTTTATCTTGCCAAAACTGCAGATGAGGCTGTCTCCATCCTTAATGACAACCTTGCCACTCTGGCAAATAAGCATGCCCCCTTTATCAAAGTCAGGGTGCGTAATATCTCTCACCCCTGGTTTACCTCAGATCTCAAGGCCGCACTTACTAACCATGACACGATTTGGTCTCAGGCTAGGCATTCAAAGAGCCCTGCAGATTGGCAGGCCTTCAGAACAGCTAGGAATGCCTGTGTAAAAAGCATTTGTGCTGCAAAAGCAAACTTCTAAATCTCCACCCTGGAACAGGCAAATGGGAATTCCTACAAAATCTGGAGGACACTTAAATCTCTTGAAGGATGGCCCCCTGCTCCCTCTATTCCAACCAAGATACTCACCAATGGTAGGGTGGTGGAAAGCAATTCTCAAATCCTTGAAGAACTTAACTCCCACTTTGTCACAGCGGGTCTCGCCTTTGACTCCTCACCTTACACTGGCCATGTGAATAGTCAAGCTAGCTCCACATCTGCAACCTGCACCTCATCTTATCCTTTTCAGCTGCACACAGTCAACTATAAAGAAGTTGAAGACTCACTCCTTAACCTAGATATCAGAAAAAGTCCAGGGGATGATGGACTCGAACCGTTCTTCCTAAGACTAGGCTATGCCCATCTCTCTGCCCGATTCTACATATTTTCAATCTCTCCATCACTTCTGCCACAGTCCTGTCTTGCTGGAAATCCACCCACATCCTTCCTCTTTACAGATCAGGGGACCCTTGAGATCTAAACAACTACAGGCCCATCTCCATCTTGCCTATCCTCACTAAAGTTTTTGAAAAATTGATCTATAAACAATTAAAACTTCATATTGAAACCTACTCAGTCCTAAACCCAGCACAATCTGGTTTCCGGTCTAAACACAGCACTATCACAGCATTGGCTAAAGTCACTAATAGCTGGGTTTCTGCTGTGGACGTGAAGAAGATTACTGGTGCAGCCTTCTTAGACCTTAGTAAAGTGTTTGACACTGTTGACCACCACCTCCTAGTTACTTGCCTTACTAATTTAGGTGCCACTCCATCCACCGCTCAGTGGTTTAATAGTTATCTATCTGGGAGGACACAGAAAGTCAAAGCTGATGGTCTACTCTCAGCCTCTTTGCCGATTGCCAGGGGAGTCCCCCAAGGCTCCATTCTAGGCCTGATCCTCTTCTCTCTGTATATCAACGGTCTTGACTCTTACATAATGAATTCCAGCCTGCACTTCTTTACAGATGACACAGTACTGTATACTTCTAACTCAACTCTACCTGAAGTTAGTGACATGTTACAAGCTGACTTTGCTCAGCTTGAAAATAATCTAATAAAAACCGAGCCTCTCCTAAATGCTAAGAAAACTAAAGCAATGATCTTCTCTCGTAGTACCTCCTCTGTCCCTGTCCTTCTGAAAGACTTTATTGTTACCTCTTTAGGAGAACCTCTGGAAGTCATAGAAACATAGAAACATAGAAGCTGATGGCAGATAAGGACCTCAAGACCCATCCAGTCTGCCCATTTATTTTTCTACCTCATAAATGTGCCATCAGCCTTTGCTCTGTCAGTGGCCTATCTATTCATACTCATCTGTATTGCTCCCTTATGCCTATCCCATGCCTGTTTGAAGCCCTGCACTGTATTCATAGCCACCACTTCCCGAGGTAGGCCGTTCCATGCATTCACCACCCTTTAAGTGAAAAAGAATTTCTTCACATTCCCCCTTAATTGGCCTCCCTCTAATCTCATGCTGTATCCTCTTGTCCTGTTATTTTTCTTATATTGAAACATGTTAGACTCTTTCACCTTGTTAATGCCCTTAATGTGTTTGAATGTTTCGATCATATCACCTCTCTCCCTCCTTTGCTCAAGGGTATACATATTGAGCTCCGTTAATCTGTCCTCATATGTCTTCTGATGCAGTCCCTGCACCATTTTGGTTGCCCTTCTCTGGACTGCCTCAATTTGGTTAATGTCCTTGTGAAGGTGTGGCCTCCAGTACTGCCGCATGTACTCCAGATGAGACTAACCAGTGGCTTGTAAGAGGGATTATTACCTACCTCTTACAACTTGTGATACCCTACTAATACACCCTAACATCCCCCAGCCTTACCTACTGCTTTAGAGGTCTGCTTGGATGATTTCAGGTCATCAGTGATGATGATGCCCAAGTCTCTTTCTTCCCTTGTGACTGCCAGCAACTCCCCTCCCAGCCTATAGGTAACTTCAGGGTTTCTCTTCCCTATGTGCATGATCTTGCACTTCTATGTGTTAAATCACAGTTGCCACTCTTCTGACCATTTTGCCAGTTTATCCAGATCTCTTTTATTCTGCCCACCCCATCTGGATCACCTACTCTGTTACAGATCTTGGTGTCATCTGCAAACAGACAACCCTTACCCTCTAGTCCATCTGCAAGGTCACTAATGAAGATATTGAAGAGGACTGGCCCCAGGACTGATCCCTGAGGTACCCCACTTGAGACTTGCATCTCTTCTGACTGTATACCATTTACCACCACTCTCTGTTTTCTGCCCGTCAACCGGTTTGCCACCCAGTTGACCAACTTCTGACCCACCCCAAGCCTACCCAGCTTATTTATCAATCTTCTATGTGGAACAGTGTCGAAAGCTTTGCTGAAGTCAAGGTAGGTGACATCAACTGCTCCCCCTTGGTCCACCACTCTGGTTACCCAGTCAAAGAAATCTATGATATTAGTTTGACAGGACCTTCCTTTTGTAAACCCATGCTGTCTTGGATCCTGTGCCCCTATGGATTCCAGGTGTTACACTATCCTTTCCTTAAGGAGTGCCTCCATAATCTTGCCCACTACTGAGGTAAGACTGACTGGTCTGTAGTTCCCTGCCTCCTCCTCCCTGCTACCACTCTTGTGGAGCAGGATCACATGAGCCCTTCTCCAGTCTTCTGGGACCTCTCCTTTCCCAAATTTAAATATCTTAGCATTTGGATAGATAACAAGTTCTCTTTTAATGACAATATTGAGGACTTATCCAGGAGGCTCAAAGCCAGGCTAAAATTCTTTTTTAGAAACAGGTATCTCTTCCCTCTTAGGACTCAAACCAGGCATGTCCAGGCCATGTTTCTTCCCTTACTGGATTACAGAGATTTAATTTACACCTCCTCTGCAATCTCAAGCCTAAACAAGCTGGACATCCTCTATCACTGTGCTCTCTGGTTTATCACCGGCTCCCCATACTGAACTCACCATTGTGATCTATACGCAGCTGTTGGTTGGACATCACTCACCACTAGACGCCTGCTCAGTGCTGGCATCTGGACCCTTAAGATACTCTTGCATAAACTCCCGAGCTACCTAACATAACCTAACTCTTATCTGCATTTCCCGCAGTGCATACTCCCTTAGGAAATCAGACTTTATCCTGCTTGTCATACCTAGGACTCATACTATCTTTGGCCAACTAGCTATTTAGCATGCTCTTCATGCTATTTGGAACCAACTCCAATCCGTTCTGAAATTAAATAGCATTGTCTCAATTAATCTCTACAAAGCATTAGCTGCATCAAAAATAAAAGATATTTGTAGCTGCTATTAAGCCTTTCCCCTAATCCCCGTGTCTGTCCCATTCTCTTCAACTCCGCTGGTCCTAGACCAATTCAGGACTGAAACTGCCAAGACTGCAAAAGGTGTATTTTGGCTAAGTTATATGATTTCTCTGCCTGCTCTTACTGCCCTCTTACACCTGACCTCCTACCCACATCTAACCCCCCTACTTTTCCTAACCCCTATCCATCCCTGCTTTCCATTAATCTTCAACCCTGCCTTCCTAACTATCCTCTCTCGTCATTGCATGCTAACCCTATTTATTGCCTAATACCAGAGTTATGTTTACAAACCCTTCCTTGTATAGCTTGAACACAAAGAATCAAATTTTCCTTAACTGTACATTACTTTGCAATGATGTTTCTTCCTATGAAATGCCTCTCATGAACTATGTCTGCACTTTGTTTACTTATAATCAATGATGCCTGTTATGTAATGTCTCTATGTCTATGTGTAAATGTTTCAGAACCTCCTTGTGAATGAGCTTGCTCAATGGAGTTTTCCTGCAATAAACTTGAATTTGAACTTTGAGTTTTAAAGTGTATGTGCAGAAACATATTTTTCTTCATTGAAAGCAATGTATTATTTTGCACATTGTTAGAAATGTGTCTTTATAATCTAATAATCTTGTTTACATGTACTGTGAAGCTATTCTTTGCAAAAAGCTGTGTTAATGCAACAGTTAGGGTTTTCCACAGTGACAAAAGTGAGGAAATTCGGCGTTAGGGTTTTCACCCCTAACTCTGACCCCCCCACACTACCACACATACACAGAGACAGACAAAGAGACACAGACACACAGATAGAGACACAGAGATGCACACACACACACACATACACACACACACACACACACACACACACACACCACATACAAATGGGGTCAAACAAGGCAAGACAACTAATCACAAAACACACCATAATGCAATAGAAATAACAGACAACTTCTTAAACATACTACAGCAGGCATCCATTATCATGTTCCAACAACTGTTGTACTTTTGCTGCCATCTCAGTGTCTTGAATGTGTACACATAAATGCACTAGAAGCATAGGAGATGTTTACTACATAAAATGTGTATGCTATTGTGCACAGTGCTTCACTTGGACAGAGACATGCTTTACCAGAGTAACAACCAACATGCATATGTGGTTATGGTTGCATAACATCACATAGCATATATACTGCTATTTACTGTGTCTAAATTAATGGTAATGCTATGCCATCATAAGCAAGACTGTTTTCTTATGTCAGAGTACAATATGGATACATCCATACACGTCAAAAGGTGGTGTGACTGCTATCATATAATGCATTCATTATGCGATAGTGATTTTCACTATTCATGTAACAAACTGTTTCTCCCTTCATGTTTAACACTAGAGAAAAAAAACATACATAGATGTATTAGTGAAGTGTGAATGATGTTACTGTGAATGTTTATTTATCTTTGGTATTATTGTTGCTGTTACCATTACCATTTGCATTTGCATTTCAGATTGCAGTACCATGGCCATGCACGTTATGGTTTGCATTTCCGTACGTGCTTGCATTTGCATTTCTGTTCTCTTTGTCATTATTCTTGCTGTTACCGTAACCATTTGCATTTCCAATTGCAGTACCATGACCGTGCGTGTTACCAGTTGCATTTCTGTATGCAATTGCATTTGCGTCTCCATTTGCGTTATACTGTTCGCTTTGATGTCACTTTGCACTTGCGTTTCTGTTACCGTTTGCATTACCATTTATGTTTCCATCACCATGTTCATTACTGTTTGTGCTCATGTTTCCATTGCAGTTACCATTACTATTTGAGCAAAATCGTAATGGTGGGGCGAGAGCCCAAAATTTAGCTCCCTCCCCATTTCATTCACTATTTGTAGTCCTCATTCTCAAAAAGGAGGGAAATTCATGGCAAAAAAACTCCATTTAATGCATCAGTTTTTTTGCCATATATATGTGTGTGTGTGTGTGTATATATATATATATATCACTCTACTGTTTGATTTGATTACTAGCTGCTCTAATTCTCTTTTTTCTAAAAGCATCCGGTGTTCAATATTTATTGGTTTACGGGCTCACACTACATTACTTAGCTGGAGGGTTTTCTTTCTTGTGCTGAAATAGAGCACTGGACTACTGCAGTAGACTTTTTACTCACTGAAATAGTGTGGAAAAGTAATCTGACTGTCTAAAAAAAATGCTGCTTCTCTTATGCAGACTCCATCATCGACATTTACTATTCATAGGGCTGATGTGTAAGCAGAAAAAAGGAAAAAGTAAATTAGTTTGGTCAAATTTTTTTTAGGCTAGGACACTGTCAATATATAGTTTTATGGTTCAGTATGTGTTTTCTTTTTGTTTGCAGTGTATACCAAATGAGCAAACACAGTCATTTGGGGGTACTATGTACTTAAAAGTTGAGTTCAGAAATGGCAGTGTAACCCTCACCGGGCCACTTGTTTAACTAGTAAGCACACCTCCCATACTTTTCTGTGTAGGGGAAAGAGAGGGGTGGGGTACATAGCATAAACAGTATTTACAAGACACAAAATTACCATTACCAAACCCAGGTCCTGGGGAGAGAAATTTTGATAAGGGCTATGCTAGGTTTGCACTTCTGGAGGGGTACCTAGTAATTCCACACAGGAAGCAGTAACTAGATTGTCCATACCAGTTTTGGATTCTAGAGTGTGACTTTATTCCAAACAGCTGGTACACAGAAGCAACGATAGACCCCCCAAGGGTTTACACTTTGTGGCCAAGGCAATGCAGAACACAACATCTGTAGCAGACAGAGACTCTAAACTTCCCATATTGCATAGGATCTGATCTCTTTTCAACAGCACTGCCTGAGCTAAAACACACATCTTCTAGTGGCAATGGCCACAATGGAGCACACAAATTCTTCTTCTAGTGGCACTAGCCATGACTTAGAACAAGTTCCTATATGGCACAGGCTTTAAAGTAGGCAATGTGACAACTGGCCATCATGGAGTAGACTGGTGCTCAAGACTAGGACAACCCATACCAGGGGTAAACTTTTTCTTCAGGCATTGGCCGTATGATCTAAATAAATAGGCGCCCTTACAGAACCTGAAGTGCTGAACTGGTCACTCCAGATGGAGGACTGCCCACCTTTTACTTCCTTGTCCATGCCCAGCCATTCTTTCACAGTTACTTCTGAACAGTTAGCAAATAGTAGAACTATGCATCTTGGAATGTGTGGCACATTCAGCATTAGAAAACACGTTACCTATATAAGGAGTGCAAGGGTAATGTGCTAAGTCACACCGGGGACTTCACTATTGTCAGCCAACTTTAGGAAAACATCTTGAGAATAGTTTCAAACAGAACTGGGTGCATAGGTCCCTTTGTCAGAGTACCACCCCAAAGAAAACAAGGCAGATACTTTCTCCTGGGATACCCAAAGTCAGACTTACTCATGGTTGCACACAAAAGGCAGCTTCAAATGTCCCAGATCAAATAAGGGGATTGTCACTCAAATCCATTCAGCAGCCCTTCTCAACCCACTGGGGATAAGAACATCAGGAAATCCTGATAGACAGTTTCCACCACTTCAACAAGGCAGGCAAATGGTTCTCAGATTAGGGCGAGAAAAAGTAGACTCTCCTCAGAGCCCACACAGCAGTTCTTCACTCCTCCAAATGCTCACACTAAGCACAGAACTAAGACTAACTGAAACTTCTAAACTCCCCACTCACAGCTAGCTATGTGGTTTATGCTACTGTGAGAGTTCTAAATGACATCACCTTTCTGCTCTCAGCTGAGACCAAGTAAACAGAGAGGGAACAGATGAAAATCTATTTAACTAGATATTCACCAGCTGCCTTCCCTACCTATCAGTAACACTGATGGGATTTTAGTAACCCCAGAGAACAGGGGGGCTACAGCAGGATAGTCTGTCCATTAAAATACTGTGTGGAAATGTTTATACAACTACTGTTGCTCTCCTACATACAGTACTTCTCCATTCTCCACTAATGCGTCATAGTACTGTATGTGAATCACAAAATAGGTGTATGCATCTAAGCTTCTGTTATCCTGTCAACCCATGATAAAACAGGTGGTGACAACCCTGTAATTAACTTTTTAGCACTACCTAACATTGGCAACGTCTGCCTATCAGTTTACTGTGCACTGTCATTCCATGGTTTACATTTCACATGGATGGCCTAAAGTATAATGATATTATATTTCTCTTTGAGAATAACACATTTGAAATTGGGCGTTATGCACTTAGTATTCATGTGCATAAGCCTAGCTTGTCAGAAGCATGCAGTGTAGCAATCGGCAACATCCTAATGTATAACACTCTTAGGATATTTTTTTGTGATATATTGTAGGGCAGAGCTGTCTAACTGTGTTTATTGTCTCCTTTACTATTTGCTTTGTCTGCTCTAAATGTTAGAATTTTTTTGTGCAGTACCAGGATTCAAACCCACAGATGCCTAGTGCATGTTTTTATGAAATCAGCTGCAGTCACAGTTAGATTTACATAAAACACCTTTCATATGAAAATATATTGGTGCAGACAAACAGTGTGCACTATGGTAATATGAGGAAATATTTGCTACAGTACATGAAATTCAAACATTAGATATGTGAATGCAAAATATGAATAGATGTTGTAAATGTGTGTAGTGGGGGAGAAACAGACAGACGGACAGAGAGAGTGAATGAGAGAACTTTATTATAATCTATATAACAGTACACTGAAAACTAGATAGAACCCCTGTAAAATCCAGAAATTATGGTAACAATTACTGGTACAGTTACCAGAATGTCAAACTTTTCAATGGCCCTGGTTACATGTTCCATATTTATTTGTAATTTTGCTGTATAATTCATCAACTTCATGAATAATTTTTCAGCAAAATTAAATGACTAACCCATTTAGCAGAGTTCTTTAACTGTCACAGTGGCAGCTGCAGCACTCTATAATACCTTCCCAACCACTCAGAGTTTTAAGCCCAAGGTTTAATAGTTCAACAATTAATTGAAGAGAACCACATTTTACAGTTGATCTTCCAGGAATATTAGTTTTATAAATGTATGACTGTACTGTATGTATACATGTAGTATTGATTGATTCATTTATTCATGCATTCATTCTTCAATTTATTTGTTTTGATACTTCACAGGACATACGAAATTGCCAGCAGAAACAGGTCATAATGGTCTCTCTAGTCTGCTGGAGTTATTTTTTGCAGTTTATGTTCCTGTGTATGCCTAGATCAGTTTTGGATTTTCATTTTGTGATTTTTAGTGTTCTTGTAAAGAATGCTGAACTTCATGGAAGGAGTGTGCATTCAAAAAACATGTGCCTTACTAAGATTTGTATTTTCAAATTCCAATGTTGGTTGGAAAGTAGAACAGGTAAACCAAGTCATTCAGTTATGTAATTTTGGAAATCATTTTCAATTTCTAAGCAACTGCTGTCTTCAAACACCATGGATGCACACCAGTATGCATAGAGATGAACAGTCATCTTAAATAGGAACTACACTTTATATTTTCTCATTTTAGTATCATTTGACATTCAGGCATATTTAGTAACATATTTAACATATTCAGGCATATTTAGTCTATTTAACACAGCAGTGTGTTTGTGGTGAAATGGTCCTGCTATTTCCTTACTTAGGGTTCCTTTTTATGTATTTCTCCTAGCTCAATATTCATTCGTTTTAGTGCCAGAACCCACTGCAATTTCAAGGAAATCTACAATATTGTTAAACAGGAATATGAATAACAGAAAGATTCCTTACATTTATAACAATGATGTCTATGTAATGTTTATATACACTGAGGGCTGGATACTCAAACTGCGTTATTCTTAGGCGCAAGCCCTTGCGCTGTACAAAATAGTTGTGCAGGGGTGTGGCTGGGGTGATATTCAAAGGAGTTGTGCTACTGAGCAACTCCTTTGAATATCACCCTCCAGGCCACAGCCACTGTGCATGGTGCAGCGGAACTTGTGCCACCGCAAGTGGTCAGAGTGGAGCATTCAACTTGCAGTGGCGCAAATACCATTGCGCCATGTGCAAATGTCCGCTATTCAAAAAGTGACATGCAAATGGGGCCATAATTCATGCAAGGTGCAGGGGGGGCCATTTGCATCTGTTTATGGCCCCATTTGCATGCCAATAGCATGCAGGTGCGCCGATCCCTGAGGACTTGCGCCTAGTGCCCTGCCAGGCAGCAGCCGTCGGGACCGCGCCCACTGCAGCCCGATCGTGGTCAAAGTGTAGAAATCCCCACCCCCAACTGGCCTGATCGCGGGCAGCAAGGTGTCCCCAGAACATATACCTGGTGGTCAGTGGACGCTAAGCCCATCGTGGGCTGAATATGTTTAAAACAACTCCCCAGAGCGTAGCCCTGGTGGGCAGTGGACCACTAAGCCTGATCGTGGGCTGCATTATGTGGTGACCCCCACCCCAAGACCACATCCCTGGTGATCTAGTGTCCCCCCACCCCACCCACCAGGCGAAGTTCACCACCCCATCCCCCGCAGCGTGGCAGTCTCCCACCCAGCCGCCTCCGCAACATTCATCGATTGACC
The DNA here is from genome assembly GCA_016271365.2 of Neoceratodus forsteri. Classification (NCBI taxonomy): domain Eukaryota; kingdom Metazoa; phylum Chordata; order Ceratodontiformes; family Ceratodontidae; genus Neoceratodus; species Neoceratodus forsteri. The sequence goes on from CM028133.1 coordinate 71,037,498, forward strand.
GCCCGGTAGCCTCATTGGTGTAGATAAGAGCTAATAAGGCGCAGCCCATAACATAAGTGTGTCCAGATATGCGAATGACCCATCACCATATCTGACCGCCTTGTACAGTATGGGGCTGCACGCCCATTGGCTCTTGCTCTGCACCAATGGGCATGCAGTCCCCAGCTGCAGTCAGTTGGCGGGCGTGGGCGCAGGCGGTGGATGCTGCCACCCGCCGCCGCCGGGGCGGGGTGGTGGGGCTTCATGGGTGGGGTGGGGAGACACTAGATCACCAGGGATGTGGTCTTGGGGTGAAGGGGTTGCCACATAATGCAGCCCACAATAGGGCTTAGCAGTCCACTGGCCCACCAGGGCTACGTTCTGGGGAGGTTGTTTTAAACATATTCAGCCCGCAATCGGGCTTAGCGGTCCACTGGCCCACCAGGACTACATTCTGGGGGGGTAGTTTTAAACATATTCAGCCCGCAATCAGGCTTAGCGGTCCACTGGACCACCAGGGATATGTTCGGGGGCACTTTGCTGCCCACGATCGGGCTGGTGGGGGGGTTATTTAAGCATCTGCCCGCGATCGGGCCAGTCGGGGGGATGTTGTACACTTTTGCCTGCGATCCGGCTGCAGGAGGGGCACAGGGAGTAGGTCGAGGGCCAGCCACAGGTGGCACCTGCTGTGTTGTGCCCTGCAATGCGGCAGCTCACCTGTGGGTGGCCCTCGACTTACTCCTTTTTTTTTTGGCTCAAAGTTGTGCAGGCGCATGTTGGGGGTTGCACCTGCACAACTCTGCACAGCCCACTGAATATCGGGCTGCGCAGTTTATGCATGGTTCCTCCCCCCTCCGGTTGCGCATGCCTTCATTTGCATTGCGCTGTTGCTCAGCATGTTTTCAGTGGCACAACTGCCTCCTGCTGAATATCACAGAATGGCGCAATTTTGGACTTACGCATGTGCAACCTTTTTGAATATCCAGCCCTGAAATCCTATGCTAAAAGAGTGTGTGTAAATGTTAAGCAGCTTGAGAAAGACCATATTTGGTCTGGCACAATTTTAAATCACCAGTTTATATTTTCTTATTTGCAATAATGTTGCATTCAAATGGTTATGTTGTGAAATGGATTTAGATAGTGCATTTGCGACATTATTACTTTGAACTTACATAGAAAATATTTCTTGACTTATTCTTCTCACTTTGTTTCCTCAGAAATTGTTTCAACCAGAGGACAGGACCTGTAAATACAAGCTACAGAGGCTTACCAGTTTCTCGGTACAGCCAGTGATTTCTTGCATTATGACAATTTTGACAATGTCCCCTGACCTGTTCATCAGTGAAGATCATGGCTGCATCCTGAGGTTGCCAAGGACCGCACATTTTTTGTGGAGTTATATTGGATAACTCTTCATAGCTAGTTTAAAAGCAAAGGCCATTTTGTGCATCCAGATGTCCATAATAAAATGGCAAGTTACTGCATTTTAGGACTCAAAATTGCATTTAATGAGCATCCACTGCAGTGGCATTATTATACCTGCATGTACCCCTTCCCCCATTTATTATTGAGAAACCACTCAAACTGTATTTTTCCTACATCCACATACAAATCAAAAGTTTGAAATAAATGAATTCATCAATTGTAGGAGTACTGGGGTAATATACATGCTTATGTGCCCATGTGGTTTAAATTATGTGGGGCAAACAAAACGTCAGTTAAGGGAGAGAATAAGTGAACATAAGTCAGCAATTAGAAATAATGTTCTAACCAATGCAATGGCACGTCATTTTGTATCTGCAGGACATGGTTCACCAGCTAATCTTAAGTTTATTGGCATTGAAAAAATACAGTTTGGACTTCGTGGGGGTAATTTGGCAAAAAAACTGGATCAAAGGGAATGCTTTTGGATTTTTAAATTAGATACTTTGCAACCAAAGGGTCTGAATGAAGAACTGTTGTTACATTGCTATTTGTGATTCATTTGGGGCAAATATTAATATTTATCAGCTGTTCATGTTTTTAATTGGTTGATGGGTTTTGCATATGTATTTTGTTCACTATAAATGATTGATGTGTTCTCTGACCAATCAGCTCTGAGGAAGGCATTAGCCGAAACGTCAGCTGATTCCCGTGCATCATCACGCATGTGGGCTGGTCTCTGCTCGGCTGACCCGGTCAAAAAATACATGTGTACATAGATGGTGTAAATTTTTAATTTATTTTTTGTCCAGTTAGTCGCCGCCGCACTTCCGATTATGCTGTTCTGTGAAACAGTTGTGACCAGAATAAAGAATTTGAAGATACGGTAAGCCATGCTTTATATGATTCATTTGGATGAACTGACGGGGTTTCATGCATTCAGGTTGCTTTTGGTCTCAAAAGCGAGTGGTTTCTCAAAACTAGTTTTTCTCTGATTCCGAGTATGCACCAGGTCAAATATATTCACATTTAGTGAATTTGAGCTCCTCAAGTTGTTGGTTTGTTTCACAGTGGCATTATTATACCTGCATGTACCCCTTCCCCATTTGTATCAGAAATATAAATCACATACTGTACTATGGTCTGAGCTGTATGCATTTGCCACCTCAACGCCCCCCAGACTTCAGACCATAAAATATTACCATTATTTAGGATCTGATGGGTTTGATGTTTAGAAGAGTAAAATTCATTTAAAATCCAGGAAAATAGGTGTTATTTATTAAACTGCATGTCCCTCCATTTAAATCTATGCCTCAGGAGCTTTGCTTACAAACTATAAAAAACTAAAATCTATGGAAAGCAAGATGGCACAGCTATAACTAAGGCAGGAGAAATTTCGGTCAACATGGTTCCTCCTTCACATAGTGGAGGAGGTAGATGGTATATCGGTGCTTGACCAATTAGCAGAGCAAGTATAACTGGTGATGGTTTGGGAGGAGGGGATACAGCGGACACATAGCTGCACAGTTACATATGAACATACGAATGTGCCAGCAGAAACAGACCACCGACTCTATCTACATCTGCTCAAGTGTGCAGCTAGCACCCCTAGTTTGCAGCTTCCCCACCCCTTTGTCATTCCACTGCTGTCCCCCACCCTCACTCTCCCCTGCTCCCTGTCCCATGCTCTTTTACAGCTGTTCACAGATTTAGATGACACCACCCATTCTGGTAGTGCATTCCATTTTGTTACCATCCTGTCCATGAAAGTGTCTCCTCATTTCCCTCCTAAATCTTCCCCCCTCTATTCTTAGCCTGTTCCCCCTGGTGTCCCTCCCCTCATTAGCTTAAAGACCCTGTCTTCTCCATCTTTATTGGTTCACCTCAGATACTTGAATGTCTCTATCATGCCCCCCTGTTCCTTCTACCCTCCAGGGTGTACATATTCCAGTCTCTCAGCCTGATCTCATAGTTTCTCCCCTCCATTCCACATATCATCTTCATTACCCTCCTCTGCACTCTCTCCAGTAGTCTGATATCACTCTTTAGGTATGGCCTCAAAAACTGCACACAGTACCAAGGGTGCCAGAAGATGGTAAAAGCTGAGGGGGCTGAGACTCAAAAGATCACTTATGAGGGTACAAAGGGCACTTTTTCTATACTAGTTTTTGCCATACAGAAATAAAAAGTGGAGTGGCTACCATCCCTTTGGCCCCCCCCCAGGTTACAGCACCTATGCACAGTACTTCAAGTGTGGCCTTACCAGTGACCCGCAGAGAGGCAAGATCACATCTCTTCACCTGGATACAAAAACCCTTATAATGCATACCAGCATTTTGTTCACTTCTGCAGCTGATCTCCTGCACTGGGCAGTATTGTTCATGGTCCCTGTTACCATTACTCCTAGGTCCTTCTCCTCAGTGATACCCAGCTTAACACCCTTGTGGAGAGGTTGTGGAATAACAGATGGACCAGACACTGAACTTTAGGTTCAACACACAATCTCTGTATGATGTTTATTCAGAATACAGGAAATATGCTTCAGCAATAGCATATTCCTTCTTCAGTACATCAGTTTGCAGCAACAGACTATGAATGTCCTTTCTCTGCAGTTAGCCAGCACCCACTGACACTGATCTCTGATCTAACCATTTTTCAGTAAAAACACTTCATCCCCATGTGAGCCCCATTTGCTTGGGTAGTGGGGGCTCAAAATGAAAAAAATAAAACAAGCTAAAAACAAAGAACCTCAGTGCAGAAACATTGAAACATGGGTTACCCCAAAGGACATTTGCAACAAATCAAGTTTCAAAGAAATACAACATCATGCATACTTCCATAATGCAAAGCATCATGGGGTATATGCAAATCACCATATATTTCAGACTAGTTCAGTTTACTGCAATTTACATGCATTTTAAATAGCACAACCAACTTAATTTCTATAATAGTCACCTAGTACTTTTTACCATTCTCAAGAACACCTATTGCCATGGTATTTTCAACATTTACAAGTTTCATAAACATAAGAACGATACATCAAGGTATTTTATGATATAGTGCTATTACATACTAAATCCAACAATGATAAACACAACCTGTTTTACATACGCTTGGAGGTCACCACAATAACCTCCCTGTATGAGGACCTGAGAGGGAAAAGGAAAATTAAAGAAGAGACTATAGCATAGTCAAGAAAGGGAAGGGGGTGCCCATAGGTGGCCAACCTTATGGACTAGAAATTGTAAAGCATAGATTAGGCTAAGAATTAGAAGAACTGTTGCAACAGATTTAAGAAAAGGTTGATCCTCAAGAGTGGCAGGAGCTCCCTGTCACCCCCCCCACCATCTTCTCCTTGCATCCTTCACTCCGAAGTGCATAACCTTACACTTCTTTGCATTGAAAGCAGCTGCCAACTCTCTGACCACTCCTCTAGCTTTCTTAGGTTCCCCTGCAGCTGCTTCCATCCCTCATCTCTGTCCATCACTGGTCCCATTTTGGTGTTGTCTGCAAACAGGCTTACCTTGCTCACCACCCCGTGCACAATGTCTAATATGAAAAGCCCAAATAATATTGGTCCCAGCACAGAGCCCTGTGGCACTCTGCTCATCACTGGCTTCAGAGTTGAGAGCTCCCCTCCCACCACCTCCCATTGCAGCCTCCCACTCAGCCAGCTTGTAATCCAGTTCATCATTTTTGCTCCTACCCCTACACCTGTTAGCCTACCCCCAAGTCACCCATGAGGCACTGAATCAAAGGCCTAGCTGAAGTCCAAGTAAAGAACATCCACCGCATGACCCTTATCCAGCTCACCTGTCACTCAGTTATAATATTGTATCAGGTTGGTGTGACAGGATTTCCCTTGAAATGAACCCATGCTGACTCACATCCTGGAGGCTGTTGTCCTTCAGGTACGACACCAGTCTTTCCTTTAGTATTGCTTCCATGAGTTTGCACACTATGGAGGTGAGACTTACCGGATGATAATTACAAATTTTGTCCCTTGGTCCACTCTTGTGTAACAGCACTACATGTGCCATCCTCCAGTCCAGTGGCACACATCCCAACTCCAGTGAGGTGTTGTACAGATCCACCAGCAGCTCTGCCAACACCTTCACCAGCTCCCTCAGCACCCTGTAGTGGTTACCATCCAACCCTGGTACCTTGTCTACTCTCAGTGCCCTCAGGCCCTCTAGGGCTCTACCTCCCTCAATCCTTCCATCTCCCACGTCCTCTCACCCCATCCCCACCCTCCCAGCCTATGCTGGTAACAGTCCCCCCTTTTCTTCCATGAACATTGAGCAAAAGTATTCATTCAGTGTTTCTGCCCATTCCTCCCTCTTTTCTGTCCACTGCCCACCCTTTTTTATCCTCACTATTGTCTCCTTGCACTTCCTTTTCTCCCTGATGTATGTGAAAAAGTCTCCCCCTGCTTTAATTCCCTGTTCTAATCTCAACTCCCTCTGGGTCTTGGCTTCTCTCACTTTTTTAGTCACCACCCTGGACCATCTTGCATACTCCTCCCTGTCCTCTTCCTTCCCCATCCTCCTATACCTCTGGTGCACCTCTAATTTTGCCCTCACCACCTCCACTACCTCGCTATTCAACCAACATGGTTTCCATGCTCTGCTCCTCTTACTCTGTGTCTTGGTGCAGGTTTCCATTGCCTCTATAATCCCCCATTTAATAATATCCCATTTCTGCTCCGCATTCATCTCCTGCCTTATGCTCTCCAGTTTCCATTTTTGGGCTTCCCGCATCCTCCCAAAGTCTGCCCTCCTGATGTTTACTACTTGGGTTACTGAGTTCTCTGGTACCCTGTACATTGTGATATTAAACCAACCATTTGGTGATCACTGTTGGCTAGTGGATCCTCCACCCTTATTTCCCCTTACTGCCTCCCCATTCAGCAATGCCAGATCTAAAGTGTTCTTTAGCCTAGTAGGTCCACTGACCTACTGCATCAGAAGACCCTCCTGGATTGCATCAAGGAGCACTTTCTCCCTAGTTCCAGTCAACCCCCACCAAGTTGAAATCCCCCACAATGACCACCTTCCCTTTTCTACATACCTTTCTGATTTGTCCTGGTAATTCCCTGTCAAGCTCTTCAGACTGGGACGGTGGACTGTGTACCACCTGAACCTTCAGTTTCCTACCCCTTGAGTCCAGGAGCTACAGCCAGATTACCTCTGTTCTCCTTTCCTCCCCCTTGTCCCTTGTGCATTTGATCCTGTCCCTCACATAGACTGCCACCCCACCCCTTCCCCTCCTCACGTTCCTTCCTGTATACTTTGTACCCTGGGATTTGTACCCTGGGATTGCCAGATCCCAGTCCTGGTGCATGGTTGCCCATATTTCCATGACAGCCACAATATCCACTCTCCACACTGTTGAGAGTGCCTGTAGCTCAGCTGATTTGTTGCCTAAGCTTCTCGTATTCAGTGAGACCACACTCAATTGAAGGTCCTGTCAAACTAATCTCATAGATTTCTTTGACTGGGTAACCAGAGTGGTGGACCAAGGGGGAGCAGTTGATGTCGCCTACCTTGACTTCAGCAAAGCTTTTGACACTGTTCCACATAGAAGATTGATAAATAAGCTGGGTAGGCTCGGGGTGGGTCAGAAGTTGGTCAACTGGGTGGCAAACTGGTTGATGAGCAGAAACAGAGTGGTGGTAAATGGTATACAGTCAGAAGAGATGCAAGTCACAAGTGGGGTACCTCAGGGATCAGTTCTAGGCCAGTCCTCTTCAACATCTTCATTAGTAACCTTGCAGATGGACTAGAGGGCAAGGCTTGTCTGTTTGCAGATGACACCAAGATCTGCAACAGAGTAGATGATCCAGATGAAGTGGGCAGAATGAGAAGAGATCTGGATAAACTAGCAAAATGGTCAGAAGAGTGGCAACTGGGATTTAACGTAAGAAGTGCAAAATCATGCACATAGGAAGAGAAACCCTGAAGCCACCTATAGGCTGGGAGGGAGTTGCTAGCAGTCACAAAGGAAGAAAGAGACTTGGGCATCATCATCACTGATGGCCTGAAATCATCAAGCAGACCTCTAAAGCAGTAGGTGAGGCTAGGGGTGTTAGGGTGTATTAGTAGAGGTATCACAAGTCATGAGGAGGTAATAATCCTCTTTACAAGACACTGGTTAGGCCCATCTGAGTACTGCGTGCAGTATTGGAGCCACACCTTCACAAGAACATTAACCAATTTGAGAAGTCAGAAGGACAGCCAAAATGGTGCAGGGACTGCATCAGAAGACATATGAAGACAGATTAACAGAGCTCAATATATACCCTTGAGCAAAGGAGGAGAGAGGTGATATGATTGAGGCATTCAAACACCTTAAGGGCATTAACAAGGTGAAAGAGTCTAACATGTTTAAATATAAGAAAAAATAGCAGGACAAGAGGACACAGCATGAGATTAGAGGGGGCCAATTAAGGAAATGTGAGGAAATTCTTTTTACAGAAAGGGTGGTGGATGCATGGAATGGCTTACCACAGAAGTGGTGGCTATGAATACAGTGCAGGGCTTCAAACAGGCATGGGATAGGCATAAGGGAGCAATACAAATGACTATGATTAGATAGGCCACTGACAGAGCAAAGGCCGATGGCACATTTATAAGGTAGAAAAAGAAATGGGCAGACTGGATGGGCCTTGCGGTCCTTATCTACCGTCAACTTCTATGTTTCTCTATGTTTCAATCCTGCCCCTTCCCTTCATCGCCCTCCATTTCCTCCCTTCTACTTCCTCCCTTTTTGGCCACCCTGAATCCTTCCCTGATAGCCTGGGGGTTAGTTGTGACTCTACTCTATCAGATCCCTGCCTACCTGCTGTCCACTTGCCACCCCCTAACTAGTTTACATCCACCTTTGTCACAATATACCTCAACAGTCTTTGCTTTAATACCTCCTTCCCCTCCCCACTCAGGTGCAGCTTATCCCTTGCAAACAGATTGTTATTCTCCCAGATACTGCCCCAGCCACCCAAAACCCATACCCCTTTGTTCGACACCATTCTACCAACCATGCATTCAACTCTCCAATCCTCTCCTTTCTCACTGTGCTTGTGCAGGGTACTGGGAGCACCTCTGAGAAGGCATAGACTCCCCAGTCTCCTTGCACAACCTTCTTACTTCCTCAAACCTCTCCCTTGTTACCTTCACCATTTCCCCTGCTAGGTCATTTGTCCCCACATGTACCACAATGTGCAGTTTCCTCTTACCCCTCCTTGTGCGCCTTAGGATTGCCTGTCCTGCCTTGTCTGCCTTTAATCCTGGTATGAACTCAACCCATATCCAACTGTGCCTCTCCCTCTTGCTGCCCCATCTGATCCCCTTGAGTGTGGAGTCCCCAACACCAGTACATCACCTCCTCTTCCTTGTGCCCATCACCACCCCCTCACCCAGGTTCTCATTCCCAGGGCCACTTAAGATGGTATTTTACCATTTGCCCCACTGTCTTTCCCCTGCCCCTCTTAATTGAGACCCCTCCCTCCCTCCTGTTTGACTGCCAACCTCCCTCTCCCTCCTCACCTCTCTGAGTATTATCTCTCCCCCTGCCATACTGTGCTCAGTCTCTGCACTAGTACATGAGTACTATCCCTTGTGCAACCTTCTCCTGCATCCTCCTCGTCCCAATGTGTCATAAGTACAGTAAACATGTTCCCTACCCTCTTTGCATTACTGTGTGCTTTCTCCTGCCTACTGCTGCTACTCTTTTGCTAGGCCCTACTAGGGTTCACCCTTTGTCAGCTGGCTTTCTGTTTAGTTTGTCCCCTTTCCTTAACCCCTCCCTTAACCCACTGTTCCTTCTCTGTGTTGTTCCCCCGATACTCTCAGATGTCAGCCATTCTACCAATGCAACCCCTCCCTCCCCCTCAACCTCGCCAGCTTCCTGCCAGGTCACTGGGCCTCCTCCTTGAGCCTCCTTAGCCTGTGGCATATTGGGCACCCTCCAAGCCTCCACAGTATGTTCTTCTACACTGCTGCCCTACAACCACTGCACCCCACAATCCTACCCAAGGTTCACACTACCCATACAGGACAGTGAAATACAGTCTTCCTATACTGATTGCAGTTCTTTATGAACCCAATTACAAACTCACCTATAGTGTTCCTAAGTCTCACAAACACATGGTCTTCCTCATAAATATAGACAAAAGATTGGGAAGTCCTTATCAATATCCCACCTAAGGAAATATATGATCTCCTTACAGGAACCTTGTATCTGTTTCTGAAGTTTTATATGTTTATGTAGTGATGATTGAAGTTTGATTGTATTTATAACATTGAGTGATGTATATGTTTTGTATTTTTCTGTAAAGGCTACCATTGCAAATGAGTTATATACTCAATGTTTTTTTACCTTAATAAACAAACAAACAAACAAACATACAGTCCAGTGTATGTCCCGCTAACAGTGTGTGTATGCAGACATAAGGTGCCATATGATGTCACAGGCTACCAGTATAAAGGAAGTGATGTGCTGGGGAGTTGGGTCCCTCCTGAATACTAGAGTCAGACAATCAGCTACCCCAGTAAACCCTCACTGAGACACTCAGCTGCACCAGCAAAATCCCCTAAATGGGTATCTTTCCAACTTAAGTCAGAAAGCCCCCTGGTACCAATTGAAAACAACCAGAAGCTGCAAAAGAAACAATTACAGCATTAAAATCAGTGAAAATCAACCCATACTTCCATGAGATGTGTCTGCTTCCCTCCCAAGCTCCACCATTGTGTTATTGTTAAAACTTTTTTTTTTGTTAGTAAGGAATTAGGTAAAATGTTTTTAAAAAGCTGACTATCTGTTTTAAAAATTATACAGGTGCCAGAATTAAAGAGTCAAAGCTCAGTTCCTTAGATGTGCACCTGATATATTTTCAATTTTTAATAAAAATTTTGAAATCTAAACATATGCCTAATTTTTAGTTCCTATTTAAATAAAGCAAATGAAACAGACAGAAAAGAAACTGCACACCCTTTATGTAGTTTGTGTCTGTATCAAGTAACGTCTGTAATAATGCTGCCACTGCCAACACTCTTACAGAATACTTTTTTTTGTTACCTCATATTGTTCTTTTCCCCTGGTGAAATAAAACAAAGAGGTATAAAGCATAAAATTAGATTACATATAATAGGATCTCACACACACACACACACACACACACACACACACATATGCATGCATGCACGCACGCACGCGCACACACACACACCACCACCACCCTGTTTACATAATTCTGCTGGAATGTCAGGAAAGGATGGCATAAAATAACAAAATATAAACAGAAATGGATATGAAAACTGAGCTTCCAATTATGATCTGTTCTGTTTTTTGAATACAAGAACTATTGCCTTCCAAGCTGTTTGCTCTAAGAGACCATTTTAATTGGGATAACAGAGATTCTATGGGATTGCTTGCAATGGTGTCTCACCTCTGAAAGGGATGATTTTATGACTTTTACAGCTTTTCACTGTAGTGACCCATACAAAAAAATAAGTTGGCAAATAACTAGTGACTGATTACCTTTTCATTAGGTAATGGCTAACTAAAAAGTTAAGCATTGTGCTTGCTCATTGGTTGAGGAGTTTTTCTCAATTAATGTTTAACTTTTGCCATCTAGCACTTAGTTGGGACTTGTTTCTGTTTACTTATTCATTCGTTGAGAAATGAGACTAAAAAATACTGTAGCTAGGAATTAATTGAAGTTTTCTACTTAAACATAATCCGGCTTGAGAGTTAGTTGTTTATATGACTTAGAACATTTCTCAGTTGTTTTACTTGAAATGCAAGAAATGGCTCAGTTATTAATTACTTGCGATTTTAACTTAGCATATTTTGCAGTCACTAGCTACTGGATAATGGACTCATCTGTCCAGAAGTACTATCCACTCAGGGCAGGAGTCACAAAAGGATGCACACCAGCACATCGGGGATGTGCGGTGCAGCTTAACTTAATGCAATGGTGCAGTTCTGGCAAGGAATTGATCGCGCATCACACAGCACCCTTAATGTTATGTAATGCATCTGGAGGGGCTATGCAGGGGGCATGCCCATGCATATGGTGTGCAGCCCCATTCACAATCCACATTGGAGGCACATCCCTAGAGTAAGTCCGGAGATGTGCCTCCTTAAGAGAAATCTACAACAAGTAGAATAAGTGGGTGTTCACCTACTGGCAGGCAGGCCGCTGTACTGCAGACTGGAGTTGGCAGTTTTCCCACTCTGGCTGTCCAGTGCCCACCTCCCTACCTGCCATCCCAATTGTTTGCAACACACTGCAAGAGTAAATAAAACATGTGTGAATCCTGCTCCCTGCCCATCACTCTGATTTTATGCTGCACACTGCAGTGATAAAGGAATAATAACTGACCCCATTCCCACCAGCTTGACCTAATCACACATTCGCCATAATCCCTTAGGTCAACCCAGTGGTCCAGTGGACCCCGCCCCCACTCAGACACCCCCGACCCACCCCGCTCCCCCATCATGGCATGGTTCTAATGTCAGTGGGCAGCTCAACCCACCCACACGCTGCCACAGCTGTCTGCTGATACAGCTGTCTTTGAATGACACCTGTTGTACACCTAGAAGCCCATTGGTGGATTCTGCCAACCAATGGACTTGCAATGTGTACTGTACCCTGTCCTTCACAAAGTTTCCCCAAGTCTTGATAGAATGGAACTAAGATGGAACACCAGCATGCACAACATTCACTCTAGCTGAACAATGTTGGATATGCCTGATCAATGCTAGAACTGCCTCCACCCTCAGCCACCAGAAGAAACATCACCATCCCACCTGTCCTATGTGGTGGTGGGACTGCAGTTTTAAGCTCTGGTGACTGCCTAGGCACTGAATAGAAACATAGAAACATAGACTTTGACAGCAGATAAGGACCGCTAGGCCCATCTAGTCTGCCCATTTCCCTACCTACAGGATAGGCCGCAGATCCTATTTAACCAACAGCCTATATCTTCCTGCCCCCCACAAGAATTGCCTTATGTCTGTCCCATGCATTCTTGAATTCTCCCACAGTTTTAGACGCCACAACTTCCTCAGGAAGGCTGTTCCATGCATCCACTACCCTCTCTGTGAAATAATACTTCCTCACATTGCCCTAGAACCCCCTCGTTCTATCTTAAATTGTGTCCCCTTGTTCTTGCAAGTCTCTTTTCTGAAAGATGCTACCCTCTTGGACTTTGTTGATTCCTTGAGGTACTTGAAAGTTTCTATCATGTCCCCTCTCCTTCTTTCCTCAAGTGTATACATATTAAGCTCCTTTAGTCTCTCCTCATACGGCTTCTCTTGCAGACCCTGCACCATTTTAGTTGCCCTCCTCTGGACTGCCTCTATCCTGTCTATGTCCTTGCAGAGATGGGGTCTCAGAACTGGACACAGTATTCCAGATGGGGTCTCACCAACTGTCTGTACAGAGGATAACAACTTCCTGTTTTCTGCTGCTGATGCCTCTCCCTATACATCCCAGTATACCCCTGGCCCTCCCTACTGCCTTCTCACATTGCTTGCTCTAACCTTAAGGTCATCTGATATGATTACCCCCAGGTCCCTTTCTGTTTTATTGTTGGTACTACCTCCCACCCATTGTGTATTCTTTCCTGGGTTCTTGTTTCCAGTGCATTATTTTGCACTTTTGCATTGAATCCTAGCTGCATTATGTCTGACCATTCCTCCAACCTTGCCAAGTCCTTTTCATCCTTTCCACGCCTCCTTGTGTATCAACCCTGTTGCAGATCTTTGTGTCATCTGCAAAAGGCATACTTTCCTTCCAGTCCCTCTGCAATGCCACTGATGAAGACATTAAAAGGACTGGACCCAATACTGAACCCTGCGGTACCCAACTAATAACCGCCCTTTCTTCAAGTGGACTCCATTTACAATTACCTTCTGTGTCCTGTTGTCCAGCCAATGTTTACCCAGGCTACCACCCTGGGACCCACTCCCAGGCTGGTTAATTGACTAATAATCTTTGTGTGGACTGTGTCAAATGCCTTGCTAAAGTCTAGGTAAGCCATGTCCACAGCCCCTCCTGGTCTACTACTTTGGTCACCCAGTCAAAGAAATCTATTAGATTCATCTGACATGACCTTCCTCTGTGAACCCATGCTGCCTTGGATCCTGTGCTCCATGACCTCTAGGTACTCAACTATCTTTCCTTCAAAGTGACTCCATCACTTTCCCTACCACAGAGGTCAGACTGACAGGTCTGTAGTTTCCTGCCTCTGTCTTGGTCCCACCTTTGAAGAAGGGAATCACATCCTTCCTCCAGTCCTCGGTACCACACCATCCTCCCATGATTTATTAAAAAGAGTAGCCAGTGGTTTCACTAGTTCCTTCCTTAATTCTTTTAGAATTCTGGGGTGAATTCCATCAGGACCCATTGCTTTGTCCATCTTCAGTTTTAGGGTTCTTGCAGAACCCTTTCTTCTGTGAAAGAACTGGGATTGACCTCTATCAAGACTGCTTCTGTTAATTGGATTAGGCACTTCTCCCTCCTCTTTTGTGAATACTGAGCAGAAATATTCGTTCAGTATTCCTGCTTTTTCACTGTCCCCCTCTGCCCACCCACCGTTTATTCTATTCAGCCTCACTATCCTGCCCTTTGTCTTTCTACGCTCACTGATGTACCTATAAAAGGTTTTATCCCCCTTCTTAACTGAGTTGGCTATCTTTTCCTCAGTTTGGGCCTTTGCTATTCTGACTTCCCTCCCTGCTTCTTTCTGCCTTAACTGGTACAGCTCTCTGTCCTGCTCCTTCTGTGTTTCCTTATACTTCTGGAATGCTATCTTTTTCTTCCCGACTTTCACAGCCACCTCTCTTGAGAACCATAGTGGCTTTTTCTTTCGTTTTGATTTGTTTATTTGCTTCACACAAAGGCTTGTTGCCTCTGTGATGGCAGTTTTGATAATTCCTCATTGTTGCTCCACACCTCCTTCTAGCCTGTTTGCTAGTGCTTTTCTGAGGCACTCTCCCATCTTGCCAAAGTCAGCCCTCCTAAAGTCCAGTATCCTCACTTTTGTATGGCTTGCTCTGTAGCTGAGTTTAACGTGAACCACACTGTTTGATGGTCCTTGTCCCCAGATGGCAACCCACTTCTAGACGGAGATCCTCTCACTGCCCCCGTTTGAGAGTACAAGGTCTAAGATTGCTCCCTCATGAGTGGGTTCTGAAACTAGCTGTCTAATGCCTGCCACCTGTAGGGCATCAAGAATGGCCCTGCTCTTGGATGTCACTGCAGCAAATGTGTTCCAGTTAACATCTGGCATATTCAGGTCTCCCATCAACAGTATCTCCCCTTTCTCTGCCATTCTAAGAATGCATTCCATCATATCCTTGTCCATTCCTTCCCCCCTGACATGGGGTCTGTACACAATCCTGTGCGGATTGTGGTGCCTTCCAGTCTCCAAGGTGACCCACAGTGCCTCCTCTCCTCCTGTTTACTCTTTTGTTCATTTGCTTTTATCCTTCCTTTACATAGAGATACTCCTCCCCTCTTCTCCCTGCCTGTCTCTCCTGTAGGTTATGTCCTGGTATGTTAACATCCCAGTCATGGTTCTCTGTGTACCATGTTTCTGTGACTCTACGATATCCAGGCATCCTCTTCCATTAAGGCCACCAGCTCAGGAGCTTGTTGCCCAGACTACGAACATTGGTACTCATTCCCTCCATTTCCTGATGGCCTTACCTCCTTTGCCCCATCCCTGTCCTTCTTGCCTTTGTCACTTTCTCCATTTACCCTGCCCTTCTCCCTATCGACACCTCCATGTTGGTGTTTGCCACACTTGCCGTGATTTGTTTGGGGGCTAGGATTTTCCTGCTCCTTTCCAGTGCCTCCCCTTGGCTGGTTAAAAGCTTGCCAGTGAAGCATTTAAACCTATCACCCTAGGATCCTGGTTCCCCTACTGGACAGATGCAGCCCATCATGCCGTATAGGCTTGCATCACTCCAGGTGGACCCCAGTCCCCAATTAAGCCAAATCCTGAGCTCCACACCAGTTTTTCAACCACTGATTGAATCCCATGGTACGGAACACCCTAGCCTCTCCCTATGCCATATAGATGGGTAGCACCTCCGAGAAGGTTACCCGTGCGTGCTACTTGACTAAGGCTCTCCTCAATTCCATAAACTCTTCCTGCACTTCTCTAATCCCTTTCTTAGCCAGGTCATTTGTCCTAAGTGGACAATGACATCAAGCTCCCTCCTGTGCAGCTGCTCCGGCAATCCTGAGGATTCGCTCCCTGTCCTCCAAGCCATGGTGCCAGGCAGGCACCTTGCCTCCTCATCCCTTCCTTGCCCAGTTCTACCTTCCTAACAATGAGGTCCCCACCAGGAGTTGTTTCCTTCCCTGCAGGGTCCCCTGTCACCCTCCTGTGGGTCTCCCTTGTGGAGGTTCCCAACCTCCTTGGTCTCCACTGAGGTGCCTCCATAGAGGAATCACACTTTCCAGAATGGCATAGGAATTGTAGAGAGGTACAACTGGAGGATGTGCCTCTGTTCCACCACCCTCACCCTCCTGAGCCTACTGTGGTCCAACCACCCTCTTTCTTGGCAACCTCTGAGGCAATGGCAGTGGCACTGGTGGTCCCTGGATGGAAGAGAGGTCCCACAATCCTGGCCAACTCAGCCTGGAGATGAGCAAAGTCCTCCTCAGCCGGAGAGGTTGCTGCAGATGGGACAACACCGCATCCTCCAGATCATCTCCCAGAAGACTGCTGCTCCACAGCCACTGCACTCACACCACTCCAATCATGTCTTATTTCTGGCCCCTTAACTGTTTGCAATCCTTACTCTTTCCTCTGTTTTTCTCTCTCTCTCCTTACTTTCTGCCTGTGCCCTTCAAGCTCCCTGATTGTCCTGTTCTGAGACAAGAAATCCTATATTTCTCCAGTAGACCGCTTACTTGTTCAGAGGCAGACCTCCAGCAGTTAGAGGGGCCGAGGCTACTCTTGCCCTTCTAGGATGGTGGGTCCTTGGTGGTTCTCCGATCACTCACTTCCTGTCCCTAAACAGGAAGTTCCTGTGTCAGTCAAATCCTGTGCCTATAAAAATAGAACTAGCTTTGGGTGAGGGTGGAGGGAGGGAAGGAGGGCAACATAGTCCCAGTAGAGAAGTTCAGTCACAGCAGTCCTTTCTCCTGGAGTCTTCTGCCAAGCTATTAGCAGAATCTTTCTGAGCAATCTTTAAATATAGCTTCCTCTAGCTAAGCCCACTCCCCTACTTACCAGATCTTTCTACAAGTAAGTTAAACCTCACAACAGTTAAGTCCTTTCAGTCACCTGAGATTTACACCTAGATGACTTTTCAGTTACCCATTCAGTTCAGTTAACCCAAACACACACTTTTTTTTGTTTTGTTTTGTGTGTTAGTTTTTTTACCCTAAATTAAAGGTCTAAATACAAAAGTTCTTCTACTTTAGTCCCAGCAGAGAAGTTCAGTCACACAGCAGTCCTTTCTCCTGGAGTCTTCTGCCAAGCTGGCAGGAAGATCAGGGGATGATTATCATCTATGCACCCCAAACCACTTCCCTGTTACAGAATAGCAGCTGGGGTGGAGGATTACTAGTCTTATACCCTTGATCAACACCTCTGCCCCTGGGCAGCCATATTTTCACCAATCAGTGCCCCAGTACTGAAAGACATGCTTCTGGAGGATATTGCCTAGCCTTTGTGATTCCAGTTTCTGTCCATTTACTGCATAGATTTTGGGGAGGATAGGTGTTGCCAGTATTCTTTGCTCAACTTGAACAATTCTGCCTCTCCCCATGCAGTCTAACCCTGCTGGGCACTTTAATATTATAGTTTAGATTTTGAGCTGTTTCATGCCTGCCCTGACTCTCATTAGCACTCTTGCACAGCAAACGCTGCACACCCTGTCTGCCAGATTTCTTTTCCACATTATAGACAATGTCCCATAATGTTTGCTTGCATAAATCATTAAATAAATATTAAATGATATTCTATAATCCACTGAGACTCATGTTGTGGACAAGATTCCAATTTGTCAGCCTGGAACAGCACAATTACATATCTGGAGTCATCTTTTTTATATTATACTGGTGTACCCCCCCACAAATAGTGGTTCCTAAAATGTCTTCCTGGGCCTGCCTAAGGCCCACTGCCAGGCTAGTGTTCTGTGTCTAAATCATTTAATGTGCTTGCATGAGAGTGCCCTGTTAGCTTCTGTACCTGTTTCTTTAAGAGGTATCTATCTCATGGGTTATAATTAATTTGGGTGGGAACCGAGTGGTTTCAGGCTCGAGACCCACTGGGCAGCATTACAGATGCTTCATTCTGCCATCTCTAAGTGCACAGAGGAAGCCCTAATAGGATCTGTGATTATTTTCTGATTATCTGCTTTAGTAATAATAATAATATAATAGTTTGTCTAACCTGCGTTTCTTTGCAGCATGGACTTTCTGCAAAGAAACACCATTTTGGTACTGGACTGCCAGTTTGGACCAATCAGTACCACGGGGACCTTAAAATGAAGACTGTCCCCAGGTGTCTTGTGGGAGTGAATTTCTTTCTGAATTGTCATTTTTACTGTCTTTCACCTAAATGGACCTGGACTGGCCCTTTCTGTGACAGATTGATGGATCAACCAACCAAACCTTTTGGATCACTGGGAAATCCCAGAGCTGTCTGCAGCAGTGTGTCAGTGTAGAGTTGGAATTGAGAGAGTGAACTGTTCAAGTAATTCAAACAGCTGCTCCTGCATGGTAGTGCTGGGATTCGGCAGGAAGGCTGTGTCTGGCCTGCCTGCTACCATCTTCCAGTGTAAAGAAGCCTGCAATCTGATATCGGACTTTGTCCAGATTGCTGTTATTGAGACGGGGATCCTGAATTGTGAGAGAGTAAATTTTGCCTGGTGTGGACTGAAGACTTACTCCTAGAGTGATCAGCCTGTCAGGGATTGGAGAGAACCACAGAGTGTATGGTTTGCACAGAGACACTGCTTTTTTGCAACCAGACTGTCATCCAAACTGTGGTATCTGGCTGTTTTGGTTATAATTGTGCTGAATGTGTAGTGTGGGTCATGATTTGGTTCCCCACACCCCTGAATATGTTGCACAAGCTGGACGTTGCATCCAGCACCTAAAATGGACTGCAATCCAAACTGTTCACCTGGTCTGAACCTCTCCATCTCAGCCTAGACTGCCACTCATGCTGCAGAGATTCATCCAATGAAAGGCCCACTCAGGGCTTTGGCTCTCTGCTCATCACCATCAAACAGGATTGACCATCATGGTGCATTGTGTGGGCCCTGCTTCCCCTGGCAAACAGCATACCATTCTGAAGTTTTCATCTTGTCAGTCCTGCCTCCTGGTCTGGGGAACCTGAGTAACCATCTGGGTAGTTCCCTGCAACAAAGATCAAATCATTGTGGGTTGTGGGTAATGGGTACTCAAAATCTACAATGGAGGGGATGGGGAGGGGTTGGAGATCAGTAGGAGTGGAGGGAAGATTGATAGGGAAAGCCCAATAGGCAGAAGTCAGGCTGGTAAGATGATTGGGGGGATGAGAGGAGCAGGGCAGAGACAGGAAGTGAGGTAAAAACAGGGGGGAGTGGTTGCAGGAGACAAAGAGAGTGCAGCTGGAGTGGATAAGGGGCAGGGCAGTATGTACTCTAGAGTAGAGAAAAGGGTAAAAGAGAGGAAAGGGTAAGGGACAGGAACAGAGGGGTACTCATGCTGGGGGATTCTGTACTGAAAGGGGTCAGATGGGGTGGAAAGGGGGAAGACACAGCCATATGGGGGTTGAAGATATTCCTGGGTTGACCACAGAAAGGGCAGGGAAGGCACTGCTGGAGTGCGCATCGAAGGAGAGGAAGAAACTTCACTTAGCGTTGTACATGGGTACAAACAGCTTGGCGGGGGAGTCTGTAGAAGTGGTGAAGGGGAGGTTTGAGAAGTTGGGCAGGCAATGTGAGGGGGTTTGGGAGTCGGTGGCATTCTCGGAGGTACTCCAGGTACCATGTGTGAGCATGGGGAAGAAAGGAAGGATAGAGGAGTTCAACAAGTGGCCAAGAGAATGGTGCCACACCAAGAATTATGGTTTAGTGATGAACTGGGGTAGGATCTGGGGAATAGTGACTTGTATGCAGTGGATAGGCTACACTTGAGCGGGGAGGGGAGGGGAGTACTAAAGGGTGGAATTGAGGGGTATATATCAACTAAGGTAGATTTAACCTGGGGGGGTGGCAAGAGGACTGAGAATAGTAGAACTGTCCAGAGTGGGGAGCCTAGTGAGCTCACCCCCCTAGATATGGATAAAGGCAGAGGTGAAGTGACTCAGGGAAGGGGCATGCAGGGTAGCCAGTGTGAATTGCAGAAGGCACTACCACCCTGTAATAACAAGGCAAAAAAAAGGGTATGGACTACTGAGAGGAGGGGAGTAGATGAAGGAAAAGAGGGGGGAGAGAAAGGAGGGGTATGGATGGAAGGTGGTCTCCCTAAATGTAAGAAGCCTGGGAAACAAAATTGCAGAACTTCAGGCACTCCTCTCAGAGGGGAATGTGGATGTTGCTGCAGTAACAGAGACTTGGGCCACTGAGTACCATGGTACTAGCAATCCCAGGGTACAGTATATACAGGAGGGATTGGGGTGTTGAAGGGGGGGTAGCACTCTGTGTGAGATAAGGGATCAAATGTACGAGGGACGAGGGGGGAGGATGGGAGGACAGAGGCACTTCAGGTGTAGCTGCTGGACTCCAAGGGTAGAAAACTGAGCCTTGGGTGGTGTACAGACCACCAACCCAGTCGGGGGAACTGGATGGGGAGTTGGAAGAGCATATAAGGAGGGTGTGTAGGAGGGGGAGTGTGGTGATAGTGGGGGATGACTCAAGCACCCCTGCCACCAACAGCACCAGGGAGCAGGTGCTCCTGTATGCCATCCAGGATGGCCTCCTGACACAAATGGTAAGTGGGCCTACAAGGCTTGATAACACACTGGTCCTGGTACTGGCAAATGGTGAGGCAGTGGGGGAGGAAAGGGTTGAGGACCCACTAGCTGGTAGCAACCACCAAGCAGTGTGGTTCATACTCACATTGGGCAGGGAGACTGAAGGCATGGGTATGGAGGTGATGAACTTTAGGAAGGTGGATTTGGGGAGGATGGGAAAAATACTGCAAGGGAGACTCCAGGATATAAGGTTGGGGATGGATGCAGAGCAAAACTGGGACATTATTAAAGCTGGGCTAACAGAAGCCACAGTAGTCTGCACCAGGGCTAGAAGTAAGAAGGGTAGAGCCCAAAAACCATGCTGGCTGAACAGCGAGTGCTGCAGGGGGTGAAGGCAAAGAGGGCTATGCATTGGAAGTACAGGAGAACAAGGAAGGAAGAGAATAAGGAGGCTTATGGGAATTGGTCCAAGGAGGTGGCCAGGCAGGTGAAAAAAGCCAAGGCCTCCAGGGAATTAAGGTTAGCACAGGGCCTAAAGGGAGGGGAGAAGGACCTTTTTAGATATGTCAGGGAAAAGAGGAAGTGTAAAGAACATATAGTGAGGATAAAGTGGGGAGAGAAATAGGTGGAAGAGGAAGAGGATCAAACTGAAATACTGAATGAGTACTTCTGCTCTGCTTTCACTAAGGAGAGGAATGGACCCACTACCATTATGGACTGGGGTGGAAGAAGGTGGGGGAGGAGGTGACAGGCAAAATGATCATAGGGAATAGAGTGCTAGAGGGGCTGAGGGTGTTAAGGGTGGACAAGGCACCAGGTCCTGATGACATCCACTCCAGGGTGCTGAGAGAGATGGCAGAGGTGTTGGCTGAGCCACTGGAAGATCTGTTCAGCACCTCCCTGGAAACAGGGTGTGTGCATCCAGACTGGAGGGTGGCCCACGTGGTGCCCATACACAAGAATGGGCCTAGGGAAGAGCCAGGAAACTATCAGCTGGTCAGTGTCACTTCCATAATGGGGAAGCTTATGGAGACTATACTGAAGGAGAAGCTGGTGGCATTCCTCAAGGGTAATGCCTCCAGGATGGGCAGCAACATGGGTTTGTCTTGGGGAGGTCTTGTCAAACAAACCTAATAGAGAATTATGACTGGGTAACAAGGGAGCTAGATGGGGGTCATGCAGTAAAAGTCCTGTACTTGGACATCAGCAAGGCCTTTGATACAGTGCTTCATGGGAGGCTGGGGGGGAAGCTGACTGCTGTTGGGGTGGGGAAAAGCTGACAAAGTGGATAGAGAACTGGTTACAAGGGAGGGTGCAGAGCGTGGTTGTGGGAGGGAGTTCTGGACACCCAGAGCAATGACAAGTGGGGTGCCACAGGGTTCAGTGCTGGGCCTGGTGCTATTTGGGCTCTTTATCTCTGATATAGCCACACAGAGTTGGGAGCAGGGTTTCATAGGTTTCATAGGTTGATCAGAGCTGAGAAGACCATAGTCCATTTTGCTCACCGAGTATATTTAGTAATAACCCTTAATTGACTTCTGTCTTAAAAAAGTAGCCAAACGAGTTTTAGAAATATTCATATTATCACTAGTCACCACAGAAATTGGTAATCCATTCCAAATTTTGGATATTCTAACAGAGAACCAAGTACTTCTCTGTTTTGTTCGACTTCTTTCTACCACCAATTGAAGTGGGTGAGCTCTAGTATCATAAACAACTTTTATAAAAACTAGTCCCAAAGACTCCCATAAGGTATCATCATGTAATGCTTTAAACACCAGACACATATCGCCTCTCAATCTGCGATACTCAAGACTATATAATCCAAGTTTTACTAGTCTATTTTCATAGTCCAAACCCTGAACTTTGTTAATTCTTTTGGTAGCTCTTTTCTGTATACGCTCCAGGGCATTAATTGATCCCCTATCACCGGGGGACCAAAACTGGGCACAGTACTCGACATGAGGTCTGACCAATGAAGTATACAGTGGCAATAAGACCTTACCATTAGTACTTTTAATATGTTTATTAATACAATGGAGTATACCCCCAGCTTTGTTAATTACATGTTGGCAATGTAAGCCAAATTTTAAATCATTTTTGACCCTAATACCCAGGTCATGCTCGTTTTCGATGACCTTAAGACATTTTGTTGCCCATATAATAATCAGCTAAAGGGTTGTTTTTCCCAAAATGCATTACAATGCATTTCTCAACATTAAACATGAGTTTTTTAGTTAATGCCCAATTTTCAAATTCACTTAGTGTAGTTTGTAAAGTAATTACATTCTCGGGTTTATTGATAGTATAGCCTATACGAGTATCATCAGCAAACTTAGTCAACCATACGTTAGAGGGGGATGTCAGGGAAGATATATAGATATTACATAAACTGGGTCCCAATACCGAACCCTGTGGAACCCCGCTAGTCACAGGTTTGAATTCTGAATAGTAACCTTTAATACAAACGTGTTGTGTCCTTTCAAACAGCCAGGACTCAATCCATTTGGTAATGTTCCCTTAAAGACCCATATTTATCATAGCGCCATGTGGCACCTTATCAAAAGCCTTTGAAAAGTCCAGCAAGATCACATCCACTGCTACATCCTCATCCAAAGCCAAGCTTACTCCACCATAAAAGTCAAGCAGGTTGGTCATACAGGAACGAGACTTAAATCCGTGCTGCGATGGGTCTGGTTGTAAAGTGGTCTCTATAATATTTTTTATTATACCCTCCATAATTTTACTTAGGACAGATGTCAGACTAATCGGTCTGTAATTTTCAACATTCTGTTTTGATCCTTTATTTTTATATATGGGAATAACGGTAGCCTGTCTCCATTCATCCAATACCACTTCTTCCATGAAAGATTTAGTAAAGAGGGCAGCCAGTGGACCAGATAAGGGGAGTGCCAGTTCTTTCAAAATACGGGGGTGTATACCATCAGGTCCTGCTGATTTGTTAGGGTCGAGTCCCTTAAGTAACTTCTCTATTTCCTCATCCTCAATCTTAAATTGTATATTTGTAGGATGAAAATTGTGATTTATAGTAGGGGAGGATTTACTATTAAAGACTGACGTAAAATAGTTATTACAAACAGCAACCATATTTGTTTTATCAGTTTCAAGATCGCCATTTTGGTTTTCTAATGGGCCTATAACAGGTGCGCCACCCCTTTTGTTGTTTATATAGGTACAGAAGGCTTTATAATTGTCATTTACTTTTGCTGCTAACCTATATTCATAATCACTTTTTGCTTTTCTAATGCTGTTTTTAGATATTTTTAAATTATGCTTATAATCTTGCCAATTTTTTGGAGAATTACTTAATTTATCTTTTATAAATGCCCTATTTTTATTTTTAATATGTTTCTTAACTATTCTGTTCATCCATGGAGTTTTAGGTTTGTTATTAACAATTTTCCTAATTTGGGGGATATATTTATTTGAGGTAAAGGTCAGTTTAGTATTTATGGATTGCCAAATTTCTGTCAAAGAGTTTTGGTCAAATTCCGCTTTCCAATTCCATTGGGTCATTTCCGTATAAAAATCTGCAAAGTTAGCCTTGCTAAAATTATATACTGAAATAATACTAGGATCAAATTCAAAGTTAACTTTGTATTTAAAAGATACCATTAAGTGGTCACTAGATCCGAGAGGTGGAATAACTTTAACATTTGTTAAACTCAGACCCACGTTAGTCAAAACTAAATCTAATGTATTTGAACCACGAGTGTTGTCTAGTACCATCTGATCCATATTATGCTCCAAGAAGGTTTCCAGATAATTGTTTTCTATAGTAGTATTTGTGTAAAGTGTATGCCAATTAATACCAGGTAAGTTAAAGTCCCCCATCAAAACAGCATTTGTAGATGATGAGAACTTGTTTATAAACTCAAGTAATTGAATATTATCACTATGAGAAATAGATGGGGGCCTATATACTACACCAAAATGTATGTGTTTGCCAGTTTTTAGTAGGACTTTAATCCATAGAGCATCAATATTGGGCCAGTGACTCATTTCCATATTACCAATTTTGATGCTATTAGATATATAGAAGGCTACCCCCCCACCCTTAGAGTAGGATCTGTCCTTATGTAGTAAAGTATAACCATAAATATCTTTATCCCAAGTATCTGTGTCTTGCCACCATGTCTCTGTAATTGCACATATACGAATATTTAATTGCTCCCGAGTAAGCGATAATTAGTCAAACTTGTTATTTAAACTTCTAGCATTGATAAGTAAACAATTCCAGTCGGGGATACATAAACCCACCTTACTACTATTAGGTATGAGTTGGATAGACGCCCCCCCTTCCCGAGACTAGTTTAAACAATTATCAATATGTTTCCTAAGCCTATCTGTGAAAATCCGTTTGCCTTGCTTATTTAAATTTATAAAATGGTGTGGTAAAATCATAGAAATCCCACTTATACAATTGGACAAAACACGTCACATGACCGTGCATTATTTCCCAACGACCGCACGCCTTCCACTACGACCGCACGCCTGAACTACTATCCAGTCCTCAAAACCTTTTCACCAGCAGCAAGACCACTCCACACTTGGTGCAGCTAGACACCCACACTAACACACATATGCAACTGACACCCACAGGCATAAGTAAATATACCAGTAGTAGCCCCACACTGTACAAACTGATCTCTTCATCCTACCATTAATGTTTACTTAAAATTTAATTTAAAAATCGAATCCTGCCTGCCATTTTCACAGTCTCACAGTGTACAACCACTTTCATTACTGTAACCACTGTGACCAATCAGTCTGATTAACAGAAACCTAACTGTATATATAAAAGTAGAACATACATTTTTTTGTTGTCTTCTCTTAATTTCTGTCAAAAAAGCTGCATTTCAAGGGAGAATACCGTGATCGAGAACGACTTTCACTTTCACTGCGAAATGTAGCGTGACCGAGTGGTGCGCATCTCAGAAACTGAAAACCTGTTAAAAGCCGAAAGTAAGCCCCTCTGTGTTTAAAAAATCAGAAAAGTGACTCCCTCGTCTTAGTTTGTGTTGCCTTTGGGTAATAGTAGTTGCATACTGTATGCGGAAGGGGCGAGGATAGACGGCGGTGGTAATTTTAGGAGCGTGAGCGGGAGGCGAGACCGAGGTGTTGCTATGGCACACTCGCTCTCACTCCTTCTGCAGCCTAAAATTACCAACTTGCCGATCCCTCCCCTTCACATACAATATTACCCAAAACAACACAAACAACAGTCACCTGACCCTGGCACAGCGAGTACTCCGCTCTTAACAGCTTCTAACTTTCTGAGATGTGCACCCCGGTCAACATCTTGACCCCAAGTAAAAGTGAACTCATTCGACTCGCTCGGTCTATCTCGCCCTTCCGCATACAGTATGGAAGTACTATTACCCAAAGCAAACAAACTAAGACAAGGAAAAGCTTCTCACTTTCTGAGATGTGCACCCGCTGGTCACGCTACATTTCGACAGTAAAAGTGAAAGTCATCCACGATCGCTGTACTCTCCCTCAAGATACAGTTTTTTCACACCAATTAAAGGACACTACAGTGAAAGTGCTCCCAATCATACTTGCCTCCTCATTTTCAATACAACTTTTTTTAAACCTCTACCAACATATCATTTATTTACCAACTACACAGAGGACTACTTTTTCCACCCACCCCAAAAAATCTATGGCCATTTATAAGATAGATATACCACTCTGAGGTGTGTGTCGCACTCTGATATCCATGCGCCTTGGGCGGTTGGCGACTCCAAGGCGCATGATATCAGAGCGCCGACCGCACACCCTGTATATATCTATTTACGTAAAACCATCCCTTGCAACAATCTCTCAGGTTTAAAAGCCTCCCAGTTGTCAAGGAACACAAAACCTTCTCTATGACACCAACATTTAAACCATCCAATTAGTTAGTCTGTTCGCAGATGATACCAAAATAGGAGTGGTGGTGGACGAAGAGAATGGATGGAAACAATTGCACAGGGACCTCACCAAACAAGAGACATGGTTGGAGAAGTGGCAGCTATGATTCAACATGAAGAACTGTAAGGTGATGTACTTCGGGGCAAAACAAAACATAGGAGGGACTACTGGCTGGAGGGGCGAGGCTAGGGATCATTGAGGAGGAGAAGGACCTTGGGGTGTTGGTAACAGTGAGCATGAACAACTCTGTCCAATGCAGGAAAGCAGCGGCTAAGGCAAACGGGATACGTGACATTGCAGAGGGACTGGAAGGAAAAGTATGTCTCTTTGCAGATGACACAAAGTTCTGCAACAGAGTTGATGCACAAGGTGGGGTGGAAAGGATGAGAAGGGACTTGGCAAGGGTAGAGGAATGGTCAAATGTATGGCAGCTTAGATTCAATGCTAAGAAGTGCAAGGTAATGCACCTGGGAAACAAAAACCCAGGGGAAGCGTACACAATGAGGGTGAGATACTAACAACAACAAAAATGGAAAGAGACCTGGGGGTAGTCATATCAGATGACCTAAAGGTGGGCAAGCAATGTGAGAGGGCAGCAAGGAGGGCTAGGGGGATACTGGGATGCATAGGAGAGGCATCACCAGTAGAAAACAGGAAGTTATTATCCCTCTGTACAGACAGCTGGTCAGACCCCATCTGGAGTACTGCGTGCAGTTCTGGAGACCAATCTCTACAAAGACATAGACAGGATGGAAGCTGTCCAGAGGAGGGCAACTAAAATGGTGCAGTGTCTGCACTGGAAGACATATGAGAGAGAGACTTAAGGAGCTTAATATGTATAGCCTCGAGGAAAGGAGGGAGAGGAGGGGACATGATAGAAACTTTCAAGTACCTTAAGGGAATCAACACAGTCCAAGAGGGTAGCATCTTTCAAAAAAAGAGGTGTGCAAGAACAAGAGGGCACAATTTGAAGATAAAGGGGGGGCGGCTCAGAGGTAATTTAAGGAAATATTTTTTCACAGAGAGGGTTGTGGATGCATGAAATGGCCTTCCAGATGAGATTGTGGAGTCAAAAACAGTGGTGGAATTCAAACATGCATGGGACAGTCATAAGGCAATTCTAGGGGGTGGGGGTTGGAAGAAGTAGGCTGCTGGTTAACTAGGATCTGCAGCTTATCCATTAGGTAGGAAAATGGGCAGACTGGGTGGGCCAAGCTATCCTTATCTGCCATCAAATTCTATGTTTCTATGTGATCCTGTATCTCTACAGATCCTTGGTCAGACCACATTTACATAGATACATAGATACATAGACAGTGTCAGCAGATAAGGGCATATGGCCCACCCAGTCTGCCCATTTTAGCTTGTAAGTTCAGTTTATGTTTTCCTAGAAGTCTGTTTCCCCTTACCCCTGACCTCCAGAATTCCTTTATGTCTATCCCATGCATTCTTAAATCCCGTGATTGTTTCAGCCCCCACTACTTCCTCTGGCAGGGTGTTCCACTTGTCCACCACCGAAGAAATTCTTCCTCATGTTTCCTCTGAATCATCCTCCCTCCAACTTCATCCCATGCCCTCTAGTCCTGGAACATCTTTCCACTTAAAAATAGTGTATTCCTGCACCTGTTCCTCCCTGTGAGATACTTGTATGTCTCTATCATATCCCCTCTCTCCCTCCTCTCCTCCAGGAGTACATGTTCAGTTCCTTCAACCTGTCTTCATAGGACTTGTGATGCAATCCATGCACCATCTTTGTTGCCCTCCTCTGAACCTTCTTTATCCTGTCTATGTCCTTACGTAGGTATGGTCTCCAGAACTTACACTGTACTCAGGTGAGGCCTCACTAGTGTCTTGTATAGTGGAATTATGACCTCCTTTTCCTGCTGGTGATGCCCCTGCCTATACATCCCAGCATCCTATTTGCTTTACCTGCTGCCTTGTCACACTGTTTCCCTACCTTGAGGTCATCAGAGATGATAACTCCAAGATCCCTTTCCTGCTTGGTGCATGCTATATCCTCACCCCCAACTGATATATTGTGCCAGGGTTTTGTGCCCCATATGCATTATCTTGCACTTCTTTGCATTGAATTTCAACTGCCAAACCCCTGACCATTCTTCAAGTTTCTGCAGGTCCCTTCTCATTCTGTCTACACCCTCTGGTATGTCTACTCTGTTACAGAGCTTTGTGTCATCAGTGAACAGTGAAATTCTGCCTTCTAGGTCCTGCCTTGACCGGGGTAAGCTGGCATTGCAGCTGTTGTTGGGGCCTTTAGAAAAGAAACAAGCAAGTGTGCATGTATGCAGTACTGGAGGCCATACCTACAGAGAGAGATATAAAATCAGATAGGTGATAGATGTGTGTGACTGTGCTAGAGGGACTCTTAATGTGTGCATGTTTAACCTGACTAAATCAGATAGGACATCATGTGTGCATGTGTGCAGTACTGGAGGCCATACCTGCAGAGAGAGAGAGAGATATAAAATTACTGGAGGGAGTACAAAGGAGGGCAGCAAAAATGTTAAAGGGGACGGAAGGAAAGGACTATGAAGTTAGACTGCAGGAACTGAATATGTACACACTGGAGGAGAGGAGGGATGGGGGATATGATTGAAACATTCAAATACTTGAGGGGGGAATAAACCTAGCACTGAGGGATGCTTAAACTGAGGAAAGGTAGGGAGACGAGGGGGCATGGACTAAGGTTGGAGCAGGGACATTTAAAAGGGAGATGAGGAGGCACTAATTCACTGAGAGGGTGGTGTCTAACTGGAAAGTGCTACCAGTGGGGGTAGTAACATGTATGACAGTCAGTCAGAAGCTTTAAGAAGGAGTGGGACAAAGCAAGAGGAAGGGTCTTGGGGAAGGGGCTATGACAGGTATGAGAGGAACAGTGGGGGAGGAGGCTGGGGCAGCTTCAATCTAGGGTGCTAGCTGCACACTCAGGCAGACTTTGATAGGCCAGTTGGTCTGTTCTGCTGGCAGATTTGTATGTTCGTATGTATTGTGTGTCATCTGATTTGCTACAGAATACAAATTGTGGGTTAAAGTGCATGTTGCTTGTTTCTTTTCTAAATGCCCCAACAACAGCTGCAATGCCAGCTTACTCCGGTCAATGCTTCTAGCCTGAGTAACAACTGGGAACCCAGGGTGTGTGTGACTGTGCTAGAGGGACTCTTAATGTGTGCATGTTTAACCTGATTAAATCAGATAGGACATCAAATGCCAGATTGCTGCCCTACCCTTGTTCACATCTCCTGAATAAACCAGATTCTGTTTTTTCTTCATTTAACTTGGTTAGTGTGTACCTTTGTGGAGGGGATACTGTATTGCCATTGCACTGTTCTATTTCAGGTCCTGTTTTACAGGGGTCTCCAGGTCCAGTGCAGCTGAACCAGCCCTGGTGGTAAGTGTGTCAAGAGTGGGTTCAAAATTGTATTCTGACATTAATGGTAATTGTTTATGTGCTGACCAGTGCAAGCCATTGGGGGGTATCAGTATCCTGGAGAGCTATACCCAGAGCAGCTATGCTACCCTTAAACCAACCCTTCCGGTGGAGGTACCCATTTACTGAGCTCAGGCCACTCAGCTTGTGCCTAGTCATGCAGGCAGGGGTAATATCCTTTGGGATAGCACCACCTAGGGGTTACACTTGTTTCTTACAGAACTTGAAAGAAAGAAAGACTGGTCAGGAAGCTTTGCGGTGTTAGAATTCTGAGAACTCCAAGACTGGTCAGGAAGCATTGCAGCTTTGGACTTCCGGTTCAGTAGCCTGTGAAACATAGAACTTAAAAGAATGCGGTAATGATTGGTGAAAATGGGAGGACATACGGGACATAGCGCACTGGTTTAATGCAAAAAATCAACCTCAGGGAATTACATAAGCAGTGACCAGAATGAGTGGAACTAAAACAAGGAGAAGTCTCACCAAGCTTTATGTAGGTAAGTAAAAGCAGAAAGGAAGCAATGTGGCAGACTGCAATCCTTGATGTATGGCTGCACATCAAATTATGGTGAGAGTACCATGCTGTTCCCTCATATAATGGGGAATTTAATGCAGGGCCATTGACAGCTGGTGTTCGTATGAACCCCTCCCCCTTTCCTTAGATTTCTGCTTTTTTTTTTACT
Source organism: Neoceratodus forsteri (assembly GCA_016271365.2). Lineage (NCBI taxonomy): Eukaryota > Metazoa > Chordata > Ceratodontiformes > Ceratodontidae > Neoceratodus > Neoceratodus forsteri. The sequence continues at coordinate 71,067,896 of CM028133.1, forward strand.
TAACCACCAACTGTGATCCCCTCCTTTGCCGTAGGCTCCCAGAGCCATCCCCTATCCCATGCTGGGGAATCTGCGCACTGCCCACTACACATGGATGTTAATGTGGTCATTTCTGGCTCTGACATTTACAAGAAGTTGGCTCAACATTCATCAGTGTTCATCAAACACAAAGGACACTGCTGTGGTGCAGGACAGTAATTACATTTACTGAATTCAACATACACCGAAGCGTGTATAAGCCCCAAAACACACCAAAGAGCTTCTGAGGTCATAGTAGTCCTCAAACGGCCAACATTTATATAAACTATTTCCTCCAGAAAATCTCCTGAAAATTTGCTAAAATAATCTAGCAAAGCTTCAGACCTCCCTTGGAAGGTATGCAGCATTACAATGAGTTACAGTAGAATTAGTACTTCAGTAATGCTGCAAAACCAAATTGCTAATAAATTCAAAGGTGACGCTGGGCACTTGTGTAAACAGGCAGCAATGCTCACATGTCTTTCCAGTTTAACCAATAAAAATTAAATGAAATGGAAAAAAAATGAAAAATGAAATTCAAAGGTGATCAGTTCATTCACTCAGTGCTGATGTATGGAAACAGATTATTAAATCTGTGAGCCTGTGATATGTTTTTTTGAGGAAAACTACAGGTATGTGACCCAATCAATACTGAAAGTGGCAATACCTTGGGATTAAGGTACGATGGATTTCATGCACTGACATTCTAAATAAAAACTAAATAAGGAAATGCATGCAGCTTGTGATACAGAAGGAGATGAAAACTGCACACAACACAGATAATTTGTTTACAGTATTTATTCATTTAAACATTCTCTGTGTTAAGCATATGCTGTCATTAACAAGTGTTCAGAAACTTTATAGCAGCACTCTGACACATTGCACTACCCACTGGAATGAATGTGCGTGTCACTTATTTCTGTCCCCATTTACTGACAGATGGAACCAATGTTAGCAGTAGTCGCACAATGTGGGACATTATTCAGTGCGACACCAGAGGACTGTTGCTGTGATGATACTATGAAAAGGACCTCTTCAAGCTCAAATGGATGGCAGACTGCATATTTATTTATTTTATTAATAAAAACTTTACTAATCAACTGATTTTTTTTAAACGCAGTATATAACAAGTAAGACCTCTGGGAACAATCACAGCTGATCAGGTGAGGAAAACAAACTCCTAGAGTGTACAACAGGCTTCTCCTTTACAAAAAGAATGTCAGGCCCACTTCAACCCTGCTTTGCCATACCTGTCTGCAGCACTGCACTTGGGTTACCACCTGTCCTGATATTCACAGGGCAGTCCTGATTTGGGCAGCTGTGTCCTGCAAAATCACATGAAAAAATATTACATGTCCTTACTGTTCAGTAGAAAAAATATTTTGTAACTTTCCTCAAAATGTTGTAGAAAACAATAATACCTTAACTAAAATATCTGAAAAGAATAAGAAACAATAGAAACAACTAAAAAAACTACAATATTTAGTCTTTATTCTGATTATTAGAGAAAACAAGTCTGTTGCACTGGCTGAGGTCACAGATTGTCCTGCAAAAAATCATGTTTCAGTAAGAAATGCCTCACTTTGGGCTTCTGAAAAGGTGGTAACCCTGTTGCCAACACTCATTAAAGGTAGATCATTCTCATTTACTGCAGTTTTCCTTTTAAAACCTGTGCCAGTTTGAACTTTAAAAAACTGGAAGCTCACCGTTTGTCTGCTGGTTGTGTTGTGGCACGGGGGGGTAAGGCCGGTGATGCTGTGTACACAGTGGAAACAAATCTTGCAGGGGTAATTTTTTTTTGAAAGTCACATCTGCAGTATGGCTCGGGACATAAAGCTGCAAACAAATACTTAAAAAGGAAAGTCTACAGCAGTTTTCTTTGCCAGGGCTGTCAATATAATATATATATTGTGTTGTGAGGTGTTTGAGGGTGGCAAGAAATTAATCTGGCCAGTTTGTTTATATTTGTGTTGGGTGTCTGCTTACTGGGGCTATTATTCTGTGATTGCTGCCAGCCATAGTGCAACGTCTTTTTTATTTTGTGTCTTCCAGCATTTTCTGCTTGCATATTGGGCAGGATCTAATGGGCAAGGAACTTTAAGGGAGATTACTGCCTGCCAGCTACATCCAGTTGCATAGGCAAGTGTTCCAGAATGTAAGACAAACAGTTCTATGAGGTGTTAGAGGTACCACTAGTGTGATGCGCTTGGTGGTGGTGGTTGGGGGGGCAAGGTGATTCACTATGGTTGTTGGTGCAGCTGATTTGGACATGGAGACATGTGACTGATTTTGCTTAGGGGCTGCTAGATTATTATGCTGGTGGTGAGGGTTTGGTCAATGCTTGGAGGGGAGCTGGCTGAATGGTGTTGATCCTATGTAGTATGCCAGTAAGGAGCGCTTTGCTGATGGAGGGTGTAGACTCTGGATATGTGGTCAGTAAGGTGGTCCCGGTGGTGTTGTGGGGTACAGTCCATATTTGAAAGGGAGGCTAGCCAGATGTGTGGTTGGATGTTTTCTATGGAAGTGACCGTGTGTAGTGACCTGGGCAAGTACATGTATGGGAAAAGGCAGTGTAACGTGGGTGAGAAGGAAGCTGGCCATGAGGTTGAGGTAGCTGGCTGTGCTGGTGAAAGAGGAGGCATTGTTGGGAGGGAGACTGTGGGGTTAAGGGAAGCTGGCTGTTAGTTTTATTTGGAGGAGATGGAGGCTGACCATACTGGTAGGATGTTGAACTACTCATGTTGGTACAATGGAAGAGTCTTCTGTTTTTCACTTGGGTTAGTGAATAGAATGCCCATGTTGGTGAAAGCAATGGGGATGCTGGCTCTTCTCATTTTTTCTGTTGGTGGACTGACAGAGTTCAAAAATACATGGATCTGCACGCATGGTGAGGTCTGACAAGACTATGCACTGTCGCATGAGGTGGGCTGGCATGAAAATTGGGGGATAAATAGCAGCTGCCAACATGAAGCCACTGTCAGAGCAAGCCCTGCACCATAGAGAAGTGCCATACTGCCACCAGCCACGTAGCAACATCATCCACCATCCTATGGACTAAATTTGGACCTTCGGTACAGCCACTCCCTCAGTGGGGGGAAAGCAGAGGGGGAAGGGTCATGCCTTTCATTATCTATGGCAACCCATCCCAAGATGCTTTAGCAGTTTGGCAGTCCAGGGCCCTGTCAATGGTACAAGAAGGATAACCGCTGATGTCTTCATCCTGGCCTGTGTCAGTTGATTGTTGGAGTACAATGGACCCCAACCCCTAAGAGAAAATCAGTTCTAGGGGCACTGACTCTCCTGCATGATGGCCCCCGAGTGACAGAATCCATTCTAAAACCCAGTTCAATGGTGAGGTACCAGTCTGTATTCTCCTTCCCCCAACACACAATCCACTTTTTTTTAACCATTATAAGTCTTTCCCAACTGATCCAGCTGATCAGTATTTTTATTCTTCACATTGACCCATTTTCCCTTCTATGTCCACAGATCTGATAGGATGCTGACTGGGTGAAGGCGGACACTGACCGCATGTATCAGATAAGTATTGTTTTTTGTTTATCTTACATTGTTTGTCATTGTTATTTCACAAAGAGTTGCAGATCCTTTGTGACCCCATTGCTGTTTTTGTTTCACAGGTACAACTGGATAGTCTTCTGAGACCCCATTATCTCAGGCTTCACACCCAGAGGGAGGTGAAGTGTTCAAATAGTCACTATATGGTGTTATTTCAGTGGTACAGTAGCAGTGTACACTTCCTGCACACTTCATTTCATAGTGCAGTCCATCAGTGTTTAATTAGTGCATCTTCAGGTCTCTATTGGTGTGCAGGCAGTGCTGACACAGTGTGTGTGAATTATGTTAATTAGCACTGCAATCACACAGCAAAAGTACTGCAATAAGTGTTTTTCCATCAACACTGCCTGAAGCAGTGTTGGTGCAGCAATACTGGCTGAAGCAGTTTTATGTCAGCAACACTTCCTTAAGTAGTTTTGCATTGCTTTTTCAGTGTGTGCAAATTATGTTAATTAGCGCTGCAATCTCACTCTAAAAGTACTGCAAGTAGCAGTGTTTTGTCATCAATACTGGCTGAAGCAGTGTTGTGTCAGCAACACTGCCAGAAGCAGTGTTGCATTGCTTTTTCAGTGTGTGCGAATTATGTTAATTAGCACCGCATCAACACCTGTAGTGCACTTCAGTGTGCAGTGTGATTTTAGCAGCACTCCTGTTAGCAGTCTTGCAGTTATGTTTCAGTGTATTAGGCTGCATTAAAGATGGCATCGCATAAAATTCAACAAAAACACAAGTATTCATCTGCAAGTATCTGCAACCTCAGCAGAGGAAGCTTTGCTTAAGGGTTCCTGAATGAGAAAGTCATCTGTGAATTCCAAAGAAGATGGAGATCTTGGAGGCTATGTCTATAGGAGGTACTAAAATCTGTTACCCCATGTTTGACTCAAAGTCACAAGGAAGGGGTGGACATTTAATTAAAGGAATGACCACCAATGGTTCTGGTTTGCAGAAAATGGATTTGTGAAAAATGGATGATTCTGGTCTACAGAAAATGGTATAGGAGTATAGGAGCCTCCCTGACATGCAGGGCCTCACCAGTATTTTCAGATTTATCTTCAAAAGGAGAAGAGAGCCTCTTCAGATTGGGAGCACTTGCATGGTGAGAAAAATTATTTTCAGTATCAAGGGGCTGTTCGAGTGAAATGTGGGTGTGGGTGTGTGTGTGTGTGTGTGTGTGTGTGTGTGTGTGTGCATATGTGTGTGTGTATATATATATATATATATATATGTATGTATATGAAATAATATATATATATATATATATATATATATATTTATTAATATATATATATATATATCTATAATGGGATTATCAATCGCATTGGACAAACACCATCAGGTGAACAAGTATATCAAGTGCAACCACACACCTGCACTTTTACTCCCCCCAAAAACAATTTTGCCATTTTATAAGATAGATAACCCACTGTGTGGGTGTGCGATCGAGCAATGATATATGCACTGTGTGGGTGGTTGATGCACTCGACCTGCAGCCTCATCTGTAACAATGCACACTAAGGCGTCTGTATATCAGAGCATGACTCACACACCCTACAGTGGGTTATCTATTACACATACACACACACACACATATATATGAGATAGTACTTGTTGCAAAACAAAAACACTACATTAATGCAGGCATTAGAATGCAAAGCACACAAAACAAGAAAATGAAAAACAGGGTTTGAGCCTCATGAGTCTTGGCAAATTGGTTGTGTGGTGTTCCCTAGAGTTCCCAACCTTAATGCCCATCCCATACCCCCCAGCCCATTGCCTCCTTTCTAAAGCACAAGGTACAGCTCCATCCCAGTGCCTCCCATAGCAGCCATTCATACCTGTAAAAGAAGAACAGCAATGGGCTCACAAAGGATCTGCAGCTCGTTATGAACTACTATATGACAAACAATCTAGGGTAAACAAAAAAAATACTTATCTGATACATATGGTCAGTGTCCTGCTACATCTGGTCAATGTCCTGTCAGACCTGTATATATAAAAGGGGAAATGGATCAGTATGAAAAATAAAAATACTGATCAGCTGGGTCAGTTGGGAAGGCTCTGTAGAGGTAAAAAAAAAAATGGGTTGGGGGAGGGATACCAGACCTGTACCACACCATCAACCTGGCTTTTAGAATGGACTCGGTCACTCAGGGGATGTCATGGTTGGGGAGGGAGGAAGACTTCTTGCCCCATGCCTCTAGAACTGATCTTTTTTGGGGATAGGAGGTCATGTTGCTCCACACATCAACCAAAACAGGGCAGGATAAAGACACCAAGGGACAGACATTCAAGGCATAATGAATGCATCCCTGGTGGTGTAGTGGATCCCCCTCCCTCTTCCCAATCTGCCTGTAGAATACATAGGAACATAGATATGTGATGGCAGAAAGGGACCACAAGCCCATCTAGTCTGCCCAGCTTGCCTAGATATCCACTAGGCCTTTTCTGTAGTCCTCCCCCCGTGCCAGTTGCCCTCTGTGCTTATCCCATGACCTCGTGAACCCTCCCACCATTTCCCTCAGCAGCCCATTCCAGTTGTCCACCACCCTCTCAGTGAAGAAGTACTTCCTAATCCATCCTCATAATCCCCCACCGATTTGGAATTTCCAACTACCATCCATTGTAGTATAGCACAACGCAGCAGGCCAACTGTGACCATCTCTAGGCAGGTATCCACAGCCACAACCAGTCTCAGAACTCCCTGCAGCTGGCACCAGAAGTTCCAATAGCCTGCAGTGCACATTTGAGCTTCCACAATCTCTGATCAGATGTCTTCCACTTCTGCTCTTCTCCAGGAGATAAGTCAGTCCATGACAGAACTTAGCCCAGGGAGTACAGTGGGGCCAGTAAACAAAAGATGAGAGCCTATATAAACTCTTAACATGCACTGCAGGACAATCTCCCACTGCAAAGGACTCCAGGATCTGCTGCAAATGAAGCTGTCAGTGCAGAATCAAGCAAAACCAGTTCATCATAATCCACTACACTACAGCACACAGCAGGCAAACCAAAATGGCTCCACATGTAAAGTGCACATTGGCACCAGACCCACACTTGTGTGGGACTCTTGGCACAAGCCAGCCAGTGGGTTCTGTGGTAAGGAGGGACAAAACCTTTTACATGCAGGTACATCAGGGGAGAAAATGCAAGGCAAGGGGAGATACTGAGTATCTGAAAAGGGTGGATGGAGGGAGGGTAAAAGATGATCACCAAAAAACAGAAATACTGAACAAATACTTCTGTTCAGTTTTTACAAAGGAGGGGGCAGGATATGAGCCAACATTAAGTAATAAGGATGGAGTCAGTCTGACTTTTGATTTGTCTGAAAGCGGAGAACCTTGCTACACTGCAAAGAACAAACTACAACTTCATTTAGGAGCTGGAAATTTGGTAAGGCATAATATTGTAAAACAGGGGAGCTACGCTTTCTACAAAAAGTTTCATTTTTTTTTCCATATTGGCATTAAGCAGAGAATTGCAGGATTCCATTAAAAGTGTAGTAATTTTATAACCAGAGGGAGTGAGATACAACTGAATTTGCTTGATTGTTGGGGTTGAGACGTAGGATTTGGAAGGATATTTTTGCAACATTTTAAGTGTCCTTCTGGCTGAGTAGTTAAGATTTTATCCCTGGTTTCACTGAAAGATTTTGTGTATTGGAATCAGACATAGCAGCCTGCCTACATTGAAAGGCCTGCTTACATCACAGGTGTCACTAGTCAATCAATTGGCTTAATTCTTAAGATTTTCAGTGCAGGAAGAGTGTAAAGCACAGCTGACTTATTTTTGGGCTGACCACTTTCAGAGCACAAGCCACCAGAGACAAATGACTTGGCTCATCATGAGATTAGAGCAGTGCAGAAGGACTTTGTAGAATTGGGGAGGGGCCTAAGACAAGTAGCACACACAGTATCCTTCTTAGAGGTGCTGCCTGTCAATGGCATGAGTGAAGCGAGGGTACTTTGCACCATGCAGTTTAATGAATGGTTGAAAAAATGGTGTGGAGCACAGGGGTTTGGCTTCATTGGTGACTGGGGTTCCAACTGGAGGGACATCAGCCTATACTGGCAGGATGATCTGCATCTGTCCAGGAAGGGAACAAGTCTTTTGAGCAGTCAGTTTAAATGCTTCATTGGCAAGCTTTTAAACTAGTCAAGGGGGGAAGCACTGGTTAGCAGCAGGAAAATCCCAGCCTCTCCCTACAAAACAGAGTACTAAATGAGAAAAAGACCAAGGTAGAAAGGTCAGTGGGGGATGCTGCAACAGAAGGTAAAGCCATCAAAAAATGGAGAGCAATGAGTACCAATGCTCGTAGTCTGAGTAACAAGCTTCCTGAATTAGTGGCCTTGATGGAGGAGGAACATCTGGATATCGTGGCAGCCACAGAAACATGGTACACACAAAAGCCATGACTAAGATGTAAACATACCAGGATACACTATCTACAGGAGGGACAGGGAGGGTAAAAAAGGAGGAGGAGGAGCTCTTTACATAAGGGAAGGAATCAAAGCAACAGAACAAAAGGGTAAACAGGGAGGAGAAGAAGCACTGTGGGTAAATTTGGAGACCGGCAATGGCACCACAATCCACACAGGGGTTGTATACAGACCCCCTTCTCAGGGGGAGGAAATGGACAAGGAAATGATAGAAAGTATACATAGAATGGCAGAAAAAGGGGAGATATTGCTGATGGGTTATCTGAATATGCCAGATGTTAACTGGAGTGCAGTTGCAGCAGCCACTTCGAAGAGTGGGTTATTCTAGATGCCTGGGGGCATGCCTTAGACAACTAGTATTGGAGCCCACTCGAGAGGAGCAATCTTAGACCTGGTTCTCTCAAGTGGAGATGAGAGAGGATCACAGATGAAGAAGTGGGTAGCCATCTGGGAACTAGCGACCATCGAACAGTATGGTTCACAATAAACACAGCAATAGAGTCAAGCCATACAAAGACAAAGGTACTGTATTTTAGGAGGGCTGACTTTGTCAAAATGGGTGAGTGCCTAAGGAATGCACTAGCAAATGAGCAGGAAGGAGGGGTGGAAGAACAATGGGGAATAATAAAAACTGCCATCACAGAGGTAACAAGCCTTTGTGTAAAGCAAATAAACACAATGAAATGAGGTAAGAAACCACTATGGTTTTCAAAGGAAGTGGCAGTGAAGGTTCAAGAGAAAAAGAAAGCATTCAGGAAGTACAAGGAATCACAGAAGGAACAGGACAGAGAACTGTATCAGTTAAAGCAAAAGGAAGCTGGGAAGGCAGTCAGAACAGCAAAGGCCCAAACTGAGGAAAAGATAGCCAATTCAGTTAAGAAGGGGGGTAAAACCTTTTATAGGTACATCAGGTGAGCGAAGGAAGACCAAGGGAGGATAGTGAGGCTTAATAAAGGGAGGAGGGTGGGCAGAGGGTGACTGTGAAAAGGCAGAGATACTAAACAAATATTTTGCTCAGTATTTACAAAGGAAGAGGAGGTACCTAAAACAAACAGTAGAAACACTCTGGATACAGAAGTTGATACCAACCCATTTACAGAAGAAAGGGTTCTGAAAGAACTCTTAAAACTGAAGGTGGACAAAGCAATGGGGCCTGATGGGATTCATCCCAGAATTCTAAAGAACTAAGGGTAGAACTAGTGACACCACTGACTACCCTCTTTAACAAATCATGGGAGGATGGGGTGGTACCCGAGGACTGGAGGAGGCAGATGTGATTCCCTTCACAAAAGTGGGAGCAAGGCAGAAGCAGGAAACTACAGACCTGTTAGTTTAACCTCAGTGGTAGGAAAATGATGGAATCACTTCTGAAGGAAAGAATTGTTGAGTATCTAGAGGCCAGAGGGCACAGGACCCAAGGCAGCATGGATTCACAGCAGGAAGGTCATGCCAGACAAATCTGATAGATTTCTTTGACTGGGTGACCAAAGTAGTTGATCAGGGAGGGGCTGTGGACATGGCCTACCTAGACTTTATAAGGCATTTGACACAGTCCCACACAAAGATTAATATACAAGTTAGCCAGCCTGGGAGTGGGTCCCAAGATGACAGCCTGGGTAAAAATTGGCTGGAGAATAGGACACAGAGAGAATAGTAAATGGAGTCACTCTGAAAAAGGGGTTAGTAGTGGGGTACCGCAGGGTTCAGTATTAGGACCGGTCCTCTTCAATGTCTTTATAAGCGACATTGCAAAGGGACTGGAAGGAAAAGTATGTCTCTTTGCAGATGACACAAAGATCTGCAACAGAGTTGATACACAAGGTGGAGTGGAAAGGATGAGAAGGGACTTGGCAAGGTTAGAGGAATGGTCAAATGTATGGCAGCTTAGATTCAATGCTAAGAAGTGCAAGGTAATGCACCTGGGAAACAAAAACCCAGGGAAGAGTATACAATGGGGGTGAGATACTAACAACAACAAAAATGGAAAGGGACCTGGGGTAGTCATATCAGATGACCTAAAGGTGGGCAAACAATGTAGAGAGGGCAGCAAGGAGGCTGGGGATACTGGGATGCATAGGAGAAGCATCACCAGTAGAAAACAGGAAGTTACTATCCCTCTGTACAGACAGCTGGTCAGACCCCATCTGGAGTACTGTGTGCAGTTCTGGAGACCAATCTCCACAAAGACATAGCAGGATGGAAGCTGTCTAGAGGAGGGCACTAAAATGGTGCAGGGTCTGCACGGAAGACATATGAAGAGAGACTTAAGGAGCTTAATATGTATAGCCTCGAGGAAAGGAGGAGGGGGGACATGATAGAAACTTTCAAGTACCTCAAGGGAATCAACAAAGTCCAAGAGGGTAGCATCTTTCAAAAAGAGGTGTGCAAGAACAAGGGCCACAATTTGAAGATAGAAGAAGTGGCTCAGAGGTAGTTTAAGGAGTATTTTTCACAGAAAGGGTTGTGGATGTATGGAACGGCCTTCCAGAGGAGGTTGTGGAGTCAAAAACAGTGGTGGAATTCAAGCATGCATGGGACAGTCATAAGGCAATTCTAGGGGATGGGGGTCGGAAGAAGTAGGCTGCTGGTTAACTAGGATCTGCAGCTTATCCATCAGGTAGGGAAATGGGCAGACTGGGTGGGCCAAGCGGTCCTTATCTGCCATCAAATTCTATGTTTCTATGTTTCTATGAGATCATAGAAAAGAACACAGGTCCCTTTGAAAAAGAAAGGATCCTCATGGAACTGGTAGCAATAAGGCTATGGGCCAGATAGATGCACCCCTGGACACTGAGGGAGCTAAGGGAGGTGTTAGTAGGGCCTCAGACTACCTTGTTCACCCTGTCTTTGTAAACGGGTGACATGCCCAGGGATTGGAGGAGGGCTGATGTGGTCCCATTATACAAAAGTGTTAACAGGGAGTATGCAGGAACTACATACTGGTCAGCCTGACCACAACAGTGGGAAAAGTAATGGAAATACTGATGAAGGAAAGAATAGTGGAACACCTGGTTGTCAGTGGTCTACAGGGGATGTGGGGGAAGGAAACACTGTTTAACCAGGACTAGCACACTAAGCTGAAGCTTGTTTCCAGATGCAACCTGGAGCACAAGGAAGTTAAGTAACTTGCTCAGGATTACACAGTATGCACTTAGATGGCTGTTGGATTCAAATCTAGGTCTTCAGATCTGTAGCTCAGAGCCTTTACCCAATGTGCTATACTGCCTCCAAGACCCAAGGCAGTTTGGTTTTATGGGAGAGAGGTTGTGCCTGACAAACTTAACTGAGTTTTTTGACTGGGTAACAAGGAAGGTGGATGGGGGAGGATGTGGCCTATCCAGATTTCAGCAACGCCTTTGACACTTTGCCACATAGAAGGCTGGTAAATGAGCTGGAATACTTAGGGGTGGGACATAAAATAACAAGGTGGGTGGAGAACTGGTTGAAGAACTGAAACCAGAGGGTGGTGGTAAGGTAAATGGTGTGCATTCCATGTGGGAGTGCTGTGCCCCAGGTTCGGTGCTGGGACCCATCATTTTTTAATATCTATAGCAATGATTAGCCCAGTTGCAATTAGGGAAGGACAGCTGTTCTTTCCAGATGGGGACTTGTCACTGGAAGGGGTTGGGGCAGGCATTCTGGGGCTGCATCGGTGGTGGGAGAGGATGGGATCACATCGGTGATCGACAAGGAAGCTTTTGTTGGTGGGGGACTAGCCATGCATACTGGGGCCACATTGGTCAAAACTTTGCAAGCCGGCGACTCAGGAAGGAGCGGTCAATCAGCGAATAGAGCACAAACCTTTGACTGTGTGACTGGGCCATAAAAGGCAAATAGTCCAGTCGCAATCAGAGGAGGAGAGCTATTCTTTGTTCCGCACCACCCACCCTGGCCCCGACCTCTATTAAATGGTCAGTGAGGGTGGAGCCTTGGAGAAGGGCAAGTCAAGATTGGGTGAACTGGAACACTAGGAAGCTGGATTGTTACTGATTGGGGGAAAAGGGTCCTGTATGCTGCACTGCTTGGGCAACACTGACTACTGCGAGGAAGGGGCATAATGAAGCATACTGAATAAATGACTGTGTATGCCAACTACATCTGAGGGAGTAAGCAAACTGTGTGTGAATTGATTACTGCTAGGGCCTCTGAGCTGGCTAGTGTTGTGGTGGGCTAATTTTGCTTGTGAACTGTCTACTGCTAGGGCTAGAAAACTGGCTACTGTCAAGAAAGAGGGAGAATTTCTGTAATCGGAGGGGCAAACTGCTTGGGTTTTAGTGTAACACTGACTGAATTATTTCTGTTAGAGGGCCGCATTACTCACCTAAAATGAGGGTAGACTTGGGGGTGGCCAAAGAGGGCACCTTCGGTAGAGTGATTGGGTGTACAGGGTGCGGGGCGGCAATAATATTAAATTGGGCATGAATGTTCAGAGGTTGCCCAGTGTGTTTTCAGTTGGCAGGTCTTAGGGAGGAGGTAGAGGGGATCAGAAAGCAGCTGAAAGGCAGGAAGGGTGGGGAGGAAAGGTGTGGAAAGGACCTCATGAGAGTAGACGAGGCCAGTATGGCATAACCCAGGGAACAGGTGGACAAGGATCATATGGTTACTCAGGAGGGGTGGGGCATGAAACAAGCAATGTATGGATATCACTTTGTAGGAGGTGGCTGACCAGAAGGGGGGGCAGAAGACAGCAAGTCAGGGGCAAGCATCACACTTACTAATCGATTCACTCTGCTATATCCGGGAGATGAGATGGAGAGGCTGGCGGGAGGAGGGGAGCAGGCAGACAGAGAGGGTTTGGTCAGTAAGCTGGGGGGGATAGGGCAGGAGAGAGAGAGAGCCAGATCCACAGAAGGAGAGGAGACATTAGCCTAGGTGGGAGGAGGTGGGGAGGAAGGGGAGTGCAGAGTGAAGCCAGGGTGGGAGGAGGGAGGACTAGGGTCGGGCAAGCATCCAGGTTAGGGAAGTCAGCCAAGGATAAGGAATACTCTAGATAGGCCAGCTTTGGGATGGGAGAAATCAGATGAGGTGGAGAGGAGGGGGGGAGATGTGGGGTAGGGAGAAACACAGCAGATGTGGTGAAGGATGCAGAACTTGGGGGAGGGGAGGTTAGGAGGGAAGCAGTAGAAGGGAGCCTGGGTGGGGGATCTGAGAATACCAGCCCAGAAAGAGAGTCCAGGGAGATCTGGGGGGGGAGCAATTTGTGCCACCCAGGAGGTTGGGGGTGTGAGAAGCAAGTTGGGAGCTACAGGTAGAAGAATGAGCATGATAGGGCAAGCACAGGCTTGTGATCCCCAGGCTGAGGGGGACAAGAGAAGTTAGCTGAGAGTTGATGACAGAAGGAAGAGCCTGGATGGAATCAAATGGGCCAGTAAAGTGGGGGTGAAGGTGATCCTGCTGGGTGACTCCATGACCTGGGGCATCCAGTGGGAGGGGGCGGGGAGGGAAAAAGTAGCCCAGTTAAGGCTAAATGTATCCCAGGCCTATCCGTACACAAGGTCAAATTCCAGCTATACTCGATAGCATTGGAATTCGGGGAATCCCTAGACTTCCTAATACATCTGGGAACAAATGACTTAGAAGGGAACAGTGAACTAGAAATCCAGGTGAGATTCTGGGAACTGGCCAGGGTTTACCACTCTATAGGAAGCGCAGTCTCCTTCTTTGAGATTCTGCCAGTACCTAGGGCATCCAGGGAGACCAAACATAAACTTAGAGGTGTGAACCAGTGGCTCAGGGACTGGCGCAGGGCAGAAGGGTATGGGTTGGTGGGGGACTGGGGGATACATGGGAGGACAAGGGGTTATATGCCAGGGATAGGCTACACCTCAACTTGGAGGGGAGGGAGATCTTGAAACTAAAACTTGCTGGATTTATAGTCGAGAGGTGGAGTTTAAACTTGTAAAGGGGGAGGTTAAGTAAAAGAGTGGCTCCAGGAGGGTTGCTCGAGGGTCCAGGTCTAAGGCACGAATAGAGGATGGGAGACTGTGATGTAAATCCATCCAGAGCTGTGCAGGAAAGGGCATCTAGGGACTGCTCAGGGCCAAGATGACTGGAGAAGGGAGAGGGGTTAGGGTGGAGGACGGTCCTGATCAATGCCAGGAGTATGGGCAACAAAATGCCCAAGCTCCAGGCGATGCTGGTTGAGGGATCAGTGGATGTGGCAGCAATTATTGAGACATGGGCCACTCAGAAAAATGACTGGGACCTAAATTTGGTGGGCTACAAAATATTCAGGAAGGATAGAGGAGGGGGTGTAGTGCTGATAGTCAAAAATGACAGTGGTTGCTGGCTCATTGGTGCAGCAGTTGGATTTCCGCTTGCGACGCTGCCGACCTGGGTTCGGGAATGGACTCAGGTCATCAGAGAGCCAGCCGGGGGAGAAGGTTGGAGCTTCTGTAGACAGCTCACCTTCTCCAGGGAGAAGGGTGGGGATGTGAGCCAGGCACCTGTTGGCCCCTGGCAGAAGCCGGGAGCATAGCAGGGAGTCAGGGCTCTAATTTCTGGGGCAGTGATGGATGTCGGCGTTCACCTTGACATCAGGTGGCACGTCACTCTCCAAGGGGAGAAAACTGAGGAAAAAATGGCTCCCTGGCTAAGCCAGATGACGGTCTCTGGTCCCCTCACTACCGCCAAGGCTTCACGGCCTCCCACCTCAGCAACACCTGGAACCTATGCCGCAGTGCGCTGGATGACCCTGACTGGTGCCTTCCCTCTCAGAGGAGGGGGACCCACCCGGTGAAGGGTAATGCTGGGCTACTTCCAGGGGGTTGCGATCTGAGGTTGGGTAGGGGTGGAGATGGTGGACAGATGAGAAAGGACCTTGGGGACCTGAAGGAGATGCTGGCCAGGAGGAGCAGAGGAGCAAAAAAAAAATGACAATGGTTAGTGGAGTGGAGGAGGCTGTGGGGGGGTGGAGGAGATCTTGGTAACCCTACAAATGAGGTGAGGCAAAAGATTGAAAATAAGGGTGGTGTACAGACCCCCCCAATGATGAAAGAGGCCCTGGAGGACAAACTAGTTGAGAACATCAAGGAGCACTGTGACTGCGGAAAGGATATGGTGGTGGTCATGGGTGACCTTAATATGCTGGGGACAGACTGGGACACTATGGCATCCTCTGTGGCCAGGGAACAGAGACTGATGGATGTGTTCCAGGATGCCTTCCTGGTCCAGCAGGTTTGGGAACCTGCTAAGGAGGAGCAGATACTGGACATTGTCCTAGCAGACAGTGACCAGATAAAGGGCCTGGAGGTGTGCAGCCCGCTGGCAGGTGGTGACCACACTATGGTCTGGTTTCTGCTGTATCGGGGGGAGGAGAATAACCATTCTAATACAGTAGTAGTGGACTTCAGGGGGGCGGACTTTGTGGGCATTGTGAGGATTCTGCAGGGGAGCTTGGACAAGATTAGGCCGGACATGGATGCTGGCAGCTAGTGGGAGGCCATTAAGAAGAGGGTGCAGGAGACTACCAATTCCTGTACAAAGGTAAGGCGTAAGCATGGTAGAGCCAACAAGCTGTGTTGATGGATCAGGGAGGTGCAGGAGGCGGTGAGGGATAAAAAGGCTGCTTATGCATGTTTTAAGCATTCTGGGGGGATAGGGAGAGGGGTATGAGTTGATGGCTAGAAGGGTCACCACAGTGGTGAGAGGAGCCAAGGTGAGGAGGGAGCAAAATCTGGCTAGGGATATACAGAGGGGGAAAAAGGTATTCTATAGATACACAAGGGAGAAGAGAAAAGGGAGGCACAGATCAGAATGATTAGGACTGAGGAGGGATGGACTCAGGAGGCGGGGGAATCAGGCAGAGGTGCTAAATGAGTACTTTGCCTTGATATTTACGAGGGAGTCAGGGGATGCCTCTAGCCCAATGGGAGGGAAGGGGAGCTAGCAGAGTTGAGAGGTCAGATGGATTCTAGGGGACTGAAAGAAGTTGAGGTACAGGCTAGGCCAAGTCTAGAAGGGGATGGGTGGGTAAATGAGGTCAGGGGTAAGGGGCAACAGACTTCTAGGAAAACAAACTGAACTTACAAGCTCAAATGGGCAGACTGGGTGGGCCATAGGCCCTTATCTGCTGACACTGTCTATGTATCTATGTATCAATGAGGGGTGGGCTGGGAGGAGAAATCACAGTGGAAAGGGTGAGGAGGCCTTCAGACACTAAAACTGATAAGGCACTGAGGCGGATGGGCTGCATCCAAGGGTTATGAAGAAATTGGCAGATGAGCTAGCAGCACCACTGGCAGCACTCTTTAATACCTCTCTGCTGACAGGATGGGTGCTTCAAGACTGGAGGGTGGCTCATGTGGTGCCTATCCACAAATGGGGGGTCTAGAGAGGAGATGGGGAATTATAGGCCTGTCAGCCTAATGTCTGTGGTGGACAAAGTAATGGAGGGCATTATCAAGGATAGGCTGAGGAGACAGCTGGAAAGGTTGGGGCAACTGGATGACAAACAGTATGGTTTCATCCCGGGGAGATCATGTTAGACCAACCCCATAGATTTTTATGACTGGGACCATGGACCGGCAGAGACCGGAGAATGTCCTATACCTGCATTTCAGTAAGGTGTTTGATTTGGTACCCCATAATGGGCTGCTAATAAAGCTGGGGGGGTGGGGGTGAGAAGACAGTTGCTCAGATTGGGGGGATGGGGTGAGAGGACAGTTGCTCAGATGGGTAGAAAATTGGCTAGCGGCGAATACAGAGGGTAGTGGTGGGTGGGTAGTATCCTCCCCCAGGAAGGTCACCAGTGGGGTCCCCCAAAGTTCAGTACTGGGGCCACTCCTGTTCAATGTCTATGTCTTAGATATGGGGAGGATGATTAAGAGCAGAATGAGTTTCTTTGCGTATGACTCAAAACTGGTAGCATTGGTGGACGGGGACAAAGCTAGAGAGACAGTCCAGAGGGACCTGCATACACTGGAGGGGTGGTCAAGGAGGTGGGGACTGAGGTTTAATGCAGGGAATTGTAGGGTGCTGCATCTGGGGGTCAGAAACCTGGTGGTTTCATGTATACACCCTGGCAGCGGTCATACAGCAAGCCACAATGAGTGAGAGGGATCTATGTGTGGTGGTAGATGTCAAAATGAATAACACTGAAAATTGCAGAAGAACTGTGGCCAAAGCAAACTGGATACTGCATAGCCAGTGGGATTACGTCCAGGAGGAGGAAGGTGATCCTCCCTTTGTATAATGCCTTGGTCACACCACATCTCGAGTACTGCATGCAGTTCTGGAGACCTTACCTCAAGAAGGATGTAACACTGCTGAAGGGTATCCAGAGGAGGGCAACCAGGATGATTCAGGGCATGGGAGGAAGGCCCTATGAGGAAAAGCTGGAAGAGCTTGGGTTGTACTCGCTGGAGGAGAGGAGAGGAGAGACAGGGGACATGATAGAGGTCTTCAAATATGTAAAAGGAATAAACGGGGTGGTGCCAAAGAGATGTTCAGACTAAAGAAGGTGGGGAACAACCAGGTGACATGAGTGGAAGCTAGAGGGGGGGAAATTACAGGGCAGAATGCAGGAAACATTACTTCATTGAGAGGGTGGCGGAGCCCTGGAATGCACTGTCCAGGAGTCTGGTGAAGAAAGGCACAGTGGAGGGCTTCAAGAGGGAGTGGGACAGGTACAAGGGTAAACTGAAGCAGAGGATGACCGTCTCTGGGGCTGGGTGGGAAAGAAAGCACCCATTAGGAGACTGGCTACTGAGCAGACGCAACAGACCATCAGGCCTATTCTGCTGGCTTTTAGTGTGTTAGATATAGCGGAGGGACTGCAGGGGAAGGTGTGCCTATTTGTAGAGGATACGAAGATCTGCAGTAGGGTAGACACCCTGGTAGGGGAGATGGAGGCAGTGAGGGAGGGCCTAAAGATTCTGGAGAGGTGGTCAGAAACTTGGCAGCTGAAATTTAATGCCAAAAAGTGTACAGTAATGCACATGGGTGAAATAACCTACAAACCATTTACACATGAGGTGGGGGTTAGGAAACTCAGCAGGAGAGAGATCTGGGGATTATAATTTCAGATAACCTTAAGGCTAACAACCAATGTAGCACAGTGATGGGCAATGTGAATAGAATGCTGGTGTGCATAGGGAGGGGTATGAAACAGAAAGAGGGAGGTGCTGATGCGTCTTTATAAATCCATGGTGAGGCCTCACCTGGAGTATGGGGTTTAGTTCTGGAGGACTCATCTACACAAGGACATAAGACAAGATTGAAAGGGTTCAGACAAGGGCAACCAAGATGGTGCACGCTATGCATAGGAAGCCATATGAGGAGAGGTGGAGGGAATCGGATCTGTACCCACTGGAGACTAGTAAGGTGAGAGCGGTAAGCTTATTTGCAAGGAAAATAAGTGCTAGAACTAGGGATCATAAACTAAGATTAGAAGAAGGAAGGTTTAGGGGCAATGCGAGGGGCATTACATCACTGAGAAGGTGGAGGAGTCCTGGAACAGACTACCGGAAGAGGTGGCGTATGCAAAAATGGTGAAAGGATTAAAGAGGGCATGGGACAGACACCAGGAGCTGACCAGTGGGCAGAGTGGGGTGTCTCTTGACAAAGATGATGATGAGTGTGGGGGGGGTAAGGGGCAGACTGGATTGGCCAAAATGGTCCTTTTCTGTCACCAGATTTCTATGATTCTAAGGCAGTTAAGTAATTAGGACTTACCTGCTCCATCAGAGTAGGGAAATCCAGAGTTGGGGTGTCCTTGGTTTGGGGTATTCTGGTAGGACCTGAAAGGGAAGAACAGAGAAGGCTGAGAGGACACATAGGGTCACAGGTACTAGAGGAGAGATTACAGTGTTAGAATTAAACAAAGATACTTATCTGATTGGTATGTTTGGCCAGACCTGTAGAAATAAAGGGGCAAATAGATCAGTATGGGGAAGTTACAGTAGCAAGAGTAGAGAGATACAAAAAGGGTATATAACACAGGAGTAAAGGAAGAGGAGTTTTAGAGGAACAGACAAACTAGGTCAAAGTAAGGAAACTAGAGATAGAATAAAAATGCAGACAGCTAAGTACAGAGAATAAAGTGGTATTTGGGACTCAACCCCAGTGCCTAGATGACCTGCAGGTAGGCAATAAATTTAAAGTAGTCAGATAGGCAAGTGGGGATGCGTTTGGGCTAGTGGCCCCTATATTATTTAAAAAAGGGGACACTAGTGGTTCAGGAGTCTTGAGTTGTCCCAGAAGGCCGGTGGTTTGAAAGGTATAGCTCTAGTGATACAATGGGCCACTCCCTCATGGACAGTGGCAATTTTTTTAATTTTTATATTATCTTTCCCTGGAACCTAGTGTGGGGGGAGGGATGTCCTTGGGCCCAGACTGTATGTAGCAGGCAGGAGGCTGTTCAGAAAACTGCTGACCAGAAATGCTGTGGCTGTTGCTAAGCAGCCAGTTTAGTGCTACTGAACTACAGTGACAGTAATGGCAGACACTTTCAACTGCCAGCCCAGAGGAGGGCAACTAAAATAGCAAAGGGTCTGCACCAGAAGCCATACAAAGAGAGACGAGCTGAATGTGTATGCCCTTGAGGAAAAGGGGGGGGGCATGATAGAAAATGTCAAGCACCTCAAGGGAATCAACAAAGTCCAAGAGAGTAGCATCTTTCAGAAAAAGAGATATGCAAGAACAAGAGGCAAAATTTGAAGATAGAGGGGATGGCTCGGGGCAACAGGAGGAAGTATTTTTTCACAGAGAGGGTGGTGAACGCATAGAATGGTCTTTCTGAGGAGGTTGTGGGGTCCAAAATAGTAGGGGACTTCAAGAATACATGGGACAGACATGAACCAATTCTATTGGTGGGTAGGAAGAAGTCAGCTGTTGGAAAACTAGGATCTGCAGCTTATCCACTAGGTAGGGAAATGGACTGACTGAGTGGGCCAAGCAGTCCTTATCTGCCATCAAGGTCTATGTGTCTATAATGCAGCCCACAGAGCTCAGGCTGTAGCCTGCTCTGTGTGTGTGGGAATGAAGATGCCATATTTTTGGGAGGGGAGAGGATACAACAAATATGCCTCCCTCTGCCAGTCAGCCACAAAGTGGCATGTGAAGAGCCCCCACGGGGGCAGGTTAAGAGGGTCTGGAGGGTGGGCAGCAAGCAGTAGGTGGCAGGAACCTTTAGCTAAGTCGCATGGTGGCAGACTGTAGGTGTCCTGAGGGGCCTGGTAGAAAGAGGCTGGGAGAGCAAATGCACAAGATAGAGCCCACAAAGGAAAATCCACAGTGCAGCTGAAGGGCAATGCCTGACATTGACTTAAACATAGCTGTGGGTGGGAGGCAAACGGGAAATCAGTGGGCTCTCTGAGGGGACCATGAAAGCAGCAAGCACTGCATACAGTAGAGTTGCGCAGCAGCTAATGTCAAAGTACCAGGGGCTAACAAAAGGATTTGGGGGAGGAAAAGAACAGCATAAGGTCCAGGACAGCTCACAGTTAAAAACACACAGCAGTAAAGAGAAAGAGCCCTGATGGGTTATAAATATTACGTAAATTTATGCAATGGGGGTGGACATAAATGGAGTGTGATAAATCCATTTTATTTGAGCATGTACGTGTATACATGCAGAATCTTACATTTATACATATAGTTATTACGTCATCCTCGATTAATGTGCATAGTGGACTGTGTCACACATCCCCATCCCTCACCCCCATTGTTTGTCACTGCTTACTGGCATCTTGCTTTTAGTTTTGTTTCTTCCAGGTTGACCGTCCCTCAGCCACGCCACCTGCCATTTAGTCATACCTCTCCCCGTTCTTCCCACTATCATACAGTCATCATTTGTTTCTGTTTAACAGTTTTAGTTTTTTACTTTTTTACCCAACCTTTTCCTTTTTTGAAATTATATTTCTTTATTATTTTATACAAAGGTAATATACCTGAGAGAACAGTACAGGGATTACACATTATGACCAATGACATAAACTGTATAGCAGCTGCAGAGTGACAATATACAACATTTTACAGAAATCCCTGAATCTGGAAAAACAATGAGAAATACTCTCCTACCCCCCTCACCCAGATCCCCAGGCCCCATCCCTCCCCCAGGATGTGTCTTCTATAAAGGAAAAAGAAAATAAAAGAAAGAAGAGAATAAAAAGGAAGAAAGGGAGCTGATTCTGATACATATGAGATGCATAAAGGTATATCAGCTGCCAAGGTAGCTAGAGGTGTACTCAACAAGACGTTAGTTCAAATAAAGAGCATATAATTTGCCCCATTTCCGCTCAAAAGAAACCAGATGATTCCAAGAACTTGCTATTAGCCTTTCAGTCCGAAAGCAGAGAGAAATTTTACTGATCCATTCTGCATACGAGATAACCAATTGGTCCATCCAGTGTCTAAGGACCAATCTTTTGACAACCATCAAGATTAAAGCCATGTGGAATCTACGCTCCATCACTTGTATATTGGAAAGCATCCCTAGGATACAAACTTCTACAGTGAAACCATCATCAAGGCCCAAAAGAGGGTCTAAGTTAGATTGGATGGACTGCCATAAGGGAGCCACCTTCTCACAATACCAGAAAATGTGAACCAGGTTCCCTTCTGCTGTGCCACACCTTGTGCATAGAGTTGAAGATAATCTCTTTAATTTAACCAGTTTAACTGGGGTATAATACATGTTGTTCAATATATGGTATTGAGTGAGTCTATGTCTGTCTTGAGAGAAATACTGATATGTATCTACCCAAATTTGTTCCCAATCTAGAAATGTGTCTGGCAGAAGAGAAGACCAGCATTTGGAACCAGTCAGGGAGTCTGGGAATTTAGTGTCCAGTAGAAATTAATAAAGCTTAGAAATACTATGGGCCTTAATTGCCTGTTCCTGTATCTGGTTTAGGAAGGGTTTAATTTGAGACGGTGTGGGATTAGAGCCACAGCTGGAAGCCACTAGGTGTTGTAACTGAAAAACTTAAAAAATGTGCTTCTGAGGAATATCATACTTAGTCAGAACCTCCCCGGTAGGTAGAAGAGAGTTATTCAGGAATAAATCATCGACACAGCAATCTCTCAGCTGAGGAAGCCAGTCCAGAGAAAGCGGGAGACCCCCGATCCTAATATTTAAATTAAGGGTAAGAGGTTGGGAAGTGTCTTTCCTGGGAGAGAGATTGAAAAAATGACAGCATTGATTCAACACCTTGATAGAAGTACAATGGCGCTCCTGTAAAAGTGGAGGCAAAGTGGGTAGGTTATAATAGAGGAGTCTAGATGGGAAGGCCAAACTCGGTTAGAATCTTTTCTCAAGTTGTACCCAAATTGGTGAAACTCATCCACCCTTTGTGTACCACCTCCCAATTTTAAGCCATGTGGCTTGCCCAGTAATAGAGCATAAGTTGGGAAGACAGGCCCTCCCTTCTCTTTGGTAAATTAAGTTTTAAGAAGGCTTTCCTGGGCTGTTTACCATGACAAATAAACTTGGAAATGGACCTGTGAAAGTGATGAAAACAGGACATCGGCAGGAAAATGTTCATTAGGCTAATTGGGTAGAAGACCCAAGGCAGCACATTCATCTTAACAATGTCTGACCCCACAGCGATAAGGAGAGCAGACCATCTCTGAAGGTCTTGTTGAATTTTAATCAGTAGATTGTCTAGGTTAAGCTTCCTGAAGAGTTCAAGGTCTTTAGTAAGGAAAATGCCTAAATATTTGAGAGAGAAGGGGGGCCCATTTCATACCAAACTGGGAAAAGTTAACC
Organism: Neoceratodus forsteri; assembly: GCA_016271365.2. Taxonomy (NCBI): domain Eukaryota; kingdom Metazoa; phylum Chordata; order Ceratodontiformes; family Ceratodontidae; genus Neoceratodus; species Neoceratodus forsteri. The sequence goes on from CM028133.1 coordinate 71,090,636, forward strand.
TGAAGCATGTTAATGTTCAGTGGAAATATGATTGATTTAGTTAAATTCAACTTGTAATTAGCCACTTGGCCAAACTGGGCTATAATGTGTAGTATATGTGTTAGAGACACTTCAGGGTTAGTCAAGTGTAAGAGAATATCGTCAGCATAGGCCAAGAGAACCAGAGACTGCTGCTGAATGAAACATCCCATGACCAGTGGAGAGTTTTTGATGCTGAGAAGAAGAGGCTCCAGATATAGATTAAACAGGAAAGGTGACAGGGGGCAGCACTGCCAGGTGCCTGTAAATAGCGAAAATCGGGAAGAAAAAACCCCGTTACAATAAATTCTGGCAGTAGGGGATTGGTAGACTGATTTAATCCATTGAATAAAGACCTCCGGGAAGCCCATTCTCTTTAATATAATCCAGAGAAATTCCCAATGGACTCTATCAAAGGCTTTATCCGCATCTAATGATATCAGAGCCATAGAGATTTGAGAGTCCTGGGCGGCTTGAAAAATATGTGAAAAGAAATGCGCGGAGTGGTCTAGAGGACCTGCCCTTCACAAACCCTACTTGTTCGGGGCTCAACAAGTTAAGCCAGACCCATTTGAGTCTAAGGGATAGGATTTTCATTAGGATTTTAATGTCATAATTAAGAAGTGAGATTGGGTGGTAACTAACAGGATCGGTCAGGGGTTTGTCTGGTTTCAGTATCAGAACAATAATGGCTTGCTTCCAGCAGGGAAGGGTCAAGAGTGGTAGCGTTAAACATGTATTCAAATAATTTTGCGAGGAGATGGGCATGTTCCTTCCCAAAAGTTTTATAGAAATTGGAGGGGAAGCCATCAGGTCCCGGAGCAAATTCCTTGATCACCTCCTCGCTTTCCGTTACCGTGATGGGAGTAGTCAGAGCTTCTCCTAGGTGAGTTTGGAGGGTAGGAAGGGGCAGGCCCTCCAAAAACTGGTCCACAAGGGAATGAGAGAGGTGGAAGGCACCACTGCCATAAAGTTCCTTATAAAATGTCTCAAAAATTCATGAAATATGCCTAGGGAAAGTTTTAAGGGAACCATCAGAAGATAATAATGAGGGAATCCATCTCGATCCCTCGATTTCCCTCAAACGTAGAGCTAGCATTTAACCCGATTTCTCCCCTTGATCAAGACAGAGGGCCTTTGTTTTCAGGAGAGCATACTCTGCCTTGTCTCTTATCCAATCTGAGTACTCATTTCTAAGTTTCATTAGGGTTTCTGGATCAGCTTGGGAAGAGGAGGAGGATAATTTATTCTCTGCCAACCTAATTTGGTTCGACAATAACATGATTTTGGCCTCCCTCTTTTTTTCCCTCCTAGATGTGAGTTTAATAAATTCACCCCAATGAAGCATTTAAGGGAGCACCAAAGCAGATCCTCCCTCTCAATTGAACCTGTGTTGGTCTCAACAAATGAGGTCATTAGGGATCTAATATGGGAGACTATGCCCTTGTCCTTTAAAAGTTGGGTGTTTAGTTCCCAGGCGGTGTCTCTTTGCACCTGCGGGTTTGGGGAGACCAAAATCCAAGCCACCAAGTGGTCTGACACAACTATGGGCTCAATACTAGACTGGAGTACTCCCGACAGAAGGTTATTGCTGACTAGTATTAGGTCAATTCTGGACCACATCTTATGTACTTGGGAATAATAAGAGAAGAGTTGTCTTGTGGGATTAAGTAGACGCCAAGGGTCACACAGGCCCAGTAGGTCCATAAAATTCCTCAAGGCTAGCTGTGAAGTGGAGAGTGGTTTCAGGGGACTATAAGATTTATCCAAATCTTGTGAGGGAGCGATGTTCCACTCCCCCTCAATTATTAACATTGAGGGTAAGAATCCACTCAACTTTTCAGCCAAGGTCATGAGGAAGTCTAGGTCCCCCCCTACTGGGGTGTAAATCGCCCCTAATGTTATCTTCACCTTATAGAGCAAACCTGTCACAATAATGAATCTACTTTCATGGTCGATAAAGCTCTTCTGCCAGAAAGGGAATGTGCTTCTTAACCAGAATGGCCACCCCCCTACTAGAGGACGACCCCGAGGCAAAACCTGAGTGTAACCTTAACGGCGAAGCCCATTGGCTTCTGATGAGAGCAAATGGGTTTCTTGCATCAAGAGAATATCGACATTCAGTAAAGCACAGTTTTGAAAACCTAGTACCTTTTAGTTAGGTTTCTGACACCTCTTACATTCCACGTAGCAATTTTAAGCTGTTACACTCATTATCAAATATACAGTGCAGCAATGGAATATGAAAACATGAAAAGCAGAGCACCTAGAGAGCATCCTGCCCTCCTCCCCCTCCCCAAAAACAACCACCGACCAGATTCCACCCTCCACCCCGTCGAAACCAGTAGAGAAAAACTGAAGCATTGTAAATTCAGACATGGTATTACAACCTTTACCAAATCATGAACTAAGAAGAGAGACCCTCCCTCCCTCCTTCCCCCACCTCATCCTGAAACTTTGTACAACTGTTCTCCTGACTGCTTCCTGGGGAAAACTGAGTGATATTGCTTGGGTCAGGGAACAAAGCCCAAAAAGCCACCACCAGATGGGTGTACCAGGAGGTAATCTTGAACCGGTACCCTGAGGAAGTGTCAGTTAATAAGTAGAGAGTAATTCCCTCATAAGTACTGAGAACTTTCTGGCTGAAGAAACCCCCATCTGGGGTGCTCTCCCCCCTCTCCTTGGTGCGTTTAGCAGTCCCACCAGGGCCGACCCTCCCACGGAGTCTCCACCCCGACAGATAAATCAGAATAAGCCTACAAAAAGACTGGGAAAGTTGAGAACCTGACCAAAATCTCGGGGTTATTCGGAGAAGCCCCATTAACCTGGGTTCGATACAACCAGAACTCACTAGAGAATGAGAGCTCACCAGGGCCCCCTGGATTCTAGCCTTCACCATGAGAAAATAGCCCCTGATCTAATTGCTGGCTGACTGGTTCATCACCTGCCTCCAACCTCCCAACTGCCATCTGAACTCCTTAAACCCTCAAGAGAGGTAACCGAACTACATTACCCGCATAGGTTTCGAACTAAATACGGTACGGGATAACATCCCTGAGGCCCCAATAATAGTGCTAAGAAACTGATTCAGCCCCCCCAGCCCAGGGGGCCAACTTCTGACTTCACTGCCATCAAAACCATCAACCGTAAAAGATTATGTTCCCAAATGTAGGAGTGTGTTAGGGCACAAGCAGGGTCAGACTGACGTCTTGCTAGCCTCCCTCCAAGATGTTCACCATAACGACAATCCTCATTGCCTAATATCGGCCCAGCTCATCCCTTTTCTCAAAAAGCCTCCCCAACCCACCAACCACACCTGATGAATACCCCAGGATATCCTAGTGACCGCTTCTGTCCAATTTGATGTAAAATTAAGCAAGTCTAATTACCTGAGCCGGGGAAGCACAGGAGGAACCGGGGGAGCAATAGTTACTAGAGGGACCAAAAGTTCCCACCGGTCCCACGTCATGTAGAAACTGCCTCTACACCCCAAGTTCCCACCCCTCCAGTGAGCAGGCCCCATGAACCACTGCATAAACCGTGCCCACTCCACCCCCCAACAGACCACTCCAAAGCCGTTCCCCCACGCCACCAGAGAATCCAGACAAGAGAGAAGAGAAAAACCAAAAACAAAAGGTGAGAGTCCAAAAATGCAGTATGTAGCAAGAGGTAACTTCTTGGCGCTGTCTCAGCAATTCAGCCCAGTTTAAACAGGTTAGGCAACTTGATTGAGAGATCTGCACCAGAGAGTCCAGACGAGAGAAAAGGAGGAATCAAAAACCAAAAGTGAGAGTCCAAAAGTGCAACATGTAGTAAGAGGTAACTTCTTGGCTCTGCCTCAGCGATTCAGCCCTGTTTAAACAGGTTAGGTAACTTGATTGAGAGATCTGATGTTGCTTTGTCTGGGGATTCATAGGAGAGCCAAGAACCATCGATGGCAACTTGTAGCGTAGCAGGGTAGTTCATTTTGTAGCGAATGCCTGCTGCAATCAGCTTGCTGACTGTAGAATGGAACGCTGAGCATTTTTGCCTCATCTCGTATGGAGGATCCTGAGTAATACACAGCTTGGAACCACTCCATAGAATTGTCTGTAATTCTCTTGCCTTTGATAATACATGTTGTTTTCCCAAGAAGCTTAGAAATTTAATGATGATAGGTCTTGGCGGGACTCCAACGGCAGGTTTCGGTCTAACAGAGCAGTAAGCACGTTCAATATGATATTGTGAATTAAGAGGGGAAGGCCCAACGACTTTGTTTAAAAACTTCTGGAGAAAGAGATTAATGTCAGGGCCCTCCTCGGACTCGGGGAGGCCCAGGCTCACCAAGTTGTTTCTTTGGCTCTTTCCTTCTAAATCCTCCATTTTGAGTTGCAGTTTAGTGATCTGTTGTCTGAGGTGAATGATTTCTGGGTCTATCTTTTCCCTCCAGGTCTCCAAGGAGGAAGTTCTGGCTTCCGAATCTCCCATTCTGGTGGTTAGGGCACTGAGATCTCCCCTTAGTGATTTCAGCTCAGCAGAGATATCATCCAGTGTTTCCTTAAAAGGTATTAGCTCTTGTAAGAAATGGTTCTGGGTAAGAGGAGTTGGAGAAGTATTGGAAGGGGGTGGTTTTACTGCAGGCCCTGAATTCTAGTTTTTGGATTTATTTGAAGATTCCTCCGGTGTAGATGGTGGAGTGTGCTTCATGCCAGCAGGCCTCATCTCCACTTCCATCTCAATCTGCCTCCAAGTGCATTAATATGCACAGCGTAAGATGCTGCCAAGTACCGAAGAGTGTTATCTATACTCTAAATGTAGAATAGAACTTTAAATGTCGAATTTGTAGGCTGAAAATAGATAAAAGACGGGTGGGTAATGGGAGCTCCGCGAAAACGCTGCCTCTAGCTGCACTGCATCATGTGACCTCTCTACCCAACCTTTTTCAACTGGCTGCTCCAAGCTGCACTCCAGCTGTCACACTCCTCTGCATGCTGCTGCTGTGTCTTCTCAACACCTCTCTATATACAAAACATACTTTTTTTTTTTTACTGCTTCCTCAAAAACTGATAAGCCCTCACTCTTACTCTTCCACTCTGGTTTCCCAACCTCACTACAACTGCCACCAGAGCTCCCCCAACACATAGAAACTGTCAGATATTTTTTGCTTAAACTGCATGCTCGCAACCCCCACTGCTAATGAGCCCTCACTCAAGGTCACACTTCTGCTCTGGTTTCCAGAGCTAGCTACAACTGCAACCAGAGGCTCCTGTGAAGTCCTTCTCTGCAAACTCTAAATGGTCTCTTGTGGCCCTTATGGCCCTCCCTCTTCCCTGCTTATTTACTGATATTTCCCTATGTCTATATACCACACATGTTTTAAGCCCTCACTACCATTTTTCACTCCTTCAATCAATCAATCAATCAATCAATCAATCAAGTCTTTATTTAACCAGACGTTCATCGTTGAGCAGAAGCTCATTTGCAAGATGGACCTGGGTGAAGCATGAACAATTGTATATACAGATCAACACAGGTATTTACAAGGCAATACAGATAATACTCTTTACAGAGAGGAAGAAAAAGAAGTTCATTTGTACATAGAATTATACAGATATTGTACAGATTACATGGTATTTACATACATAGAAGTGTCTATAGGAAGATAAAGCAGGTTATCTAAGGTTGCAGGAGGAAGTAACGGAAGAAAAAAATAAAAATAAAACTAAAAGTATACACCAGGTAGAGGTGAAGGTAGGGGGGGAGAGAGGGAGGGAAGTAGGGGGAGAAAGGCTAGGAGGGCACGGTGCACAGAAAGGAGTTGGTAAAGCTGGATGTAGAGAAGGTGGATGGAGAAAAGGAGTATGTGTGAGCCCCGGGATTGAATGCTATAAAGTACGGGGCATGGTAGGATGTCACAACCCAGGGTAGTGAGCTCCTATCTGAGGTTGGGAAAGGAAGAATAAGGGGATGGATGGGCCTAGTGTTGATAAGACAGGGGATAAGAGAGAGAACAATTAGGCTGGTGAGGGAGCAAGCTGGGGGGTCAGTACTTAAAATTGGGTCTAGGCGTGGCCAATATACCAGTACTGGGTCTGAGTGGGTGAAGCAATTACATACTTCTCTGATTGTACGGAAATAAAGCATCTTGAAAGCATTTATACCGATTAGAGTGCTTAATTTGAGGGTTTTTGTAGATCGCTCCATAAGGTAGGTAACAAGTTTATGGCTGCCCTGCCAGCGGATTTTGCTTGGGTACTTTAAGTGTAATAGCTGAGTAACTTCTTAATGCGTATTTCCCAATTATACCAGGGAAGACAGCAGGAGATATAGTAAGGCAGCTTATTAGAGATGGCTCTATAGGTCCAGAGAGCGGCGTTCTGTGGCGCCTGAACTTTAGTGATGTCCATCCCACTGCCAGATAGGGTGCAGTGATGTGTCAAGGGGAGTCCCGTTATAAACCTCAGTGCTCGATGGTAGAGTGTGTCCAGTTTAGCCATGTAAGAGTTGGGGCATTGGCTGTAGATGAAGCCAGCGTAATCAACCAATGACAGGAAAATGGATTGGACCAGTTGTTTCTTGGCATCTCTGGTGAGAAATTGGCTGATTCTAAAAAACAGTCCAAGCCTTTGCCGAAGTCGTTTTAGCAAGTCCTCGATATGTTCAATGAAGGACAGTCTTTGGTCTATCCAAACTCCCAGATACTTGAATTTTGTAACAAATTCTAGTTTTTCACCTAGAACTGTGGTAATTTGGGGAACTGTCCCACTGGACACAGGTTTAGCTGTATGGATAAAAGGAGAGAGGACCATCGCTTTAGTTTTTTTGGCATTAAGGAGTAGCTTTTTTTGGAGGAGTTGGCTTTGCAAAAGGTTGAATTCTGACTGTAGGTCATTGCAGGCAGCTTCAGGTGTTGGGTGACTCATGTAGAGTACTGTATCATCTGCAAACAGACGGATGTTGGCTTCTTTTATACAGTAGTCAATGTTATTAATGTAGATTGCAAAAAGTAAGGGCCCTAATATAGAACCTTGAGGTACCCCTCTTTGCAGAGTTTTTAAGGACAGGTCTCCTTGACTTAATTGTTGAAGGCGCCCTGAATAGTCAACCTAACCAACGAGAGAGGAGGGGTCCACACCTATGGTTTGAAGGGCGGAGAGAGCAGACTATGGTCGACGGTGTTGAAAGCCTTGCTTAGATCAAGGAAAACAGCACAAATAAAGTTTTTGCTCTCAAGATTATGCTGCCAGTCATTAGTAACTTGGCGAGGCTGAGATAGTGCTATGTTTAGCTCTGAATCCGGACTGCATAGGATTTAGCAGTTCCTAGACTCAAGGTGAGTCCTCAGCTGTGCATTTACAATTTTCTCTAGGAGCTTGGACAGGACCGGAAGGAGGGAAATTGGCCTGTAGTTATTGAGATTGCCACGGTCACCTGATTTGAACAGTGGTATGACATGTGCTGTCTTCCATATAGGTGGTAAGGTGCCCTGATACAGGGGTAAGTTAAAAAGGTGGGTGTCGGGTATTGCTAGTACGTGGTAGGCAATTTTTAGGAAGTAAGGGTCAAGGAAGACGGCCCCAGCACTTTTTCTAGTATCCAACTGAAGCAAGAGGTCCTCTACCTCGACCGCGATATCTGCAAGATCTGCTTGTTCCTTCCCATCCCTCCCGCTCACTCCAATCCACCGACAAGGGATTGCTAGAGGTTCCCAGGGTTGGTTTAAAAACATCTGGGGCACGAGCGTTTTCTTATGCTGCCCCTACCCTGTGGAATTCTCTACCTCGTCGGATACGAAGCTGCCTGACCGTTGAAAGCTTTAAATCAGAGCTGAAAACCTATTTATTTCAAAAGGCTTATGGGGAGTAGTTACTGCACTGAATTGAAATTGAAATTATATTTTATTGTTGTTTGTTACGCTATATGTATGTTTTATATGTATTTAATTATTGTACAGTGCTTTGATTTCGAAAAGCGCTTAAAAATAAACTTTTACTTACTTACTTACTTACCTCTTTCAGTGTGGCAAGTTGAAGTGAGAAAGGCGGAGAAGCTATCGGAATTTCAAGCAGTTGGCTGGCAGTCTGGGAGCGAAGCATGTTTGCAGGGGAGTTATCAAATGCCATGTCTGCAGTAGCAAAGTGGTTATTGAAGGCGTCAAGTATATCCATCTTTTCGGTTACAGTCAAGTTGCCAGAGGTAATCTTGGTCGGGAGTGAATTTCCTGGGGAGTGGCCTAGCAGATCACTGATTGTGTTCCAGAGCTTGATTGGGCTCTTTGTGAGAGTCGAGTTCGGATTTGAAGAAGGTGGTCTTGATTCTCTGATTGTTTTAGTACATAAATTTGTAGTCTCCTGAACTGGTTCCAATCCTCTGCAGTGTTCAGTCTCGTGCTTTTTTGCAGAGCTTATCTCTTTCTAGAAGCAAGGACTTGATCTGAGGGGTGAACCATTTACAGGTTTTGGTCCTAGTTCGAACTTTAATAAGGGAGCATACTTATTAAGGGCCCTTGATAGAATGTTGTGGAAGATATTGTAAGCTGACGAATCGTTTGGCCAGGTAGAAATCTTGCAACTAGGGAGTACTTAAGCTCGCTTAGGTAGGCATGTTCATTGAAGTTGCGCTGGATCTCTTCATAGAGAACTTGCTGATGGGTGCTGGGTTGTTGGTGGATCTTACTCCTGCAATAAAACAATGGTCGCTGGCGTCTGAGAAGACATCAGCGCTGGGAGAAAAAGATGAGGTTTGCTCACCATTAGCACATCCAAAAGTGTACTTACTGGGGTTCTTCATGTTTGGGCGTGTTGATTCAGTAATAAGTTGCGTCAGCCCATGTTCATCACAGAAGAATGCAAGGGGGCAGCTGTGTTAGAGAGCCAGTCAAAGTTGAGGTCTCCTAAAATAATAGTTTCTGGCAGCCCTGTCCCAACTTGTCACTTAGATATGACACAAGCTGTAGGCCAGCAGACGGTGGTCTGTAGCATCCTATTACACGAGTGCAGTAGTCTGTGTAATTTCCACTTTGAGAATTAGGCATTGAATTCACTGGCGACAGATGCGAGGATAAGCAGGAGGCAGAAAATTTGTCTTTAACGTAGATAGCTACCCTCCTCCTCTGGCATGCCTATCAGCTCTGAACAAGGCATAGTTGGGTATGTTTACTTCTCTATCAGTGGTGCTGGGTCTAGCCAAGTTTAGAAATCACAAGTATGTCAGGAGAAGTATGATTTACCCAGGTTTGTATTAAGGTTATCTTTTTAAGGAGGCTACATACGTTAATATGCAAGAAGCTTATTCCTTTTAAATTTGCTAGTTCTGCTGGCAAAGCAATAGCTTCTGGGGGGCCAGGGTTGAGTTCTACGTTGCCTGAACAAAGCAGGCCTCCTGACCTCCAACACTATAATGCTGTCAGTCTGTTCTAGGTGTCTACTACTCCTTCAGTGTAGTAATTCCTCACATCCATCTTACCCCCAGCATAAGCTTCATCACATGCCCCATGGTCCTTTTTCCTATTTGAAGGAGCGCCCCCCAAGCACCCTGTTCATCCTTGTAAGGTACTTGTGGGTCTCCATCATGTCCCCTCTCTTTCAGGATTTATATGTTGAGATCCCAGTTTTATCACAGGGCTTTTGCCACATCCCATGTACAGTTTTAGTTGCCCATTATACTGCCTCCACCCTATGGCCTTTCTAAGGTGCAGCCTTCAAACCTGGACACAGTATTCTAAGTCGGATCTCACTAATAAGGGATTACTTGCAACACCACCACTTCCCTCCTCCTGCTGAAGATACCCCTCCCTATGCAGCCCCAGCATCCTCTTAGCCCTATCCACTGCTTTGTCACACAGCCCAGCAACTTTAAAGAGACTCACCAAGGTAACTGAGTCGGCCCCTGCACCATACCCATCAGTGCCTTGCGGCCAGAGGACCCCAAGGAAGTTAATATGTCCCCAAATTTTTAAGCCACTAAAAAGTTCTGTCCCTCATAAAAATATACAAACCCGGTCCCAAGGACTTCCCAGTTGCTTGCTGACACCCCAGCTCTGCTCCCACACTCACTAGCAGGATGACAAGATGCCAGTGAGAGCACAGAGGCGCTCTTCATTATCTGTAATGAGTGGCAGCTTTTCTATTGATTTTAAATGATCTAGTGGGCACCTGGCAATGAAATGTGGGCATCGGTCAAGTAACAAGGCCCTTGTTAGTTGAACGGTGCCCACATATTATTGCCAGGTAGCCACTATATCATTTAAAATCAATAGAAACACTTCCACCCATTACATATATTGAGCCCACGCTTCCTCACTGGCATCTCATCATCCTGCTAGTGAGCATGGGGGCGGAGCTGGTGCAGCAGAAGAAAAAAAAACAGAAAGTCCTTGGGACCGGTTTGTATATATATTTTTTAACAAGGAACAGAACTTTTAACAGCTTATAAATTTGAGACATATTAACTTCCTTGATCTTCTAATGGCAGGCTACCGATGGGTATGTGTAAGCAGTATCTTGGTGAGTCTCTTAAGATCATAATAACCTCAAGGTCCCCCGCTTAGTGATCATCAGTACCACCCCAAACCTATAAAGCAGCTCCTGGTTTCCTATACCCTAGGTGCACGATTCTGCACTTTGTCATTGAACCCCAACTGCCCCGATCTTGACCACTTTTTGAGTTTCTCCAAGAGGCATGTGCATGCTCTCTGCTCCCTTCTTAGTGCCCACCCTACAAATTTTGGTATTGTCTGCAAAAAGGCATTCCCTTCTTTGCCAGTTTTTCTGCAATGTCGCTTATGAAGATACTGAAGAGCATCTGCGCCAGTACTGAGCTAAGCTGCTCACTGTCCCATCACTGTAATGAGTGCCATTAACCATCACCTTCTGACACCTTAACCCCCACCCCCAGCTACTACTCTGTTTTCCAACCTGCATCTCTGGTCACCCCCCTTTCTGTTCAGCTACCACAGCACCATCACTCTGGCATCTGCTAGGACTTGCTCCACTGTAGAATGAATCCAATATGTGGAGGAGCTGCCTAGGTAGTCAGGATATGTTTACGTGTTCTTCCATCTCCTAGGACATAAGTGGCAAGGATGCACAAACACATGCACAGACATGTGTGGCACAGCACCAGTCAATGTCTTGGCCCACCCATGGGCTGCTCCCGCTTGCACTGCCATTTGTGGTCACTCAGTTGGCAGTACTACAGCTGAGCTGGCTGTCCTCCTTCCCCAGAAGAGAGCCTCTTGTGTAACAGTTGATCCTCCTCCTCCTCTCCCCAGAGAGCCCCTTACACGAGCTCATTCCTGAACTAAGGTCACCTCCGCCGCAGGTCATAGCGCTACTGTTAAGCTGAAGGGCAGACATGTTAACCAGTTTCTAATTAATTTCACCACTTTGGATCCCTCCTAGGCTGATCAATCTCTTTAGCCTCACCCCCTCAAATAGTCAACCACCCTCCTCTCTGCTAGATCACCCTTCCAGGCACCAGACTATCCTCCATGCAGCTGGACAACCCTTCTAGCTCCAGCCTTTCACATAATGAGCACTGGAGCTAGAGCACCACACAGGCTCCAGGCCAGCCGCTTACCCAGCCAGCCACGCTCCCTACATCTGGACCAGCCTCCAACTGCATTCTGTACAACCTCCATATAGCTGAAGCACCACCCCAAACCTCCACTCTAACAGACCACATATCTGAAGCTGTCCCTCCAAGCCCCTGGACCAGCAGTCCCCCACCCAACCACCCAACCACTCAACCTACAGCCAGATTCACCAGAAGCCCCATACCAGCCTCACCATCCAACCACCCACCCTGCAGCTGGACCTAACTTTCAACCTTGAACTAGCCCCACCACCACCACCAGCCACCCTCCCTGCAGCTGGCTCACTCTTTCATGCCCTGGACTAGCCTCCCCCAGCAGACAATCCTCCCTGCAGCTGGACCCCTGTGTTCATTCCCACCCAGAGACCAGTCACCCTCCCCTCTGCAGGTTGAGTAACCTCTCCAGAGCTGGACACCCTTTCCAAAAGCTGGACACACCCTCCATCCAGAGCAGAACCTCCCTACACCTAGACATCCCCCGATCACCCTTCCTCAACCATGGACCCCATACTTCTCAACATAGTATTAAAAAAAATAAATATGACACTAACATATTGCATATTGCATTTGCAGTGTCAGTGGCTCAGCAGGTAGCATGCTCACCTCTGAGGCTGGGAGATCAGAAGGCAGTGGGTTCTATTCCCACACCAGACACATGGGTTAATATCCCAATACTGATGCTGTAGTGCAGCATGAGGGGGATGGCTGCACTCCTGAGGCACTGTCTTTCAGATGAGACATTAAACCGAGGTCCCATCTACCTGTTCTGGTGGTAGTTCAGGTGAATGTTAAAGATCCCATGGCACTTCTCAAAAAAAGCAGGGAAATCTTCTCCGGTGCCCTGGCCAAATTTCCCCCCAATTCACTAAAAATACCACCAACAGCTGAATCTGGTTCAAGGTCAGTTGGCTTTTATCTACATAGATACATAGACAGTGTCGGCAGATAAGGGCCTATGGCCCACCCAGTCTGCCCATTTGAGCTTGTAAGTTCAGTTTGTTTTCCTAGAAGTCTGTTTCCCCTTACCCCTGACCTCTAGAATTCCTTTATGTCTATCCCATGCATTCTTAAATCCTGTGATTGTTTCAGCCCCCACCACTTCCTCTGGCAGGGTGTTCCACTTGTCCACCACCCGTTCTGTGAAGAAATTCTTTCTCATGTTTCCTCTGAATCGTCCTCCCTCAACTTCATCCCATGCCCTCTAGTCCTGGAACATCTTTTTCACTTAAAAATAGTGTTTTCCTGCACTCTGTTTCTCCCTGTAAGATACTTGTATGTCTCTATCTATCCCCCTCTCCCTCCTCTCCTCCAGGGAGTACATGTTCAGTTCCTTCAACCTGTCTTCATAGGACTTGTGATGCAATCCATGCACCATCTTTGTTGCCCTCCTCTGAACCTTCTCTACCCTGTCTATGTCCTTACGTGAGGTATGGTCTCCAGAACTGTGCACTGTACTCAGGTGGGGCCTCAATAGTGTCTTGTATGGCAGAATTATGACCTCCCTTTTCCTGCTGGTGATGCCCTGCCTATACATCCCAGCATCCTATTTGCTTTACCTGATGCCTTGTCCCTGTTTCCCTACCTTGAGGTCATCAGAGATAACAACCCCAAGATCCCTTTCCTGCTTGGTGCATATATCCTCACCCCCAACTGATATATTGTGCCAGGGTTTTTGTGCCCCATATGCATTATCTTGCCTTCTTTGCATTGAATTTCAACTGCCAAACCCTTGACCATTCTTCAAGTTTCTGCAGGTCCCTTCTCATTCTGTCTACACCCTCTGGTATGTCTACTCTGTTACAGAGCTTTGTGTCATCAGCGAACAGTGAAATTCTGCCTTCTAGATCCTGCACAATGTCACTGATGAAGATGTTGAATAGGACCGGTCCCAGCACTGATCCCTGTGGTACCCCACTGGTCACTCTTCCCTCTGTGGAGTGACAGCCATTTACCACCACCCTCTGTGTCCTGCCACCCAGCCAGTTACCTACCCACCACACTACTGTCCTGCCCACACCCATATTCCCCAGTTTGTGTAATAGTCTTCTATGTGGCACAGTGTCAAAGGCCTTGCTGAAGTCCAGATGAGGCCATGTCCACTGCCCTCCCTGATCCACTCCCTAGTCACCCAGTCAAAAATTCAATGAGATTGGTCTGACATGACCTCCCCTGGTGAAACCATGCTGCCTTGGGTCCTGTAGTCCATTGACAACCAGATGTTCCACCAATCTCTCCTTCAGAAGTGCTTCCATGATCTTTCCCACTACCGGTGAGGCTGACTGGTCTGTAGTTCCCTGCTTCCTCTTTGTTCCTGCTTTTGTATAAGGGGACTACATCTGCTGTCCTCAGTCTTTGGGTACCTCCCTGTTTCAGTGATTGGCTAAACAGGATAGCCAGAGGTTCAGCCACCACCTCTCTTAGTTCTTTAAGGACCCTGGAATGCACCCCATCTGGCCCCATTGCTTTGTCAACTCTATACTTCCAGTTCCTTCAGGACCCTTTCTCGTGTAAAGGGACTTGTGTCCATTTCTGCACCATTCTCACCCTTGTACTCCCTTCAGACCCATTACCCCTCTTCCTCAGTAAGACTGAGCAGAAATACCTGTTCAATATGTCAGCTTTACTGTTGTCATCCTCACGCGACTCCCATCCTCCCCCTTCAGTCTCACTATCCCTCCCTTTGTCTTTCTTTTTTCACTTATGTACCTGTAAAAGGTTTTGTCCCCTTTAACCACTGATTTTGCAATGTGTTCTTCTGTCTGAGCTTTGGCTTCCCTTACTGACTTCCCTGCCTCCCTTTGTTTCTCCTGGTACTTCTCCTATCCCCTTCTGCCTGTGTCTTTTTGTATTGCCTGAATGCTATCTTTTGGCTTTCACTTTCTTTGCTACCTCTTTGGAAACCATAATGGTCTCCTCTTCCTTTTCCTCTTGCTAACCTGCTTAATGCATAATTCTGTTGTTCTTATAATCCCCATTTTAAATACTGCCCACTGTTCCTCAACCCCTGATTCCTGTCCCATTCCCCTTAATGCCTCTTTCAAGTATTGCCCCATTTTCCCAAAGTCTGCCCCCCTAAAATCCAGGATACGTGTTTTTGTGTGGTTTGGTTCTGCTCTTTCTGTGATTTAAAACCACAATGACTGGTGGTCACTGTTACCCAGGTGCTCCCCCACTGTTACCCCCATCACACTGTCCCTGTTTGTGAGCAGAAGGTCCAGTATTGCCTTCTGCTGAGTTGGTTCCATGACCAGTTGCTTGAGGAAGGCACCTGAAGGGAGTCCAGGATAAATCTGCTCCTAGTTGATGCTGCTGCTGGGATGCTCAGTCCATGTCTGGTATATTGAAGTCTCCAACCAGTACTACCTCACCCCTTGTCTGCCATCCTTTGGATGGCTAGCATCAACTCCTATCTGTTTCTTCCTCCTGGGCTGGTGGTCTATAGACCACACCTGTGCTGATGTTGGCCCCATTTCCTTTCTAGCTTAACCCACAGTATCTCTCCCCATTTTGTTCCTCCTGGATCTCTGTGGCCCTTATGTCATTTTTCACATACAGTGCCACCCTCCTCCTTCCTGCCTGCTCTGTCTCTTCTGAATATGTTGGTAGCCAGTATGGCCATCTCAGTCATAGTTATCATTACACCAGGTTTCAGTGATGGCCACAATGTCCAGGTTCTGACTGTACCATGACAGCCTCCAGATCTTCCATCTTGTTGCTAAGGCTCCTGGCATTTGCACACATGGCTTTCCATGATTTGACCTCCTAGTCTGCTTCACTGTTCTACTCCAGCCCCTTCCTTGGTTGTCATTATCCCTGGTTCCTCCTTGCTGTCTGCCCTTCAGCTGAATTTTGCCCCTTTTCTGCTTATCCACCTTTGGACACTAATCTCCATCTTTGCACACCGCTTGCAAAGATAGCCACTCCTCTGGTTCACTGGTTCCACTGCTAGCTGTGGGGGTGAGCAAGTAGGTACCCTCCTTGCTGGCCTGCCACCCCTTTGCTAGATTAAATGCTTGTCAATGTAGCATTTAAACTTATCATTGAGTACTTGATTCCTCTCCAGGATGGATGCAGGCCATCAGGCTTGAACAAACCTCCATCCTCCAGGTAGGTCCTGAGTCACCAGTGAATCAAACCCTTCCTCACAGCACCAGTTCTTCAACCATGAGTTAAAGTTCCTGGTGCAATTCTATGTTTCTCCTTGCTCTCACAGGTAGTACTTCTGAGAAAGTGACAGAAGTAGCTACTTGCTTGAGACCCTCCCCAGTTTCTAAACTCTTCCTGAACTTCTTTGGCTCCCCATTTGCCAAGTCATTAGTACCTAGGTGGATAATGACATCCAACTCACCCTCCCATCTTGCCTTCCCAGTGATCCTCAGTATCTTCCCTTCCATCCCTCCATGCCACTGGCACCTGGTAGGCACCTCACCTCCCTGTCCTCTCCTCCTGTGTTCCTAGCTGGATCCCTCTATGATGGAGTCCCCACCAGGTTTCGCTTCCCTACTCCCTCTGGGGTCCACTGCTTTCCCACTGAGGTCACCTCCTTGGCTAACCTCCACATCCTTTCCTTCCTCTCTGGGTACCTCTATTTGGTTGTCCTCATTTGCCAGTGTGGCATAGAGTTCTTGAGAGAATAGGATCTGGGATGTGCCTCTGCCTGACTGCCCTAACCCTCCCTGAGCCCTGTCATCCAAGTGCTCCTCGCTCGGCATCCTTTGAGGCAGCTGCATTGGACTGGGTGGTCCCTGGATAGAAATGTTGATGGTACTCCTGACCCAGTTTACTTCTGCTCTGAGGTCTGGTTACCTCATCCCACAGTCCAGAGAGATGCATGCAGATAGGGCAGCACCTCAGTGTCCAGAAGGTCTGCCTGAATATGGCTGCACCACAGCCACTGCATTCACCACTCCCCACATTATACTGCAATTCACAACTTGTCTGCTACTGAAACTCTCTTAGTTCTCTTTTATTAATTTACAGTACTAAAAATCCTGTAACTGATCCTCAGATATTTTTTTTAAGGAAAAAGAACCAATAAATAAATAAATGAGTCGAAACACTTGTGGGTAGCAGGGTGGGCTTCTTCCCTTGGCCCTCCTACTTCACCTCTTACTATACCCTGTGTTTAGCTCCTGTCAATCAGATTTGTCAGGGCATATAATTAAGAGTTGGGGAAGGGAGGGAAGAAAATTGCAGCAATTAAAGACAGCACAGAATTACACCACCACTATGTTTTAAATTTTCAACAGCCCAAAAACAATTATAAGTAAAGATAACAAAGAAAGAAAGTATAGTGTCACTACAAGCCCACAATCTAAGTTTAAAAGAAAAAATACCAATTACCAGTTACTCTAAAGCACTGAATTGAATATGTTTCCTTCCTTCTCCTTCTGGCTTCTTCTCTGTATCCCCTTCCCTCTGGGTTGTGCCTGAAAATAGGCAAGAATCTGTCTAGTGCACTTAGCTGGTCAACAACAATGAAATAAAATAAATATAAAATATAAATTAATGCAGTCTTCAGCAAAGGAAAAAAAATACACTGATCCCCAGATTACAAAATAGATTAACACATGCAACTGTTAAATACAAATATTAAATGCAAAAAAACAGTTCCCCCACAAACACTCAAATATCTGCAGTAAATAATTCTTCCTTTATCTGCAGATAATTCCAGATTTTCTCAGATTAAAAAAGTTGTAATCTTTTCTCTGTAAATATTGTTAAATAGGTTACTAAATGGATATACACAGAAAATGCATTCTGAATTTGCTCAGTTTTACAATCTTCCTGCTGTTCATTCTCCTGCCCCCACCCCCACTACTTTAGAGTAACCAAATCAGCAAACATTCCACAAATAACAAGTAATCTAGAGGCACAATGCATCCTAGACACTTTGGGGTGTTGATTGAAAATAAAACGTGTATTTCAAAGTTTAGCCATGAGTTCAGAGAAGAGAAAATGTTTTCAAGACAAAGCATTGATAGTGAAACCTGCACAGCATGTCATTTAGAAAAAAAAAACAGCTGAGTGATAATTCCCTTACTGTATCTAACATTACAGGGAGTTAAAAAGATGTACTTTTTAAACATAAGCTCTTACCTTAACATGTAAATCTTAGCTGTAGGAAACCCCAATTGTTCAAAAATGGAGACCACAGAGTGCTCATGCAGTTTCAGCAAGCTGGACACAGACAAGAAGTGAGCTGGGAAATGTAGGTCTCTGACTGAGTAGACTCATGGAAAATGTAGTTTAGAATAGACTTTTAAAGGGACACTGCCAACTTTTTTTGCACCATATTACTTCCAGGTAAAAAAACACATTTTATGATTGCTTACCTTCTCTAAAATTCATTGGTGTTGCTGGTTGTTTTATCTGCCTCCTTGCTTGGTAGAACTGAAATCCATGCTAATGTACCAAGCCTTGATTGGCTAATTAAAATCCTAAAACTACTCCGCTGACTGTAATCTTCATTTATGATTCAGTAGTATTAAAAAAAATTGTACTTTTAAGAGCATCCCAGATCTATTTCTAATCCTCATTGAGCAATAACTTACTCTTGAACAACTAGTCTGCTGAAATACTTCTTAGAATTTAGTATTCTTAGAGGTTGTATTTTTGAATAATGATTAAAGATTATTAAAAATGACTAAAATTAGTCTTTGAAGGAAAATTAATAAATGCTTTAATACTAAATTTAGTATTTGACTTCAATGAGGGTTCCCAAGTACAGCCCTGTGGGTCTGTACCCCTCATGACCACTCGCATCTTGAACACCCCCTGCCCAGATGACAACCCAGCTGGACAACCATATCAACATCCCAATAGACCTCTCCCAAGCTGTGTACCTTGCCTGCAGTTAGTCCACTCTACAAGCCCTAAACCTGCCTCTCCCCATCAACTATCATCCTCCCTGTAGCTGGCTGCTCCAGACCATCCTTCCTACCCTCAGACAAGATCCTTCTATAGATGGAACCCCCAGACCTGCATCCCTACCTCAGTAGACCACCTTCCCTGCAGCTGGACCAACCTCCCAGCCTCACCAAATAAAGCACCCTCCTTAGAGCTGGACCAGCACCCCCTAGATAACAACTCTTCCTGCAGCTGGACCCACCCAGACTACCCATCTTGCCCATATACCAGTTGCCCATCCCACCACTGACCACTCTCCTTGCACATAGAAAACTGTGCCCTGCTAGGTGCCCTTTTATAATCCTGATGCTTACTAGTCTGACATACTGCATCCCACACACAATAACCCAACAGCTCCAGCAGCCCAACACACAGTGGCCTGACCCAGGACAGCACCTGACACACTGTCAGGCCAGAGGAGGTTGGGATGCTGTGCAGCTGTGGAGTGGATTTTCCACAAACACATGAAGCACCCGATCCCGACCAATGCCACCCATCCCAGGACCTGAGCCACTACTGAACAGCAACAGGCAATGTGAAAACACCTACCCCCTATGTGGTGCACCCTCCAAGGACACACTGACCTGATCACAGACCCCCGGTAAGGATGATTGTCTCACCATCCATGGGACAGGGATAAAACAAATAGCCGTGCATGCCCCAGTGTGTTGACCAGCCATCCCAGGAAACATGGTGGACTGTCTGTGCATCCCTGCATGTGTGATGATGTCAGCTGACAGCCAGCCAGCTGGATATGCATGAAGGAATTGGAGTACCATGCCTGTTGGTCAGTGCATGCATGACACTGCAGGCACACAGCAGAGTGGCACAGTGAGAGCATGGATAGCTGCACCAGGAAATGGTCCACAGCAACACCACATGTGGCTGCCAGGACACAGAGCAGCATGCCATTACACCAACCGTGCAAAGTGTGCATATGGCCATGTCCTGCTAGCCCACTATGGACTTGCAGTAACCACACAGAAAAAAGTCTGGATATGTTTGGGAAGGGCCTGTGCCACAGGAGCCCATTGTGGCATGAAGGCTGCCAGATGTGTTGTGGGGGTTCCACAAGGGCCCATTGCAGGAATGCTGTTACCACACAGTTGTACAGCTGGAAGGACTGGGGGCACTCACACAGCTTCAGGCCTGTCCAATGTGTGGCACACATGAACAGCTGAAAGGATTTTGGGGGGCTCACACAGAGTCAGGCCTGTGCAACATGCAACACACAGTGCAGAGGTGGCAGTGTGCAGTGAGCTGCTTGGCGATACCCAGCAGAGTTGTGATGAGACATGGCCACCAGGTTGGGGTGCATGTGAAATGTGGGGGATGAAACTTTATTCAACAGTAGGGGGCCATAGTGGCAACCTGGTGGCTATGCATGATGTGTACTGTGAGTGTACAACTGTCAGGTGCCATGTCATCATGGAAACCCTACAGGGTGGTGTTGTGTGCCATGTCACAGAGGAACTTCAGCAGCTTGCCCTTGTACTTGGATGCCAGTACCATCCTTATCCACTCCTCATAGCTCTTCTTGGGTGGTGTCCATGGCAGTCCACAATGAATGCCTTTCCTGGTGACATCAATCCATTGCTGTTCCCTGTAGTGCTCTGCTAGCATTGTCATGGAGATGGCAGTGCCAGGTCTCGACATTGTTTTGGGTCCACAATATACCTCGCTCATTGAGATCCACAACCAACCACAGCTGAGGTGGGAACATAGGGTCATCTCATTGGGCTGCCAACACCCTACTGTACAGCCATATCCTGCCCAGCAATGTGTCTGCTAAAACAATAGAGGGTGTGTGGTGGCATTGGTGGAATGGTTGGCTCCAGGAGGCTGAATGCTGCTGGAATGTCCTGTGCCAGGAGACGGGTGAGGACCACGAGTTCATGGATCTTCAGGCTGAAGTCTGGGTCACTTCCATATTGTGGTGCAAGACCAAAGCTCTGGATCTTCTGCCACACAATCTGCCCAAAGTGGAACAAGCAACCCTTGTTCATGGCTTGCAGAAATTCCATCTTACAGGCATTGATCGCAGCCTGCTCAAAGACAGTGATGATTGTAGGTGGTTTGAGGGTGCAGGATTGTATACTGGCATATTTATTCAGCTCCTGGAACAAGGTGCATTAACATTGCAAGCTCTTTGTTATCATCAGAGTATACACCAATAACATGATGAGGTTATTAGGGCCTGTCCCCATGGGTGCATGAATGGTGTACAACTGAGTGAACAGGTGTGGCACAGTCTTGAATGTACCATCCATCACCCAGAAGGGTGTCTGCACCAGGTCCCTGATGTCCTCTGTGGTGAGTAGAAGGACCTGGTGGGTGGTGCTGCCAGTGATCCTGCTGTATCATGGCCATCCAGTCACTGTCTGTAGCTGCTTGGGGATAGTGAGGTCAGCCAGTGTCACTGGTTCTGGTGAGCGGTCCTTGAGGTGGTTCCTGTTCACAATCTGCAGCAGGGCCCTCTTGTTTGGCAACTGTTGCCACAGCTCAGTGGTCATTGCAGTTGCCTCACTCTGCAGTAGCTATGTGGGGCAAGCCATGGTGCTGTGTGCCTTCTACTTGATGCCAGCCAATGCCTGTGCCAGTAGAGCATCTTTCATCTCCAGAGCATGAATGTGCTCATTCTTTTTTCTTTAGGTGGTGCTGGCCAACCTGGAGCAGTGTGATGGCCTGGCTGAGGCAGGACTTGGACTTATGGTGCTGGCAGCACCAGTACACTGTCTCAGGCCAGCCTGGTGGTGCTGAGGGTTGAGACGCTAGATGCCACACCTTGTGCCACACCGGTGACCCGGGTTCAGGAATGATCCCAGGCCATTGGAGGTTGGCAGGGGAGGACTGGGATCGAACATCCATAGACTGCTCTTGCAGTCCTGGGTGGGCTGGAGAATTTCACCATGCTGTAGTGGCCCCCTTGGGATGCCCAGGGCACTACTAGTGTTGGTGATGCAAGATGAGGAGCACGGCGGATGTCTGCATGTTGTGCCTGGATGTCATTGCACATCTGTGCTACAGGGGACAATCGAAGGAAAATGGCTGGGCCCGACCTTGCAGCTTGATGGTTGTGCTCCGAGCCACCCGGAGGACTTTGGTGGAGTCCTGTTGGGGAGGGTCCAGGGCTGTCCTGGCTGGTAGAGGCAGAGGAGGAGCCCTGCAGCAGGATGGCTGGCCCTGATCCTCCTGGGTGCAGTTTGAGCTACCCAGCTTTCCAGGTGGGTGGAGCTGGTGGCTGGATGACCCAAGCTGGAGTGTGTGCCACAGCAGGTGAAAAATATGATATGATAAAAAAAAGTACACTGTCTCATTGCATGTCCATTAATGGACTAGGTGGTAGAGATTCACATTCAGCTTGGACTTTCCCTTCCTGGATGGTACCACCTCACAGATTGTCCCTGTTGTTGGGGTTGCAGTTAAGCACCCTGGCACCTCCATGGCTTCCACGCCGTCCTCCATTGTGCCAGAGGACTGTGCAATACTGACCGGCTTTGGTTCCAGCTCAGGCATGCGAGTGTAATTGCACTTCATTTGCACATCACACTACATGGGCCACACCTGTGGCAGCTGCTACTTGTCTGTGGGCAGTTTGTACTAGTACTGTAGTGCCACTGTCTGCCCACAGTCCCAGTGCTTCATGGCTGTGCTGTGCACCATGGTCACATTCAAGTTCTGTGTCCACAGTGTCCTGGGCCCCCATTAGGTACTGTGCTGCAGCGGGGTTATGCTTCATGGTACACTCCCCTGCTGTCCAGCATGCAGGGATCCCTCTGTGTTGTGCACTCTACCTACAGGTCAGTGTCCATCTACCTAAGCTGGCCTTTGCACCCCCCCACATTGGCATACTGGCATCTGTAGTTCCCAGGCATGCCTTCATGAATGCACATCCGGCTGCTGCCCCCATGCATCATTTTACAATGCCTGCCTGTTCTCCATGTTCTCTTCAGCTGTAGTTCCCTGACCTGTGACTTCTCCAGTAAATGACCTATTGTAGCCCTCACTGTGCTCTTTCCTATGGAGCTTGCATTTTCTGCCCCTGTGCCGGTTTGTTTGTCAGAGTTCCAGTTCACCTGCTTTGTTTACTAACCACTCTCCCTACATCTAAAATGGGCCCTGCCCAGCCAAACACTCTCCCTGCAGCTGAACCACCCTTTCAGCCCCTGGAGAAACCTTCCCCAAGGAAAGCACTGTCCATGGACCATTCCACAGTTACAAGGAGGGAAGAAGAGGCCCCAGCTGAGTAGAAAGCAACTGCTGGCGGGGGACTTAATTAGGGGATAGACTTGTGAGCAGGGTGGGGTAAAGAAGAGGGAGGTGGAATACCTGAGAGGTACTTTGGCTTGGAGAGATGAAAGCAGATACAGTGGATCATTAGGCAGCAGGAGATGAGAGGGAGCTAGATGTCATTGTCCACCTGGGGACAACTGACCTAGCAAGGGATGGGGTAGAGGTAGTACAGGGACATTTCAGGGATGGGGGAGGTTCTTCAAGCATGCATGGTGAATTTTGCCAAAAGGTTGCCAATATACATCTGGGGAGAAGATAGTACTCTCCACACCGGCTTTCAGCAGTTGGTTAAAGGCATGGTGTGGGGTGAGGCTCAGTACTAGGAGTGGGCCACTTCAATGTCTTCATAAGTGAAATTAGAGAAGAACTGAATGGGAAGATATGCCTTTTGCAGATGCCACCAAAACCTGTTACAGGGTGGACACTCAGGAGGGTGTGGAGAAAGGGTTCTCCCATGCTGGTGTGACAGCCATGTTGCTGATGCTGATTACAGCACAGGCCACATTACAGCACCAGGCATAACGTATCCTGGAAGTTATACCACCAAAGCACCCTCCTGGGAAACAGTCAGTCTCCATTGGGCCCCTTCTGCTAATTATCCCACAGGTCCAGGTTCTTAATTTACCTCTTCTCCAGTCCTACCCCATCCTACAATCACCCCTCAGATTTACGGTAGATTGTTACTATCCCTGATGTCCAGCGGTTCCCATTTATTTATTTATTTATTTATTCATTTGTTTACCGAGTAGGTGCAGTAGTCCAAGAACCATTTTCAGGCATGACCTGGGCCATTAAGGATGGCACAGGAATACAGGCAAGTACAAAGGGGGATGGGACAAGGCATACAATAGACAGTAATAAAAATATACAGGATATTTATATGAAGATATATATAAACTTGCAGCACAATGGATAAATAACATTTATGACAATAGCAGGTACAGTAGTAGCCAAGTTGTAATACAAATTAGGCATGATCTGAGATGAGTAAAGGAAAATGTGTATCATGGCAGTGTAGGTATGGACCAAGAAGGAAAAGGAGGGAAGGGAGGTAGAGGCATGATAATAAGTTGGGAGGGCAGGAGCAAGGAGTGGAGGACAGAAGGTGAAATCCAAGGAGAGAATGAAAGAGTCCTGGAGAGTCAGTGGTGCTAAGTGGAGTGGGCAGGTTGTTCCAAAGGAAAGGGGCTGCTGATGAGAATGCACATTTACCCATACAGGTGGAGACTAGGGGGCACTCAAGCATGGGGCCAGCAGTGAGGCAGAGCTCTCGAACAAACACTTTTGGCCAAAGGAGGTGGGATTGCGGAGAGATAGCTCAGTTTTGGATGGCCTTATTGACTGTGCTGGCCAGGAGATAGGTCCCTTGGGCTGATGGGGGAAGCCAGCCCAGGGCCTGATAGAGTGAGCAGTGGTGTGTTGAGTGAAATCCCTTGCCCCCTGTATATCCAAAGTCCCCACCATGACCCAGTTAGTCCTTACAGCAAATACTATCCCCGGTCCCCAGCCTTACTATATATTTGACACCTTTCCACATTCGGCATAGACCATCCTCTCAGCTCCTTGATCAAGCACAAAATGGATGACTGTTCACAATCATGTGCTAACTGTACACAGCTGTTTATACAGTAGGCACATGAGTGCAAAAGTGGCATTCTGTCCTCAGTTGGTCACAGAGGTTAGCAGAGATTGTCTCTGCCAATTGCCACTGTGGGGAGAGTGCGTAAACATATGGTGGGGGCCATGAATGGTGGGATTGGGTGGGCAGGTAGGTATTTTCAGTTTCTGTTGTACGGAATGGACAGCAGCACCACTGAACATCAGGGGAACTGTGATATTACTGATGGTGGGAGCTCAAAGGGGCAGGGGTAGGAGGCAGAGGTGATAATACCTGGTTTAGGGAGGCAACATCTTTTAGAGCCATTCACCAACTGGTCAGGGACTCACTAATTATGCTATTCAATATATCATTTTGTGATCCTACCCTGTTTTGGGGGTGCAAAGTATTATTTGAGAGTCACTTACCCATTTAGCGATCGCAAATGCTCTTTGAATGTTCTGGTCTATATGAACAATAACAGTCCATTACCAGTAAGATAAAGACAAATGAACAAATACAAATATGGAACTGAGAGCTGTTCTCCATGAGGTTGATAATGTAATTTATCTTAACAGTGCATTAGAGTACAGAGTATAATTAGATTAATACTGGTACCACTGTGCTACCACATGAGTCTAGGGTTGCTGTGAGAGGTACCAAATACTGAAATGTCAAAATAATGCAGTACCATTGTGTTACCAGTGTAAAAGTATTTGTGGGAGCTGACAAAAATCTCAAAATTTCATGATACCATTGTATTACCAGTGTATGTGTGAGAGACAGAGAAAATGGTAAAATAGGGATACCATTCTGCCAGTGCACTACGATTGCACAGAGAAAAATCTATATATCACCTACCACTGTGATACCAGAGTACCACTAGGTAGTACCATTGCGGATTTTTCAGCTGACCACAGTATTGCCATTGCTATACCACTGTAATGCCACTGTGACAAATTCAGTAAAGGTAACCAGATTGCTGAGACAGTGCTAAAGAAGTGTGATAAAAATTATAAAATGTTGCCAGTGCTACTGCACTGTGCAGCAAAATTAGTGAAGGAAATACAGTGCTAAAGAAGTGTGCATGAAAATCTAATAATTATTTGCAGTGCTCTTACAGTCTGCATCAATAAATAAGAAAGATTGAGCTGTACTATTGCAGTGTGCAACAAAAATTAGTGAAGGAAAAACAGTGCTAAAGAAGTGTGCATGAAAATCTAATAATTATTTGCAGTGCTCTAGCAGGCTACATCAAAAAATAAGAAAGATTGAGCATTGGTACAACAGCGTAGCAGAAAGTCTATGTAGTGTATTAACAGTGCACTGATGAAAAGCAGTGCTTTGTCAGTCTGGACTGGAATAACAGTGAAATAAGACTCAAGATGGAAGTGTGCACTCCACTTCCCTCTGGGCAGGAACCCGATAAGAGATCTCTTATCTGTGCTAGGATGTTAATCTGTAATGGTGCTAAATGTAAACGTTCACTTGCTAGGTGGTTGGTGATGCAGGGTTTGACATCTCTAAACTGTTCTTTTATTATTCCACCTTCATGAAAGGAGGGAAATTTAGTGGAGTTCACTGGTGGCTGGAGAGCACTCGGGCTTTACCCTCATGCCTCACAGTGCACCCAGGGCATGCATTAAAGAGCAGGTTCCTACTTTCAGCAGTGCTACTGTCCCCTAGCCCGTTTCATTCCTTACCTAACTGGAATTGAGCTACTGACATTTGGCATAAAAACTCCCTAAATTCGCAAAGTCATATCCCTCGTAATTCTGGGAATCATAATGGTGCCGAAAAAAAGACCAGCTTCCCGGTTAGACAAACATGCCCCCATGTCGGCCCATGCAGCACTGTTTTGTGATGTCACAAATTGAAGGCTGTGGGAGTGCACCCCATTCAGTTTTATGGGCTGATAATTTCTAATATATTTAAACCCTTTAGTGTTGGGATTTTTTCATGTCAAAGCAATTGATCGACTAATAGGATCCCTATTAGTCGATTGATCGTTGATATGAAAAAATCCCAACACTAAAGGGTTTAAGTATATTAGAAAATACCAGCCCCATAGAACTGAATGGGGCGCACTCCCACAGCCTTCGTTTTGTGACATAACAAAACAATGCCGCATGGGCCAACATGGAAGCGTGTTTGCCTAACCGGGAAGTAAGTCCTTTTTTTGGCACCATCAAGATTTCCAAAATTTCAAGGGATATAACTTCGCAAATTGATGGAGTTTTTATGCCAAACGTCAGTAGCATGGTTCCAGTCAGGTAAGGAATCGAACGGGCTGGGGCAGGCAGCTACTAGGAAGCTGCTCTTTAATGCCTCAATTCTCCATTGTAGGTAAGTTCATGAAGACCATACTAAAGGAAGGACTGGTGGAATATCTAGAGGAACATGGTCTCCAAGATGAGAGGCAGCATGGGTTCATAGGTGGGGAGATCATTTCAAGCAAATCTGATTGACTTCTTTGACTCTGCCATTAAGACAGTAGACAGGGGCCAAGTGGTAGACATCCTCTATCTTGATTTAAGGTTGATCAGGAAGTTGGTGGATCTTGTATTTGGAGAAACAATGGCTAGATGGGTGGAAAACTTGCTGAGGGACAGAACCCAGAGGGTGGTTGTGGGAGGAGAGTAATATGGCACTAGAGAGGTAACCAGTGGGGTCCCACAGGGCTCAGCGCTGGGGACGGTGTTTTTCAATGTCTTCATCAGTGACATTGGGGATTGTATAAAGGGAAAAATGTGCCTATTTGCAGATGGCACCAAGCTCTGTGGGAGAGTGGACACAGCTGAATGGATACCGGACCTCCAGGAAGATCTGGAAAAACTGGGGAGGTGGTCCAGGATCTGGCAGCTTGGCATTAATGTCAATAAATGCAAAGTTATGCATCTTGGAGCCAAGAATCCCAGGACAGAGTGCTACCTGGGTGGAGTCTGAGTATCTACATCTGAGGAGGAGAAGGACCCAGGAGTGATGATCACTGGTGACCTGATGCACTCCACTCAGTGCAAGAAAGCAGCAGCAAAAGCAAACAAGATGCTGGGATGCATTGCTAGGGGGATTAGTAGTAGGAGTGAAGAGGTTGTACTGTCCTTGTACAGGTCACTGGTAAGGCTGCATCTAGAGTATGGAGTTCAGTACCAGAGTTCACACCTCAAAAAGGACATTAACCTGCTGGAGAAGGTCCAGAGGAGGGCTAAAAAGATGATAGCTGGTCAGTAGGGCAAGGCATACAATGAGAGGTTAAGGGCACTGAACATGTATGCCCTGGAAAACAGGAGAGAAAGGGAGACATGACTGGGATCTTCAAGTACTTGAAAGGGATAAACAAGATTGATGAGGAAAGTTTCTTTATCTGAGTGGCAACCATAACATGAGGGGACACAGTTTTAAGCTGGAGGATGGGAGGTTTAGAAGGAGGTCAGGAAGCTTGGAATGCACTGCTGGAAGAGGTCATCTCATTGAAAACAGTGGGCAGCTTTAAGAGAGGCTGGGTTAGACATAGGGGAAGGTAAGAATCATGGGTAGGGAGAATGGGAGGAGTGGGGAGGGAGGTAAGGGCATTAGCTCAAGCTGTGGACCCTGCAATACAAGCAGATGTGACAGACAAAATGGCTTTCTTCTGCTGGCTTCTTTGTATGTTCATATGTAATTCACCCACAGTCTGTTGTGGTTTATTGCTTACTTTAAGTTTGGCTATCTCCTATTGGCTGCTGCTTTTCAACTCAAAGAAATTGAAAAGGAGAGCATGGGAACCCTAAAAAAATACTGGAATTTTTTTTACCTTTCAAATAGCAGCTGATGCCTTCAGTAGAACTTAAAAAAAAACAATATTTATACACAGTTCAGATTGTATTTCACATTAATTCTGTATTTTCCTCCTCATTATTTATTACTGAGGTCAGCTGCATGACAACAGGATCTCTGCTCCTGAATCATCTATTCCTGCTGCTTTCTCCCTACCCGAGGCCATAATGCACTGATTTGACATCACAGTTTCTCCCATGACAACAGTTTGTTATGCCACAACAGAGGATTATGAGTTGAAGTAGAGAGTCAGCTGTAGACGTAGATGAACGCTCAGAAATAAAGATCATGTATTCATGCAAATGTTCTCAGTAATAAACAACGGACAGGGGAACTCTATAGAATATATACAGAATGCCAACTGAATTGCACCCACACAGTATGTTTTTCAAAGTTTTGAGGCGCCAGCAATTCTTTAAGCTCCCCTCCTCCAAAGCTTTGTTTACATATGCAGTGCTATCGCTGGTGGGGAACTGTAGACAGGGCAGCCGAAGCCACCCAATGCAGCGGGGCACTTCCTTAGAAAGATACTTTGGCCCCACCTCATTGTGAGCTCTCAGCTGCCCAAAGACATCATTTCCCAACTGGTACTAGCACTGCAGTTGTAAACTACACTGTGGGTGAGGGAACATTTAAAAATAATTAAAAAAAAAATAAAAATCACAGCATATATTTAAACTAAGCATGGTTAACAGACTTTCATTTCCATTTCTTTGAATTGGAAAGCAATACCCAATTGGACATATTCACTTCTTTAGAAATATTAGGCAGGCCATGTATTTATGGGCGACAGGATGGGGGGAGGGGGAGTTGTTCAACTCTGAAGTTTAAGACAAAAGGCCAAAGGCAAAGTGCTTTCAGCAACCAAAAAGGTTCAATAATCCTCATCGTATACCTAGAGCATTGGACTGAAAGGCTTAGTGCCTGGCTACACAAGAAGGCAACTTCACAGAAAGAGTCTGTTAATGTAAACATATAGTCTAAGCATGCACTCCAGTCACTCGTACTGTTTAAAATGTGCCAAACGGTGAGTTTCCAAAATTCTTACAATAGCGGTATTACCCTCTGAAGTGTAG
This sequence comes from Neoceratodus forsteri, assembly GCA_016271365.2. Taxonomy (NCBI): domain Eukaryota; kingdom Metazoa; phylum Chordata; order Ceratodontiformes; family Ceratodontidae; genus Neoceratodus; species Neoceratodus forsteri. The sequence continues at coordinate 71,119,919 of CM028133.1, forward strand.
GGCATCTTCTGGAGTTATTGACTTTGGAAAAGGGTAGGGCCTTTGCTTCACCTCATGTCCTTTGACAGCTTCCAAGTCAATAACAGACCAGGAGAAGCTCACTTCATCAGGTAATATTGCTTAAATTGTATGTTAGTTTCTAGAGTTTCAAAGTTGTAACTGTACTCCTTGTACTTAACTATAAAATATTGTCATGTTGTATACCCAGAATAACTAGTAAACAAAAGTATGTGAATTACAGTTAACTTATTTAAATAACAAAATGACAGATTAAGACATTTTATCTGAGTGAGAATTTTCTTAAAGGCACACTTCTATACAGCCCCAAGTGCAGCAGTAGCTGTAGAAATGCCCTATTAGGGTTTTTAGCATAAAACAAATTATTTTATTTACCTGCTGTCTGGTGGTTTTAATTAGAAAGACCCACTCCATCAGTAATGGCTGCAGAGCCCTTGGTGGACATTTCACACACCCGGATGGCTTCCACCACAAAGGTTATGCTAATGAGGACTACCAACAAATGTCAGAGTTGGTAGCTATCATTAGCATAACCTTCATGGTGGAAGCCTCCAGGAGTGTGTGAGATGTCCACCTGGAGCTCTGCAGCCATTATAGATAAGGCGGGCCTTTCTAATTTCATAGGAGTTTCCCTTTGAGTCTTTTACTCAGATGCATACTAGTTGGTATTTATCTTGTGTTAGGCACATACTTGTAATTATTGTACATTTTAAAGCAGCAGTACTACCTAATCAGAAAGTGATCCATTACGACTGTTGTAGCGACACAGAATATATGGCGGCTGCTATCTAGTACTACTGCTGTCAATGCAGCAGGCAGCAGAAATGTAAACAAAAACATAGGATAATGGAACAAATTACAGGGTGATAGTACAATGCTGGCGGGAAAGAGTACCAGGTGCATGATCAGCTGAGCACAGAGAATAAACTGTCAAAAAAGCACATGTTTTTTTTCATATTGTACTACTGCTTTAAATTCAAAGAAACATCATAAACGCAAATTTTAGTTTTTTTTTTTGTTTATTGAAATGTATTATATGCATCATATACAAATTCAGGAAACCAAAAAACTTAAATGTCACAAGAAAGGGTAAAAAGTGTTTGGGAGGGCTGTGCCCCCCCCCCCGCACCCCTCTGAATATAGATTATCAACTCCAGCGAGATTCTTGTCGGCAAGGGCAAAATTCCATATCGCACAAAAATTAAGAGCCGCAGGCAGCAGCGGAGTTTCTGCACACCTGGTCCTGAACCCTGTACCTGCCGCACCAGAGTTATCCACCCACATCACCACACCACACGGCTATCTCAGTGGCAGCAGGCACACCCATCCCTCAAACCTCCTTCATTGTCCCTCCCCTTCCCCTCACTATCCCCTCCCCTTCCTGACACCATCCACTACCCTCACATCTGTGTACAGTTGCTACCCTTGCAGGGTAGCCCAAGAGTATAGCACCCAATATGAGTCGCCATTTTTACCTGATGCTCATATTCTGTTGCTGTACTGATGGTATACCCTCCTTTCCTCCAGTGAGTACATTTTGAGGTCTCTTAGTCTATCCTCATATGTTTTGTGATGCTAGCCATGCACCATCTTTGTCACCTGTCTCTGGATAGCCTCCACCTTGTTAATGTCCTTACACATATGTGGTCTCCAGTACTGCATGCAGTTCTCCAGGTGAGGCCTTACCAGTGTATTATAAAAATGGCATCACCCCATCTCCTACTAGCCTATGCACCCCAGCATGTCACTGGCCCTCCTTGCAGCTTTTGTACACTGCTTTGGTACCTTAAGGACATTAACTATGATAACCCCCTAGGTCCCTTTCCTCTTTGGTGCCAGCACTTCCCCCCATCCTGTAGCTAACCCTAGGGTTCCCCCTATCCAGGTGCATTATCTTGCACTTTTTTGCACTGAACCTTAGTTGCCACACCTCCAACCATCTTTCAAGCTTCTTCAGGTCCCTTTTCATTTTCTGCACTTTTTCTGGAGTATCCACCCTGTTGAAGATCTTGGTGTCATCTGCAGATAGGCAGACCTTTCCTTCCAGCCCCTCTGCAGTGTCACTAATGAAGACATTGAACATAGCTGGTCCCAAAATTGATCCTTGTGGTACCCTGCTGGTCAACCCTCTCCCCGGATTGGATCTGATTTACCACCACCCTCTGCCTTCTGTTTGTCAGTCAGTTTCTACACAGTGTATCACCTTATGCCCCATGCTCAGACTACTCATCTTGTTAACTAACTTTCTGTGTGGGACGTTATTGAATGCTTTGCAAAAATCTAGGTAGGTGATGTCTATGGCCCTTCCCTGATTCAATTTCCTAGTCACCAAATAAATAAAATCTATCAGATTCATTTGACAATACCTTCTTGATGTGAATCTGTGCTGCCTTAGATCCTAGGCACCAATGGATTTCAGATGTGACACTGTTCTTTCTTTCAGCAGTACCTCCATGATCTTCCCCACCACTGAAGTGAGGCTGACTCCCTGCTTCCACCCTACTGCCACTTTTGTGCAGTGAGACTACATGCACCCTCCTCCAGTCCTCTGGAACCACACCTGTGTTGAGTGACTCTGTGATAAGGGTGGCCAGAGGCACTGCTAGTTCCCTGTGCAGCTCCCATAATATCTTCAGGTGTATGTCATCTGACCCCATGGCTTTATCCACCTTCAGCTTTGTGAGTTCCTCCAGAACTATCTCCACTGTGAATGGACTGGTGTCCACTTAACCCCCCAGTTGCCACTGCTCCCCAACTGTGGTCCTTGACCCTCTCCCTCCTCAGTGAATACTGAACAGAAGTATTTGTTCAGTATGTCTACCTTGTTTAAATCCTCCTCCTTACACTGCCCCTCCTCCCCTTTGAGCCTCACAATCCCCCACATTTTGCTTATGTACCCATAGAATGTCTTGTTCTCTTTTTTTCACAGTCTGTGCTAAACCCTCCTCTATCTGTGCCTTGGCTTTCCTTACAGCCTTCCCTGCTTCTCTTAGACATTCAAGGTTCACATCCCTGTACTCCCCCTCACTTTGGATTCCCTTATGCTTCCTGAAACTTGCTCTTTTAACCCTTACTTAGTCTCCCACCTCTTTAGAGAACTATAGTGGTTTCTTTCTTCTTTTTCCTTTGGCCACTATCCTAATGCATTGGTTAGTTACCTCCATAATAACTCCTTTCAGTCTCCCCTCACTGTTCTCCACCCCCTCTATTACAGGAGCAGCTCTTAAACATCTACACATTTCATTGAAAGATGCCCTCCTGTTATCTAATACTTTTGCCCTTGTGTGGCTTAACGGAGTCCCTGTCTCCATGCCAGACCATTCCACAGTGTATAGATCTCCATACACAATGACGCTCCACCATGCACTGTAGTGTTTATCATAGAGATGGAGGTTGGGGCCACCGGACACCAGGGAATGGCACAATATTGGGAAAAGCAGACAAATGCCACTAGACAACAGAAAACCTTGCATGGGGTGGTAAGAAGGTGCCACTAGAAACCAGGGAGTGGTCCATATAGGATGAGTGGAAAGAGGGTGCCGCTGTACAGCAGGGAATGCCTGTTGCAGGATGCAGAGGAGGAGGCATCAGTCTTGTGCAGGGAAAGACTGCCCAAACTGAAGGGGGGGGTGTTGTTTGCAGTGATGGCCATGCCAGAATTCCACAACAAAGCTCTTCCCTGCTTGCTAGTGGTTTGAAAATGATGCCCAAAACAAAACAGGCATATTGATATGCAATCAAAGCTGGGTAACTTAGCATATAGAAAATACTGAAAGGATAACTATGCACAGCCAGTGTGGTCTGCCACAGAGGGCATGTGATTCTCTCTGACCTCGAGGATGAAGCTCGAGTGTTCCGTTGGAATCAAAACCCTGAGGTGGCACAACACACTGGTTATACATAAAGTTGCTCATCCTGTGTTTTTATAGGGTATATTATTATGTGAAATATGTGCAGTTATTTTTATATTTACTGGTTAGTAGTTAGAAACCACTGCCAGTTAGTGCCCAACTGCTTCATAAACCACATGTGGTGTTTATGGAGCTCCATAAACCATGGGCAGAACAGTATTGCAGCATCACCTGAAAAACCACCGAACAAACTGTCCTCGTGCTGGACATTCACAAGCGCTACACAATCAGTCACTCAGCGTGAGACAAGCTTGTCGGTGGTAACAGTTACCCTCGCAAAGCATCAAAGACAATTTAAACCAAAAAACAGTAAATGAAAAAATAAAACATGGAGAATTGTGGTTCTATGGGGATTTTATGCACCATTTCAGTGTGTGTGAGATGCCCATATTAATCCCTCAGGCTTCATGGGGCATCACACACCTCAGGGTGCATAAAATCCCCATAAACCAAACTTCCCCATGCATTATTTTATATTTCTCTTTCACAGTGAATTTAACTTGTGCATGTCTCTAGAGGGTTTAGAATGCTGTTTTACCACAGAAGGGTACAATCACATGCCATGGTATTTGAACTGTGGTACAACAGTATTTTGAAAACTATGGATTTCTGTGTAGAACAATGCTTTACAACACACTGTATCACTGCTGCTGTATGCTTAGCCTTGCTCTTAAGCCACCTGTGACCAGGCCTGTTGAACCCTATATGGTATCCAACCAAGCAGCTGCTTCTATTGCAGCTTCATCTGCATGTTTCAGCTTGCTGTTTTCCACACTGAAATGGAAGGGTCTGCATTTTTAGGAGCAACTGACACTAGTTCCAGGTGGGCAACCCATAACTTAATGGTGCTTACCTCAGAAGCTATTTTAACCATATATCACATTTTTTGGCTTGCATAAAGAGTTTAGTTCATAAAGCCTAGCTTATAATTTCCTTGTGTGAGTCAAGTGGCCACCAAGCACTGTAGCCATAGGCCTAAAACAGCATAATGATTATGCTAGGCAAATAGCCCCATACATGTATACCTGCCAGCAAAGATGATCCAAGTATATTTAGGTGTCCCCTCTCCTCAGTCCCACTGCAATGCCCACAGAGTGCCTGCAGCCCCGTCCCCCTACCAAAAGTCATCATTATGGTGTTTTTAGGGGTTATTTAATGACTGAGAGGGTTCTTGGGCAATAACTACCAGTTTACAAAAATGCACCAAATAGGATCTGGGGCTGCAGCAGTGAGTAGGGAAATGGGCAGACTAAGTGGGCCATATGGTGCATGTCTGCTGACAGATTCTGTGTTTACTAGTGTAGAAATAACCACAAAAAATAAGATGACAGGACCTATGACTACACATGTGGATGCACAAACCAATTACATTTCACAGATCTTAGATTTTTGCAGGCCCACCATTGCAGTGATGGTGCTGTACTTGCAGTGCTGAAGACCCAAGTTTCAAGTGTTATCTTGGGAGTTGGAGGGTCAGCAAGAGGGAAGAAGACTGAGTTCTTGCTAGATTGCTCATCTCAGGGTGGGGTGGAGCAGAGTTTGGTGCTTGCCAGATACTATCAGTGGCTGAGGATAAACAGACTAAAACCACCAGAGTTGGGAAGAGGAGAGACAGATGTCAGGTGTACAGTGCATGGGGGCATGCTGCACTTCAGGGGGGAGTACTAGGAAAATCTGTGCACTGGCTGCAGGATGACTCCAGCTGCCTACACGCCCTGTACCTGATGACCCAGACCGTGCTGCCTCTGAGGGATGGCAAGTCCTGGGGGGTGTTGACTGGGTTGGCTGGTATAATGGAGGCTGCCAACGCATGGGGAAGAAATAAGGCTAACTGGACAAAAAATGTTGTTTACAGAAAAATTACTTTTTAAAGTTTTGTTGTTTGCCCATCACATACACATTTTGGTATACAGTTGGTATTAAATGGACACTTGTCAGTCCTTTTTGCTTTGTATTATTTATAACTGAAAAAATATGTTTAATGATTGCTTATCTTCTCTACAATTCATTCAAGTTGTTGGTTGTTTTAACAGCTGTGCTTTTTTTTTAGCTTAACTGAAATGCATGCAAATAGTGTATTTATTACCAACATTTTGTTTCAAATCCTTGATCTACTCTTGTTGCATGCTTCTTGAACATTAGGAACACCCACAAAGAGTGCATTTACTCATGATGCAATAGTCTTCTCTCCTCCCACTGCAGCATTAGTGTCTATGCTGTATTGGGGGTATTCACAATTTCTAGGAAGACGCAAAAAGAGTTGAGGATGGTGTCCGTTGAACTTCAAGATAGAAAAATGTGGTCTAATATGGGCTTCAGTTTCATTTCTAAACAGTGTATATGACCTTTACCTTTCTTTTCTGAACACATTCAGGATTTAACTCTCAAGAAATTATGAAAAATCATTTAATATTTGAGAAAGATGAAGACTTCACTGTGTTTAATTCAATGAGCAGAAATGAAAGTACACCAGCGGCCCCCTGAAGAAAGCCCCACCACCAGTAAGTAAATGTCCTAAGATATGGAAGGGGGGTGTCATGTTGAATTGTGGTTAGTTGGATCATCTTTCCATCATAATATTGTCTCTGAAACTGTGAAGCAGGTTATCTGCGTTCAAGCCCAGCCACAGCCTCTTACACACTGTGTGTCCCTGAGAAAGTGATCTTGATCTCTATTGAGATTCTGCACCAAGTTGTAAAATTATATGAAGATGGACTCCACTGAAATGTTACATCTCTAGGGTTTTCTTGGTCATTATGTGATAAAACACTATTTGACACCATGCTGCTGACTGGGGGGGGTCAGCTTGAAAAGGAATATGAATAGTGAGTAGTGAATAGCAGAGTATCTGAGGTGCAAAAGTATTTGCCAGTGAAAATTTGAAAAAGATACTTGTACACCCCTATGTGATGGCTTCCAGGACTCTCTAACTCTCATTTAAAAAAAAAATGCATACCCCAGCCCCTTTCTTAGTCCTGCTCTGATTGTAGATTTGTGTGGCTAGTCAGGTCAGAGACTGAGAAACTGACATGAGGGTGAGAGCATGTTCTGAGTACCAGATTTGCCTAGTTCAGTTCTCTGCGAGGGCACTGAAGCTCCACAGGGATGGGCCCACCACCCGATCATGGCACACGGGTTCTTCCAGAAGTTTTAGTTCACAACTGTGCCCTAACTGTGAGAATATTTTACACTGAAAGATTGAAGTTTACTCAAGAAGGTACTTAAATTGCATTTTAGGTGCATTTGCAGAGTACAGGCACTTTAGTAACATTTTTGGAACACATTCTAAAGTTGCTTTCCTGGAGTAATGCAGGTGTATCCCAACTGAGACGCTACTCCATTGGAGGTGTATCAGAAATAACTATAAGGCACTTCACTAGCATTTCTGCAATACTCTCCCAGTTTACTCAGCACTTATCAGTCGATTGCTTGATAGTTACCATAAAGTTGCTTGAATTTTTAGTGGCACATATGGAGCATGTACCTAGTCTATGTGCTAGTAGGTGACTACAAAATTACAAACAAGTGACTCCATTTGGGAAAGGGAGTCTTTTCTTGCATAAATGCAGTTTATTTCAAATAGTTATTTGGGACTTAACTCTGCCTCCTGTTTAACACTCATGCCAGCCCCCAAGGCTGTACCAGCAGGATGGAACCTACCCCAGACAGAGACTAGTTTCTGGCTTTGGGGGGAGGTGGAGGGGTGCCTCACAGTGCTTCAGTAAGATGTGTGGCACCTTCAGTGAGGAGTGGATGTGTTACTGCAGCTTACCTGGACTCCCAACTTGGAAGTTTCTAGCAGCACTGGGCAAATGAGCTGGTTAAGAATTAGTTATTCTTAACTAATAACCATGCTACTTACTTATCAGCTAATGCTCAACAAGTTGAGTATTAATTGTAAATTATTTATTACATAAGCTCAACTAGTAATTAATGAATGCCAAACTAATACTCAATTCATGGGGAACAGTTTATTCTTAATTAGGAAATAGGTCAATGACTAACTGCTGAAACTGTTAAGCATCAGTTAGCAGTAGGTTGAGCCAGGAGGAGTTAGCCACTAACTCATTTGCATGTGAAAAAATCAACCAAAGCAAAACTAAGGAATAATTAAACATTAATTATTAGTGATTTGAGGCAGTTGAGCATGTGGCCTATTTTTTTGTATAAGCTCAACTAGTAATTATCGAATGCCAAACTAGTACTCAATTCATGGGGATTAGTTAATTCTTAATTAGGAAATATGTAAACGACTAACTGCTGAAACTGTTAAGAGTTAGTTAGCAGTAGGTTGAGCCAGGAGGAGTTAGCCACTAACTCATTTGCATGTGAAAAAATCAACCAAAGCAAAACTGAGGAATAATTAACCATTAACTAATTATTAATGATTTGAGGTAGTTGAGCATTAGACCTATTTTTTTGTATGGGAGACATATCTACTGTATATTAGTTTTTGTTGTACCATAATAGGGACAACAGTTTAACAATTATGAGCCAGTTGTTCTATTGATTGTATTGCACATAAAATGTCCATGAAAATACATTCTTCTCATGGACAAAACAATTATACAAAAACAGTCAGTCTCAAAAAAATGTTTTCTTTTCACTACAGGAAACATCATACTTAAAACAATGAAACTGTTTCTTTCCCCTTGTTCTTTCTTACTAGGCATCAGTTTGAGGGAATTAGACAGCCACATCATGAAAGTCTTGGACAAAGTAAAATTAGGGGTTCTATGTTTGTGACATTTGTGGACAGGAGAACAATGTTTTTGTTGCATCTTCTCTCTGACGAGTTTGTGAAAAGTAGGCACTATAAAAAAATAGTGTATTAATGTCCAAACACAGCAAGGATGTGGTTCCATCTTGGGATTCTTATAATATCACAGGATATCTCTAGCTTCACTCTCACAGTAACTGTGATATCATAACTCTTTGATGGAAACACTGCCTTGTTGTGTATGGGCACCCATAAATTATTCTTTATATGATATTTAAACATATATATTAGACCTGCATTGTGCTTTGGCATTCAGTTTACCTTTGCCGTCCTGACAACAATGTTGTTGACATTCGGCATAGCGGCATCCCTATGTTGACAGACAAACTTTTGCCTGTCAGACACCCTTCTGTTTTTCTATCGGGGGCTATGCCCCTGAACCCCTCAGGCTTAAGGATTCTTAATTCCAGTTGGAGCTAACGTGTAGGGGGGTGAAAGTCAGTGAAAGGGTGAAATTCGATTATTGTTGAAAATGTCACTGTGGGAGATTTCGCCAATGGGGTTTCGCTCTTCAGTCAGCATACCTTGGCATTCAGTTCAGCAAGGTTCATAGGGTGGTCAGATGAGGTGAGCGGAGTTAGGGCTCAAATACCCTAACACTGTAGCTGAATACTTTTTTTGCTTTAATAATAAAACTTAAATTATGAATTAGTGTATTTTTTGTGCAACACATTTTAGATTTGTTTACATAGAAAACCATACTTATTTGTTTTATGTATGGTCTAGAAGGTCCCATGCAAAGCATGTGCCTGCCAGGCATTGGCTCCTAACCTGTAGCTTGCTTTGCATATGGCTCACAAATACTGTAGGTGCCCTGCTGGTCACAGACCTGGAGCTGTAGCTTGTTTGCACATGGCCCTGTGTGCCATATGCAAAGTGGCTGGATGATCAGGCATGACCCCAGACCTGCAACTTGTTTTGCATATCACACTCTAGGCAGGCCATAAGCAAATCAGGTGCCTAGCTGGGCATGGTCCCAGACCTGCAGCTTGCTTTGTATAGGCTGTGGGCCAAATCAAGTCTTATAGTATAGGCTGGCAGTATAGCCTAGAGGTTAGAGGAATGAGGTGTGAATGAGCTTGACACATCCAGAAGAGCAGATCTGAGTTTGATTCTCACAACCTCCACTTGCATACTGTGTGACTTTGAGCAAGTCACTTAACCGCCCAGTGCTCCCAGGTCACCCCTGAAAACAGGCACTTCTGCCTAGTGGGCCTTACCCGGTTGTGAAAGATTAAAATAAAAATAAATAATTTGATGGCAGTTAAGGATTGCACAGCTCTTCTATTGTGTTCAGTTCTTCCTTCTGCACTGTATGACTTCACAATAAATTCACAATACACTGATTCCTCAGCATCAGCCTCCAACCCCCTTGCTTTGCCAGTAAGGTTTCTTTTATGCCTATCCCACTGCATAATAACAGAAAAAAATTAATAAAACTTTAATAAGACACACTATACATTATTAACATTGATCTCAAGAGCTTCACAAAAAATAAAATAAAGGAAAAAACAGGTCTGACATATTGACAGTTTGACCCACCAGGACAGTAACAGATTACTGGACACTGGTACAAAATTGTCATCTTCTTCAGATGAGCTACTGGCAGATGAGGACTCTGTTTGGATAGCAGTGGCAGGACTGGTTCAAATGAATAGGGAACAATAGTATTTGTGAGAGAAATGAATGGCGAACCCTTTAAATCATCAGAAAACATGATGTCTGCTTCTTCAACACCACCCAATCCCCCCAGGGCAACAACCCGAGCTGGGCACCCAGCTCGAGACCAGACAATCAGCAGGATGAATGGATCCTTTCCACAACAGAAAGCTTCTTATTAGGTGACCCAGTTAGGCAAGACTGACCCCTTGTCAGTCAATTCCTCCTCCACAACAAAATCCCTGTCCAGGACTCTCAAAATCTCTTCAAGTCATGATCGATCACAAGGATACAATTCCCCTCCAGGACACACCAGAACACCAGCAAATGCAGCTTGGGCTAGAACAATCTGGGGAACCTGAGGTAAGTTCAGATAGGAGTCAGGTAGAATAGGTGCTACTTCCACACCACAACAATAGGTTTTACCAAATCCAGAACACAGTATACTATGATAAAAAATGTTCCACAAATAAAATCTAACAGTGAGCTGTCTTAACGATTAAACTTAAGCATACGTTATTGTACACAAAATAACTTAAATTACATCCAACTTTAAGCTACAACAGATGGCTGTCCCAGCGTGGCCACCATCTTATCTCACAAATTTCTACTGCTGATGTTGTTACTAATACACCCAATGATCCTCTATCCTTTTCTAATGGTGTCCAAACAGAGTACAAAGGTGTCGGGGAAGGCCAGTGGCATGCTGGGGTGCATAGGCAGAGGCACCACATGCAGAAGGTGGGAGGTGGTGATGCCATTGTACAAAACACTGGGAAGACCCCACCTGAAGTACTGTATGCAGTTCTGGAGGCGACACCTCCATAAGGACATCAGCATGGTGGAGGCAGTTTAGAGAAGGATGACAAAGATGGTGCAGGGCTTGCACCAGAAAACATATGAGAGAATAAAGGACGTCAATATGCACTCACTGGAAGAGAGAAGGGGAGACATGATAGAAACATTCAAGTACCTCAAGGGTATAAACAATGTGTTGGTGGGAGACATCTTCCAGTTTAGGAAGAGTACAAGAACAAGGGGCCATGATATGAAATGAGAAGGGGGCAGGTTGAGGGGAAATGTGAGGAACTTTTTCGTCACATGAAGGGTGGCTGATACATAGAATAGCCTGCCACAGGAGGTGGTGGGAATGAGGACAGTGAAGGGATTTAAGCATGCCTAGGACAGTCATAAGGGAACCTTAAGGGCAGGGAGGAGAAGGAAGAGGCCATTGAACTAGCAGGGTCAGTGGTCACACACTAGTGTAGGGCTTACGGCAGACTGGATGGGCCTGGTGGTCCTTATCTGCTGATAATTTGCATGTTTCTATGTTTCAGTGCAAGACAGTGGTGAAATTTTGGCCTATCCATTTTTATTGTATTTCAGATGGTTACTTATTACCTGACTTGTATGATACCCTTCTCTTTCCATTCCGAGTCTGCTTTAGCTTTGTTAATCTGTTGCTCACTTCTCATAGCTGGATTGTTATTTATTTATTTTTTATCATTTTATGATTAACTGAAAAGAAAGTTATTAATCTCTGTCTGTTTTTTCCATACAATATCGCTTCCCTGGAAATGTTACGATAAAATGGGACTCCTGTTGAAACTAGATGCTGTTTATTTTTATCATAATATAGACCATGGACCCAATTCTAGAAGGGTGGCACAAGTCACCACCAAATGCAACTTGTGCCACCCGCAACTGTGACACTGACCCTGTGCCCTATTCTAGAAGGGGCAGGGGCATCGAAGCTAAGTCCTGCAACTCGTATATTCGCCAGGTACGCAGAACTGCAGGTGCACCCTGGTGAGCATGAAATGCAAGTCAAGTAACAGTAGGGCGGGTGACAACCCCCCACCCATGCTCTGACCCTGAGTTGCCAGCTGCAAATGCAGCATATACCCAGAAGCTCTGGTAGTCGTGCCCCGAACACTGTTAAGCATATACATATCTTCATGTCCCTGGCGGTCTAATGCCCCGATCATTAGTTCGCTAAATACAAACTCCCCCAATTCCATGGTAGACTAGTGCCCCTCGATCACTGTAATATAAATTTATAACTCCAATTCCCTGGTAGTCTAGTGGCCCCCCGATCATTGTAATAAAGACTGCAAAGACATGCTCAGACATTAATTTCTGAGGGTTTCTTTCCTGTAGTGCTCATACTGCACTCAGTCAGTGGCTGGCTGTGGAGGTGAGAGATGGGCTGTGCCAGTAGCCAGCTGGGGATGGGTGGGGGTGCTGGGTGGGCTGGCATGGCTGGGTGGGGCATGGGGGGCCACTAGACTACCAGGGAACTGGAGTTATTTCATTTTATTACAATGATCGGGGGCCGCTAGACTACCAGTGAATTGGAGTTATTTATTTATGTTATACTGATCGGAGGGCCACTAGTCTACCAGGGAGTTGGAGATGGTTACACATTTTATAATGATCAGGGGGCCACTAGACTACCAGGGAGGAGTAATTGCCGCATTTGCAGCTGGCAACTTTGGAGCATGGTTGGGGGGATGGTAGTGCCGCCCTGCGGGGCTTGTCCCAACGGGTGTTTCAGGGGATGGGTAGCCCTGCAGAGCCCCACTGAGATATGCTGTCATGGGGGGTGGACAAGGTGGCATGTCTGCAGGCAGGTCTACAGGACCCCCAGGGCGGGCGGCCGTAAGTTACACCAGCTATATGCTGGTGTAACCTACATTACCGGTTCTCCTCTGGGGGTTCTTGTAGAATCCCAATGGTGAGGACTTTGTGGCTGCCCTTCTAGAATGGGGGCACAACTGCTGTCTTAAACCCCCTAGTGCCATGTACATGGGGGTTTGTAAAACATAACTGCCCGACTTAACACGCTGTTAGTCGCAAGTGGCCTGCAACATGTCGCATGCCACTTTGTAGAATGGTACATGTCGCAACTGCTGGAGTAAGTTGCTACATGCGCCATTCTACATGGTACAACTGCTGTTACGCCAGGCATAACCCTTCTAGAATCTGGCCTCCACTTCTATAAATATGAACACATTTTCACTTACAGGCTCACAACAACTTACTGAATCAATAAATCCACAGTCTTCCAGAGTTGTTAGAAAGATTGTCAAAAAGAAACCACAGCATTCAAGCACAGGTGCAGAAAGTGGGTGCTGTAACATTTTTAGTGGTTTGACTTGCTTCAGACAAAAGGTATTAGCATACCTCTCAACTGTCCCTGATTTTCAGGGACGTCCCTGATTTTCCCTTAAAATTTTACTCTGTCCCTCCTAAAATTTGTGTTTTTGAAGCTAAACAGTGGGGACTGTAAGCAAAAAATAATGCCAAGCATTAAAATTACAGACTTGCTCTTCTTTAGAAAATGCATTTTGCACTAAGCCCCATATTCTACCAGCTTTCTGGGTGGATATCTTTAATTTTGAAAATGTGTCCCTGATTTTGGTCGTTTGTCTCTGATTTTTTTAAGCCTTCTCCCTGATTTATGAGGTAGAAGGTTGAGAGGTATGGGTATTAGTTGTAGTAGATTTTCACAATGGAATAACAGAAATATCCAACATGTCCCCCATAACGACAACCCCCAGACATGCACACTTATCTGTGGTAGTACTTTGTTGCATTTGTTTACCTTACATATACAGTATATCCAGACTTTTCTGTTGTGACTCTTTTCACATGACTCTGGCTTGTAAGAGCAATCAGTGACAAGTTGGGGCTAATACTGGGCACCTTTGGAAGGAAACCCAACAATGACAGAAGATTACAGATTCCTGCCAGGGAAGGCAGTGATATGACACAGGGATCAGTGTATAATTGTACACTGACCTTCTCTGTTAGGCAAGCAGTGACATGGGGCATCTGGAGTCAAGGGTGTAGGACCCTCCCCCATAACTATTCCTTTGGTGTGGGGACTGAGACAAGGGTGGAGTTGGAAGATGTTAGATATACTGTGTATAGGAAGAACTTACTCTTGTCTAACCTTAAATGGGAAATGTCAATAGCTATCTAAAAATGTCAGGACTATTGCACTTTTAATTTGTATAATTGTTTTTTTTTTCTGAAAATCACGCTAAAAAAATAATAAAAAAAGTTATCATTGTATTTTATGGCTGTCCACTTGGCCGAGCAGAAACACACCGTGCTGCCATGCTGGTGGTCCAGATTTGGGACCAAACTGGAAAGACACAGAAAGAGGGAGGCCAGGCCTGGTAGCTGTCACTTGGCAATGCACCTCAGCTGGAGGGGCTTGGTGGTGAAGTCCCAGCACCACATGGAATGACTGCTCCTCTAGAAAGTAGCTTGGGTACCTTAATTTCTATGGGGTCACCTGGTGGAAGGTCCAGAGCTGTAGGGATCTTGCCAGATGGGAGGTTAGACCCCGTGTAAAATGAAAGAAGGATTGTGAGCATATCATTAATTGTACCAGTAGGTGAAAGCTAAGGGTTGAGTGATTGCCTGCACCTCTTACATATGGTACACATATGCATTGCCAATAATAAATATTGCTTGTCACCCTTTTGTAGAAGACCCTACCCTGGCTAGTATCTGTATACCCTAACTAGTTTCTGTATGCCTGTTCATTTGTTTATGTATCCATGGCAGTCCAGGGGTATTTGGAGCCAGTGGTGTAGTAATAAACAGCATGTATCATTGAAAATTATGCCTTTTTTAATAAACTACTGTGTTTTGTTATAACAAATTCTCCAGATGCTGTTTAGTTTTATTTGTTGCAAATCAGCAGCTGCTTGGTGCTGAGGTTATCAGGAGAGGAGCAGCAGTGAATGAGCAATGGTGAACAGCTGAGTTGGAGGTGCATAGTGTATACCGTAACTCTTGCAGTAACCTGAATTTTTTTTTGTGTAATATTTTTATTTTCAGAAAAGGACATTATACAAACAGTATAGACAAGTACATAGCTAGTGTGGAAACAAAAAAGACAAGTACATAGCTGGTGTGGAAACAAAAAAGGGGGGAGGGAGAGGGATGGACATGGAAGGGAGGGAGGTGGGGAGGTCAGGAATGGATCAAGGAAGGCGATGAGTAACAAAAAAGATATAGTTGTCTGTGCATGGGATATAGACTTGAGTACAGTAGTAGTGAGGTGCTTCTGTCAGAATCTCACATCTGTATACATCTAATTTGGTCTAGTACCCATGTGACTTCTCAGCTATGTCTGAATGTGGTCCTCCATATGGGCCCTGACCCACACAAGGGGGGGGGTGTCCCTAGAACATAGGAGGTAGCGTCACAGTTGGCACTTCCCAAAAGAATCATAAAAGAAAAATAAACATTAGGCTACTCACCCATCAGGGGTAATCATGGCTCTAATGGCATGGTGGACAGGGGTCAGACATCCAGGTACTCCTATCTCTACCATGGTCAGGGTCTAAATCGTGTCCCAGTAGCCATTTGATAAAATCTTGGACCACACCAGGAAGGATGCCTTCTAAAACAGAAAGAAGTATACACAAAGAATCTATGTGCAATACTCTAGAGATTTTGAGCGGGTCATACATTCAAGTAGCTAGTTCTATTCAACAGCAATAGACTGGTAAACAGTACATGTCTAACATATATACCATGAGACTGAAACTGAAACCTTCCTCGAAGTGCCCTTTAAATCGTGTGGCCAGTTAGCTCCTGCTTCCTTGGGCCAGGGATTAGGGGGTAGCTTGGGAACCTTGGAATTTGTCAGTCTGGCCCGAACTCACTACTAAGCACATTGAGGGAAAAACAGAGCTGAGTCCAGCCGGCCTGTGGGTGCTCATCCCACCCTTACAGGTAGGTCGGCATAACTCAGGTATAGGGTCCAACATAGCTAGAATCTAATCATCTGGTTAGAGCGCAGATGAGACAGCCTGTCAAGTTTTGCTAAAGCTGCCAATGAGGCCTCCACTTCAGAGAGAGAGGGGGGGTGATGGCTGTGCACCAGTTGCACACCAGGGCACTTTTGGTTTGGAAGGCCAGTAAGGCTTGCCATTTGCATTCAGGCTGAGTCATTTGTGAGAGCATTGCTCGTATCCCAAGGAGAAAAGATAAGGGCACCTTTGGAATTCATTTGTGGAGAACTTATGAGGCATGGGTACAAATCTCCGACCAGAGCTTTTGCACCTTAGGACAAGACCAGAGAATATGTGCCAGGTCTCCTCCCTTAGCTTGGCATCATCAGCAGCAGTCAGAATCTAGAAGTTTAGCTTTATACAGGACAGCTGGGGTTTTGTACCAAGAATGGGAAATTTTATTCTGGATTAGTCAAGATCTGGCATCCTGGTACCATTTATGGGCGTCTTTCCAAGCTTGGATCCAGTGGGTGGTGGGGATGATGCAGTTAAGCATTTTCTCCCATTTCAGTTTGGATTCCTAAGATTGGAAGGGTAAGGAATTCCTGAGCTGGTCATAGATCTTACCTGCTAGGCCTTTGGGATGGAGTATCCAGGCTTGTAAGACCATTGGGTTGGTGTATATTCTGCAGATGACCCCAATAGATTTAAGTGCAGCCCAGAGTTGGAGATACCTCCAGAAATCCTTGCTTGGAAGATCCCATTTCTCCTGAACAGCCTGGAAGGTGGCAATTCCTCCCAGACTCGGGTCACTCACATCTCCCACCTTGTATATATCTTTCACCAGCCAGGATTTCCAGAACACTCTCTGCTGATCAATGATAATTGATGGGTTTTGCCAGTGAGGCATCATAGAAAGGGGAGAGGATCTATGAATAGTCTGTTATGCCTATAGTACTAGACCTTCCTGGACACTTCTATGGTGGGTGATGTTGTGGTCATAGGTACAGGAGAAGGATGTGAGGGGCCAGGCTCTTCTGGGGGATAGAGAAGGGAGAAAGAACAGGCAGTGTTGGTCATGCCCATTTCAATATTGTCCCATTGTGTATTTGGGGTGGAGTCAGACCTAAACCAATGAACAGTTTGTGCTATCTGGAAAGCCCATTTATATCCTTCCAGCTATGGGAGATTCCACCCTCTGGTTGTCCAGTGTGCTCGAAGTTGGAGTGGCTGAAATGGGGCTTTGAGCCCTCCCAAAAGAAGTCCACTATCAGAGTATCTATGTCTTTAAACCACTGTTTGGCACCGGAGATGGGTAAGTGGGCTAACAGGGAAAGAAACTTGAGTACGGTTACCATCTTAATAGCTGCTATCTTACCTGTAAGGGTAAAGTTTAGCAGCCTCCATCTGTCAAATTCAGTTTTGGTAGCAATAAGTAGTGGACGCATGGTAGCAGTAAGCAGTGGGCGCATGTTAGCAGCCCTTTAGTTTGGGGGTGAGCTTGATACCCAGGTAGGTGATTCCCATGGGGGCCCAAAGAAGCTTATGGGTCAGTATTATGTATTGTGAGCAGTGTTCATTAAGGGGAAGCAGTTCAGTTTTATTCTGGTTAAGCGTCAGGCCTGAGTAAGTGGCAAATGAGTCTAGAAGTGCCAATACTGGTGGAACAGACACAGGGCCATCTGCCAGGGGAGGGAGTAAATCGTCTGCATACATCAGTGTGGAGTAGTCTGTATTTCCTGCTTGAATTCCTAGAATTGTTGGGTGCTGGTGTATGGCAACAGCAGGTGGTTCCACCGCCAGAACAAAAAGGAGAGGTGATAGGGGACATCCCTGTCTAGTGCCACAGGCATGTGGGAACTGTGGGGAAACCATGGCATTAGTGGCAACCCAGGCTGTAGGGTTGTGATATATATCTGTCACTTTAGTTATAGACCCTTCACCCAGCCTCAGGTGAGATAGGACCTGATAAAGGTAGTCCCACTTGAGATAGTCAAAGGCTTTCTTGAAGTCTACTGCCATGGCTACTGTGGGCATATCCAAATGGTGGACTAAGTGCATAAGGTTGATCAGTGTCCACAGATGATTGGTGCTGTGATGACCAGGGACAAATCCCACCTGGGATGGGTGAATAAGGTGTGGTAACAGGGGGCTCAGCCTCATGGCAAGTATCTTGGCATAAATTTTACTGTCCAAATTAATGAGAGAGATCGGGCGGTAGTAACCAGGGCTGGTGAGGTCTTTCCCTTTCTTGGGAATGACCACTATAGTTGCTTCCCTAAGGGAGGAGGGAGGGACTGTCTGATTCCAGCTTCTTGGAATACTTCAGTGAAGAGTGGCGTAATCACTGGGGCTAAGGCCTAGTAGAAATCTATGGTGTATCTATCACTCCCTGGTGATGTACCCACCCAGATAATCTTAATGGCAGTGGCAACTTCCGCCTCAATGATTGGGACCTCCAAGACAAGAGACTATTGGAGGGAGAAAATGGGAATGTGCAAGCTTTGAAGAAAGGGCTGAGTGCCTGGGGCGGGTACCAAATGTGTGGTGGAGTATAGCTTTTCATAAAAGACAGCCATAATCCGGTTAATGCCTTGCGGGCTATTGTCCATGCCTCCTTGGTCATTCTTTAAGCCCAAGATAAGCCTGCTAGCTTGTTAGTGCTTAAGTTGGTAAGCCAGTACCTTTCCACCTTTATCGCCCCCCTCCCAGAAAGTATGCCAGAGATGGAGGATAGCCACCTCCACTTTCCAAGTGTTCCCAGCCGAGGTATCTGATGGGAGGTTAAGGATTAGAAACAAGGAGGCTTCCCTTTTCACCCATGGGATAAATTCTGGATCTCTCATAAGGAGGGGGATCCAGTCTCCAGCGACTGGTAGGAGGGGATGCAGGACCCCATTGCAGCAACAGTTGCACTGGGGCATGGTCCAATATCACACGAGAGAGAGAATAGCAACATCAAGGGTACTGTACAAGAGGGAAGGGAACGGAAGCCAATGAAGAGTCCAGCATACTGTATGACGCATAGGGGCCAGAATGAAAAGTGCAATCCCTAGTTCTAGGGTGGAATAGCTTCCATATGTCATTGAGGCCTTGATCTGTCATTAGTTGGTGTAGGGCCCGAGCACCCCTAACATGTCTCTCCTTACCAGTGTCATTTCTGTCAAGGGCCAGAACCAGTGTTAAATTAAAGTCACTTCCCAGAAGCAGTGGGCAGTGGGCAGTGGGTGGGTAGAAAGGAACTGATGGAGTCAGCTAGAGTATGAAAGAATTGTGAGTCATCACTGTTTGGAGCATAGACATTACATAATCCAATAGGACCAGTTGGAGTACTGTACAAACCCAATATCCACCTTCCATCTGCATCCCTGGTGGAGGTATGAAGGGTCCATTGCAGTGACTTATGTAAAAAAATGAGTACACTGTGTTTCCTTGTGGGGGCATGGGAGTATATAATTTGACTGACCCAGTCTTTCAGCATCATACTCTGGTCCTGACCAGTCAATTTGGTCATCTGTAAGAATGCCACTTTGGATTTCAAATGTTTAAGGTGGGAGAGGACTTTTTTTTTTATGGAGGAGCTGAGCCCACATACATTCCACATGTGGAAGAGGAGATCAACCATATTATAGTGGGGGGCAGCGCTACTTCTACACTCACACTGAGCCCTTAGGTAGTAGCAACGTACAAAAGGGAAGGAGGATGCAAAAGATGGTGCATCTCAGGGAGAGGGTAATAGGGAGGCAGGGCCCCTACAATACCTGACTGGGTAGGGAAGGGGAGAGGGCTAGGTGACTACTTAAGGTGTACCACAGCTAGGCAGAATCAGCTAGGTAGCCATGGAATCAGTAGCAGGTCCCTGCCTACCTAATAGTCAGTTTATACCAAGTAATGTTCAACAGTATAACTATAAACAGTAAGACACTATACACATCAGTGGACTCATATGAAATCTACTGCAAAAAAAAAAAACTCTTAAGAGGAAGAAGGAGGCACTTAGCTGGCTGGATCCCTAGCCAAAGGCATGTGCTGCCTTACCTCTGGGATGTGACTTTTAGGCAAAACGTTGGGCTAAAATGCCCATGTTAGACAATTAGGTATTAGAACCAAACAATAAACTCAGGTTCTAATATATTGTCTGACACAAAGGGGTAACTCAACCTGTCATTGTGAACGCCTGCCAAAGCATAAGAGGTACAGGTTCCTTGAGAGCTCAGGCAGGGATGTAACCCTATGAAAAGAAAGACCTATGAGATATTGGGGAGAAGGGCATAAGGTATCACAGCAGTCAGGGTGGGGGAGGTGAGACCCGTATGGGAGGCCTAACATGTAGCCTGAGGGGTCTCATCCAGTCGGCAGCCAGAGACAAGAAGTGCGCGGGAGATGGGGTGTATAGGCCCCATGGGAAGTAGTCTGAAGGACAGAAAAAGGGGGCAACTTGGGGGCCAGTTAGTCTAGGCAAGCCAGACCCCCCCCAACATCAACCTACTATCCTGTTAACCCCAACCCCACCCTCCATCCATTCACAGTATATATCAGTGTGGACACAAATATCCCATTAGGAGAAGTGTCAGGTGGGGGAGGGGCAGACAGAAGCCATGCTGCCCATCTTTATAACCCACATTCCTAGGGTTAGAGAGAATAATGCAGGGAGACCATGTGATGCAGGCAGCCGGGTGCTAGCTCTCTTTACTCACTTCAGCCACCCTCTTATTTTATCTTGTTATTTTAGTGATTGCTGTTTTAAAATCCTGCTTAAACGCTATTCAGCAGTTGCCTGAAAAGGTTCTGCATCGCCACCAGAGTGCGAAACGTTGATGGAGATCGAAATGAAGAAGGCATTGCTGAAACGCACTCCACCTGCAACGCCTGAGAAAGGTCCCAAGAAGCCTTGAGCCTCAGCTGCCACTGATGCTGAGGAAAGCCCTAACGTGTCATCGGACATGGAGCCACTTACACTTGCGAGTTTCCTGGCTGAGTTTAGGCCATTTAAAGATGAGCTGAAATCCCTCACCTCAGAGCTTAAATCTATCTCACGTGCTCTCAATGATATCTCGCGCTGTACCACAGACACGGAGACCCAAGTTATATCCCTGGAAAAACATATAGACTGACTGGATTCAGATATTACGGTGAGTAGGCAAAGAATTGCCAAATTAGAGCTCAGAATCGAAGATCTAGAGGGAAGGAGCCGAAGAAATAATGCTGTGCTCATAGGACTACCAGAAGCCCAAGAAGGTCAAAATCCCATTTTATTCATGCAGAAATTTGTAGAGAAGGTAGCTGGGCCTTCTCCTTTTGGGGCCAAATATGTGATCGAGAAAGCCCACCGCGCATTAAGGCCAACACCCCCAGCAGGCTCCCCCCAAGACTGATTATTTACCGGTTTCTTAATTATTTATAACGTCAACACTTTCTATCCAAAGCCAGTGATCTTCAAGAAATTCGGTGGGAAGGCATAAAAGTACGTGTTGCACAAGATCTACCGGCTACAGTACAACAACGCAGCACAGCTTTCCACCCCTTAGTAGCCAAATTGATTGCCGCGGGGTTCCGCTTTTGGATGAGCTACCCTGCAAAATTGCAAGTCTTAATTGATGGAAAGTGGCATACCTATGAAGATCCTGAAATGGCTCGAGCCAATTTGAAAGCCTCACTTCCCGATCATCTCTTTAGGGATACCCGAGTTATAGGATGAGAGGGTTCCTGTGTTTCCCTGGAGTACTGGGCACAAATATGGCAAAATTGCTATCTTTACATCATTGATACCCCCCTTGTGGATCGGATCCTCTGTGGAATGTTTATCCAAATGCTTACAGGAGGACAACCTCAACTCTTTATCTTCTGGAAGATGCATTCTTTTAAAATCAGTACTGTAATTCACCTTTCTGTCTTTTGCTCTGACGGACTCAGTCTAACAGTATCTGCAACAAAGCTTACCTCCTCCAACTTAGTGATGGAGCGACCTAGATGTCTGGTTCAGCTTCTGTTCCCGGGAGAGCCTTGCCCTGTCACTAGTCCATCTCCTCACTAATCCCTGAAAGATGCGGTTTCAAGAAATGTAATACCACAGTTCGTGGAAGCTGAGGATATATGTGGTATGCCACATCGGCCACTAGAGGGAGTGTCAAGATAGCTATTTAAACCTAAATCGTGATGTTCTTCAGCTCGATTTGCGAGGTCAAGCTCATGATTTTAAATACGTGAGGGGGATGCTGTTTTCACCTCGGGCATTACAAGCAGTCCTTTAAGAATCTAAGGAGCTGCATAGCTTGCAAAGGATACACCCGGACTCTGGTTTGAATACAGGGACTCCTCAATTCCAATGCCTGTTTACTTAATGGTTTCTCGCCTTCTCAGATTTGTTTCTGGTTTGTGTTCTCGGCATGGAGGGCAGCTCGGGGCTTATTTTGTATTTTACAAGAATTAAGGGCATTTCTAGTGTCTTCCTTCAGCTTTCCTAGCAAGGAGGTTGTTATTGGGCCCTTAATTTCCTTTATATTATATGTAGGGTAGAAAGAGACCGAATTGAGAACCTTATAGATGTTTCTTTTTTTCCTTTTCTACTAAATAGCGGGACAAGGAGGGAATTTACAGGTGCAGTGTAGTTAGTAATCCCAAAGGACATTCCCCGCTATACTTAATAAGCGTAACCTGTATGTTCTTATATAGCTTAGTGTGGGTATCTTTAAAAGCCATGATGTTGTATTATATGTTGTTACTGTTATTGTTCAGTAATTATGGAAACAATATAGGGTGGTTGGAGGGAGGGAGCTAAGTGGATGGTGAACTGCGGAATGCTGTCCACAACAATATGGGGAATTGGGTGGGCTGGGTTAGTCTTCTCTCATACTCTGGTTACACTAAATGATAGAGTTGATATAGGGACAGTACGTAATAAGAAATTTCATAGGGATCATTGGGAGGGTGGGATTGGCAACACAGAAACATGTGAAGGTATATGTAGGGCAATATTCTGGTTTATAAGGAATATAAAGATTATACTCCTTTTTACTAACAAGAATGGCTAACTCACTTAAAATGGCCACTTGGAATGTGAAGGGCCTCAGGCAGCAACTTAAACAATATAAAGTTCTAAAGCACTTAGCGCTATTATCTATCGATGTCACATTCAAACAAGAGTTGCATCTTTTAAACTCTGAGGCTAGTCTAGTTAGAAGACTACAAATAGGGCGGGTTTTTGCAGTGGAAGGCTCTACCCAAAGTAGTGGAGTCCTAATATTGATTTCCAGAACAATTCATTTCTCATTTATACATATAATTGAGGATCCACAGGGTAGATTTATTTTTATCCACTGTACTTATATAATGTTGAGATGTTGCTGGGCTCGATTTATGTCCCCAATATGGATTCTCCGGAATTCTTCATGCAGTTAATCAATATGTTAACCCATTATGTGGCCATGCCTATAATCTTGGGGAGGGGGAGGGGACATGAACACTGTCTTTGATCCATCACTGGATCATTCTACTGGGCCTCGTGGGTTTTTTTCCCCAGCTCAGCGCGCATTTTGGGAACTTTTAGATAACCTTGGCTTATGTGATGTGTGGCACATATTTCACCCTACAGAGAAAAACTATACTTTTATTTCCCCTGTCCATAAGACTGCATCCAGAATTGACTATTTGTTATTATCCCAAGTACTCCTGGTAGGAGTTCTAAATGTTTCCATCCAACCTGGCCCACCTTCTGACCATTCCTTGGTCACCTGTCACTTATCTTTAGTCTCCTCTACTAAAAGGACCCCACGCTGGAAAATCAATAACCAGTTGCTGTAGGAGCCTGTGATTATTACCACGCTTAATGAACACATAGAACACTTCATTAAGGACCATGAAAAAAAACAACTTCCAAACCAGATATTATATGGTGCTCTTTTAAGGCCTATATTACAGGCATACTGATTAGTTTATCATCACAGAGAAAAAAAAGAAAAGATCAGGAACTTCACACCCTACTTAGCCAGGTAAGGGATATCGAAGCACATTTGACTGTGGATTCTGCAGATGATGTTAGACAGAAGCTGGCCAAGCTGAGGGATGCATACCTAGGGATTTTGAGGGAAAAGGCAGAATTTACCATATTGAGAACTAAATCAACATACGCAGACCAGGGAGAAAAGGCAGGGCATTTATTAGTGCTAAGAATTAAGCAACTAGAATCTGCTAAATATATCCCTGCTATTTGATCCCTGGTAGATGGTGCGTCCCCATCTGATATTGCATCTGAATTTCGGGAATACTATCTCAACCTCTATACTTCCATGTCAAACCCACCTTCAGAGCAGGAACTGGACTCCTACCTGGAGGCATCCCAACTGCCCTCCCTCTCAGAGATTAAACAGAGAGCACTTACAGTCCCTATATCTGCTATGAAAATTGCTAAAACCATTCAATCCCTTCCCTCAGATAAGACTCCAGGAACGGACGTTTTTTTCACGAACTTCTACAAGAGATTCCAGAAACCCTTAATTCCTTTGTTGCTGTCCCTATTTCAACATATATTATCAGAAGTATCTGTGGATAGTACCTTGTTTGAAGCTTTAATAGTCCTTATTCCCAAACAGGACTGAAATCTGGAGTTGACTACAAGTTATCGCCCAATATCTTCACTAAATCAGGATATTAAAATACTAACCAAATTAATAGCAGAGCGTATTAATATTGTTTTACCGGACCTCATCAGTCCTGAGCAAGTTGGCTTCATGCAAGGTCGCTCCTCAGTAGATCATCTCCGAACACTCTCGCATGTTCTCTCGGCATCCAGGGATGCCCACTTTTCAGCGGCCTTGGTCTCCCTGGATGCCGAGAAGGTCTTTGACAGAGTGGATTAGAATTTTCTGTTCCGGGCTCTCAAAGCCTACAAATTCCCCACTGAATTTCAAAATTGGATAAAGCTTTATATCAGGCCCCTTCGGCACGGATAACCACAAATGGTGTGATTTCCAATCGTTTCCCTTTAAAATCAGGAACTAGACAAGGCTGCCCCCTTTCCCCTATATTATTCAATTTATATTTAGAGCCCCTGATCCGTAGATTGACAAATTGTGATCAGATTCAAGGTATACCCATCGCGTCTCAAGTAGTCAAGGTTTCGGCTTATGCTGACGACATACTTTTACATTTGTCTCACCCTGAGACTTCAATTCCCCATTTTATATCACTCATCAAGAAATAAAGTCATTTATCTAACTATAAGCTTAACATAGATAAGACTCTGGTTTTCCCTCTCAATCATAAGGTGATTAAAAAGTCCATTACTGATCTGGGTTTGACATGGAAGCATGACTCCTTAAAATACCTAGGTATTATTATACCGAGAAACTCAGCTCATTTTCAAAAACTTAATCTGGATCCTCTGGTAAGAACTATCTGTCAAGATCTAGACAGATGGTCCAAACTCCCTCTCTGGATATGGGGCAAGGTTAATATAGTCAAGATGAATATATTTCCCAGGCTTTTTTACCCCTTGCTGTTACTCAACATATGGTTACCTCTCTCATGGTTTAATAATGTGCATAGACTCATCACAGAGTTTATTTGTGCTAATAAACAGCCTCGACTAGCATATGTGAAATTAGCAGCCCCTAAGGAGAGAGGAGGTTTATGTCTCCCTCATTTAACCTTTTACCACTGGGCTAGCCATGCTGTCAAATACCTCAGTTGGCTATCTCCTGAAGGTGCAGTTTTCGACTCTCCGTCCACACCCCTATGGCTCAAAATCAAATTATCTCTATTACATGATTGTGGCCTCAATCCAACTTCACTCCTTTATGTTAAGACAAAGGCCTTACCTGCAAACTTACTTCCCACTCCCGTAGCTATATCGGTGAAAAGTTACGCACACTTAATGTAGCTACCTTAAATATAATCACACCCAGGACCCAGCACAACCTATATGGGGAAACCCCAATTTGAAAATAGATAATAAAACACTTCTACCTAGCTGGATACCTTGTATGCAGGAACTACATCTTTTATCATTTATCTTAAGAGGAAATGCATGGCTTCCCTCTGCCTACATTTTATCCACTTACAACTTGCCAACAAATTATAGTTTTAAAGTCTTCCAATTAAAACATCTCATCTCCAAGGTTTTCAGTTCAACCCCCATTACTTGACAAACTATCTTTTACCAGTGTAATAAATCCCGAGTCTGGCTCTCAGCACTCAGTATCCAGCTGCTACAAAATGTTATATAATTGGACGTATCTGAATTGTTTTGCTTCCATGGTGTACTGGGAGTCCTTTTTTCCCACTAGAAAATTAGATTGGACAGAACTATGGCAGAATTTCCAGAAGTACATTACCCAGGATTGACTACACCTGACTCAGTATCATATATTGCACAATTTATATTACTCCCCACAAAAACTATTCAAATTTGACCTCCTCCCATCGTCTATTTGTACGAGATGTCAGAAGGAAGAGGGGTCTCTATTTCACATTTTCTGGAGCTGCTCCAAGATTGCCCCACTTTGGAACACTTTTCAGCACAACGTTGACCCGTTATTAGGTCTGCAGGAATTATTCACCCCAGAAATTTGCTTATTAGGTGATTATTCGGCTATTCCGGTTTTAGTTAGAAGGTACCATATAACTCTTATCTCTATGACCATCAAGAAATTAGTTTTACGTCATTGAAAGGACAATGACAATATTTCATATATGGAGTGGCTTAATGAACTCCTTGCAAACCGCAGGACCGAGAAGACAATAGCCAGTCTCAATAACAGGCCTGAGAAATATGCAAAAATATGGGAACCCTTGCACACCTTATACTCTCTTTAATATCCCTACCCGTACATATAACAAGCCATTGCCTAAGTAGAATCCAGAGCGTTTTCTGTGTTGCATAATATGTGGGTGGAGGGAGGTCTTAGTGGGGAGGGGGATTGTGGGGGGAGGGGAGGTTTGGCGGGGAGGACAGATCCTTGTTATGCTGAATGTTACATTTACTCTATAAGATGCTCCTGGACCTGTTCTCATTATTGTAAAATTCAATAAACTTTAAATGGAAAAAAAAAGAGAGAGAATAATGCAATGATCCTCTCCAGCCACTGCCCTGATTATCCCACCCTTTACTCCCCTAAACACTAAACCCTATGGCACTTATCTGGCATATTGCAGGTCATCTTCTCCTAGGTGTCCTCATCCTGGCACTGCGACACTCATACCGCTGAGCCCAGTGCTGAGATGAAATTGTCCTGAATCCAATCAGTAAGATCTTGTCAGTGGCATCAGCCCATGAGCTCAGTGCCTCATCTGGGTGTTGTTCTTGCAAGTGAGGGACAGAGAGCTCCATCTCTGTAGGAAGTGTAGTCACCACGGTTTGTTCAGAGAGGTCCAGTAGGGCAACGCGGTTCTGCAAGAAGTAAGGACTCATGTAGATAGGCTCCAGAGCTGGTTGAGACTCCGGCCTTCTCGGTCTTGCGGGTGATCTCATTTGGCATGGGCCACCAATGGAAGTCATTTTCTGCACTTAGGGTGATGGGGTGAAAGTTCTCTGCGGTTCCCCTTGGAGGGCTCAGCCCGTTCTGTGCTTGAGTCATTGTCTTTCTTCAGGGGAAACCTGTGATTGAGGTAGGAAGCACAGAGCTGTGACTCCAGTTGTTCATGAGAGGCCAGGTTGTACTGATGAATTCCATGGCTGACTCCGGGGTGAAAAACTGCTGTGGGGTACCATTTTGAATAATTCTCAGGACAGCTTGGTATTGGAGAGAGAAAGGGATGTTTAGATCATGGAGGCAATGCCGCACCTTGGTGTAGGCCTTCCTTTTAGTAGCCAAGTCCCTGGAATAGTTCTGGAAAATCATTATCCAGTGCCCTGCCAGGTCAGAGAGCCCAGGTCCTGGGCAAGAGCTTGTATGGCCTCTTTCTCTGCGAAGTTGAGAATATGGGCAAGAACTGGTCTGGATTTATCTCCTGACGATGACTTCTGTTGTAAAGACCGGTAAGCATGCTTAATAACAATTCATGTGTTGGGAAGCAACCATAGAATTTTCAGTAGGGCCTGTTGAAGGAAATTGACAGGTTTGCCCTCCTCACAGCCCTCTGGAAAGCCCAGGAGCCAGAGATTGTTCTGACGGCTCTTATTTTCAAGATTGTCCATTTTATCTTGGAGTTGTTTAATCTGGGCCACCTGCTTCCATAGTATGGCACAGTGCCCATGCAAGACAGTGTCGTGTTCTTCCATTTTTTGCTCCACCATCCCCATTCTAGTGTCTAGCTGCTTAATTACACCAGAAGTGGTATTGGTGGCTAATGTGAGGGCATCAATACGGTGCATTGTCAAAAAGAACATCTCCTTGATTGAGAGCTCCCCCCTTCATAGCGTACGCCATGCAGTCACAGCTTCAGCGTTCTGTGTGATGGAGCACACAAGAAAGCAAGATGCACTGTTTAGCCCCCAAAAAGTTTGTCCAGTACCGCAAGTCTTCCTTCAGCTTCAGGTCCAAAATTCAGGATTTGGCTATTTGAAAGGATGGGAAACAGGTGGATCTAACACTCTGGAGAAGCGGCTGAATCCTTTAAGGCACCATCTTTATCGCTGGGTAAGCCACGCCACCTGTAACCTGAATGGTTAACTCTTTACCTGTCTGTAACTTTTATGAATGATTGTACCCAATTCCATGTAGCATGTATTCACTTATCTTGTATTTAGTTCTCTGTTGTGTTGTTTTTACATTGACGTGGAACCTCTGTAAAAGGGACTTTGACTCAAAGGTACTGTAAATCAAAACTTGAATAGATAAATAAAATAAAATATTGCACTATTTCGCTAAAGGGGAATTCCTTTGTTGAGTCAAGGGAGTGGCTCAGTGTGTACTGCGAGTGCTGTCATGGAGCAGGCTAAAGCCTGCCAGAGTGATGGTTAGTGTGAGAGGGAAGCACAGAAAGAAGTGCGCTCCTCTCAATGGTAGTAGACCAATGGCTGGATTCACAAAAAGTCACAAAGTACAAAGCAAGTGTTTACATTGTGCTTTGCATTTGCCCAGGTGTCCAAAATTGCTATCCACATTTGGATAGTGCACAGTGCTAGTCAACTAAGAATAAGGATAGGCTGAGTCAGTGGTAACCCCAGTACCAACACCACGAGCTTGGATTCACTCAGTTAGTCACTGAACCTACTAGGACAAATATGAAAAACAATGACCACAGTTCTATTCTCGACCTGATCCTGAGAAACCAGCCTCACAAAACTGAACACTCAGTGGTCTTCCATAATGATGTAAGTGATCACAATACTGTGGTCTGCACGCATGCCCATACCAAACACCCCACTGAACCCAAATTCATCACGAGCAGAAGTTTCCATAAGTTTAATGTCCATAACTATCTTGCAGACCTTAAGCAGATAGACTGGCAATCCTTTTATTTAGCCAAATCTGTAGAAGCCATTGTCACTATTTTTAATACCATCATCACAGGCCTTGCTAACAAGCATGCACCATTCCATAAACGCAGAGTTAGGAAATTCTCATACCCATAGTTCACCCCTGAGCTGAAAGCTGCACTCTCGCATCATGGTAAACTGTGGGCCTACGCAAGAAAAACTAAAACTGTGACCCACTGGCAGGAATTCAGAGCAGCTAGAAATAGATGCACCAAGCTTACAAGAAGTGCCAAGGCCACTTACTATGTTGAAACCTTAGAGGAAGCTAAAGGCGACTCAGCAAAAATAACACACCTTCAAGACTATTGAAGGCCACAAAACCCCCAATCTCTCCTACAAAAAGTCACCTCTAGAAGTACACTGGTCACTGAGCAACACACCATATTGGATCTTATAAATACCCACTTTGCCACAGCTGGTATGGACTTTGACACTTCACCAGCTGCAGAGCTGCCCACCAGCCCTTCCATTCCAGACTACCCTGAGTCCTCACCACCACAAACCTCCTTCCAGTTCTCCCTGGTCACATTCAAGGAAGTTGAGCAACTCCTAATCAAGTTGGATACCAAGAAAGGGTCAGGTGCTGATGGAATTGAAGCATTCTTTCTAAAAATTGGGAGTCATCTATAGGCTGTTTGTAGATGACACCAAGAGTTTGCAGATGACACCAAGATCTGCAATAGAGTAGATGATCCAGATGGGGCGAGCAGAATGAGAAGTGATCTGGATAAACTAGAAAAATAGTCAGAACAGTGGCAACTGGGGTTATTATGCAAAGAAGTGCAAGATCATGCACATAGGGAAGAGAAACCCTGAAGCCACCTATAGGCTGGGAGGGGAGTTGCTAGCAGTCACAAGGGAAGAAAGAGACTTGGGCATCATCATCACCCGATGACCCAAAATCATCCAAGCAGACTACTAAAGCAGTAGGTAAGGCTAGGGGGATGTTAGGGTGTATTAGTAGGGGTGTCACAAGTCAGAAGAGGGAGGTAATCCCTCTTTACAAGACACTGGTTAGGCCCCATCTGGAGTACTGTGTGCAGTACTGGAGGCCACATCTTCATAAGGGCATTAACCAAATTGAGGCAGTACGGAGAAAGGCAACAAAAATGGTGCAGGGACTGCATCAGAAAACATATGAGGACAGATTAACAGGACTCAGTATGTATACCCTAGAGCAAAGGAGGGAGAGAGGTGATATGATTGAAACATTCAAACACCTTAAGGGCATTAACAAGATGAAAGAGCCTAACATGTTTCAATATAAGAAAAATAGCAGTACAAGAGGACACAGCATGAGATTAGAGGGAGGCCAATTAAGGGGTAATGCGAGGAAGTTCTTTTTCACAGAAAGGGTGGTGGATGCATGGAACGGCCTAACTCAGGAAGTGGATGATATGAATACAGCGTAAAGCTTCAAACAGGCATGGGATAGTCATAAGGGAGCAATACAGATAAGTATTAATAGATAGGCCATTGACAGAGCAAAGGCCAATGGCACATTTGTACGGTAGAATGGGCAGACTGGATGGGCCTTACGGTCCTTATCTGCCATCAACTTCTATGTTTCTATGTAGCTGTGCCCACCGTGCACATATTTAACCTTTCCATCTCCATGACTACTGTTCCCTCTAGCTGGAAAACTGCGCATATCATCCCACTATTCAAGTCTGGAGACTGGAGCGAACTCAACTACTACAGACCAATTTCCATTCTATTGGCCCGGTCCAAGCTAATGAAAAAATTAATACATGTTCAAACTAAACAATATCTAGAAAACTTCAACCTACTTAACCTGCTCCAATCAGGGTTTAGGCAGAATCACAGTACAGTCTCAGCCCTGGCAAAGGTAACTAATGACTGGTTCTCTGCCATTGGCAACAAACAGTCTACTTGTGCTGTTTTCCTTGACTTAAGGGTTCAACACAGTGGACCATACCCTCCTCCTGCACTGCCTAACATCCCTGGGATTTCATGACACTATGGTAAGATGGTTCTCTAGTTACCTCTCAAATAGGCTGCAAAGAATCAAGGCTGACAGAGCCATGTCAGACACGGTGTCCATCATGAGGGGAGTCCCTCAGGGATCCATTCTAGGGCCCCTCCTCATCACTATTGACATCAACTCATTGGACAAAAACATTCAACAATCCAAGCTGCATTTTTTTGCCAATGACACAGTCCTCTACATTTCAAGGCCTTCATTGCGAAACCTGTGCCAAGTTACAATCTGATTTCAATCAGCTACAGTTCAACCTAGCCCATTCAAAACTTCTCCTAAATGCAAAGAAAACAAAGGTGATTTTTTTTTCATCAAACCATATGCCCTCTACTCTCAGTACTCAGAGTACCTCACCACCCATCATTACTATATTCGGGGACACTCTCGAGGTTGTGGATTATGTTTCATACTAAATGCTCCAGCCAGGACACACCATTGTACCCTCTACTCTTCTTTGAACTGAACCTCACTACCAACCAGGCATATGTTCCATATTGGGCAGTGGACTCTAAAACTGCTGAATGGCAATTTACCTTGGTATATATGCTCCCTAGTGCACAAGTCTCACAATGTGTATGCATTGTGCACCTCAGATTTTGTGCTTCCAGACATTCCCAGGACACATACTAATCAGGGAAGAGGTGCCAGTAGTTTCGTCCTCCCATCTATATGGAACCAGCTGCAAAAAACCATGACGCTAACTGAGATAGTCACGTTAAATTGCTTTAAGTCCCTAGCCAAGAAAGCATTTGAAATGGTCTGCTGCTGCTCTTCACGCTCAGCTAATATATGAATCCTCACCATCCCTTCTGCTTGTCACCCTATTCCTGTCTCCCCACCAACCACCCAGCTTATCCTCTCACCTATCTGCCCCACCCACCCCTTTATTCCTACCTCAACCCCCTTTACCCATCCTGCCTCCTAGCACTTCTTCCCTTCCTCCACCTCCCAGTCTCCCTACCCCTCCTCCCTACCCCAGTCACCTCCCTGTACCCCATCTCTGTGCACAATATTCTTTTCCTTCCTCTACCTCCCAGTCTCCCTACCCCTCCTCCCTACCCTGTCCCACCCTCCTCTTCCCCACCTCCCTGTCTCCCTACCTCCTCCTACCCCTACCCCAGTCATAACCCTCCCCTAGACCAGAGGGAGGACCCTGTGCCCCATCTCAGTGCACAATATTCCTGTCCCTCTGAACCTGCAACCCTCATCTGAGATGTCATCTACAGCCCCATGTTTTCACTTTTTTCTTTTTTTTCTTTTCCTTCTGCACCCAGTGAAGACTTGTCTCACTCTATGTGTATCATCTATGTGAACATTAGTGCAGTTAGGTTTTTGTATGTAATGTATCAGTTCGTACTAAGGATGAAAAAGGAGTAAAGGCAAATAGCCCATGTAGCTCCTAGACTTACATACAGCTGAAACATTTTTTTTTATTTGTGCACTGAAGAAAAATGTCCAATCTATTTTTATAAATGATCTTACTTTCAGCTATAACAGCTGATAGTGGTAATTTACGAGAAAAGAAATTAGCTCTTTTTTTGTATTACATTTTTTCCTCATAAGATGTAGCGGGTGTCCTCAAGTATTGATTATTATTTGTTTAAAGTTCAATCCACATTCATTCATTAAAGATGAATCCATGATAATGTCTCTTGCAAATAGTAAGTCTCCCCTAAGATTCCTTTGTTCCAAAGGCATAAGATTTAAAGCAGCAAGTCTTTCATCATAAGATTGAGATTTATAGTTAAGGAATGAATTGGTTATCCTACACTGAACTCTTTCTAATCTATCTATGCCCATATGTTTATAAGGACTCCACAGTTGGGACACAAAATCAAAATGTGGCATGACTTAGGCTCGATATAGAGGTAGAAGTATCGATGGATCTCTAGTGGTAAAATTATGTCTGATTGCCCACCATATAGAATTTGCTTTAACAATAACTTAAGTGATATGTAAATCAAATCTAAGACCTATGTCAGCTGTAATGCCAAGATCTCTTTCATTGTTTTTCTCTAAAATAATATTATTATAGAGAAAGTATTGTCTTTTTTTGTTATGTTTCCCAAAGAGAAGAACACTACATTTGGCCATGTTGAATTTAAGATTCCATTTAATAGACCAAGCTTACTAGGTTTACTAGGTTTTTAAGGAAAAAAGAAGGCCGAGGCCCATCTAGATTTTCCCCCACACAGAGTGGGTAAATTAGAACATGCAATTCTGGATTAACCAATTATCGAGACCCTTTTTAAAGACTTCTACACAAGTAGCATTGACTAAATCCTGTGGAAGTTTATTCCATTGTCTCGGTGCCCTGACTGAGAAGAAATTTAATCTCTGGTTGATTTTAGCTTTTGGAACAATACGTTGTTTATTATGGCATCTTGGTACAGTTCATCTTACAGATAAGTTTAGTCCACACTTATTCATAAATTCTGGATCTTTCATCAGTTTGTAGACTAGGAGTAGGTTCCCCCTAATTCTTCTATGTTGTAAAGAATTTAGCCCTGTAATCTGAAGTATAGTCTGGTAGAGGGAATGTCATAATCTTGGGACCATCTTGGTTGCCCGTCTTTGAATCTTCTCAAGCTGATTTATATCTCCCTTTAAATAAGGGCTCCAAAAGGGAGATCATAATCAATGAGTGGTCTGATACATGCCCTTTAGAGGGGTATTAAGCATTGTTCAGTTTTTGTAACAAAGGAGCATTTAATTTGTCTAATTAACCCATTTGATGTATTAGCTATTTTTAGACAGTGATCTGTGGATGACAGTCTGGAGTTTACCAGTATGCCCAGATCTCTTTCTTTATTTGTTGATTTAATTAAGATGGTATTTATATAATAATTATGTTGTGGATTGTGTGACCCAAAATGCAAAACCACACACTTATCAGTGTTACATTCCATTTTGTTTTCTAGTGCCCATTTCTCAATGTGTTGGAGATCTGATTTAAGGGAATCGGAGTCATGTGAATTATCCACAATACCCCCCAATTTAGAATCAACAGCAAATTTGGATAACCAGTTTTTGGAACCTATTTTCATACTGCTTATGTAAATGTTGAAAAAATGGGGTCAAGCACTGAGCCCTGTGGAACCCCACTACTAACTGCACCAAGGTTTGAGACACAGTCATTTATGGTGACTCTCTGGGTTCTATTTGTCAACCATGCATTTATCCAGTTTAGTAAACAGAAGGAAAGCTCTAAGGTTTCCATTTTTTTGATTAAATTACCATCAGGGACCTTGTCAAAGGTTTTACTATAGTTGAGTAGAATGACATCCATCTGTTGCTTATTATCAAGACCCAGACTCATGTTATTATAGAATGCTAACAGGTTTGTAGTGCAAGAATGACCAGTTCTAAACCCATGCTGAGTGCTATCAGTTATATTTAGTTTCCTCATTTTTTCCATTAGAAATGTTTTTATAATTGTTGCCATAATTTTGCAAATGATTGATGCAAGACTTATAGGGTGGTAATTCTGAACACATGATCTGTTATCTTTCTTATGTATTGGAGTTACAGATGCCATTAACTAGTTAGTAGGGATTTTGGCTGACTGTAGAGATTTATTAAATACTATATTTAAAGGGATAGATATTGCTTCAACTTTTTCAATAAGAAATCTAGCAGTGATTTTGTCAGGCCCTGGACTAGTGTTTTTATTTAAAGAATTCAAAAATGAAATTATGTCAGAAACAATTATATCATGGTTATTACTAGAAACAGAACACGTCCTATGATCCACCTTTAGTAGGTAAGGTTCTCTTTTGGAAAAAAATGAGCAGAAATAAATATTAAAGAGATTAGCTATATCAGTATCAGACTGCACATTAATGCCATTAACAGTAAGTGGACCTATCTTTCTGCAGTTTCCCTTTGTATTGTTTAAATAGGTAAAGAGTGATTTATAGCCATCTTTAGTATGAGCCAACTTAAATTCTATTTTCATTTTGGCTTTTTTAATCAAGTTCTTTAGATTCTTTAAAGGGTTTTTGTATTTGTTATAAAGCATACTATTTTCACTTGGTTGACTACTTTTAAGTTTTTTAAACAACTTTTCCTTTTTTTTTTATTTGCGATCTAATTGTTTCATTTAACCATACAGGTATTCTGCCCTTTTTATTATATTTATTTTTTTGGAGGAACATTGTTTTCTTCCAGGTGATAAATTATACATTTTAATTTAATCCATGCCTCATTTGCCATAAGTCCTTGAAAAGATTTATTCCACTGAATGCTATTTAATTTCTTAATAATATTCTTGAAATCAGCTCCATCATAGTTCCTATCTGTTGATTTCTTTTTAAGACTATAAAGTTCCACTAATAATTCAAGCAAAACTGCATAGTGGTCACTATTTCCCAATGGATCTGATATCTGAATATCAGTCAGTTTGTGGCTCAAATTCAAAATAAGAAGATCAAGGGTGTTACTGCCTCTAGTTGGAGAGGAAATTAGTTATGACAACCCCTGTTCAGATAACATAGTCAGGAAATCAAGGTCAAATTTGCTACTGCTTGAGTTTGTGGACCAATCTATATGGGGCATATTGAAATCTCCCATGATTATTACATCCTTGGGCTCGGAAACATGTATAATATCCTTGAGCAATGCATCTCTATAAGTAGAATCAGATGATGGGGGGTTATAAAAGTTTTCTATTACAATTTTTGAGAGACCTTTAAGTTGTACTGCCATCCAAATACTTTCGGTGTTACTTTGGGACTGAATCTCACAGGAGGGGATATCTTCTCTTACATAGATGCAACCCCCCGCCTTTCTTGTCGACTCTATTTTTATGATAGAGTTTACAGCCCAGTATTTGTTGATTCCATACAGAGTTTGAATCCCACCAGGTTTTTGTTATTCCTGTAATACCAAGATTAAGTAATTTACTTTTTGCTTCTAATTCCATTAGTTTGGAGAGATTTAATGATCGTGCATTCAGAGACAAGATGTTACAAGTTTTTTTAGATTGATTTTTGTGGCAAGTAAGAGACTTGGGCGTATCCCCATTATCCCCCTTTATATTTAGTTTCAGTGATTATTAATTATATTTAATACGGATTTCCCCAACATGGTACTGCCTCTTCTACTGAGATACAGTCCATCCCAACTATACCAAGGGGGTTTATCAACAAAGTTCTCCCAGTGTGCAACACAAGGACTATTTTGCGTGATACACCATTTTTGCAACCATTCATTTAATCTTTTAATTCTCAAGGTTACAAAATGTTATCCATGGATCACCACCCCTGATTGGGGCCCTATTTCACAGACAGTAATATTTAGGGCAAAGGCACTTATCATATAAGCATGAGTGTCAGGATCTGGGTTCTACTGTTCTATTATCATTACTGCCATTGATTACAATGCTTATGACTGTATACTTGCTATATAATCACACTACTTTATATATATATATATTACAGTGCCTTATATACAATTATATACTGTTATTACTGATATTTCTACAGATTATTGTGTTTTGCTGAAAATCATTATGTACTAATGCACTGAGAAAATACTGCTGTTTGAATACATTCTATAATTACAATCATTAGTTGTACAATGCTGCCATCTTTAGGTTTAGTGCAAAGTAATTATTAGGTAAGGGTCATCATGACCTGATTCATACAAAGACTGTCTATTTTCCTTATCTGTATTTTTGTTACTTCAGTGTATGTTCCCAGGCTGGTAGGAATTATACTATTTCTGCTGTTTACTCATAAGAGGTAATTGTATCTCTATTACTGGTTTCTATAGCAATAATCAGAGGTATAAAAATGACTGTTTTAGCTTAGAATCCTTACAGAAGAAAGCTGATTCTATCTAGGTGAGAAATAAGGAAGACTGGTATTGTTAGTTGTAATTATTTTTATATACCAGAAATAAATCATTATCAGACTCTGGAAACCATGTGTTTGTTATTTCTTTACTTTGGCAATCCAGACAAGAACCTGTAATAGGGTAAGATTTATTACCCAAATTACACTGGTGACAAGGCCCAGGGACAGGAAGATGAAGAAGAATCAGAGAACTGTTCAGATTGACAATTACAGGCCCCAGTCCAGATTGTGAGTGACATGCTTGTTGACACAAATGGATGGCCCTGTGTAAGAGCCATGGTTGGGGGATGCCAACTCAACATGCTCCTAGACACAGGAACAGCCATGTCAGTCCTCCATTATGAGAACCCAGCCACTTGTGCATGGTCCACTGGCTGGCAGACTAGTGCACAAGGTGTAGATGGTACCAAATTACAAACGTTTCGATCTGTAGCACTACCTGTGCAAGTAGGACACCTAAAAACTAAATATGTTTTTGACCTCATGGTATTACGTCACCACCCCAGCATATTGGGAATTGATTTCCTTGCACAGCATAGCTGTGTAGTGGACCTAGCTAACAGGCTATTGCTACAGATCCATGGCCAATGCCATGCTGTCACCATTCCAGACTCACATGCGGTGGCAGCCATCAAACATAACAACAAGGAGTATGACGTCATGGCTTTGTTCAACAGTCATGACCTGTTTTGTGAACTAGCACCTCTGTTGCAAAAACAGATTGGTGTGTTTGCTACCAGCAAGCATGATTGTGATAGGATGCACACCACCATTGAGATCACAGGGCCTAACCCTGTAAGGCAGAAGCAGTACCCATTTCCTGCTGAAGCCTTGCCATCATTGAGAGAGACCATCCAGTCACTGCTGCAACAAGGAGTGATTAGGCCTTGTGTCTCCACTGTCAATTCGCACATTTGGCCCATTAAAAAGCCAAATGGAGCTTGGAGGCTTATGATTGATTACAGAAAGCTTAATCAAGTCACCCCCAGCTGTGTCCCAACTGTGGCATCAGCCCCTGATGTGCTCAAGTTGTTGACACCCGACAAAAAGTGGTTTTCAGCTCTTGACATTTCTAATGGGTTTTGGTCACTCCCATTAGCCCAGGAAAGCCAATACAAGTTTGCTTTCACCTTTGAAGGTCACCAGTACACCTGGATGTGCTTACCCCAGGGATTCTATAACAGCCCTTCCCTCTTCCATCTGCACATGATGGACACCCTGCAGGGGTTCTCTACATCTGACAGTCTCCTGCAGTATGTGGATGATTTGCTTTTAGCAACTTCCATCAAAGAAGAACACATAACCTTTTTGAATTAACTACTGACTCTCCTCAGGAGAGCAGGCCTCAAGTGCAACCCCTCTAAGGCACAACTGTGTCAAAAGGAGGTCATGTTCCTTGGCCTATGCATTACAGACCAAGGCAGAAGCCCAGCAACTAAGAAGATCCAGGGCTTGCATGATCTACCACTTCCTACAAGTGTGGCAACACTCAGGTGCTTTTTGGCTATGGTAAACTATTCCAGGGATTTCATCCCTGACTTTGCCTTGAAGGCTGCTCCCCTGTATAAATTGCCAAAAAAGGATGTCCCATGGGCATGGGGCCCCACACACACTGAAGCTGTGGCCCAGCTCAAACAGGCCCTAGTCTCAGCCCCAGCATTGGTCAACCCAAATCCAAAATTGCCTTTCCATTTGGAAACTGCCACCTCTGATGTGGCCATGTCCGCAGTGCTGGCACAAAAGTACAATGGGTACTTCAGGCCCATTGCCTATGCATCGCAGATGCTATCTAATGTAGAAAGAAAATACAGTCTTTGTGAAAGGACACTGTTGGCAACCTTTTGGGCTGTCAAACTTTTTCTGTACTTCATTGGGTATGCTCCCATCATTCTGCATACCTGTCACATTCCAACCAATTTTTTGCTTTCAGATAAAGTAAAAGATGGCTCAGTTTCTAATACTAGACTCATTCATTGGTCTTTGCTTTTTCAGGATAGAGACATCAAAGTACTGCCTGCCAAAATGCCATCCATCTTGGCCCATGGCCTACTATACACAGGTAAACCTCATGCTTGTGCCCTCCAACCACCTGACCCACCCGACCTACCTGACCACCTGCCTGCAACATCTGAGATCCTGGAGGACAAAACAATGTTCCACATCTTTATAGATGGCTCTGCATCCTGTCTGGATGGAGAACAGGTAGTAGGCCTTGGAGTGCTCATACTGGATCATGAGGGTGATTACAGACGCATTTCTAGGAAATGCACTGTGCTCTCCTCATAGTATGCAGAACTTGCAGCTGTGGCCTGTGCCTTAGAGATTATACCCCATGGTGACACAGATGCCATCATTTTTGCAGACTCCAATTGGGTA
This sequence comes from Neoceratodus forsteri, assembly GCA_016271365.2. NCBI lineage: Eukaryota > Metazoa > Chordata > Ceratodontiformes > Ceratodontidae > Neoceratodus > Neoceratodus forsteri. The sequence goes on from CM028133.1 coordinate 71,159,699, forward strand.
TGCTCATCCCTAACTGAATTCTTTCCATTCTGGCAAAAAAATTATTTTACCTCATCCGATGGTACCCCTGTCAAATATAGGGAACTGTTTGTGTACATACACACCCTCACCCAAATGTTCACACACAAGCTGTAAATACAAAAGATTAAGACTCACTGTAAATCTGATCCTTACCGTGAGTACAACGAGCAAGCAGACCTGCTTGCCAAAGCAGGCGCTTGAGGGGGGAGACATGGGAAATGACTCACCCACAGGGTATAGCAGCTATTGTAACATCTATAACTGCTGCCACCAAAAAAACAGTACCAGAACTCCCACTGGATTTTTCTGCTGCTCAGAAAGCAGATGCAGAGATCAGAGATGTGTTCAAATTCCTGGACAAAGGAACTGAACAGGCACTGCCTGTAGGCAGTCCATACAAGAGACACTCAGACAATTTACACTTGTCTGATGATCAAAGGCTCATCTGGTATCACAAAGAAGATACAGGTGACAAACTGTGGGTGGCACCACACTCACTGCAAACTGAATTTATCCATATGGTTCATGACACTCCCACTGGTGGACACCAGGGGATGGACAGCACCCTCCAGAGACTCAAAACAGTTATCTGGTGGCCTGGCATGGCCAAAGATGTGGAACACTATGTTGACAACTGCATAGTATGCGCCCAGAACAATCCCATTCCTGCAAAGAAAAATGCAAGATTGCTACCCCAAAGGCAATCCAGACCATAAAATGCAACTCAAATTGATTTAATTGGCCTTCTTACTAATTCTAGTAAGAACAACAAGTATGACCTTGTTGTCACAAACTTGTTCTCTAAGTGGGTAGAAGCCTTTCCCACTAAGAACAACACTGCAAAGACCACTGCCAAAATCCCGGTGGATCAGCTATTCTCTAGGTGGGGTTTACCCCTCGAGGTAGACTCAGATCAGGGTTCCAGCTTTACAGCTGAACTGATGCAACAAACACTCCAACTTCTTGGAATTGATCAAAAATTCCACATCCCCTACCATCCTCAATACTCAGGCCAGGTAGAAAAAGCAAACAGATGCATCAAACAGATGTTATCTAAATTCATTGATGATAATCCCAAAGATTGGGATTCCCTTTTGCCACTACTCCTTATGGCAATTAGGGCCACACCTGCAGCCACTACTCAGGGTACCCCTTATGAGGTTATGACTGGCAGAGCTATGAGACTACTTGAACACCTGTTGGTTGATCTGCACACCCCAACTGCAGATAGAGTATCTGTAGACAAGTATGTGGAAAAGCTTCATGACAACATCATGAAAACACATTTGTTTGCTGCAAAGCAAATTGGCAAAGCCCAACAGCAAGCAAAAGCCCACTTTGACAAACATGTTAAAGAAGTCGACTGGCAAGTTGGAGATCAAGTCATGCTTCTCCAATACAGATAACTCCCTCACTCATTTGTCAGTAACTGGGAAGGTCCTTATCCCATTGTAAACAAGCTCAGCCCTGCTGTGTATCAAGTTAGAGTACAACAGCAAAAGCAAATAATGGCTGCTGACAAGTGGTTCCATGCTAACCAACTCAAACTGTATAAAGGTGACTAAACTTACTTTTCCTAACTCCATAGGGTGGAATAGTACTTTCAGATAATTAAACCTTTCTGTTTCTTTCAGAAATCGGCAAGATGGCTATCTTGCACATCCTTCTCCTGCTGGGTGGATTTCTACCTCTAACAGTTTTTGCTCCCCCACTTCTACCAAAACAACCGTATCTTCTGGCACAATCACTTGGAAAATCTGACATGGGTATTAAAATTACAATTCCTAACAAAAATGTTGAAGTTACTCAAGGAAAAGATGCTTTATTAGATGCTGTTGCTCCAGATAAATCCTCCTTTACTATCCAATGGGATACTGATGCAATAGGCTACAAAATTCCTGTAGCATGCCTAGCCAAGGGCACATTCCATGGCTGGCCTAACACTGACATATCTCAGAATGGTACACTCTCTATTAGACAGGCTTCCCCCAGACACACTGGTCAATATAACCTTACTGCACTTATTGACCTTGCCTTCTGTGAGCAACTCCCTTTATCAGTGGCACAAGATTTTTGTTCTCAAAACTATGCTGACTCATCTCTCTATCTGTCTGTCATTCCACCCAGCTGGAAAGAACTTCTTGCCTGCCCACGTCTTGATGAGGGACCTCCTAGTGGTCTGACAGCCACGTCACTCCCAGGTACCCTTATTAATAACAATGTACAATTTATGAATGTCCCAGTTATTTTCAATTTATCACATTGGAATATGGCTGAATTTGGTTTATGTCAAGATACTAATACTTCTAAGTTTCACAGTATGATGCTTACTGATATTGTTGCTGTGCACCAAATGTGTACTAATGATCCCATTGGTGGGCACCACACCATGGATCATATAGGTGTTTTCAGACCTGTCCATAAATACTGCAAACTAGGAAAACATGTACCCAGTGAGATGTAGCCTCATCTGGTGCTGCTGGGACTGTATCTGGTATTACCGGAGTTTCCGGCACTATTAATGGCCTTTTTGGTTCAGGAATGTCTATTTGGAATAGAGCTGATATTGCTTCCATTAAAGCACAAACACTAAAATTTCAACAAACACTTGGCAATGATGTTATGCATCCTATATTGCAAGGTGTCAATACTCTAGGTGAGAAAGAAAGATATACAATATACAATATGCACGAGATTGCTCAAGGGTTCAATGAAACAAGAAAAAAACTTAATGATCTTATTTTTCAGAATAACCGTGAGGTGGACAAGCACTGTTCTGTCAAGAAAGGATATTACTTCTTGTGCCGCTGTGATGTCTTTGACATTGTAAAACACATATGTGACTACTCTCCAGAACATCTTGACTGGGCCTTGACTTTGGGTGACGATCTGCCGAGTAACCTTACTGATGTTGATCCAGATGATGACATCCCTCCTGCTGCATCTTCAGTGTTCGACGCTGAAACAGCACCATCTCAAAGCTATCTTGAAGAGATACATTGCTTCACTACACGGCTCACCAATTCTACGTTTTCTTGTCCAGTCCACCTGCAATGTTGGAGAGTTCCCAACCTCACAGTCACTTATAGTGCCGAAGGGCAGTACTGTATTGTTACCAATTACAAAATGTTCTCTTATGGTCTGCGCACTTGCAATATTGATAAAACTAACTTCTGTTTTACTCCACAGCTGAAAATGGTTATTGGTCACACTGTTATTACACCTGTTCCTCTTTCTGAACTTGAAGTTATAGATACTGATCCCCAATATTGGCTTGCCTTGTCTCAATATTTGCCTATTTTTAACATGCACATTGATCCCTTGACAATCACATTGAGATCTTTTTTATCTAGAAAAGATGATCATTTAGTTTACATTAGTAACAATGTTTCTAAAGCGAATAATATTCTCAATGATCTTATTCATGACTGTGATTTAAGATTAGCTGTAGGTAATTACTGGGTTGAATTACCTTTTAAGGTTCTTGTTATTATTCAAGCCTTTTTGATTGTTTTTCTGATTTTACATCTTTGCTGCCTGTGACGTACCCTCAAACAACATCGTGAACAACTCAAGTTCCTTTACAAGGCTCACGCGTCGGGCTTGTAAAAGACTTTTTAGCTCCATCCCTACATACCTACTTGGGATTGATGCCCCTTCTGAGGCATCAAGGGGGGGAATGTTATCCATGGACCACCACCCCTGATTGGGGCCCTGTGTCACAGTCAATAATATTTAGGGCAAAGGCATTTACCATATAAGCATGAGTGTCAGGATCTGGGTTCTACTGTTCTATTATCATCACTGCCATTGATTACAGTGCTTATGACTGTATCCTTGCTATATAATCACACTACTTTATATATATATATATTACAGTGCCTTATATACAATTATATACTGTTATTACTGATATTTCTACAGATTATTGTGTTTTGCTGAAAATCATTATGTACTAATGCACTGAGAAAATACTGCTGTTTGAATACATTCTATAATTACAATCATTAGTTGTACAATGCTGCCATCTTTTGGTTTAGTGCAAAGTAATTATTAGGTAAGGGTCATCGTGACCTGATTCATACAAAGACTGTCTATTTTCCTTATCTGTAATTTTGTTACTTTGGTGTATGTTCCCAGGCTGGTAGGAATCATACTATTTCTTCTGTTAGCCACTCATAAGAGGTAATTGTATCTCTTCTACTGGTTTCTATAGCAATAATCAGAGGTATAAAAATGACTGTTTTAGCTTAGAATCCTTAGAGAAGAAAGCTGATTTTACCTAGGTGAGAAATAAGGAAGACTGGTATTGTTAGTGGTAATTATTTTAATTTTTATCACTGCATGGTTGTAAGTTTGTTTTATATACCAGAAATAAATCATTATCAGACTCTGGAAACCACGTGTTTGTTGTTTCTCTTCTTTGGCAATCCCAGATAAGAACCTGCAATAGGGTAAGATTTATTACCCAAATTACAAAACTGAGCAGCTCTATGAACTGGCCCTTTTTCCATGAACAAGTTGTTGAGTGCAATAGAATCATGTTTCAGTTTATTTAAACTAGTGCTATGTATGTCATTTGTGCCAGCATGGATAATAACTAATGGATTTAAACCTGGAATTTGTAAGATGTTAGGAATCATAGCAGTAATATCAGATACTTTAGCACCCCTGAAACTAGAACAGGTATGATTTACCTTATCTGGACTACAGATTGCCCTGTCTATGTGTTCAATTATTGAGTCACCCAAAACAAATATCTGTTTCTCATGTTATATTTCATTTAAAGGAGTAGGGTTTTGTTTTGTGCTTGACATGCAAGAGCTTGTAGGACTAAGTATTACATGAGATCTAGAGTCAGATGATGTATGGGTCTCAGGTACTAATTTGGTACTCATATCCTCTACAGGGACGGGTTTAGATAATTTTGCAGTTTCTTGTAAACCACTTGAAGTTAAAATATCTGAGTCACTAGTCATAGCTTGAGGCTCTTGGTTAACTAGTGACTCAAACCTGTTTTGTAGAGGAATCTGGAAGGGATGATGGGTCTGACCCCCCTCTGCATTTGATTTTAGTTTTTGTAACCAAGGCCCAATCTTTTTTGGGAGAATGAGACTGATTTACTTCTGGATCCAAAGGGGAAATGATAACTTCATTTGGGGGGAGGGGAAACTAGGAGAGAGATAATGTTCAGCAGCATCATCAATAAAGTTTTCTAAGTATTCGATATCTGTACTGATTGTTTCCCTGTTCAGGAGACTAGCTATCTGCTCCTGTAAAATATTTATTAATAAGCATTTGTAAAAGGAAAAATCATTATCTGGATTTCTCTGACAAAACATTAAACAAAGGCTACACTGTTTAATAGGACCATCCATTTGTCAGTGTTACTTAATCATAAAAGTATGCTTTAACTTACTGCTGTGACAGCAATTTATATACTCAGTTGCCCAGTGTCCCCAGTGGACACAGCAGACATGCGCAAATGTGCATGTCTCTCCATGCATCTCCACATGCTGCGCCACTTGCCCCACCCTGCTAGCCCCACTCACAGCGGGCTCGCTGATATAGCGGCAGCTGTCCTGGAAGTAGACTGCAAGGATCACAAGTAATACGAGATTTAAAAGTTAAAAAGTAGCAAAAGTCCCCCAATTACACATGTCCTGGTAAACACCAAAATGATGCATCTACAAGAGTGTGCTATTTGAGATTAGTTTTGCAAATATACTAAAAATAAACAGAGGAGCACTACGGTTCACAGACTAGGCAGTCTCTCTTCCTGGTTACCAGGATAGCAACCAGGGCTCACAGGACGACAATACAAAATGTTTCATAAAAGGTGTATTTTAAAGCACAGTTTCACACAAATTAGCCCCCTAGTAGAGCCTGTGTGGCTTGCTACAGTGCAGTGAGTAATGTCAGACTTGTAGTTTTACAGTGCTCGCAGCGGTCTCGCTAATATAGCGGCAGCTGTCCCGGAAGTGGACGCAAAGGGTCTCAAGTAATGTGAGAGATTTAAAAGTTAAAAAGTAGCAAAAATCCCCCAATTACACATGTCCTGGTAAACACCAAAATGATAGGTCTACAAGAGTGCGCTATTTGAGATTAGTTTTGCAAATATACTAAAAATAAGCAGAACGAGCACTACGGTTCTCATACTAGACAGTCTCTCTTCCTGGTTACCGGGGTAGCAACCAGAGCTCACAGGATAACAATACACAATGTTTCATAAAAGGTGTATTTTAAAGCACAGTTTCACATAAATTAGCCCCCAGTAGAGCCTTTGTGACTTGCTGCAGTACAGCGAGTAATGTCAGACTTATAGCTTCTAGTAAATTAAGATCTTTTTGAATAATTTCTAACTATTCTTCCATCCTTCAGATATTAGCAATCTTGAAATCATCTGCATATTTTATCATTTTACTTTGGATATCTTTTGACAAGTCTGAAATGAATATTTGAAAAATAACTGGTGCCAGCACTGATCCCTGAGGAACACCACTTTCTACTTTAATCCATGATGGTTTATTGCCATCAATTATTACCCTTTGGCTCCTATTATCCAGCCAGTTTGCTATCAAATGTGAATACAAAGGATTAATGTTACATAATTGTAATTTTTGTATTAGTGCCTAATGGGGAACAGAATCAAATGCCTTATGAAAGTCAAAAAAAATGACATCACAAGTCATTTTTTATCCAAATTCATACTAATGTAATCGCAAAAACTTACAAGATTAGAAGTGCAGGAACACCCTTTTACAAAGCTGTGTTGGCTTGATCTAACACAGACAGGTGTTCTGTTAAATTGTCTTTAATAATTCTTTCCAATATTTTACAAATAATGAGTGTCAGACTTATTGAACGACAGTTATCGAGTACGTTTTTACTTCCTTTCTTTTTATATAATGGGATAACATTAGCTTTTTTCCAATCTGAAGGCACGGTTCCCGTATTTAAACTTTTATCAAAAATTAATTTTAGTGGCAAGCCAATATAATGTTTCATAATGTAATATTATGCTGTAGTATTATCAGGACCAGGGGATGAACCTCTTTTTATATTATTCAGTTTATTTTCAATCGTTTCAATGGAAATAGCAATACAATTTTGTACTGGAAAATCAAATTTAGTATTACTGGAAGAATTATTAAAGGCTTTACAGAATTCTAGATTGAACAACTCTGCCATTTTACTGGGATCAGATATAGACTCATTTTCAATAATTAAAGGGTCTACATGCCATTCTTGTTTTTCAATTGAGTTAATATAATTAAACAAAATCTTATTGTTCCTTTTGTTTGCCTGAGAAGCAATATATGCTTCAAATTTCAATCTGGCTTTTTAAATCTCATTTTTGCATAATTTCTGACAGTCCTCAAATGCCATTCTATTGCTTTCACTTTTATTATTAGAGTATTTTTAAACAACATATTCTTTTTCTTCATCATGCATTTTAAATATTTAGAGAACCATTTTGGATTAAGGCTAGATTAACTTTTTTTTATTTTAGGAATATATTTATTAGCTGTATCTATAAGAGTGTGTTTAAAGATTTGCTACATTAGTTCAATATCATTTAAATCCAACAAAGCATACCAATCAGTACTATATAGATGCATTTTAATAGCATACATTTTAGCTCTATGGACGGCAAATATCTCAATAACTTTATTTGGTATATATGTGTCAAATTTTAAACTAAATGTAACTGAATAATGGTCACTGCTTCCTAAAGGAACAGTGATAGAACAGTTTAGAGTATCTAAGTCATTACTAACAAGAACAATATCCAAAATATTGCTACCACATATAGGAGCAGTTACACATTGCATCAGATTTAATTCTTCACAGGCAAAAAGAAAAAATGATGTATTTAAGATGGCTGACTTATTGGTCCAATCAATGTCTCCTAAATTTAGAGCCCCATAAATATAATATTTCCTAAGTCAGAGGCTTCTGATATCTCATCACTAATCGCTTTAAGAAGTAATTTGTCTGAATTTGATGCTCTATAACATAAAATTTCTTTCCATAAGGATTTTTAATATTTGCCCAAAGGGTTTTGATAGAATCATCTGATTTAATTATATCAGAAATATTACAAGCATTAATACTTGATTTAATAAATAGTGGAATTCCACCTCCCTTCTTATTAGGTCTATTTCAATAGAAGAGACTATAGCCAGGGATAGACTTTTCCCAGGACATTTCAGCTGGCCACCAAGTCTCTGTAACACCTAAAATATCTAAATCATTATTCTTTATTCTAATTAGTAGATCATCAAACTTGTTACATAAACTGCGTGCATTAATAAGTTGTACCTTTTCATTGCCATTGCTGTTTACTCATGCTATCCAAATCTGTTTTGTATAAGATCATGTACATCATTGTATTGTTTGAAATCTCCAGGACATAGAAATATAGACTTTGATGGCAGATAAAGACCATTTGGCCCACCTAGTCTGCCCATTTCCCTACCTACAGGATAAGCTGCAGATCCTAGTTAACCAACAGCCTATTTCTTCCTACCCCCAACAAGAATTGCCTTATGTCTGTCCCATGCATTCTTGAAAACTCCCACAGTTTTAGACCCCACAACCTTCTCAGGAAGGCCATTCCATGAATCCAACACCCTCTCTGTGAAAAAAATACTTCATCACATTGCCCCTGCACCATCCCCCCTCTCTCTTCAAATTGTGTCTCCTTGTTCTTGCATGTCTCTTTTTCTGAAAGATGCTGCCCTCTTGGACTTTGCTGACTCCACTGAGGTACTGAAAAGTTTAAATCATCTCCCTCCTCTCCCTCCTTTCCTCAAGGGTATACATATTAAGCTCCTTTAGTCTCTCCTTGTATGGCTTCTCTTGCAGACCCTGCATCATTTCAGTTGCCCTCCTCTGGACTGCCTCCATCCTGTCTATGTCCTTGAAGAGATGGGGTCTCCAGAACTGGAGTCAGTACTCCAGATGGGGTCTCACCAACTGTCTGTACAGAGGGATAACAACTTCCTGTTTTCTGCTGGTGACACCTCTCCCTACACATCCCAGTATTGACCCAGCCCTCCTTATTGCCTTTTCACATTGCTTGCTAACCTTAAGTTCATCTGATATGATTACCCCCAGGTCCCTTTCCATTTTTGTTGCTGTTACTACCTCCCCCTGCATTGTGTAATCTTCCCCTGGGTTTTTGTTTCCCAGGTGCATTATTTTGCACTTCTTTGCATTGAATCCAAGCTGCCATATTTCTGACCATTCCTCCAACCTTGCCAAGACCCTTCTCATGCTTTCCACACCTCCTTGTTTATCAACCCTGTTGCAGATCTTTGTGTATCTGCAAAGAGACATACTTTTCCTTCCAGTCCCTCTGCAATGTCACTTATAAAGACATTAAAAAGGACTGGACCCAGTACTGAACCCTGTGGTACCCCACTAGTAACCCCTCTTTCATCAGAGTGGAATCCATTTAAAAATACCTTCTGTGTACTGTTATCCAGCCAATGTTTTACCCAGGCTACCACCCTGGAACCCACTCCCAGGCAGGTTAATTTGATTATTAATCTTTTATGTAGGATTGTGTCAAATGTCCTTTGTGAATGAGCTTGCTCAGTGGAAAATAAAATGTTGTTGGTGCTGTATTGGTCCTTAAGAACAGATCCAGAAACAAATGATTTGATACCTTTTGTTGGACCAACATGGATGTTACAGAAAAGAACAAAGTGCTCTAGCTTTCGAACCAACCAGGTCCTTCTTCAGAAGCTTTATGGCAGTTATTTTGAAAATCCCATACTATTAACACCAGATTATGTTGAAAAAACAGAAATAATTCTCATTGGTTTAACATATACTTTTAAAACATAACAGAAGTTTATGTCAGAGAACCTAATTAACACCAGTATGCTTTTAACTGAGAAGCCTCAGAAGGACAAAGGTTATCAAGAATTCTCAACAACCAGAGAGTTCTTCTCACATACATTTTAAAATGTCTCAGTATGCTAAGAAAGCATTCTAGTGATAACAAAAAAAACCTTGGGATAGCATTCTCTCTAATGCATGTACGATAAGCTTACAACTTACATTACAAGTGTCCTGATGTATTAAAGAACAGATAATGAGAGACAAAATCCTGACATTAGGTGTAACTGAAAGTTGAAAACAAGCCCCAAATTAAACATACACATATAGACATGATGCATGATAGTATCACTTGTAAGTATAAGTGCCAAATAAAAATACTTGTCAAGGACCTCCAAGAAAATGAGGCCATGAGCCTGATAAGTGCAGATTTCAACACAGAGTCAGTGTATAACAAAAATGCATAGAATCATTCTAAGGAATCTAAATGAAAACTTCCAAGGATTAAATCCTCCAGCCCCTCCTTTTTTTTCTTTCTCTCTCTCTCTCCTTAGGAAAGATACTGTAACTAGTAGGAATGAGATATACTGTATGCACAAGAGTCATAATACAGCATCATTCACACCAATATTAATCTTTACCCAAAGGAATTACACATTTTATGAACCCCCAAGTAAATGAGATATGTACCTTAATGTGAGCAGATTTAAAAATGTGACAGTGTGTAATCCAACCACTGACAACTAGTAGAAGGAAGTAAATGTACACTATATGTGAAAATGAAGTGTCCTAGCCACATAACAGTTGCCCCATGCCACGCTCCCCCTGCACATACATGTGTACATACACCACACCACACCCCACACACACACACACACCCCTGCACACCCCACACAACCACAACACACAACAAATGCCTGGGCACCCTTGATTGGTGCTGCACTGCCATAGGGGGATTGTGATTGGTACACCCACTTGCCTGCTTTGCTCTGATTGGGGCACCTTCTCTATAGCCTGTTACAGTGTTCCCTTCTTAATTCTGACTTCTCAGCTCTCGCTCTGACCTGAAATTTTCTCCCACCTCCACCACCCCCCTCTCCCAGGCCTCCTTTAAATATACTCATGATCCACCTCCTATATCATATTACTGCTTCATTGGCCTAGTTTTGACTGCTGCCAACCTATGATTGGTGTCTGAGTGTAGACAATAAGACTGCTCTGTGTGAATATCTCTTGAGCCCCGCCACTAACTAAGCTGCTCCTGCTCTCCTTGTTCCCCTTTCTGCTGTATTTTCTCATCTAGATTTTAAGTGAGTACCTAGGTGGGCAAATTACTTGCCTTGAAAATATTGCACTAATACAAATCACGAGACCACTCAATCTGGGACCATGGCTCTCCTTATTGTGTTTTTATTGCTCCTAAGGTGCAGAGTTTTCAGCAATACAGTGCAATTTGAAGTACCTCAATGCAATTCAGTTCTCCAATGTACCTTATCAATACCTAATGTTATAACGGTCTACCGTGCAGACACTATGTCATTCTCCTCTCCTCTTTTAGCCTATTCCCCCCGGTTAGCCTACACCCCCATGCTACTGTCCTCACCTATTTCTACTCAAGCACTTACATTGATAACGATCAACTGTCATTACAGTGGTGCCACCTTTTGCGCAGCATGATATGGGTTGCCTCGAAGAAATAAAAAAGCAGTCTCCATTCTTGTAAGCTACTTAAAGAAAATTATACTTCTGCTTCTTCTCTGCTCAGGAAATGTGGAGCTCAACCCTGGCCCCCCCCCTACAACTTACCTCACCTATCGATTTTGCTGAGGCCACAGGTCTCAAAATGATGATGGTCAACATTTTAAGCCTGCCTAAAAAACTTGTACAGCTGCAAGCCTGGGCTGCACATGTTAACCCTGACCTGATCATAATTACTGAGTCGTGGTTAAAAAAGACGAACACTGATCAACAAATATCACTGCAGGGCTACAATTTATTTAGAGCAGATAGAGAGTCTAGAGGCGGGGATGTGGTTATCTACACCAAATCTAAGTACTTGGTCACCAATATTAGTTGCAAATCTCTAGCCAAGGAATTTGAGTTAGTTTCGCTGAGCCTTCATCTCCCCTCCTCGGAATGTATCACTATCCTAGGTGGCTATAGACCCCCGTCTGGTGGTGATGAAGTCCTTAATCTTTTGAAATCCATGTTCGTAGATGCAAAAACTGAAACAATATTTCTGGGAGATCTAAATATGGACTGGCTATCACCTAAATCACACAGCCCCAAATCCCTTTGTGACGAGCTAGGTCTTGGGCAATTAGTCAGTGAACCTACTAGGAACAACACTCTAAATACTGCCAATAGTTCCATTCTACATGTGGTACTAACCACCCATCCACACAAAATATCTCATTTGGCAGTGTTTCACAATGACATGAGCGATCATGGAATTGTTGCTTGCATAAGATCTCAAATTAAGGCCCGGCCGCAACCTGTCTTTATAACAAAAAGATCCTTTTGCAAATTCAGTGCAGTAAACTTCCTATCTGACCTGAGCATGATCAGATGGCAAGATCTCTACCTAGCCAAAGGTGTAAACAAGGCAGCTTACATCCTTAATGACAAACTCACTACAATAATAAATAAGCATGCCCCTTTCATCAAAGTAAGGGTACGGAACAATTCTAACCCCTGGTTCACCTCAGATCTCAAGGCAGCCCTTATAGCTCAAGATAAGCTCTGGGCTAAAGCTAGACATTCCAAAGAATCTTTGGATTGGCAGGCCTTTAGAACAGCCAGGAATAACTGTGTGAAAAAACTTCGCTCTGCTAAAGCTAACTATTATATTTCTACTCTCAAACAAGTTAAATGTAACCCTCATAAAATATGGAAGACTATCAAAGCTATAGAAGGACGGCCCATGGCCCCCTCTGTCCCAACAAAGATAGTTGCAAGTGGCAAGATTGTGGAAAACAAGTCCCTAATCCTGGAGGAACTTAACTCCCACTTTGCCACAGCTGGATTAGCTTTTGACTCGTCACTTTATGCTGGTGCTGTGGTGAGCCAGCATACCCTCCCCTGCATCTAGTCCTGCACCCAGCCCCTTCCAACTGCGTGAGATAACTTATAAAAGTAGAAGATTCTCTTCTTAACTTAGACACCAAAAGCGCAGGGGCGATGGCTTGGAACCCTTTTCCTAAGGTCCGCTCACGCCCATCTCACTGCTCCAATTCTCCACATCTTCAATCTTTCCATTACATCTGCTACTGTGCCGTCCTGCTGGAAATCAGCATATATCCTCCTCTATTTAAATCTGGTGACCCATGTGATGTAAACAACTATAGGCCTATCTCCATATTGCCTATCCTTTCTAAAGTTCTCGAAAAACTGATCCATATTCAGTTAAAATCTCACTTGGAAACCTTCTCTCTCATTAACCCAGCTCAATCTGGCTTCTGGACTAATCATAGCACAATCACTGCACTAGCAAAAGTAACCAATGATTGGATCTCTGCTATAGATGCTAAGAAGGTAACTGGTGCAGTCTTTTGGACCTCAGCAAAGCTTTTGATACTGTTGATCACAAACTATTAGTCAATTGCCTTGCAAAGTTGGTGCCACATACCATACCACCCAGTGGTTCTCTAGCTACCTAACTGGAAGATTCCAAAAAGTAAAGGCGGAAGGCTTTTTTTCTGCTGCCTTGCCAGTTGCAAGAGGAGTGCCCCAAGGATCCATTTTAGGCCCTATCTTGTTTTCATTGTACATTAATGACTTAGATGCTAACATATCTACGTCCAATCTGCACTTTTTTGCAGATGATACTGTGTTGTATACTTCTGGATCATCGTTATCTGAAGTCAAGGGAGTGCTTCAAGTGGACTTCGCACAGCTTGAGCATAATCTAATAAAGGCAAAGCTTCTGCTCAATGCTAAGAAGACTAAAGCAATGATATTCTCCCACAGTGCTGTCACAGGCCCCCAATACCCTTGCCCAAGACTTCATTGTCACCACGCTTCATCGAGCCTCTGGAAGTTGTAACCAAATTTAAATATCTGGATATCTGGATCGACAATAAATTATCTTTCAATGACCACGTTGAAGATGTCTCTAGAAGGTTAAAAAGCAAGGTTAGGTTTCTTCTACAGAAATAGCCCCTTTTCCCCTTTGAAACTCGAAACAAGCTTGTACAGGCCACTTTTCTCCCCCTACTCGACTATGGCGATGTAATCTATTCCTCCACCACTCTTGCAAATCTGAGTAAACTGGACATCCTTTATCACCGTGCGTTACGGTTCATTACCAACTCCCCTTACCGTTCGCACCACTGTGACTTATGCAGCTGTTGGTTGGATATCCCTTACTACTAGATGCCTGCTCCATGCTGGGCTATGGACTCTTAAACTGCTCCTGCAGAAATTGTCAAGCTATCTCTCTTCCCTTATTAGTATCTCACATAGTGCATACTCGTTAAGAAAATCTGACTTTATTATGCTTGACATACCAAGGATGCGGACTTCCTTTGGTAAATGTGCTGTGCATATGCCCTTCCCTCCATTTGGAACCAATTACAAACCATACTGAAACTAACTAGCACAGTTTCAATAAACTTCCAAAATTGCTAAGTTCAGCCAAAATAAAAGATACCTGTAACTGTCATTAAGTCTCTTCCTTCCCATGTGTGCCATATTTATCCACTGGTAAGGTATAATTGATTTGTCATATTAACTGCTTTCCCTTCCCCTTCTACTCCTGGCTTTATCTATGCTTACACTCCACTGCTACTCTATCAAATCACTCCTCCCCCCATATCAGTTGTAGTCTGTTGTTTATTCTAGCTGCCAAAATATATGTATTGCACACACCAGTCATCATCTTTCATTTATCAGTATGCAACCTGTAAGTCGCTTCCCTGTCTCATATCAAAGTTTACCACCTGCGGTCACCCTATGTGGTACCCTTGTATGTATATCCAGCCTGTATCATGTAACGTGCATTTCATGTATATACTGTTATTACCTATCTGTGTTTGTACTTTAAGTGTTTATGTCACAGGACCTCCTTGTGAATGAGCTTGCTCAATGGAGTTTTCTTGCAATAAACTTGAACTTGAACAACAAATATAACAAACACAACCCACACACACCACACCACGCATGCACAAACAAAACACACACACACACCATACCCACAACACACAAAAACACAACACATGCAAAACACACACAAACCCACACATACATACATACATCAATACACATACACACTCACACACACACATGCACACACATTAACCACAGTGTAAAGGTGAGAAGTCAACATGTAGATAACCATAAACATACAAAATCAAAGGCCCACTGAAGAACTAAAGTATTTATGTCCATCTTTTAAAGTAAAGGTCTGTGTAAGTTTAAGTGGAATAACGTGTCATATAACCAACATCAATGTTCATTCCATCTGCCACCATATTGAGAAGTAAAATAAGTCTAATTTCAGAAGCCCGTCTCTGTTGTGTACTGTTGAAATATCCTTTTAAGACCATCGCAGACATATCTGAGAGTGAGCGGCCATCCTGGGAGAAGTGCTGGGCTACTGGTTTCTCAGTCCGCTTGTTATTAATAGAATGTCTATGTGAATTTATTCTAGTGTGGAGTTGTTGGCTTGTCTCTCTCACACATAACCTGTGTGAGGACATTTCTTGCATTGGATAAAATGGACCACATTACTTGATGTACATGTATAATTCCCCTGTATCCTGAATAGTTTGTTTTGTGATGTAACCACACAGTCTGAAGTGGAAATGAGGCTACATGTGTTACATTTGCGTTGGTGACAGGGTCATGTACCATATGATGTCATGGTGTTCTGTTCCGGTTCAAGTTGACTCCTAATAATTAGGTTGGCTAAATTAGGTGGTTGTTTAAAAGATAGTAGTGGTAGTTCTTGAAAAATACAATTAAGGATTTCATCCTCACTAATTATTGGATGGAGATCCTTAATAATCTTACGTACAAGTTCAAAGTCAGGGTGGTATGTGACTACTAAGGGTATTCTGTTGGTAGTCATCTGTTCCTTATATTGCAGTAGTTGTTCTCTTGGGACCTGTGTTGCATGTTCCACTGCTCTGTCAATTTATCTGGATGAGTGTTCCTGCTCAATAAAGGTGTTTTTCAACATTGCCAGATGTGTGTCTCTGTCTTCCTCATTTGAACAGAGGCGGTGATACCGAAGTGCTTGACTATATATGACAGATTTCTTTGTGTGGCTCAGGTGATTACTTTTTTTGTGTAAGTATCTTTGTCTATCTGTTGGTTTCCTGTAAAGACAGGTATGTAGGGTTCCATCCTAAATAGTGACAGTGGTATCCAGAAAATTTACACTGGTGGCAGAATATTCTAGGCAAAGCTTTATAGTTGGGTGGAGGTTATTAAGTTCCTGATGAAAATCTTTAAGTGTGTCAGTGCCCTCTGTCCAAATTATAAACAAATCATCAATGTAATGGAAATAAGCAAGTGGTTTATGTGTTCAGTGCCTTAAAAAATCCTCCTCCAAATTCGCCATAAAAAGATTAGCATACTGTGGCACCATGCTGGTTCCCATTGCTGTTCCCTAGTTTGAACATAACGTTTACCATTGAAGCTGAAGTTGTTATGTGTCAGAATGAATTCAGTAAATTTACCCACAACTCCAGGGTCAATGTTGGGACCCAATTCTTTGTCATGCAGGTATTTGAGGCAGGCTGAAATGCCATCTGTGTGTGGAATATTAGTGTAGAGGGATGTTACATCCATCGTAGCTAAAAGGGTATCAGGTGGTAAGTCCTTAAAACCAGAAAGTTTATGCAGGAAGTGAGTAGTGTTCTTGATGTAACTATCCCTTTGTATAACCAGCGGTTTGAAAATAGCTTCTACAAACCCTGATATCCCCTCTGTCAGGGTGCCATTACCAGAGACTATGGGTCTACCAGGATTACCAGGCTTATGTATTTTAGGAAGCATGTAGAATGTGCCTCGTTTAGGTTCACTGGGGATGAGGGCCTTTAGTTTGTCTTGGACAGGGTTTGGAAATGTTCCAATTAACTCCTGTTGTTCTCTTTTATATTCTGTAGTTGGGTCATTTCCCAGTACTTTGTAGTAAGTAAGGTCACTTAGCTGCCTGTTGGCTTCTTTAATGTAATCGTCCTGATTCAATATCACCACTGCAGAGCCTTTATCAGCTTTTTTTATGACAGTGTTATGGTTTGATTTTAGTGTTTGTATAGCCCTCCATTCCAATGGAGAGAGGTTGTAACGGGCCTGTTTATGCATATTAAGAATCTCACCAGTAACTCTCTGGTGAAAGCAATGAATGTATTTGTCCAGTTTTTTGTTACGGCCACTTGATGGAGTAAACTCATATGGTTTCTTTTTCTCATCCATAATATTTTTACTGTTTGTGATTTCTTCACTGTCCATGATTTCTTCTCTGCCATGAAAAAATTCCCTGAGTCTCAATCTGCAGAAGTATTCCTCCATTTCACCACAAAACTGTATTCTGTCCAGTGGTTTAGTTGGGCAGAAATTGAGGCCCTTAGAAAGTACATTTAATTCCCCAGTAGTTAGTGTGTGGGTGGACAAATTAACAACTGAAAGGTATCCATCTGTGTGGCTTAGTTGTTCAGTCACTCTGTTCTGAGACGGGCTTCTGAAATTAGACTTATTTTACTTCTCAACATGGTGATAGATGGAATGAACATTGATGTTGGTTATATGACACATTATTCCACTTAAACTTACACAGACCTTTACTTTAAAAGATGGACATAAATACTTTACTTCTTCAGCAGGCCTTTGATTTTGTAAGTTTATGGTTATCTACATGTTGACTTCTCACCTTAACACTGTGGTGAGTGTGTGTGTATTGATGTATGCATGTGTGTGTTTGTGTGTGTTTTGCATGTGTTGTGTTTTTGTGTGTTGTGGTTATGGTGTGTGTGTGTTTTGTTTGTGTGTGTGCAGAGTGGTGTGGTGTGTGTGGGTTATGTTTGTTATATTTGTTGTGTATTGTGGTTGTGTGGGGTGTGCAGGTGTGTGTGTGTGTGTGTGTGTGGTGTCTGTGCACATGTATGTGTGGGGTAGAGTGGCATGGGTCAACTGTTATGTGACTAGGACACTTAGTTTTCACATATAGTGTACATTTACTTTCTTCTACTAGTTGTCAGTGGTTGGATTACACACTGTCACATGTTTAACTCTGCTCATATTAAGATACATATCTCATTTACTTGGGGGTTCATAAAAGGTGTAATTCCTTTGGGTAAAGATTAATATTGATGTGAAAGATGCTGTATTATGACTCTTGTACATACAGTATATCTCATTCCTACTAGTTACAGTATCTTTCCCAAGGAGAGAGAGAGGGAAAGAGAAAAAGAAAAGAAAAGAAAAGAAAAGAAAAGAAAAGAAAAGAAAAGAAAAGAAAAGAAAAGAAAAGAAAAGAAAAGAAAAGGAGGGGCTGGAGGATTTCATCCTTGGAAGTTTTCATTTAGATTCCTTAGAATGATTCTGTGCATTTTTGTTATACACTGACTCTATGTTGAAATCTGCACTTATCAGGCTCATGGTCTCATTTTCTTGGGGGTCCTTGACAAGTATTTTTATTTGGTACTTATACTTACAAGTGATACTATCATGCATCATGTATATATGTGTATGTTTAATGTGGGGCTTGTTTTCAACTTGCAGTTATACCTAATTTCAGGATTTTGTCTCTCATTATCTGTTCTTTAATACACCAGGACACTTGGAATGTAAGTTGTAAGCTCATCTTACATTTATTAGAGAGAATGCTATCCGAAGCCCTTCTGAGGCTTCTCAATTAAAAGCATACTGGTGTTAATTAGTTTCTCTGACGTAATCTTCTGTTATGTTTTAAAAGTATATGTTAAACCAATGAGAATTATTTCAATTTTTTCAACATAATCTGGTGTTAATAGTATAGGATTTTCAAAATAACTGCCATAAAGCTTCTGAAGAAGGACCTGGTTAGTTCAAAAGTTAGAGCACTTTGTTCTTTTCTGTAACATCCATGTTGGTCCAATAAACGGTATCAAATAATTTGTTCTAGGGACATGGATATGTTGTTCAATCCACACTTCATGGCAGGTTCCTTGCCACTTCAAATCTTGCTGGAAGGTCTTCAAGCTGGCTCCTCCCACCCACCCAGGTGGTAAAACTCTTGGCTTCACCCCATGACGCCAGATCTTCCTTACCACTTGGAAGCTCAGGTTCCCTCCTTAGCGCTCTGCGTTTAGACTGGATCCAAACTCTTCAGTTAACCCGAAACTAATTTTAAAGTTTACAAGACTTTGGTCTGTTTCTTCCTTCATGGTTGCGATGGACAAATCGATTCCCAGTTTCCAGCGGTGCCCATGCGGGCAGAAGATGTCTCGGACCGATCCGCACTCCATGTGCATCTATTGCCTCAGTCTTGACCACGATCCGCAGGCCTGCAATTTGTGTAAGTCCTTCTTGGCCAATGTCCTTGAAGACCGTGCTGCCAGACTCCAACTTGGGCACCCCGAGAGATGTATTCTGCCGGTGAAGTCAAAGGAGGCCCGTTGGGCGGTGTCCACAGTGGTGGGCTCAGCTGAGCAACTTGAGCAGATGATCGCCCTCGAGGAGGAGGCAGCCCAGGCCGCATCATCGTCCTCCTCAGTTGCGGCATTTATCCTGCTCTCCTTGGGCTCCTCCTATACTGCTTCTTTTAAGGAGCTTTGTCAATCCCTCTCCACGAAAGCTGAGGGTCCATTGGGACACTCCTCTCGGTCCAAGAAGAAGGACTCGAAGGGTAAGTCCCACTGTCGGCATTCGTGGGAGCGGGAGAGGTCCCTTTCCCCGGACAGTCAACACTCGACTTCGGTCGAGGTTGCAGTGAAGGCCACTGGTTTCACGGTGTCCCTGTCAGGTCAGCCGGCTGAGACACCAGTCGACGTGGTCGAGATTTTTCTCGACCAGTTGGATGGGCTTTTACTGGAGAAGCCAACAACCCTTCTTCACTGGTTCCCCCGGTAGAAACCGAGGACTTGTCTGTGCCTCCTGTGCCAGAGTCCCCGGTTAAGGTTCCCAAGCAGAGGGAGGAACGAGTTTCCCCAGCTCCCTCCCAGACCTACCTCGGACCTCCTCTAGGTCCATCTGATCCCGTCGACACCGGCAGTCTTGGTCTCGGCACTGAGGACAGTGGCAGCGCCGCTCATCCTCGTCTTCTTCCTCCTCAGAGGAAAGGCTTTGGCACAAATTGTGCCAACGCTACGAGAACTTAATGTGGCAGCAGCTTCTTCTGACCGGGAACAAGCAGACCCCGTTGCCTTCCCCAGCCATTAAGTGGCTGTCATCTGAAAAGGCCGAAACAACCCCTCATGGTCGTTGAGGAGCCCAAACCGGCACCAGTTGTTCAGTCGAAACCAGCTGCGCCACCTATTGTGGTGGAACCCCTGCCTCCACAACCTAAATCTGGGGCTCCGACCAAGGATTCTGGGTCGGGTCGGGGTTGCCCCATCGGTTGTTAGTCACCCTCACTTCTGACCGTCCTTGCCAGGTGGAGGGTGGCTTAGGCTCTAGGCAGCTGTTTCCAGACTCTTCGGAGTCTGATAACAACTCTTCCCTTTTCTCCAGGCCCCTTGACCTGGAGTCCATTGGGGACAATAGGTGGATGACAGCCCATCTTCATTCATAGGTCTGCTTCGGCTCATCTCAGAGTCCACTGGGATGCAGCTCGAACCTATGTCCAAGTGTGCCAAGTATCCCGTCATGGAGATACTGGACCTAGGGGATTCTCCCACAGAGGCCTTTTCGGTGGCTGAAGCCATTGTTGGCCCAGCCTAGGAGTTTTGGCAGCAGCCAACTTCTTGTCCTGCTCCTTCAGCCAGGATGGCCAGGAATTATGCAGTCCCAACTGGTTCACTGTCCATTTTCTCAGAGCACCCCTCTGCTGAGGGGTTTGTTACTAATAGTGTTTTCCAGCGTTCCGGGAACACCAGGGACGTGGACAAGCCTCCTGACAAAGAGTCCAAAAAGCTGGACTATGCTGGGTGTAAGGTTTATGCAGCGTCCTCCCTAGGCCTCCGTCAGGCCAGTTCAGGCTTACTGATGGTGCACTTCTCCTGCACCCTTATGGGCTCCCTGGATGAGGTGATCCCTCATCTCCCGGCTGACCTCTAGACTACAGTCAAGCAGGTGCGGGATCAGGGAAGGGTGGTGGTGAAGCAGCAGCTCCAAACTGCTCTGAATATTGGAGACTCTTGTGCCCGGTCAGTAGTGGCCACAGTGGCCATGCGCCGCAGAGCTTGGCTGCGGATCTCCACCTTCATGGTGGATACCCAGCACAAGCTGGCAGATGTCCCCTTCCTGGGTACCAACTTGTTCAGGCCCAGGGTGGAAGGCCATCTCCAGAGGATCGAGAAGTCCAATGCCACCTTGGACTCAGTCATGTCTGCCCAGAAGAACAAAGGCCACCAGCAGCAGCATAAGCCCTTTTGCCCTTCCTCCTCTGCGGCATGTCCGGCCCAGCAACATCAGCATCAGGGCCAGCAGGCTCGCACTTGTCACCCCAAAGCCAAGCCTGCAGCTTCCTCCAGCAGGAAGCTGGGAGGAAAAGTCCCTCCTCCAAGCCTGCCCAGTGACGGGTTGAGGGGTGTTGCCCCAGCATCATCACTCCCCCCGGGTTCCCACCATGGGGGGATGGCTCCACCACTTTCTTTCCACCTGGTCTGCTATCACCATAGACCATTGGGTGTTGGAAATGGTAGGAAAGGGTCTGTCTTTAGAGTTTGAGTAGGCCCTGCCCTTCTGAGCCATTGCCCCACAGGGGGCTATGGGGTCCGCAGCCTCTTTTTCAGCCCATCGAGCTGACATTGCCCTGCTCCTCCAGAAGGAGGTGATCAGGGAGGTGGCGGATCCTCCACCAGACCCAGGGTTTGTGTCCAGGTATTTCCTGGTCCCGAAATGGACGGGGGGCTGGTGCCCTATTCTAGACCTGCATGACCTGAACAGGTTCTTAAGGTCTCGAACCTTCAGGATGGTCACTCTGGCTCAGATCATTCCATCCTTGGAACGAGGCATGTGGTTCTGGTCTCTGGACCTCCTGGACATGTTCTTTCATGTCCCAATCTGTCCGTCCCACCAGTGATTCCTCCACTTCAGAGCAGAGGGGTCCCTTTATGAGTTCCAGGCCATGCTCTTGAGCCTTTCTCCAGCTCCCAGGGTCTTCACCAAATGCATGGCAGTGGTGACAGCATTCTTGCGGTGCCAAAGGGTGTGGGTGTGCCCTTATCTGGATGACTGGCTGATTGTGGCCTCCTCCAGACTGTAGGTGGAGCGGTCCAGGGATATGGCCCTCCAGGTTTGCTCTCAGATTGGCCTCCTTATCAATGAGGTCAAGTCGGCACTCATGCCAAAGCAGGTGATTCAATTCATCAGGGCAGAACTCGACTCTCTTCGAGCCAGAGCATGGCTCCCAGAGGACAGGGCTGAGGTTCTTTCCTCCTTTGCCCAGTCATTTCAAGTTGGGCAATTGCACCCTGCCCAGGACTTCCTGTGCCTCCTGGGCCTCATGGTGGCCTGCACCAGCATGGTCCATTGGCACATGCGTCCCCTACAATGGGAACTGGCCAGCCAATGGTCACAGCACTCCAGTACTTGGACCAGCCAGTGGCAGTGACCCAGGAGATGTGGAATGCTCTCCAGTTGTGGATCATTCCAGCTCATCTGCAGGAGGGCATCCCATTTGTCTACCCTGAGCCGATGGTCTCTCTATCGACCGACACCTCTCTGATGGGTCGGGGTGCCCATCTTGGGGAACACAGAGTGCATGGTCTCTAGTCCCCTCGGGAGTCCTGATGCCACATCAACCTGCTGGAGCTTTGAGTGGTCCATCTAGCCCTCACCACCTTCGCTCCATTTGTACGGGGTCAAGTGGTCCAGGTCCAGACGGACAATACCACAACCATGTACTACCTAAACCACCAGGGTGAGACGTGCTCCATGCCCCTGCACAAGGAAGCTCTCTGCACTTGGACCCTCATGCGCAGCCTGGAGGCAGATCTCCTAGCCATCCATGTGGCGGGAGCCTCCAACACTCTGGCTGATGCCCTAAGCCGGATGGGGCTGCGTCTCACGAGTGGTCTCTCCTACCGGAGGCAGTACAAGATCTGTTCTCCCACTGGGGCATGTCTCAGGTGGACCTGTTTGCCTCCAGGGAGAATGCGAAGCTGAGGCTGTTTCATGCCTGCCCCCTCAGCAGGGCTCGCTGCAGGGGGATGCCTTCTCGAGGCCATGGACCCTGGGCCTCTTCTACGCTTTTCCCCCATTTCCCTTGATCCACAAGGTGCTTCTCAAGGTGAGGAGGCACAAGGTGCAGATAATTCTGGTAGCCACAGACTGGTCCCGCCAGTTCTGGTATCCAGATCTCCTCAGCCTCAGCTCCAGGCTCCCAAGATGGCTTCCAGCCTGCCCAGACCTGATGTCAGTCAACCAGGGGAAGGTTTATCCCTGCATCTGACAGCCTTGTTCCTGAGCAGCTAGAGTTCCAGGCCTTGGGTCTTTCCAACGAGGTCCTCAATGTTGTTGAGGCATCCCGTAAGGAGTCACCCAGGAAATGCTATGCCTTCAAATGGAAGAGATTCTCCATTTGGTGTCAGGACAAGGGGTTGGACCCTTCCTCCTGTTCCTTGGCAAGCATTCTGGACTACCTGTGGTCCCTTTCTCAGCTAGGGCTTCGGTCAATGACCCTTAAGGTGCACCTGGCAGCCATCTCTGCTTACCGGGTGCGGGCCGGGAAGCAGTCGGTGGTGCAGGAGAAGGTGGTTGGGTGCTTTTTCAAAGGCCTTGATCACATATCCCCTCTGGTGCGAGAACCTCCACTTCTGTGGGATCTACTGCTGGTACTGGCTAAGCTCATGGGCAAGCCATTCAAACTGATGCACAAGTGTGACATCTCTCACCTGTCGTGGAAGACCATCTTCTTGGTGGCTATCACGTCAGCCAGAAGGATGGGAGAGCTCCAGATGCTTTCCATTGAGTCTCCTTATCTGGTCTTCCACAAGGACAAGGTTGTCCTGCTCCCCCACCCAAAATTCCTTCCAAAGGTGGTGTCGGAGTTTCACCTTAACCAGGTGTTGACTCTGCTGGTGTTCTACCCCAGTCACACCTCGGAGGCTGAATATAGGCTCCATACTCTGGACCCTAGAAGAGCGCTCTCTTATTATAAGGAGTGGATGTCTGAAGTTCAGGGAGAGGTTCGCCAGCTGTTTGTCACCTACACTGAAGCTGCACCTGGCAGACCTGCAGCCAATCAGATGATAGGCAGGTGGGTCACCTCCTGCATAGATCTCTGTAACAGGTTGGTGGGCACGGAGCCTCCCAAAGGGATAAGAGCTCATTCTATCTGCCATACAGCTGCTTCAGTGGCTGCTTCCAGGGACGTCCCTATCCAGGAAATCTGCAGGACTGCTACTTGGAAGTCAGCACACACCTTCATTACCCATTACCATATTGACCTTGAGTCATGCCGGGATGCTGGTTTTGGGATCTCAGTTCTCCAGTCCTTGTTTCCCAAGGATGGGGGTGTGCGCCTTGCCTCCCTCCTCCTGGAGAACTGCTAGGAGTCTGCCATGAAGTGTGGATTGAACAACATATCCATGTCCCTAGAAATACAGGTTACTCACCTGTAACAGGAGTTCTAGGAATGGTATATGTTGTTCATCCACAAAACCCACCCAGCCTCCCCAGCTTCGACGCACAATCTGGCTTCCAGCGGGCTAGATCTGGCATCATGGGGTGGAGCCGAGACATTTACCACCCAGGTGAGTGGGAGGAGCCAGCTTGAAGACCTTCCAGCAAGATTTAAAGTGGCAAGGAACCTGCCATGAAGTGCAGATGAACAACATATACCATTCCTAGAACTCCTGTTACAGGTGAGTAACCTGTATTTTCTGGACTTGCTCAATGGAGTAATTCCCATAATAATTAACTTGAACTACCTCAGTAGTGCCGCCCCAACAAGCAGCCAGGAGTATGGTGGTCAATTCAATGCCCATTATGGGCTCATTTACATATACTGCACTGGAGTTTAGTGTGCCCACCCAGCCCCTTCCTCGAGGCAACCCTGTGTTCCCAGCATCTAGTGGTCCCCCCATGATTGCTGATCATTGGGCCAACTGTGATATATGAGCATTTTCCCTGGTGTCCAGTGCCCCCCCCGTAATCACCGATTGCTGATTGGCGGCCCAATTATGAAAAATGAAAATTTTCCCTGGCATCCAGTGCCCCCCAATGATCATGGATCACCAGCCCAAATGTGATAAATGAGTGTTTTCACTGATGTCCAGTGGTACTCCCACCCGATCCCTAGCCTGCTGTAGGAAAACATTTTCCTTGGTGGCCAGTGGTCCCTCCCAGACCTGATGCACACCTGAGAAGCAGATATGTTTTTCCCTGTTGTGAAGCAGTCCCTCTCCCCTCCCATTCCCTCACCTGATGTCACAATACTGATACCCTGGTGGACAGTGATCCTTCCCCCTGCTCGATCCCTCGCCCAACTTGCAAAACATAATCTCTGGTGTCTAGTGGGCCTTCCCCCATCTGATCCCCAGCACCAGTGAGACACATCCCCCACAAAGCACAGCCTCAGCCAGTCCCATCCTGCAATCTCTGCCCCCCAAGCCCATCTTATGCTGGTGGCCAGTCTGTCCCTCTCCCCAATCTGCTCATCTAGGTACAGTTACTTCCCTAATGTCTAGTGGTTCCCCATCCCAATCTGGAGAATGTTCAATAAATTCCCTTCTTTCCCTGGTGTCCAGTGGACCTCCCACTACCCCACCCCAGCATGTAGTGTTCTCCCACCCCACTCCCCTCATCCCTTCCCTGAGCAGGTGGCTGGCACAGCCCTCCCCTCTCCACCATGGCTACCCAACAACTGAGCTATCAGTGAGCATGTACTGTATATGGTTCACTGACTGACAGCTCATGAGTGCATTTGACAGCTCAGTCAGTGGCCAGCCATGGTGAAGAGTGCAGGGTTGTACCAGGCACCGGCTCAGGGAAGGGATGGGTGAATAGAGTGGTTGTGCACTACCTGCTGGGGTGGCAGGTTGGGGGAGTCCACTGGACACCAAGGAATGAAGTGTAGTTATTGAGCATTCCCCAGATTGGGGTTGTGAGAGGGGACCACTAGACACTGGGAAAGTAAATGTACAGATATAAGCAGACTGGGGAGAGGGAGACATTGGCCACCAATGCAGGATGGGCTTTGGGGAGGCAAAGATTGCAGGATTGGACCAGGGACAAGGCTATGTTTAGGGGGTATGTGTCACACCAGGGCTGGGGATCGGATGAGGTGAGGGCCCACTAGACACCAGGGAATACATTTTACAGATTGGGCGAGGGATCAGACATGGGGGAACTGATAGATACAAGGGAGAAACATATCTGTTTTGGGGCAGGCATTAGGTTGGGGGGAAGGCCCATTGGCCAGCAGGGAATATGTCTTCTCACATCAGGTGAGGGATCAGGTGTAGGGTAACCATTGGACACCAGGGAAAGCACTTATATATCACACTCATGCTGGTGTGGAGGGGGCCATTAGACACCAGGCAATACTTTCAATTTTCACACTCAGGCCAGCAATCAGCAGGGGGAGGGGGACACCACAGCATCTCCGCCAACCACTCGGGTTGCACTGGATAAGGAAAGATCTTGGTTGGCAGTGTTTGCTTCATACAAGGGGACCACACAAGAGTCCCTTGTGTGGAACAAGTGCTTTGTGAATGGAACAGCTCTGATATTCAGGTCCCCTCACCCTCTTTAGCATTTTGGACCCTTCCACAAAATTGTCGCCGGTGCTAACTCTGAGTTTGTGTGCACAAACTGGGCTTATGTGAATATCAACTTGATATAAAACCCAGTTTGTGAGTGTAAAACCAGGTCTGTGCAAGGGCAAACTTTTGTGAATTAGTTTTTTGGGTGGCAAGTGTTAGGATATTAATTTAGGGACTGGATGCCATGAATTTAAACAAAATAAAAGGAGGCATGTAAAGTAATAGGAATGGACTTCCAAAATATAAAGCACAGTCTAGATGCCATGATGAGCAGTAGGCAGGCTGCTAATATGTGAAAAGACAAACAAACGTTTCATATAAATAAGCATAAAACTTGATTAATCAATTAAAATAAAGCCACAGAGGGCTAGATTACAGTCACATGTATACACATTTTTTTATTTTTTATTTTATTTAAACAGCAGTTTGGAAAACCTTTGAGCCATAGACTCATTTACAAAGGTACCTTGTCACAGTAAGACAAACCAAAATACACAGTATAGCAGTACAACACATAAGTATAACAGTAAAATTAAGACATAGATACAAACAAGCTGGTACAGGTAGGATGGATGCAAACAATACCAGAGTTATGTCGTCCTTAGCAGCTTAGTAATAAGCTTTGTCATAAGCATTGAGTACGGCTTTGACTAGTGGTAGTTACAGCATCGGGTGTTAATAAGGTGGTTACGTAAGGAAGTTTTGAAGCACGATATAGTTGGAGCTTCGGAGATGGAGGGGGGCAATGTTTTGAACCAGGAGGGCGCCCTAAAGATGAAGGCTCTTTGGCCGTGAGAGGTCCTAGCTCTAGGGATAACAAGAGAGGTTTTCCCAGAGGTCCGAGTATGAACTAGTGGGACAGAGCGGCGTATGGTGGTGGTCAATCCTGGTGGGGAAAGCCCAAGAAGGGTCTTTTTTGTAAGGGTACAGGTAAGATGTTTGAGGCGCTAGTCGAGATCAAGTACCAGTGCTTTAGCATAGAGTAGACAGGTGTGTGTCATCCTAGGTGCTCCAGTAATTAACCTGCAGGCCTTATTCAGAGTAGTGTGAATTTTAAGGAGTGCGGTCTGATCAGCAGCACCATACACCAGCAGTCCATAGTCCACTAGGGGCAGGATAGAGGAGGTGACTGCGAGTCGAAGAGCCTCCGGGGGGAGGCAGTGTTTATACCGATGTAAGATGCCCAATCGGATATTAGTGGCAGTGGCTAGGGCAGCGATGTGTCCATGGAAGGAGAGGAGGGGTCAAAATGGATCCCTAGGTATTTATAGGAGCAAACTTGTTCGAGTGGAATGAGGACCCAGAGTGAATGAGGAGTTTGAAGTTGCAGGACTTGTTTTGGGGATGAGTGAAGAACATGATTTTTGTTTTTTTTAAGATTTATCACCAATCTATGTTCCTTGAACCAGCCCTCGGCTTCAGTGAAGGACTTCTGCAGCGAGTCCTGGATGGCAGTAGGGTTACGACTTGAGGCAAAGATGACTGCATCATCAGCGTACAATAGAATGTTCCCCGAGCAAGAGCATGGAAGGGTGTTAAGGTAAAGGGAGAATAGTAAGGGGCCCAGAATGGAGCCCTGGGGAACCCCGGAAAAGATGGGACAGATGTCTGAGTAGGTCCCATTAATTTTTACACGCTGTGAGCAGTCAGACAGATAACTGGTGCACCAGGAGATAGGCCCAGCAGCAAAACCAGAGAGACTAAGGGCATCAAGAAGGAGGGGGTGGGAGACAGTGTCGAAAGCTTTCGAGAGGTCAATGAAGACAGCACCAGCCAGAGAACCAGTG
Source organism: Neoceratodus forsteri (assembly GCA_016271365.2). NCBI lineage: Eukaryota > Metazoa > Chordata > Ceratodontiformes > Ceratodontidae > Neoceratodus > Neoceratodus forsteri. Next base: position 71,188,215 of record CM028133.1, read on the forward strand.
TCTGAGGAGAGTGGAGAAAGTTGGAGAACTCTAGGAGGGCTGTGTTGGTACTGTGGCCCCCTGGAAGCCATGCTGCTCAGGACAAAGGACATTGTAGATGGAGAGGTAGTCAGAGATTTGAGAGGCCACCACTTTTTCCAAGGCCTTGGAGAGAGGAGAGAATGGAGATCGGTCGATAGTTTCCAGCCACAGTCCTATCACCACCTTTAAAGTTAGGGGTGACAGTGGCGACTTTCCAGGCAGTTGGAACCTTCCCAGGCAAAGAGAGTGGTTGATGAGGCATGTGATCGGGTAAGGACTGTGTCTAAGACCAGCCGTAGGGATACACGGATCCAGGTGTCACTGCCTGTACTATTACTCTTGAGGCAGTGACAAGGTGTGGCCTAAGTTCTTGGGCAGAAACACGGTGGAGGAGAAAATAAGGCGAAAGATTTACGGCAGGTGCTGGGGAGGAGGGTCAAAAAATTTGTAGGAGGATAGGGCTAAGGCTCAGTGAATGAGGTGTTGAGGTGGTTGGCTATGAGGGCTGGGTCTGAGGAGATCACACCATTAATGTTGATCTGGGTGGGGGGAGTGTGCACTCCCATTTAACTGTTTAATGTTATCCCAGAAGGTTCTGGGATTCCCCCATGAGGCAGTGAGTGAGGACCGATAGTGCTCAGACTTGGCCTTTCTGATGGCCCGAGTGCACTTGTTTCGGGCGGCAGCATATAACCGCCTGTCATTGGGCCGGCCAGTCTCAATGGCACGGTGCCATAGGTTGTCCCTATGTTTGAGCTGGTGGATCAAAGCTGGGGTAACCTAGGGGCATTCTTCCTTTAGAACGGCGGTCAACACTGGGGCAAAAGATATCACAGGCATTATTAAAGTTTGGGTAAAGAAGGAAAGAGCTGTGTCAATGTCAGGAGTTGCCTGTATAGGAGACCAGTCAATTTGGGACAGAAGTTCCTTAAGTTTTATCAGTCCACCAGGTATTAGACGCCACCGCATGTGGACTGTGCTATGGGTTTGGGGACTGAGGTTGACCAGTGGAATAGAATGGGGAGTGATCACTGAGAGAGTCTGGGAGGACTTGTACATTGGGGATCCGATAGGGCGGTGGTGAGTACCACATCAAGCAGGGTACTGGAGCCTCTCTTGGGGTTAGTCCTGGTAGGGTGGGTAACTAGTTGCGTTAGGTCTATTGCAGAAAGGAGTCTCGGGTAGAGGAGGAGGAGGCTGAGCCAGCTGACATTTAAGTCACCACCAGAATTTGATCAGCGGAAGGAGGTAGAGAGGTAAGGTATTCTGTAAGAGAGGCAATGGCCTGCATTTGGTCCCTGGGGGGCACGATGCAGTAGTCAGATAAAGGGGTCCCTTTAAAGGGTCAGGGGTTGGTTCTGAAGCTAACCCTGGGCCCTGGAGTCAAGGATGGGAGGGCAGGCCAGTACGGGAGAGATCCCTGACATAAATAGCAGCCACCGCCTCTGTCTCCCAACATGGTCGGACCGGAAAGGTGAAACCAGGAAGGAGACTAGGAGTCGGGGAGGATTTGACAGCCAAGTCTCAACCAGGGTGATGACATCAGGGTTAATTGATGTGACCAGGCATTGTAGTGAGTCAAACTTTTTAGGAGGCTACAGATATTCATGGAGACCATGCATAGGCCTGTGGTGCGAGTTGGGGAGCTCCTGGGAACCGGGCCAGGGTTTGGATGAATGTTCCCTGACCGAGTAGTAGCACACTGACCCCCCTGGCTGGGAGATGGTGAGAGGTTTTCCTCCTACGATTGACATGAGAGGGAGGAGGGAGGCTAAGGGAGCAGGGGTTGGGCAGGGAGGTACAGGAGGGGAAAGCAAGAATAAGAAGACACCCAGATGTGCCTGAGGTGAAGAGAAAGCTAGGGGGAGGGCAGGGGGGACGGGGACACACAGAGGTCCCAACAAGCAGGAGAGGAGGTTCAGGAGCAAGGGGAGGGAGGGGTGCCAGGGCACAGTGTGGACTAGAAGATGGGTAAGTGGGTGAGTGCACTGCTAGTGGAGATAGGCACAGGCAGAGCATGAGGCAGGGCCAATACATTGTGGTGAGCAAGATCCCAGGGAAGTAGTGCTGTACAGGTAGGAGTAGGAAGTAGTCAGGGAGCATAGGTCCCTCTAGTGGTCAGCAGGTATAACCTGCAAATGGGAAAGTGGGGAGATAGGTTCTGGGCAACAGGACGTGATGTCACCGGATGTGATGTCACAGGGTGGATCCTTAAATTGACAGCCGCCCCTGGGTGGGAGGGTGGTTGGGGCAAGCGTAGGGCAGATGCGCAAAGCGCCTTGAGGCTAGCACCCCTCTGCAGGCATCCAGATGAAGAGAAGAGGCTCTCTTTACCTCCTGAAGTTATCAGGCTGGAGATTTGGCTTCCTCAGCTACTCAGGTGGAGCTGCTTGTGCTTCCAGTTGCTTGATTGTCCAGTGCCCTAGCTTGGGGAGCTGCCTATGTTGTGGAGAAAACAAAGCCTCTCATTACTATGCAGTGGGAGAATATGTTGTGACTTACACAAAGGAGCTCCACTCTAAGCAAACAGGGCTATTCCAAAATGAGGTCACACTAGGACCCAGCTAACCTAATGCCTTCAGTAACAAGCACAATTAGCTCAATACCACCATATTAAACAAGCCTGATCTATATTAGCTGCTTGGTATATCTGGCTTTAAGATGAAATCAGCAATTAGCTCCAAATACCACCATATTAAACAAGTCTGATCTATATTAGCTGCTTGGTATATCTGGCTTTAAGATGAAATCAGCAAGGCAACTCTAGAAAAGCCAGTGAGTCCCTAGCTTTACACTTCAGCAATTAGTAGCACAAAGAGAATCAAATAACAAGCCCACCCAGTGGTGAACAGGAACAAAGTTCATAAAATATAAGTGTTCATCAGGTAGCACCCCTCTGCAGGCGTCCAGACGAAGAGAAGAGGCTCTCTTTACCTCAAAAGTTATCAGGCTGGAGATTTGGCTTCCTCAGCTACTCAGGTGAGCTGCTTGTGCTTCAGTTGCTTGATTGTCCCGAGTGCCTAGCTTGGGGGGGGAGCTGCCGCGAAAGTTATCAGGCTGGATATATGTATTATGCCACATAATTGTTTAGTTTACAAAAACAGAGCTCTTTTAAAGCACATTGTCACAGTATTATGAGTCAGCATAATTTCAAAGACTAAAATTGTGTAACTTTTTTTCTAAAAGGTATTGCCAAGGCATTTTAAATTAGATTAAAACCAAACTTGTCATATTTGTATATTCACATGTGCACTATTAGGTAAAATATTCTCATCTGATTAAAAGTTTAGAAAGGATGTGTCGCTGACCCATTAAAGGGAAGGTGCCATCTCTGGGGCTCCAGAGTCACTATTTTATGCCCCCCATGAGGACACTTTCCCGAGGACATAATGTGTACCCGCCAGTAGAGAAATAAAATATATACCCTTTTTTTATTCTGATCACCATTTTGCCCCATAATCCTCACCCTACCCAGAGTTCTGTTCTCTTGTTGATGTGACCAAGAGAAGCAGGCAGCAAAGCACATTGTTTTCATTGTAGCAGTTCAACAAGGATACTACTGTGCCCACTGTTCCCATTAACAAGATCATGACAGAACAGCTGCAACAGAGCTTCCCATATTGTCACCATGCTGACTGAGCTATAAGGTATTCATATTATATGTGACAAACTTTGTTCTGTCCTACATGGTCCATGATGAAACCAGATTGTCAAATGTAAATTTCCCACAGAGGGTAATAGTAAATGGAGTCCACAGTGAAGAAAGGGGGGTTACTAGTGGAGGACCGCAGGGTTCAGTACTGGGTCTGGTCCTTTTTAATGTCTTTGTAAGTGACATTGCAGAGGGACTGGAAGGAAAAGTATGTCTCTTTGCAGATGACATAAAGATCTGCAACAGAGTTGATACACAAGGTGGGATGGAAAGGATGAGAAGGGACTTGGCAAGGTTGGAGGAATGGTCAGATGTATGGCAGCTTAGATTCAATGCAAAGAAGTGCAAAGTAATGCACCTGGGAAACAAAAACCCAGGGGATGAGTACACAATGGAGGGGGGTGAGATACTGACAGCAACAAAAATGGAAAGGGACCTGGGGGTAGTTATATCAGCTGACCTAAATGTGGGCAAGCAATGTGAGAAGGCAGTAAGGAGGGCTGGAGGAATACTGGGATGCATAGGGAGAAGCATTACCAGTAGAAAATGGGAAGTCGTTATCCCTCCGTACAGACAGTTGGTGAGATTCCATCTGGAGTACTGCATGCAGTTC